>JBBGZY010000381.1:1402500-2602500 GCA_037952925.1 Lithobates clamitans | reverse complement strand
TAGGTCTTGAAATATTTGTAATTTACCTCCCGCAAACTCTATTTGTGTTTTCCTCTTTAGGTTTATCCAGATCTGTTTTTTTTCTTCCCATTTTTCAAAGCGTACGATTACATCTCTAGGTGTTTCCCTTGCGAACCTTTGAGGTTTTTTTACTCGAAAGACACTTTTTATTCCTATTGTGTTAGTTGTTTCCTTTCCCAAGATTTGGTTGAAGAGATTGTTCATTTTTTCTATTAGATTTTCTGCTTGTTCTGTTTCCGGTAACCCACGTATTCTCAAGTTTTTCTTTTTATCTCTATTTTCTTGCTCTTCTATTTTATATGATTGTTCCTGTTGTTCCCATTTTAATTTCTTTATTTCGTCTTCTAGTTCCTTTATGTTTTTTTGATGTAGGTCCACTTTGATCTCTACTTCTTCCACTCTGTTTAACATATATCCCATGTCTTTATGGAGTATTGACATCTCTGCTTTTAGGGAATTCTCTAGTGCCGTGAACATTTTTTCCATATCCTGTTTTGTTGGCAACTGTGGCCCTTGTTGTCCTTCCTCCTTTCCTCTGTCTTCCTCTCCCATTTCTGGCTCCATTCTGGGTTCTGAGAGGTGGCTGGTTTCTGTTTGTACTTTATACTGGCCTTTTTTATCCTTGTTGTCCTTCTCTTTTGTATCTATTTGTCTGCCCTTTGAGCCTACTTGTTTCTCTCCTTCTCCGATTCCTTGCTGTATATACCTGTTCATAGGGCCTGGACTTGGGCCTAGGCTGGTCCTAGGTGATTTTGGTATTGCTCCCGCACTTCTTGTTGTTTTCCCCTTCATGTTTGTTTCTATGGCTGGATTTATAAGAACTTCAAAGCTGCCTTCCAGAATACCCCTTGATTGGGGTCTCTTAATGATGAAAAAATCTCCCAGCCTTTTTAAATTGACTTATTTTTACTAACATTTCTTTTATTTCGTTCTCATACCCAGCATCCTCCCCACAATCCAATAATAGAAATAATTAATGAGATATGAGTAGTCCCCGTTTTCCAGAAGTTATGTTACTACCTTAAGTACATTAAGCATTCCTTGTTGCTGTTCAATTGTTTAAGCGTATTTAAGCTGAAAAAAAAAAAAAAAAAAAAAAAAAAAAAGCGCTCAAAAACGCTATTGCAAAAATGCTGAAAAAAGCTGGAAAAAGTTAAAAAAAGAAAAAAAAAAAAAAAAAAAAAAAGTCACTGCAAAGACACCGGCGTCTTCACAGCGCTTTTCCAGCAGCCCGTGTGCATGGGGGCCCAGGTGCTCAGCAAAATAATTCAAATATTTTAGCGATATAATGCAATCTAATTCAAGTGTTCAGCAAGATGATTTATATATTCAGCAGTATAGTTTCAGTATGAGCTTATATGTTCCACATTTTTGTTACTATGAAATTTCTTCTTATTCTATAGTTTGTACTATCAAGCCTATAATTAGTACCATTTGCAAAAAAAAAAAAAAAAAAAAAATTCACAAGAAAGGGAGATACTGCAGCAGCAGCAGCAGCAGCAGCAGCAGGCAGGTGGGGGCTGGGAGACAACTCTTCAGTTGGCTTGTCTTTCTTTTACCTTCTCCTTCTCTTCTCCCCTGTTCCCCCCCCCTGTTTTTATTGTTTTTCTTAGCTCACTTGATTCTACTTTTTCAGCTCTTTCGCCTTTTCCCCTGCTTGTTCACTTCAAGACAATCGCAATAGAAGAAAAGAGCCAAAAGAGGAGGAAAAAAAAAAAAAAAATGCTCAAAAACGCTCAAAGACGCTATTGCAAAAACGCTGAAAAAAAATAAAATAAAAAAAAATAAATAAAAAAGTCACTGCAAAGACACTGGCGTTTTCACAACGTTCTCCCAACAGCCCATGTGCATGAGGGCCCAGATGCTCATAAAAATAATTCAAATGTTTTGGCGGTATAATGCAATCTAATTCAAGTATTCAGCAAGATGATTTATATATTCAGCAGTATAGTTCCAGTATGAGCTTATATGTTCCACATTTTGTTACTATGAAATTTCTTCTTATTCTATAGTTTATACTGTCGAGCCTATAGTTGATACCATTTGCAAAAAACAAAAACAAAAAAAGACCAAAAAAAAAAAAAAAAAAAAAGGATCACAAGAAAGGGAGATACTGCAGCAGCAGCAGCAGCAAGCAGGTGGGGGCTGGGAGACAACTCTTCCGTTGGCTTGTCTCTCATTCACCTTCTCCCTCTCCCCTGTTCCCCCCCTGTTTTTATTGTTTTTCTTAGCTCCCTTGATTCTACTTTTTCAGCTCTTTCGCCTTCATTTACTTTCATTTACTTTCGCTTTTTATTCCATTTTATTTCGTTTTATTTCAATATGTTCATTCCCTTTCCCTTTCTTTTGTTCTATTACTTTTCCTTTGCCTTTTCACTTCCAGACAATTGCAATAGAAAAAAAGCCAAAAAAAAAAAAAACAAAAAAAAAAACGGTACTTATCTTTTAGTTGTTGTTGAAATTGGGAAAAAAAGGGACACTCACTACAGCTTGTTGCAGACAGACGCAGGTACAAACTTCCTCTGGCTTACACCACAAGACAGCTCGGTGAGTGATGAGCAGGGGGGGCGGGGAGGGAAGCTACCTACACCTTCTCATCAGGCCGATCATTCCTCTCAGCTGCAGGGAGAGGGCTCTCAGGATCCTCACGCCGTGCACAGAGCCATTACCAGGCTCCTCCCTCAGCCCATTTCTGTCTAGAAACCTGGTGGCATTTTCTGAGCTAACTTTGTTCGTGTTCTCATGGCCAACCCTTCTCTCCTCATGAAATTGAAGCACCATTTTGCCTTTCCTGTAAAATCAACAATGTTCATTTCACTTGCAAACATTCTTGCCTGACATTGAATAAGTTTGGTTGACACACATAAGCCACTCTGGCGCTGCTCTAAGATCCAAGTTTTAAGCCTCTGCTCCAAATTTGGCCATTTTGCTGGTTTTCCCCTTAAGGCCTTCTTCTTTTTTGGCATCTTAAGGAGTTGCTCTTCCTGTTTTCTCCACTGTCTGATCATACTCTCAGTGGGGGGAGGTCCAAACTGTCTCTCTGCAGCTCTATTCCCATGCTCTTTTGCATAGCTAACTACACTAAGTTTGAATTTTGCAGAATAAGACAATCTCTTACTGGTACTGTGTGACATCTTGTCAAAACTCTCCGCTCCGCTCTCCGCTCCCTGATGCATCCGCGCAAGCTCCACGTCGAACGGGATCGCATCAGCGCCCTCTCGACCTCTGCCCCCACCTCCAGCTGACGTCACTAACATTCGGCTTGTGATTGGAGGAAGCCGCTATGACCAGCTACGCACCCGCGCGGCTCTCTCACAGGCTGACTGACCGTGTATAAGACGCTGCTCGATTTTCAGTCAAAATATTTAGGAAAAAGTAGCGTCTTATACACGGAAAAATACGGTACTCATCTGTCCTTTCCCTCTCTATCACTCTGTTCAGCTGCTAGAACAAACCTTTTTTTATTCATTGTGGCTTAAAGGACAGAAGTTTTTTTTGTTTTTTTTTTAACCTCAATGCATTCTATTCAAAAAATGTCTGTGTGCAGCCCTCCCCCCCTTTACTTACCTGAGCCCGATGTCAATCCACCATTGTACATGAAAGCAGCATTGCTGCTATCTCTCCTAACTGGCACAAACCCAGAAGTGGGAGCCATTGGCTCCTGCTGCTGTCAATCACAGCTAGCGAGGAGGGAGCAGGGGGTGGGGCTGAGCTGCACTGTGTGTGTCAATGGACATACCCAGTACAGCTCAAGAGTGAGTTTGCATTAGTAGATAAGATATAAGACCACAGCAAGTGGCTTGATATGGGGGCATTCCGCAGGGGAGAGGAGCCAGGAGCGCCTGCGGGGGACCCGAGAAGAGGAAGATCGGGGCTGCTCTAGACAAAACCATTGTACAGAAAAGGAAAGATGAGAGATGAAAAATTAGATGAGATAAAAGGTGTATGCAGCTGGGGATACTGGGGTTAAAGAGAATGTGCTGCTTTTGGCTTGCATGCAAAAAAAGCACATTAAATCTTCCCCTGATTTAGTGACACTTTTGAGATAAGATGTAATGTAGATCCCCAACAATGAACTTTGAATGAACAATGAACATTTATTTACATCCTTTTGGTCTGCTGGAAGCATTTTGTTATATGTTTTGTAAATGCAAAAATACTGCACAGACATACAATAAAATATACATTCCCTGGAAAAATAGTTGTAAAAATTCTTACCCAAGCACTTTACAGTTTACAACTTTCAATGCTGATGGCTCTTTGCTTTCTCAGTGCTTCTTCTAGTCTTCTGAACTTCTAGTCTTCAGAGCAGTGAACAGTGAAGTCTCCTATCAGTCTGTTAATGTGGGAGGAAGGGGGGGGGGGGCAGGGGGGTGCCTTGCCATCCTACGCTAAGGGGCTATGTGTTTCTATTGAGGCAGTCACAACTTTCCTATCTGAATACGAGGGTGGCTCCATAGGATGCTGCAAGGGAAAGGAGCCACCACGAAACAGGAAACCTGGGGCAGTGGTCATGGTACCATCTTAAACTGGAACATAGGCAAGGATTAAAAGATGAAGAGGTGGCATACTCAGTAAGTGATTAAATCAAAATAAAAATAAGTGTGGCGCTAAAAAGAGTGTCCTTTATTGGGCAGAGCCAAACAGAATGGTGTCTGGAGGGCAATATGCACAACAAAGATTAATAATGAAAAAAAGTCCTATAGGGACTGTTGATTGACACCAACAAAACAAATAAATCAAACCACAGGATGAATGGATGAGAAAAATGGGTGAATCTTAAATGAAGTAGAGTGGCATATAAAGTGGACCAATAAACACACCAATATATGTGAAAAAAAGGAAATGATGTAAGAGGAACCACAAAACCCAACAATAGGGAAGAGTAGTTCTAAAAATAAATTATGAAAATGTGAGGATAGTGTACATCACAAGCATATTGCACATGAAATAAATTATATATAAAATTGTGAGGGTTGTGCACATCATAAGTGTATTGCACAAAGAATAAAGTTAATTGTGTAGAGAGAACCAATGACTAAATGTACCAGGCTGCTAATACAATAAAAAGTCCATCCGGAACTTATGTAAGTGAAGTGATGACTCTAAGTCCAAATGATACAATAAAAGGCGATCAGCAGCCACCCAACTCAGTGTAGGAGGACCAATGGATCCAAAGATGGCATCCACGAGTTGCGATCATAAGCATCTGTGTGAGAGGTGTAGGCATAAATACCCTTACCAGAGAGGATGGACTCCCAGTCAGCGACTTGGGAGTCAAACGGGCTTGTATTGGAGTAGGGGGAGTAGCTCCTAGTTCCCAACGGTTGAGGATAATGAAGGGGTGGTGATGTTCACCGACTCGATCGCTCTGATCTCACCGACCTGTCACTTCGAGGGTGTCAGTGGTAGGTGCTTGTTAAAGATCCAGCTTCGTAGGAAGGATGTCACTCCTCAGAGATGAAGGGAAAAGAAAGAGGCTTCCCCATAGTGTAAATCGGCTAAGAACCAGCTTTATTAAAATAAAATAATAAAAGCACTCTGGCTCCTTAAAAAACAAACAGTGAAAGTAGCGCTAAAATTCGAATGGTGGCAAGACAGGCATAACAGACCCTACGCGTTTCGTCCGATAGGACTTCTACTGGGGTATATGCTCGTCTGCCACTTGTGCCTGTATATATAGATAAACTAATAATAATCAAAGTGTGACAGCTGTTCGCGCCATGTAAACCGTCATTTCCGGGTTATGGGAAAATGGTGTCCGTATCCATCATGATCCAATCACAATGATGCTAAAATCGGCCTGAAACCAAGCCTCAATGTGAGTAGGCCAATCATAGTAATGCCGTATGTCACGTCATCAGAACCATATCAAAGGGTGGGTCACATGATGTCACCCCTCCTATAGGCTCTCAGGACGGACAATGCAGTATCCAGTAAGGCACATCCTTGTCCTCAACCTATCACGGGCGGCAAGGATGAAGTTTAACCTCCAATCCGGAGATGTAGTGAGGACGTGTGGCGTCATTCCGGCGTGCATCCGGAAGTGACGAAAACGCAAGTGGTAGTGAGACGCAAAAGCGTGCCACAACTCGTTCTGATAGGAAATATAAAGCGGAAGTATCAGAGCTTGGAGCGCAGTGCGGTCCAACTATCAGTAAAAAAACAAAAACATGGATATATCTAGAGACGCTGACATGGCACGAACATTGCTAAACTTAACAGTAAAACAAATACACAATGGAAGTGGACAGTGTACTATATCGCTAAAACCAAATTCGATAATGAGGTACATGAGTCCCTGTCATTATGAAAGTTAATATGTAGCTAAAAAGGAAAACATCTGTACGTAGACATATGAACTAAAAAAACTCAAAAGGATTCCAAAATTATACACATGAGCCAAGTGATCGGAAATAGTAAAAATGTATGGGTAAAGAGAAAACTATATAGTAAACTGAATGGATTAAACGAAAACCTCTATATAGATTTGAAGGTGGCTGAATTGAATAGCGACCAGCCCCATAAGGCTTAAGGGCTATATATCCGATGTACAGATATATTAGGCGTAGGGATCATTCATCCAGCCCGTATTCAAAGGGGGAACGGGACTAGTCTGGTACCATAAAGGAAAAACAATAAAAATAAAAATAAGCCAGAAAAGAGTTATGACTGATTAATAAAAGAATTAATGTCCCATTCAATGTTAAGGCCAAATGGCGAATAACACTTTAATTGGTGTATCCAGAAAGTTTCCAGTCTGGATACACCCCTCTTCATTGATTCTCCCCTCCAATAAGGGGTGAATTTATCAATAACTTGGAACTGGGTTCCATTAGGATCTTGGTTATGACAATGCCGAAAGTGTTTGGGTACACTGTGGTTTGTAAGGCCTTTTTTAATATTGGCTATGTGCTCATTCCCTCTAACTGCAAAAGTACGTATCGTGCGCCCCACGTACTGTTTTTTACAGGGACACGTGATCAAGTAGACCACGTATCTAGTGTCACATGTCAGAAAGTACTGAGGGTGTCTTTACGCTGTTGAAAACGGACACTGAGATAG
The DNA here is from genome assembly GCA_037952925.1 of Lithobates clamitans. NCBI lineage: Eukaryota > Metazoa > Chordata > Amphibia > Anura > Ranidae > Lithobates > Lithobates clamitans. Next base: position 2,595,414 of record JBBGZY010000381.1, on the reverse strand, counting down.
GGGGTCTGTTTGTTAGACTTAAGAATCTTATGTTAGCGGAGCTACATCTAGACTGGGATATTGTTTTTTTGGAGCAATATTCTAAGGAACATATGGTTCCGAGGGGATTAAGGTGGAATGTGTTCCCACAACAAGGGGACCCAGACCTGGAATCCTGGTTCCGATATTTCAATGAGGTTGGGATCTACCTCTTGAAATTCTTAATAGACAAAAAGAGAGCAAGAATGGTGACTATAGACAGAGAGATAAAGGAGATCAAAGATAAGTTGGTATCCTTTAGGTCTTCTTCTGAATATGCCACACATTCAACTGCCCTCAGAACTCTCTTAGAAAAAGAAGAAAAGGACCAAAAAATCAAGAAACAGAAAAAGTATACCAGGGATGTCAATGACTACAAAAGTGGTTGTGTCTTCTCCTGGCAAACGGTGGATGAAGGACCTGCTGCTCCCGAGAAGGGTCCATGTCAGATGGAAGTTTCGGAGCAGCAGTACCCCCAATCCCAACCGCTCCCATCCAGGAGTGCAGACACGACAGATTATAGGATTAATGACCATCATCCTCCTGCTCCCCCTAAGACCCCGAAAAACTATCGGAAGGGTCCTCCGGTTAATCCCAGAGGTAGAGATAGAGGAGGGAGGGGTAGAGGACAGAGAGATATGTCCTCTAACCAGAACCATCAAAGATCTACACCTAGGAGAGAGAACCATTACGATAGATATAATGAATACTACGAACATTCTTACCCGCAGAGAACGCCTGTGCGGACATATAATAGGTACTCCCCTTTAAGGAATGATAGATCATGGGAGAATCACAACTCCTATCATCCCTATAGAGAAAATGAATCTAACTATTACAATAGATCACCTTTCAATTATAACCAACAATCAGCCCCCCCCTATCATGGGGATTTTCCCAAGGATGTGATGTGAAGAAACAAGTTGCGCTGACCCCAAAAATGTGAACAAATAATAAAAAGCTGCTAGCACACAAACAAACCAAGTTTCATAAAGTATAAACAAAATAAGTGCAGCGCTGGAAAGTGAATAAATCAAAAATATGATTGGTGAGAAAAACCAAATGCAATAGTTATTAATCAATGTGTAAACACTAGTGAAGTGTAAATAAAGTCCAGAAATCACTAAAAAAGCACAAATGTCCAATAACACTGTGTTGAGCTCTACGGACTGCAATCAAGATCTGGAATCAGTACGTAGAGGGAGTCTTCTCAGACAGCTAGGGTACATGAGCCCATGATGTTGACTGAAGACAGAAAAGCACATCAATCATGGACAGCACGGCAAAGCATCTAGAGTAAAATACTCTTACCGGAACACGTGGGACGTACCAGCCACCAGGCATGCCCCAGTTGAAGGCTTTTTAGTCGAAACGCGTAGGGCGTTCAGCTTTCCACATTGCCTCTAATTTTTATCTTGTGATCACTTTTACTTTGTAAGGTTTTTTATCCAATAAATCCCTTATCTTTTTGACCTGCGCCATGTGGAGCCCCTTTGTTTTTCTTTTTCCTCCATGTTTTTATCTCTAACTGGTCCCTTTGAATCTACCTGAAACCGGAGAGCGTGCGAGAGGGCTATCCACTCCCACCACCTACCGTTTGGCTATCGGTTACTGCGACCCAACAGACAACTTGGCCGATTGGAGATCGGGCTCGAGGGGTGGACCCTTGGAGAGAGTGTACGGGAGGTCACCTCCACAAGCTCCAATAGACGCACAGCTATATGGCTGGTACGTCCCACGTGTTCCGGTAAGAGTATTTTACTCTAGATGCTTTGCCGTGCTGTCCATGATTGATGTGCTTTTCTGTCTTCAGTCAACATCATGGGCTCATGTACCCTAGCTGTCTGAGAAGACTCCCTCTACGTACTGATTCCAGATCTTGATTGCAGTCCGTAGAGCTCAACACAGTGTTATTGGACATTTGTGCTTTTTTAGTGATTTCTGGACTTTATTTACACTTCACTAGTGTTTACACATTGATTAATAACTATTGCATTTGGTTTTTCTCACCAATCATATTTTTGATTTATTCACTTTCCAGCGCTGCACTTATTTTGTTTATACTTTTAGATTTTCCCAAGGAACCAGTGAGACAAAAAAGGGCCATAGACGGAAACGGGGGACTAGAGGGGGGAGGCGCTCCCGACAAAAGAAAACGGGTTTAAAAGGGAGTGGGATATTTAATCTCAGTAGAGCAGATTTATCTGAGGCGGAACTCTTGGTCCTTGAAAAGGGCTTAAAGTTTGCCCCACCTAAAAAACTAAACAAATTCAGTACTTTTATAGACGTGCAGAAATACGTGCGGAAATTAAATGTACAAAGATATATTATTGCTAATCCCACTAGACCCAAAGTTGAAGTAAATTCTCATATAGTCCATTCAGGACTGTCTAACCCTTCCCTCTTCAACCCTCCAGGCCCCACTGCTCCCTCCATTAAGGTTTTTCGGGATTTGGTCTTACAAGACCTTGATAGATTACCTACCAAAAAGTCGTTCAATGATCCAACCTTAAAAATCGGACTCAAAAAATTGTGCGAACGGAAAGATCTAATTATCCGTCCAGCGGATAAAGGGGGAGGGATAGTCGTTTTAGACAAAAACGACTATCACCTAGAGATGACTAGAATCCTGAGTGACACTGACACCTACTCGAGGATTTATACTAATCCCACAACTACTTATAAGAAATCACTTACGGACCTGGTTGATACGGGGTTCCAGCTGGGCATCCTTAACAATAAAGAAAAAAGTTTTTTGATTCTGGTGGCCCCAAGAATCCCGGTAATCTATTACTTACCTAAAGTGCATAAAAACATCACACAACCTCCGGGCCGCCCTATCATCAGCGGCATTGATTCCATTACTTCCCGTATAGGAAGATATATTGATTTCTTCTTACAACCTATCGTTCAATCTGTACCGTCATATCTAAGAGATACCAAGGACACCATTTCCAAGTTAAATAGTATTACCTATAGCAGTCATCTCCTCTTGGTTACAGCTGACGTTACGTCACTATATACTTCCATACCCCACCATGCGGGCTTTGCAGCAGTTGAACTCTTCCTGTCTAGAGAAGAGTCCATTCCCAAAACCCAACAGCGATTCATCATGGACCTTTTACGGTTTGCTACCAAACATAATTACTTTTGGTACAATGGTGATTTCTTTATCAAACAGAAAGGAGTGGCTATGGGCGCTAAGTTCGCCCCTAGCCTGGCCAATATCTTTATGGCCCGTTGGGAGGAGGATGTCGTCTATGCTCTTGACCCCCCGGAGCTAGCCCTCTGGGTGAGGTACATAGACGACATCCTCCTCCTATGGAGGGGTAGCACCCAATCCTTGCATGATTTTTTACGCATAATAAACGATAATGATATTGGGATAGAGCTGAAGTATGAGGTCAGCCCTTCCGCGATTCATTTTTTGGATCTAGAGATATTAGTGGCTGACAACCGTTTGGAAACCAAGACGTTTTTCAAACCTACCGACCGGAATGGTTACATTCCGGTCGATAGTTGTCACCATGCCACTTGGTTAAAATCTGTACCACGCAGTCAGTTTACACGGATCAGGCGTAATTTTAGCACTCTCACGGACTATTTCCACCAAACACAGATTTTGAAGTCCAGATTTATAGACAGAGGTTATGACCCTAGAGAAATCGACAGCGAAATTAATAATATAGCCCAGATTAATAGAGAATCTCTGTTAGCTGTCAAACCTAAAAGTGGTCCCGATAATAGACATAAATGGTCCCTCTTAACTAATTTTTCTATTCAATATAGACAGATTAAAGAAATTGTAGCGAGACACTGGAGAGTTCTTAAAAATGACCCAATCCTGGGCCCTGTTCTTCCTGAACGAAGCAGTGTTATCTATAGAGGGGCCCCTTCTATTAAAAATCAGATTGCCCCTAATATCACTGATCCCCCGGTGACCCGTTCCTTCTTCCACAATATGAAGGGTTTTTTCCCTTGCAAACGGTGCAATGTCTGTATACATAACATTTATGGACGGAGGAAGACTGAGACATTTGTCTCCACTTCCACTGGGAAGGAGTACCAGATAAAACACTTTCTGACATGTGACACTAGATACGTGGTCTACTTGATCACGTGTCCCTGTAAAAAACAGTACGTGGGGCGCACGATACGTACTTTTGCAGTTAGAGGGAATGAGCACATAGCCAATATTAAAAAAGGCCTTACAAACCACAGTGTACCCAAACACTTTCGGCATTGTCATAACCAAGATCCTAATGGAACCCAGTTCCAAGTTATTGATAAATTCACCCCTCATTGGAGGGGAGAATCAATGAAGAGGGGTGTATCCAGACTGGAAACTTTCTGGATACACCAATTAAAGTGTTATTCGCCATTTGGCCTTAACATTGAATGGGACATTAATTCTTTTATTAATCAGTCATAACTCTTTTCTGGCTTATTTTTATTTTTATTGTTTTTCCTTTATGGTACCAGACTAGTCCTGTTCCCCCTTTGAATACGGGCTGGATGAATGATCCCTACGCCTAATATATCTGTACATCGGATATATAGCCCTTAAGCCTTATGGGGCTGGTCGCTATTCAATTCAGCCACCTTCAAATCTATATAGAGGTTTTCGTTTAATTCATTCAGTTTACTATATAGTTTTCTCTTTACCCATACATTTTTACTATTTCCGATCACTTGGCTCATGTGTATAATTTTGGAATCCTTTTGAGTTTTTTTAGTTCATATGTCTACGTACAGATGTTTTCCTTTTTAGCTACATATTAACTTTCATAATGACAGGGACTCATGTACCTCATTATCGAATTGGGTTTTAGCGATATAGTACACTGTCCACTTCCATTGTGTATTTGTTTTACTGTTAAGTTTAGCAATGTTCGTGCCATGTCAGCGTCTCTAGATATATCCATGTTTTTGTTTTTTTACTGATAGTTGGACCGCACTGCGCTCCAAGCTCTGATACTTCCGCTTTATATTTCCTATCAGAACGAGTTGTGGCACGCTTTTGCGTCTCACTACCACTTGCGTTTTTGTCACTTCCGGATGCACGCTGGAATGACACCACACGTCCTCACTACATCTCCGGATTGGAGGTTAAACTTCATCCTTGCCGCCCGTGATAGGTTGAGGACAAGGATGTGCCTTACTGGATTCTGCATTGTCCGTCCTGAGACCCTATAGGAGGGGTGACATCATGTGACCCACCCTTTGATATGGTTCTGATGACGTGACATACGGCATTACTATGATTGGCCTACTCACATTGAGGCTTGGTTTCAGGCCGATTTTAGCATCATTGTGATTGGATCATGATGGATACGGACACCATTTTCCCATAACCCGGAAATGACGGTTTACATGGCGCGAACAGCTGTCACACTTTGATTATTATTAGTTTATCTATATATACAGGCACAAGTGGCAGACGAGCATATACCCCAGTAGAAGTCCTATCGGACGAAACGCGTAGGGTCTGTTATGCCTGTCTTGCCACCATTCGAATTTTAGCGCTACTTTCACTGTTTGTTTTTTAAGGAGCCAGAGTTCTTTTATTATTTTATTTTAATAAAGCTGGTTCTTAGCCGATTTACACTATGGGGAAGCCTCTTTCTTTTCCCTTCATCTCTGAGGAGTGACATCCTTCCTCCGAAGCTGGATCTTTAACAAGCACCTACCACTGACACCCTCGAAGTGACAGGTCGGTGAGATCAGAGCGATCGAGTCGGTGAACATCACCACCCCTTCATTATCCTCAACCGTTGGGAACTAGGAGCTACTCCCCCTACTCCAATACAAGCCCGTTTGACTCCCAAGTCGCTGACTGGGAGTCCATCCTCTCTGGTAAGGGTATTTATGCCTACACCTCTCACACAGATGCTTATGATCGCAACTCGTGGATGCCATCTTTGGATCCATTGGTCCTCCTACACTGAGTTGGGTGGCTGCTGATCGCCTTTTATTGTATCATTTGGACTTAGAGTCATCACTTCACTTACATAAGTTCCGGATGGACTTTTTATTGTATTAGCAGCCTGGTACATTTAGTCATTGGTTCTCTCTACACAATTAACTTTATTCTTTGTGCAATACACTTATGATGTGCACAACCCTCACAATTTTATATATAATTTATTTCATGTGCAATATGCTTGTGATGTACACTATCCTCACATTTTCATAATTTATTTTTAGAACTACTCTTCCCTATTGTTGGGTTTTGTGGTTCCTCTTACATCATTTCCTTTTTTTCACATATATTGGTGTGTTTATTGGTCCACTTTATATGCCACTCTACTTCATTTAAGATTCACCCATTTTTCTCATCCATTCATCCTGTGGTTTGATTTATTTGTTTTGTTGGTGTCAATCAACAGTCCCTATAGGACTTTTTTTCATTATTAATCTTTGTTGTGCATATTGCCCTCCAGACACCATTCTGTTTGGCTCTGCCCAATAAAGGACACTCTTTTTAGCGCCACACTTATTTTTATTTTAATCTTTCTACAATTTGTCTGATTGTGGTGTTGGCTGCTTTGCTTTGTGGTTGGCGCATTATTATTTTTGAATTCTGAAGTGATTAAATCAGCTGTTGAAGTGCTTAAAAACTGTGGGGTTAATATCACTTTAAATGTGAATTTCAGAAATCATAACCAAAATATTGATGAAAGCCTGTACTGTAGTAATGAAGAGGCTTCCATGGTGGGCCTCCTTCTGAAAATTCTAAATTCATGGCTGTCTTTGGCTTCAGTATCTTCACTGATCCAGAACAAACAGGCAACAAGTGAAGTTAGTTTGAAGTTAGAACGTCTAACCGGCATACCTGTCCCAGGTCATCTACTCAAAATATAAAATAAAAACGTCCAAAACACAATCACACTCCTTGTGAACTTGTCTTCCTACTTTATCCAATAAGTATTAGACTCTCACCAAATGACCTCAGAATATGTAGGTCATACAGCTTAAACTCCAAAATGACTGTGATATCTTCTTATCATTTCATATTCTTCACTTCATCTCCAGAATAGTCCAAACAAAAAGAAATACCATATAGTTTAGTATGCTCAAACTGACATATGCCAATATACTATTGTGCTCACATGTATAAGTGCATGCCATGCAACACCCAGTGCTTGATTTTTTCTCCAATCTCTCATGTGGCAACATAGCCTTACCAAAAATAATTATCCTCCAATCACATGTCATTAAACCCCTGTCACCCTTCACTCCTGAAAGCTGTACAGGTATAGTCAAAGTGTAATAAAGACACACTAAATTAAAATATAATATCATGAAATGATGCAGTGCCAGTGAATATAACAAAAAAGTGCAAAAAAGTAAATAAACAATGTTCAATGTGCAAAGCGTGAAGTCTCAAAGTCCATATATATTCAAATAAAATCTTCCACCATCTAGCAGATCCTTGTAGTGTAACGAAAACACTGAGTGCCACCACCAAATTCCAAATGCACACTCACAACTAGACCATGAGCTGTAACAGGTACAGTGGACACAGCATGTTTTTTAGGCACAGATCCTCCCCAGGTGCATGCACTTCCTCTCTGGAATCACTCCTCTTAGGTAACAGAAAAAGACAATCAGTGCAGCCTCATCAGTGCACACCAGTGCGGCCTCATCAGTGCCACCTATCAGTGCCCATCAGTGCCACCTCATCAGTGCTGACTCATTAGTGCCCATCAGTGCAGCCTCATCAGTGCACATCAGTGAAGGAGAAAAGTTAGCCGTTTGCAAAATTATACAACAAACTATGAAAACTTTTTTTTTTTTTTCAAAATTGACAGTTTTTTTTTAATTTGTTTAGCAAAAAATAAAAAAACTTAGTGGTGTTTAAAAACCATCAAAAGAAAGCTCTATTTGTTTAAAAAAAAAATGATTTCATATGGGTACAGTGTTGCATGACTGTGTAATTGTCATTCAAAATGCGACAGTGCTGAAAGCTGAAAATTGGCCTGGGCAGGAAAGGGGGTAAAGGTAGGCAAGTGGTTAAATAAAGGTTTGTTGTAGAACAGAACCAGGCATCCAGTTAAAAAATATGAAAGCAAAAAAAACAGTAAAAACTCACTAAGAAAGCCGTTGACGACCCAGAATTGTACAGCAGCATGGTGTCAGCACTGAGACTCTGTAAATAAATGAAAATAGAATTTGTGAAATTGTGCTAACATTTATTCGTGATTCATATGCCCCTGCATCCAATCCCTCCTGCCAGTGCACTCTTACCATATCAATTGGCCGCACATCCCAGGGCTAAAAATGACACGTCTGAGCTTCCTCCCTCTTCTCCAAAGCTCTCTCCAAGTCAGGTATTTCCACCATTACAATTATGCCGTGTACACACGGTCGCACATTGATCGGACATTCCGACAACATAATCCATGGATTTTTTCCGACGGATGTTGGCTCAAACTTGTCTTGCATACACACGGTCACACAAAGTTGTTGGAAAACCCGATCGTTCTGAACGCGGTGACGTAATACACGTGCATCGGGACTATAAACGGGGCAGTAGCCAATAGCTTTCCTCTCTTAATTTATTCTGAGCATGCGTGGCACTTTGTGCGTCGGATTTGTGTACATACGATCGGAATTTCCGACAACGGATTTTGTTGTCGGAAAATTTTATAGCAAGCTCTCAAACTTTGTGTGTCGGAAATTCCTATGGAAAATGTGTGATGGAGCCCACACACGGTCGGAATTTCCGACAACAAGGTCCTATCACACATTTTCCATCGGAAAATCCTATTGTGTGTACAGGGCATTGAGTGTTCACATAAAGTAAAAATATACAAAGGGCAACAACAGTGCAGTAAATTCACAAACCAGGCATTTATTCCACATCAGGATGCTCACATGTACAAAGACCAGATTCCAATATGGCAGAATTGTTATTTCTAGTTCCATAATAGTGTGATTGGTGTCACCAGTTGATGCATTTCATCAATATGATTTTTTTCAAAGAATATCACAGCTGGAGTGCAACCTCTTCTGGGCAAGCTGGACAGGAAAGGAAAAAGTGGATGACCTTGAAAGCAGGTTGTCCCCTGATAACATCTATTTGGAGGGGTTCCCTTGGAGGATGGAAGGTGAAAACGCAGCTGATTTTTTGGGTTGTTTGTTCTTTTTTGAATTTGCTGCAAATAACCTCTCTAAATAGTGGGGTATATCTATGAAGGCCCTTGCAAAAGTGCTGAAGTGTCTTTAATTTTACAGAGCAAGTCGAGGTGAATGTGACTACTTTTAACTATGCTGAACATACAGACATGAGTGCTAAAAGCAGGTCTATGAGCTTACAGTGAATCGTTTAGTTTTTTTAACCATGCAGTGTATCCATAAACAACATGCATGTAGGTGAGCAGTTGTCTCATTTATATTTAAACTTTGTGTTTTACCTAATACTATCATTCTGTAAGTTTGCTTAATTTTTTTTATCTCCTTACTGTATTTTTTGAAAAGTGTAACAGTGAAGAAACAAAGCTTTTTAAGACAATGGTTCAGGAAAAGGTCAGTGTACAGGAAAGTTTTAAGGAAAGTTACAGATTGCTGCTATTGAATAAGCTCTTATTTTTCTGTATATGCTTGGCTATATAACACTGCTCATTAATCTCAAGAGAAAGAAACTTTGTCCAGCCAATGTTACCCATAAAGCATTTCAGCAGAATGTTTTCCTTAGAATAGGTATTTCCTTATAGCCATGTAAGGTGCGTAAAGTCTGGTAACCGGATGAGAAAAATCCGCAGGCGGTTTCAGTGATTTGGGAAACTGAATTGACTATCCTCGGCAGAAAAATAACGATTGAAAATAAATTCTGTTTTCTATAAAATGTTCCAATAAATAGCCCAGGCACGTAACAAGGATGATAGCTTTGTGACTGTGTAAATGGCGTGAAGGTAGAATTGATGTTGTCAGACAAGACCTAAAATTTCTTATACATTTGAAACAACTGTTAAAGATTTCATGATTACCTACCTAGCAGAGGAAAGTTATACTTGATAGTTTTTTTTATAATGGTAATGGCATCTGTCTGCTGCCAAAATAACAAATTTTGCATCGAGTTTTAGTAAATCTTACAAGTACATTTATCCTCCAGAATCAAATTGCAAAAGTAACTCTTCCCCTTATTGATCTTGCTGTATGTGATTGAAAAATGTATGGGCCTTTTTTTTCTATAAATAATTAATAAAGTGCAAATGGTTTAAAATCTATATTGCAAAAAATATACCCCAATTATAAAACATAAAATACTTTTTACAAAAAAAAAAAAAATCAAGATCACGAAGCATGAAGTGTCCTTGAATATAAGTGTCTAAAAGGTTTAAAATCTTGTGTCAAAAAATATATAAAACAAAACAAAAGAAATACACGTCCATTTTTCTTCTTCCAGTAAATGCACCACTGTGAATCCACACTGTTATAGGGCGTACACACGGTCGGACTTTGTTCGGACATTCCGACAACAAAATCCTAGGATTTTTTCCGACGGATGTTGGCTCAAACTTTTTTTGTCTACACGCGGTTGCACAAAGTTGTCGGAAAATCCGATCGTTCTGAACGCGGTGACATAAAACACGTACATCGGGACTATAAACGGGGCAGTGGCCAATAGCTTTCATCTCTTTATTTATTCTGAGCATGCATGGCACTTTGTCCGTCGGATTTGTGTACACACGATCGGAATTTCCGACAACGGATTTTGTTGTCGGAAAGTTTTATCTCCTGCTCTCCAACTTTGTGTGTCGGAAAATCCGATGGAAAATGTCCGATGGAGCCCACACACAGTCGAAATTTCCGACAACACGCTCCGATCGGACATTTTCCATCGGAAAATCCAACCGTGTGTATGGGGCATTAGAAACAATGTATCTTTCTTCCTCCTTTCAAAACCAAAACCACCAGCGATAGTGTATACCATACACCGCGTGCAGCCAGAATCACTTACCAGAACTGTTTGATCTTAAATGCAATAAGAGCTAAAGAAGCTCACTTTTACTAACAGGCTCTTTTATATATCTTTATGAATTACCCATATCGAAATTGAACCTTTTAAAAACAAGCTCTATAATATATGTTCATGATTTGCTCCCATGTCGAACTTGCACCCAAAAAAGGAAAGATACTCCAATAGTGTTATACCATTTACAGTATTTACATTGTATTCTAAAATCCTAAAATCAATTGCACTCACATTTAAATAAATAAATAATAGTGCCTCTAATTAAACCACTCAAGGAACCACAGACTGCACAGGGTGCTCACACCAGTCCAGACTAGATCACTAAAATAGCTCTGTATCTACTTTCCAGTGATATGGGTATAACCACAAACACTCCCACTCATGAGGCTCTGATGTACAGCTGTCCAAGAATTTCTCAGTGGGTTCATTGGCTTCAGGAGCGCAAGTGATCCACACTAGAGATGTAGACAGGCTGTCTCACAGCATACATGAACTCCTTATGACATGTTTCTTCATATGGACATCATCAAGGGGTCTTGGTCATCAAGGAACCCTAGCTGATGTCCATATGAGACAGCATGGCTTTTGGAAGTCGTAAACACCAGAGATAAAGGATAATTCTAAAGCCTGAAAAGGCCCCTCTTTAAGGTTCATTAGGCTCTCAAGGGAAGAGCCTTGTACGTCTCCTTTTTTTAAAATCCCACTAAAGTTGGTTCTAGGCATATAGCGGCTGCCAATGGCTCAGAGACCAAGGAAAATGTTAGAGGAGAAAGTGGGCAGCCTTGCCTTTTTGTAAAGTCACTGATATGGTGTTATTATCTCGTATTTGAGCCTTTGGTGCTGGATAGAATAGTTTCACCCAAGTGATAGAATCAGCACCTAGATTAAATTGTTCCAATACTTCAATACTTTCCACAAATACACTATCAAAAGCCTTAGTGGCTCTGTTACCTGGGTTATTCACTGGGAGTTGGCATAAATGATATAATTATTTGAGTTTACTATACCTAACACCGCTGGAGATCCCCGCTGTGTATATGCAAGTAATTACTGATGATAATCCCGCTCTGCATTGGTGGTCCCTAAATTGATAGTGACATGGTGGTCCCTAACATGGAGGTGACATGGTGGTCCCTGACGTGGAGGTGACATGGTGGTCCCTGACATGGAGGTGACATGGTGGTCCCTGACAAGCAGCACTGGTGGTCCCTGACAAGCGACACTGGTGGTCCCTGACATGGTGGTCCCTGAAATTCGTCACTGGTGGTCCATGACATGGTGGTTCCTGAAATTTGGCACTGGTGGTCCCTGACATAGTGGTCCTTGACATGCGGCACTGGTGGTCCCTGACATGGTGGTTCCTGACATTCGGCACTGGTGGTCCCTGACATGGTGGTCCCTGACATTCGGCTCTGATGGTCCCTGACATGTGGCACTGGTGGTCCCTGACATTCAGCACTGGTGGTCCATGACATGGTGGTCCCTAAAAATAGGCACTGGTGGTCCCTGACATGGTGGTCCCTGACAAGCATCACTGGTGGTCCCTGACATGGTGGTCCCTGACATTTGGCACTGGTGATCACTGACATGGTGGTCCCTGACAAGCGGCACTGGTGGTCCCTGACATTCGGCACTGGTGGACATTGATAAGCTGCACTGGTTTACATTTATATACTACTCCGGGTGCTCCGGTTTCCTCCCACACTCCAAAGACATGCTGGTAGGTTAATTGGGTCCTGTCTAAATTGTCCCTAGTATGTATGAATGTGAGTTAGGGACCTTAGATTGTAAGCTCCTTGAGGGTAGGGACTGATGTAAATGTACAATGTATATGTAAATCGCTGCGTAAATTGACAACGCTATGTAAGTACCTGAAATAAATAAATAAATAAATAAAAATGTATATTAAATGCATTAAATTTATTAATTTAATTTAAATGTATTTATTTAATGCATTAAATAAATATTATGTTAATATACATTTATATTAAAATGCTTTACATTTATAAAGCTGTAACCTATCATACCGTGTGCTATGTATGGTTTGCTGGCTGCAGAATGAGGGGTGTGATTTATGTAGAAGTGGGGGAGTTCACATTTACATGTACAAGCCTAGTGTGCCTCCCACATTCACTACCATCCCAAGGATTCATGGGAAATGTAGACTGATTACAGTTAGAGAGAGAGAAGAGGATATGATGCAATCACTGTTCTAAGAGATCCTCCCTGCCAGAAAAGATGACGCATTTTTTAAATCAGAGAACTGACTTCATGAAAATTCAGTCAGTCATATCTCTTAAATGGTAAGAAATGTCACAAATCTTATGACTGTTTAGTGTTTTGTATGTGTGTATGTGTGGTGGGAGGTGTACTAATGGGGGCTTTTTGAAAATCCCGGAGCTTGACCATAAATGCAATAAGAGCTAAAGAAGCTCACTTTTACTAACAGGCTCTTTTATATATCTTTATGAATTACCCATATCAAAATTGAACCTTTTAATAATAAGCTCAATAATATATGTTCATGAGTTGCTCCCATGTCGAAATTGCACCCAAAAACAAAAGAGAAAGATACTCCAAATAGTGTTCTACCATTTACAGTATTTACATTGTATTCTAAAATCCTAAAATCAATTGCACTCACATTTAACTAATGTGTACTAATGGGGGCTTTTTGAAAATCCCAGAGTTCTGCTTTCAGTGCTCCTGGCCCCTCCCTCCTGTTGAGGAGTTTGTTATGGGAGCAGTATGCTATGCAAGCAGCTTGCTATAGGGGCACCCGAGCTGAGCTGGCCCCTCCCCCTTTCTCGTCTCATTGGCTGACTGACTTTGATTGACAGCAGTGGGAGCCAATGGCGCAGCGCTGCTATCTCAGCCAATGAGGAGGGGTGTCCTGGACAGACGAGACACTGATGCAACATCGCTGGATAGAGATGGGCTCAGGTTAGTATTAGGAGGGACTGATTGAGGCTGCTGCACACAGAAGGCTTTTTATCTTAATGCATAGAATGCATTAACATAAAAAAACCTTCTGCCTTTATAACCACTTTAAAGCGGTAGTAAACTCTCTATTTGAAATTGTACCTACAGGTAAGCTTACAATCAGGCTTACCTGTAGGTACAATCAAGCTTTACCTATAGGTACAACGAATATCTCCTAAATGTGCACCAATTAAAAGATATTCACATTGGCAATAGCTGATGACATCACCTGCGCATGGACACTGACGCTCTGCATTCAGGGTACACAGTATGCCGTGGAATGCAGAGCACCATGCTGTGGCCGTGGCTCCTGCATTCAAGCGGTGAACTGATAAGGAAGACCCGGTAAAAATGGAATCTCCAGCAGCAGTGACAGCACATTGCTGGAGGGCTTCATTTGAAAGGTGTGTGATAATGTGCTAGTATAAGGTGCATACGAGTACATTATGGCATAAACCTGCAGGGGACCAATTTTTTTTTTGGCCAGTTTACTACAGCTTTAAGACCTACCACTACACCATACACCTGCCACACAAAACCCATAGTGCTATCCTTTACCTCCACATCAAACTCCTGCAACTTAACCCCAACTCCACACCAGTCACAAAGCTCCACACCACACTCCTGTTTTTAAGCTACACTTCCACACACCTGACACTAAGACCTACCCCCACACCAAACTGCAGGCACTAAGCTACACCTGCACAACTAATTAATAGCACTAAGCTCTACCTACACACCAAACTCCTTCCACACAGCTCCATCCTCACTCCACTCTTCTGGCACTAAGCTACATTGCAAAAATTCATGCACATTGCTCCACTTTCACAGGAAACGTCTGTAACTTAACCCTACCTCCACACTAAACTCCTGGCATTAAGTTACACCTCCACACCTCACCCGTGGTACTAAGACCTAACCCCACATCAAACTACAGGCACTAAGCTCCACCTGCACAACAAACTAAGAGCACTAAGCTTAACTTGCACACTAGACTACTGCCACAAGGGGCACCTCCACACCAGACTTCTGCACTAAGACCCACCCCAATGCTAAATTCCTGTCGCAAAGCTCCCTTTCCATAGTATTTGAACTCCTAAATATATGGGCCATTCTTTTAACTATGGACATTGGACATATAGTGCAGAGAAGTAAAAACTGCACTGCCACTTCCATGTCAACTCATGTCATTCCATCATCAACTCATACTACAACTAGAGTACACAACCTGGAACAAGATTCTATCCCTGGCCTAAAGCCTCGTACACACGATCGGATTTTCCGCAGACAAAACCTTGGACTTTTGTCTGAAGGGCGTTGGCCAAGAACTTGTCTTGCATACAAACGGCAAGAAATTGTCGGCCAACAAATACGAGCATAGTGACGTACTACGTGGTTTTTCAGCTCCTTAGCGCCACCCTTTGGGCTCCTTCTGCTAATTTTGTGTTAGTAGAAGTTTGGTGAGTGTTGATTTGCGCTTTTCATTTCACGCTTTTCATTTCATTTCTAACCGGACGTTTGTCAACCAGACATGTTGCAGAATTGGAGGAGATAACGGGTCATTTATTATTGGCCTTGGAGTTATTGCTTTGACACAAGTCCAGTCCAGGAACAGGAGGAGGAAGAGTTCTTGGACCAAAAATTTGTTGCTTTATTAATCGTGATAAATAATGTCATATGCCTTTGCTGCGGAGCTCCAGGAGAATAATCCAGATGTTTTTCGGAATTATCTCCAGATGACAGACCCCTGCTTTCACCAACTCTTGGCATTGTTGACCCCCTATATTAAGAAGCAGGACACATACATAAGGCTTTTATTTTACTTTTTGGTTGAATAATAATGATTTGATTTGGTATATTTTCTATATTTTTGGATGCATAGAATGCACTTTTTGGTTAAGTTCTATTGGCAGATAGCATGTCTAATTTTATTTTATTTTTAATTAATTAATTTTAGTTTTAGTTTTCTTTTTTTAATGCACAATAAAAAAATTGTGCAGAATAATACTTGGCTATGTGTTTTACTTAAAATGACAGTTTAGGAGTAGGCAGATACATTTAAAAAAAATACAATGTAAAATTGACAAGGGACACCAACATAGTTGTAGCTTTAATCTTAAAAACTATGGGATAATGGTGTTGTGGTACCTTGCCCGATTAACCACTTCGCGCCCATGCTATAGCCGAAAGACGGCTGCAGCACGGACGCTAACTGCCGGGTGGCCGTCCCTGGACGTCCTGCTGTTTACTTCCACGATGCGCGCTCCCGCAGGCGCGCATTGGGGAAGTTCTGTGCTGCCCGTGTCCCTTGGACACAGCCAGTCACAGATCGCCGTAAACGGCCAATCACATCGGCCGTTTACAGTGCGTTCGGCGGTGCCAATGAGAGATGATCTCATATGTAAACATATGAGATCATCTCTCATCTCCGGCTCTCCCTCCTCACACAGAGACAGCGTGTGAGGAGGGAGAGCGAACCGCTGCAGCGGTAAGTGAAAAAAAAAATGAAAAAAAAGTCACGTCAGTGCCATCCGTCCCCACTGTCACCTATCATCAGTGCCATCTGTCATCAGTGCCACATATTAGTACCATCTGTCATCAGTGCCATCTGTCATCAGTGCCACATATTAGTGCCATCTGTCATCAGTGCCATCTGTCATCAGTGCCACATATTAGTGCCATCTGTCATCAGTGCCATCTGTCATCAGTGCCACATATTAGTGCCATCTGTCATCAGGGCCACCTGTCAGTGTCACATGCCATCTGTTATCAGTGTCACGTGTCATCAGTGCCACGTATCAGTGGCATCTGTCATCAGTGTCACGTGTCATCAGTGCCACGTATCAGTGCCATCTGTCATCAGTGTCACTTGTCATCAGTGCCATGTATTAGTGCCATCTGTCATCAGTGCCACGTATTAGTGCCATCTGTCATCAGTGAAACATATAAGTGCCATCTGTCATCAGTGTCCCGTGTCATCAGTGCCACGTATTAGTGCCATCTGTCAGTGCCACGTTTTAGTGCCATCTGTCATCAGTGCCACGTATTAGTGCCATCTGTCATTAGTGCCACGTATTAGTGCCATCTGTCATCAGTGCCACATCAGTGTCATCAGTGCCACGTATCAGTGCCATCTGTCATCAGTGCCACATCAGTGTCATCAGTGCCACGTATCAGTGCCATCTGCCATCAGTGCCACGTTAGTGTCATGTGTCATTATCCTGGTGCTCCAGGGCCTTCAAAAGTGTAATAGGTAGTCAACAAGTTAGATGTGTAATTTATGCTCCTAGAACACCTGATTGTGCTCCCTGCATGTTGGGCCTCTGTATGTGGCCAGGCAGTGAAAAAGTCCCACACATGTGGTATCGTAATACTCAGGAGGAGTAGCAGAATGTATTTTGGGGTGTTATTTGTGGTATATACATGCCATGTGAGAGAAATAACCTGTTACAATGACAATTTTGTGGGGAAAAAAATTAAAAAAATCTCCATTTTGCAAAGAATTGAGGGGAAAAAATGACAACATCAAAAACCTCACCATGCATCTTACTAAATACCTTGGATTGTCTACTTTCAAAAATGGGTTCATTTGGGGGGTATTTGTACTTTCCTGACTTGTTGGGGGTCGCAAGAAATGAGATAGGCTACCAGTGCATCAGGTGTGATCAATTTTTTATGATTTGCACCACAGCTTGTAGACTCTCTAACTTTCACACGGACCAAATAATATCCACTAATTTGGGTTATTTTTACCAAAGATATGTAGCAGTATAAATTGTGACCAAAATTTATGAAGAAAAATTAATAATTTGCAAAATTTTATCACGGAAACTAAGAAAAATGTGTTTTTTTCCCCAAAATTTTCAGTCTTTTTTCATTTATAGCGCAAAAAATAAAAAAACCCATAGGTGATCAAATACCACCAAAAGAAAGCTCTATTTGTATGAAAAAAAGGACAAAAAAATCATTTGGGTACAGTATTACATGACTGAGTAATTGTCATTCAAAATGTGAGAGCGTTGAAAGCTGAAAATTGGCCTGGGCAGGAGGGGGGTTTAAGTGCCCAGTAGGCAAGTGGTTAAAAAAAGAAGCATAATAATATTATTCTTGATATCAATAGAAAAAAAAAAAGCCTTTAAAAATTAGTTTTCAATAACTCCATCAGTATCACCAGCAAAGCAGCTTCATTATTATCCCATTAAAGAAGAAGAGAATGTGAGCTGCATTTCGAGATTTCATAATTTGCCACGTCACGAATATTAATTCTCCATTACGAACGCTAGTTTACAAGACCGACCGCTTCTGGCTCGTCCTTGCTTCTGAGTATGCGTGTTAGTACTTTGGACTTTTGTCCGAAAGACTTGTGTACACATGCTTGGAAAATCCAACAACACACATTTGTCCACGGAAAATTTTA
The DNA here is from genome assembly GCA_037952925.1 of Lithobates clamitans. NCBI lineage: Eukaryota > Metazoa > Chordata > Amphibia > Anura > Ranidae > Lithobates > Lithobates clamitans. The sequence continues at coordinate 2,577,016 of JBBGZY010000381.1, read as the reverse complement.
AAACATGCTATCCAACATTTGTCCGCGGAAAATCTGATAAACACAGTGGCGGAAGTATCAGGGTCGCACCAGTCGCATTTGCGACTGGGCCCTTGAGTTCCGCCACTGTAGGGGGGCTCCCCGCCGCCCGGGAGATAGTCATTCACATGGAGTCCTGGTGCGCTCCGCCCATCCTCTCCGGCTGCTCCGCCCATCCTCCCCGCCCGCACTCACGGGCACACCGCACAGTCCTCACCCATCCGCTGCTCCCGCACTCACGGGGACAGTCCCCGCCCGATTCGCCCATCCTCTCCGCCCATCATCTCCACCCATCCTCACCGCCCGCACAGTCCCCGCCCGCTCCGCCCATCTTCTCCGGCTTCGTCTTTTCTCAAGTCCCCACCCATCTTCCCTGTCATCGCCCGAACTCACGGGCACAGTCCCTGCCCGCTCCGTCCATCTTCTCCGGCTCTGCCTTTTCTCAAGTCCCGCTCATCTTCTCTGTCACCGCCCGCACTCACGGGCACAGTCCCCGCCCGCTCCGTTCATCTTTTCCGGCTCCGCCTTCACTCAGAGGCCCCGCCCATCCTCTCTGTTTGCCCAAGCAAGACCGAGCAAGGAGGGGGTACCAAGTGGTCTGCCAGTGAGTGGCACCCATCTGATCCCCCCACACCACCACTACTACCACTGATACACTCCACACCACCACTACTGCCACTGATACCCCCCACACCACCACTACTGCCACTGATACCCCCCACACCACCACCACTACCACTGATACCCCCCACATCACCACCACTGCCACTGATACCCCCCACATCACCACCACTGCCACTGATACCCCCACATCACCACTACTGCCACTGATACCCCCACACCACCACCACTACCACTGATACCCCCCACATCACCACCACTGCCACTGATACCCCCCACATCACCACCACTGCCACTGATACCCCCCCACACCACCACTACTGCCACTGATACCCCCACACCACAAACTACTGCTACTGATACCCCCTACACCACCACTACTACCACTGATACCCCCCCCACATCACCACCACTGCCACTGATACCCCCCACACCACCACTACTGTCACTGATACCCCCACACCACCACTACTGCCACTGATACCCCCACACCACCACTAATGCCACTGATACCCCCCACACCACCACTCACTACTGCCACTGATACCCCCACACCACCACTACTACCACTGATACCCCCCACATCACCACCACTGCCACTGATACCCCCCGCACCACCACTACTGCCACTGATACCCCCTACACCACCACTACTGCCACTGATACCCCCTCCCCCCACACCAACACAACCACTGCTGCCATTGATCCACCCCACCATGACCACTACTGCAACTGATCCCATCCTGCAACCACCATCTTTGCCACTGATACCATTCCCCTCCCCACCACTCATCCCATCTCACCCCCAACCACCACCCTTGCCACAGACCCCATCCTTTCACCACCGGTGCCACTCATTTCATCCAATGTCCCCCACCGCTGCCACTCATCCCATCACCCTCCAACCATCACCCTTGCCACTGATCCCATTCCCCCCACCACCTCTGCCACTCATCCCAATCAACCTCCCCTACCACTGATCCCACCCCCCCCACCACAACCCTTGCCACTGATTCCATCCCCCCTCACCGCTGTCACTCATCCCATCCCCCCACCACCACCATTACTACTGATCCCATCCCCACCCAACCACTAATGCTGCCACTGATCCCATCCCCCCCACCGGTGCCACTCATCCCATCTCTCCCTCACCACTGCCACTCATCCCATCCCCCATCACTGATGCCACTGATCCTATCCCCCCCACTACCGCTGCCACTCATCCCAAGGGCGTAACTACAGGGGTCACAATTGCAATAGTGCACATGTTGCCCCTGAACACCTGGATGGGGGGGCATTTAGAGGAACAAATCCCCTCAATTTTTTTTCCTGCAGCCACTAAAAGTCTGCTTCTCCTCCTCTCCCTCTGATAGGCATTAGGTGGCTGCAGGAGGAAAATGGAGGGGGATTGTTCCCCCTCCTATCCAGGTCCTGCTGCCCCCGGAATCAGTGGGAAGGGCCCTGGCTGGAGGTCAGGGGGGCCCTCCATGGTTTCTTGCACCGGGGCCCTGAAGGTTCTAGTTACACCACTGGATAAACAATTGTCCGATGGAGCGTACAAACGGTCGGATTCTCCGCCAACAGCATGTCATCACACAATTCCCGTCGGAAAATCTGATCATGTGTACGAGGCTTAAAAAAATGGATGATTTTTTTTCAATAAAGTTTTTTCCTCAAACAATATATACTTTGCCTGCATGCTGGTCTCATTTGTGTACCTGTTGAAGTCCTAGAATTGTTGTTTTCTTTTGATCAGTAACAAATTCCCTATGTGACTGTTACAGTGAGCACTCAGATCAATGTTATCGCCTACAAAGATCCACAATATATGGCTAGTCTTAGAAAATAGTGTACATATAAGCCTGTTGAAGAAAACAAGTCAATCGTTTCATTTTTAGCAAGGCAACGTACAGTGGTAAGCTAAGGTTAGGGAACAAAAGTTGATTCATATACAAGACACGCTGATGATTAAAACTCCAATTAAATTCACAATAGCACTGCAACCAAAAGTTTTTTTCATTGTAGATTTTAAAAGGATTACAACCTCAGGTTTATCTTACTGGGAGATATGTCCTCTATTCCTGTGTGGTCACATGGATACAGCAGAAACTAAAACAAAATCGCTACAACAGGAACATACAATAAAAACTTGTAGTCTTTCCCCTACTTTTTTTCTTAAATTTTGGACTTGGTTCTAATTGAATAAATTTGTAATATAAAGTACATTTTTAAAGCAAAAAATGATTGTATGTTCATGTTTGCTTCTGATCTGGAAATATTTAAAGTTATTTTCCTGATGGATTGTTTCAAAAGAAGAGAAAAGGAATGAGGTCTTCAATCCCGTGGATCAGCACTGACAGCAGAATTGTAAGTGTTTTCAGGCAGTCGGGGGCGTACTTAGTGAAGGCTAAATGATGATACTGCATGACGGCGAATTTAATATACAGCAGTTTCAGATAACGTGTGAAATAAATATGTGGGCTATTAATGTCATCCAGCAAACAGCCTGAGCTAAGAGATCTATGTAGGCCACCATTGCTAACCACTTCTGAAAATACCTCATTGACCCAGAACAAGTTTGCAGGTCTGGAATTCCAACCTCACTTGGACTTCACTTGAACTACATGCTTTAGTTGACTTGAAAAGTACTGAAGTCAGAGATAGCCAGGCATGTTCCAGCTACCACCAGCACCAAATGACTCAGCGCAGGTTTCTTTTCATTTTAAGGCTGGATTCACACCTATGCATTTTTAGTGCTTTTTGCATTTTGCAGATTTGCACTACAGAACCTGTCCTATAGGAAAACATGTTAAATGGACTGTAGTGCAAATCTGCAAAATGCAAAAAGCACTAAAAATGCATAGGTGTGAATCGAGCCTAAAGTGGCATTACACTCAAAACCAATGTAAGTCTGTCCCATTACAGCTCCACACAGGGCCATCCGGAATGAATTTCCTATAACATCTGCAATGTAACGTCCCCTCTCCCTGCTTCCTATATCATCAATGACATTTCATTTCCAGTGCAGTTTAGTGCAATTTGAATAAGAAGCTATTTAAACTGCCTGCTTTTTTTTTAATTTCACTTTCAGTGCAGACCTTGTCAGTCAGGGTAGCAGTTCACCATTATGTTTCCCTCTTTGATAGCTCATCTGTCTACCATAAGTAGGGGTAGAAGGTGATTCCTTAACCAGTTCCTGCCCAGTCTATAGTCAAATGATGGCCAGTTGAGATATTCACCGTCCTGGGTGGGTGAGATGCGTCCACCCCGAACGCATCTCATACACACCCCACGGGCAACACTGTGGCACGATCTGTGACCTGCTGTGTCCATCAGACACAGCAGATGACTGATCAGTGTACCGGCCACTGCTGGTACCATACGATCGCTGTGACCAGTCACAGCAGATAACATGACAGTTGTACACAACTAATGGCTTTCATTAATGCCATCCATTGTGTACTATTGTGTTGATCTCTGTGATTGGTCACAGTGATCACATAGTACAGACAGGCCCAATCACAGCCCATCTATACCATGTGATTATCTGTGGCCAATCACAGCTAACCACAATAGTAAACACTGAATTATTTCATTTCATTCAGTAACAATAGTTGCTTATAACAGTTAAATTTGCTCCCCAGAGTAGTAGAGTGTTACTATGCTAAATCTGTATTGCTCTGGTCACAGTATGTTAAAAAAATCGTTAAGAAAAAAAATGTAATAAAAAGCAAAATAAATTGAAGAAAAATGACAACTTTATTTTTTACCAGTCACCAGTCAGTGTCCCTGGTCACTGCCACGTCAGTTATATGATGACACTGTACTGCACTGGTAACGCTATGTAGAAAAAAAAATGTGAAAAAATATAAACTTTTTTAATTTCTTCGTTTTCCAAAAAATTGTGACAAAAAATTACAACTTCAAAAAAGCTTGCCATGCCTCTTACTAAATACCTTAGACTGTCCACTTTGCAAAAAGGGGTCATTTGGGGGAGATTTGTACTATCCTGGCATTTCAGGCTTCAAGAAATAAGAATAAGGCCGTCAGGATCAATCAATTTTCAGATATACATACTATAGTTTTCTGGATTCATACACGCAAAATATTAAACGTTATTTTCACCAAAGAAATGCGTCCCTAAATTTAAGAAGGAAGATTATTTATTTGTAAAATTTTATATCAGAAACGGAGAAAAAAGCTTTTTTTTTTTTAAATATATGGACTTTTTTGTCCTGGTTTCAATCGTAACAAGTATTCAGAAAACAGGCAGCATCACACATAGAAACAATCTAACATAGGCAAATAGGTAAATTTGGTAATTTATTTAAATTCTATTTGTGATTTTTTGTATATTTTCTTGAGTAGAACAAGTTAATAAAGTAAGAATTTTAAAAAGCTTGTCAGAATATAAATTATTTGAGATGAAGCTGTTACCTCAGTGGTGGTAATGTTGAGTGTATATATTTTTTTACCGCATAGAGGAATACTGTCAACTAGTAAGCCTTCCTTTGCCTAAGGTGATGGATAACATAAACACTAAGCTGTGCAACAGCTAATATGAAGTCAAATTAACAAATAGGGGAACATTTACATACATATTGGTAACTAATATTTATAGCAGGTTTTATATAATTTAATTTGTATTTTAGATGCATTGATTTATGACATCCATTCACAGTCTGGAAGTTTTCTAGCTTGCAGTTGTGAAGCCTCCAACATTCTTTTTTTCCACATAAAGTCATTTTACAGTGTTTTTTTTTTCTAATAATGGTCTGCCCTGAATCAATTTACCTTTCCATTTGTAAAATGGACCTTTTTACAGATCCAAAATATGTCTGTTTTAAGGTCAAGGAGCCATTAGCTCAATGTCCCTCATAAAATTTCCATAGCATGGCAATAAAGTAGGATTTTAATGGACTATTAAATCCCACTCTGCTTTGTTTCAAGTCACTAAACGAGTAAAACTGTCATATATTAGGTATCTTAAATTCTTAGCAATTTAAACGTAAATTGAAATGTAGGTTATCATAAGAAATAATAGCGCGACAAACAAAGTGCAGTTCAGATAAGAAGTTAAACGTGGAAAATGTATCTAGGGGCTGTTTTACCTGTAAAAGGATTTGTGTTTTGGTCCATCCTGTCCTGAGATATTCACAGTCCAGCAAGACAGCACTGTTGTGGGATGCCAAGCCACCTCACAAGTACTGGGGAGAAACAGTCATAACTGCAACCTACCTACAGAACAGACTACACTCAAGAGCCATTAAAAGTACTCAAAGCCTAGCATAGGGCACATCAGAGTGTTTGGATGTAAAGCATATGCCTATATTCCAAGTGAGAAGTGATCCAAGCTGGAGAACAGAGCCATAGAGGGCATTCTAGTAGGCTACAGTGAGCAAACAAAGAGTTACAGAATCCCACCCTCAAAGACCGACAAAGTGACAATAAGCTATGTTTATTTTGATGAGAACCCATCACCAGAAACATCGATCCCTGAAAGCTATGAAGTGAATATGCCAAGCAAACCAGAAGAAAAGGTCGACCAAAGTGAACCTGTGCAGGAGCCAGAACAAGAGGTGGAACTCACATTGCCTAAATCAAGTTCCCCACCAGATCCTGTTGAACTGCCGGAAGTCACAAGATCCACTCGGACTACAAAGGGGATACCACCCCACAGGCTGTGATACACTGTCAAAACACACAGCATACTTGAACCAACACCCTGGAAAGACATAGAAAAACTGCCAAAATATGAAGTCAACTAATGGAGAAAGGCAGCAGAACAAGAATTAAAGTAACTTCAAGAAAATAAAACCTGGGCACTCACAAAGCTCCCTCCTATCTGCAAAACTATAGGAAGTAAGTCGACTTTCAAAGTAAAGTCAGACGCAGAAGGGAATATCCACAAACGCAAAGCCAGACTAGTTGCCAAGGGTTACTCCCAGAAATTCGGTGAAGATTACAATGAAACATACACTCCCATCGTGAAACACTCCACCATCAGAGCGCTTCTTAGCATTGCAGCCAGGAAGGGCATGCAAGTGAAACACCTAGACATTAAAACTGCTTTCCCATATGGAGACATTAAGGAAGATCTCTACATGGAGCAGCCACCAGGGTTTGAGCAAGGAGACAACCTTGTATGTAAACTTCAAATAAGCATCTATTGTCTTAAGTAATCTGAAAGGATGTGGGATGAGAAAGTGAATGAAGTACTTACCAGAGTGGGATTCTCAAGAAGTAAAGCAGACCCCTGTCTCTACTCCAAGAATCAAGAAGACAGATGGATATACATCCTTATCTATGTTGATCATAACCTGCCTGTCAGTAAAAAGAGTGATGCAATACCTCAAAGGAACAATGGAGATGAAGTTAAGGTTAAAGCGGGGGTTCACCCACACCGCCAAAAAAAAAAATATTAAAAGCCAGCAGCTACAAATACTGCAGCTGCTGACTTTTAATACATGGTCACTTACCTGTCCCAGGGTCCAGCGATGTCGGCAGGGGACGCCGAGAACCCGCTCGGTTCTCGGCAGCTGCCGCCGCCATCCTGGGTGAGGGAATCAGGAAGTGAAGCGTTGCGGCTTCACTTCCTGGTTCCCTACTGCGCATGCGCGAGTCGCGCTGCGCGTCCCAAGTGGTCCCCGCTCTCTCCTGGGAGCTGTGTGTTCCCAGCAGACAGCGCGGTGGGGACGGAAAGAGGCATAGACTCCCATGGGAGTCTATGCCGGAAGTGGGTGCAAATACCTGTCTTAGACAGGTATCTGCGCCCCCCTCCCCCCTAAAAGGTGCCAAATGTGACACCGGAGGGGGGGAGGGTTCCGAAAAGCGGAAGTTCCATTTTTGTGTGGAACTCCGCTTTAACAGCAATATCCAGTCCAAAACTGGTCGGGTATGTGGAAGATGATTGGGTTGGTCTAGTCAAAAGCAAGCAATTGATGCTCTATCTTCAACTGAAGCACAATTGAGTACATTGCAGCAGTACACGGTTGTCAAACGGTTTCTTTTTTTCAACTTTTTGTGTATAGTTGGATAGACATTTCAAAACCAATTACCAATTCCCATTTTTAAGACAACCAGGTATGTATAAAGCTTATGCAATCAGAAAGGGTCTGCCCTATGACCAAACACATCGACGTCAAGTATCACCTACTGAGGTATAATCAAGAGCAAGGAATTATTGACATTCAATACTGCCCAGAAGAGGAGGTGAATGGTGATGCACTCACAAAGCCTTTGTTGAAGGAACATCATAGTTATATCAAGAAGAAGCTGAATGTAATTTGACAAAGCACATGCTGTTGAGAAGGGGTGTTGGAAGAACAACAGTATGCAAGCTTTATTTACTGTGAACTATACATATGCATTATACCTGTCTATACCAGCAGGTGGCGCTGCAGTATTATAATGTATATTCTATTGTAATATAATAAGGGAAAATGTTTGCTTTCCTCACTGTGTACTTGTATGCTCCTGCTTCCTGTTCCATGAAAAGACATGCTCTGTAAATCCTCCATGAAAGTAAAGTTAATTGCTGCTAACAAGAAGATTCCAGCGCATTATTTCATTACTCTGACAACAAGCACAGCCCAATTAGTGGCCCAACTTCTTTCTACTACAGTTAAGCAGCTTGGTCACCTCCCTCCCCTCGACCTCTGGTAGAGAAATGAAGTTGAAGTGATGAGCCACCTCTCTATTCACTTGGCTTTCTACCCCTATAAGAATGTTTCTTGCCATATCATGTATGTGACAGCACAACTGATTGGCCCATAGTGTTGCCCCTTCCTCACCCAGTTTGAGCCCTGCTGTACACTGACAATGGTTTCACCATGCAGAAAGTAAGGGAAAATCCATAACAGGAAAACAGACACTGATAAATATCTGACAAGGGTTCTAGCTTCCCCCTTCTACATTGCTGTTGGAGAGTTATGGCATGATGGTTCCATGAGTAGAGTCCCATCTCTATGTTGTGTAGGTGCCATAACATAAATTGGTTATGGAAATTTTTTCCCCATGGGTTACCATTAAAGGAAACCTGTGCTTTGCTCACTCAAGGCAAAGTAAAAGTCCCGATAGCCCACGAAGAAAGGTATACTTACCAATCTATGTTAACATGTCACCTGAGTTGCCATTCCCTTTGCTTCAACATTATCACACGAGTTTGAACTCATCCAACACCATTCATCAATGAAGTTTATCGGGAGGTGAACTACTTCAGGAGCATGGATAGGTGAGTATACCTTGCAGGGAAATAGGGTATCATGATCCCTGAATGAGCAGAAGGCTGACTCTCCAGTGCCCTTCTACCAGGAGCACATTATCATCTTTAATAGGCTAACATTTGTTCAGGGACTGGGGGAAGCCTTGCGTAAGCTCCAAGTCACCCTATTTGTTGCTTATACAGGGCTGAGGACTATCTCCCTACGCCAAGAAGAACGGAAGTGAGACATATACTGCTCCATACCTGGGCAGAACTTTTTTTCATTTTGAATAGAGTGGAGAAGGATTAGAACACCTGTCAGTTTTTATTGCTGTCTGTGTCCCCGTTAGGGTGATTCACTTTCTTCATTCATTTTCTCCTGTTTGCCGTTATCATCGAAAGTAAAATAAAAAAATAATTTTGGGTTGACAACAGAACAGTAATAGAAGTGAAATCTTCCAATAGGGACACTCATTCTGGTGACCATTGTGACAATTTGGAGGGCTCTAATTTACTTTTTTTGGTTTTGGGCAGAAAGTGAAGGAAAATTTCCCCTATAGGACACAGATGGCAAAAAATAAAACCCGACTGAGGTTTTAACCCTCCCTAAATCTATCCAAGATTAAAAATAAAAAGTTTTGCCTTTAATGTCTGAATAGAGTGACACAGAGCAAAGAAAATGTAAGCATGTGCAACTAGGGTAGGGGCCTTACAGTGAATCTGTGGCTTTGCACAGCATTTTAAGGGTGCCTGCTAATGGACTGCAAATTAGGTGTTATAACAAATAAAAGGGAAATTCAGGTATGCATGGTAATTTTCTGTGTTTATATTTATTTCATATACTTTTAAAAGTATGAGGTGTAATATTTATTTCCTTTCAAAACTTTCTTTTCTTTTCAAATGCAAATAAAATAACCAAGATACGCGAGGTTTAAAATAGAATGGTTTCTGCTCAGTACATATTACAACCAGGCATATCATTCTGCCAAATGATGAATGTCCCCTGCTCTCTGTACAGTGTAAAAATATCTGAAGATCTCTCCCATTCACCCAAAACAGATATCAGACTTGTGCTTCTCTTCTCAGTCATAACATATTGGTGGTGACCTGCAAAGTGTGTATACAGTAAATGTGTAGCAGCCGACATCGTTTTTAGCAGAGCTAGTCTGAATTTAAGAATGGTATGAAAGATCCCTTTGTATTGAAAAGACAGACCTTGGGATAGACATGAAGCAGTAGTAGTATCACCAACCTCTAGATTAGCGGCTTTAAAGAGTCCAGGATAATCTACAACTGGTAGTAATAGGTTGCAGTTGGAGAGTTATGGCATGGTGGCACCTTGAGCAGGGTCCCATTTATATGTTGTATGGCTGCCATAACATGAATGGGCTATGGACATTTTTTTTTCAATGGGTTACCTTTAAACTCTTGGCATAGATCTTACAAGTCAGAATAGGTGATACATCTTAATGTATGTATACAACTCTTGGACCAGTTACCCTGCAACAAGGGAATACATGTATAAAAAAAAGATTTCCTTGTAACAGTATTCTGTTTTGTTTTCTTCTTATTTTTGTTGTTGTAAGGTTTTAAAACATAAATGGCATTGATTTAATCATCTAGTGAATACGTAAGACTGTTTGAACTCTAACTAAAAGATGTAGGTGATCTTTGAAGATCGTTAAGGTTCCATCTTCAGAGGCTGATCTAGGGAGAGTGTGAACCCATTACAGCACATATGATCAATGAGACATTTTTCATGCTAGCGCTCTATGAATGGGAAAACTGATGTCATGTGGAGACTTTCTCTGTAAGAAATATACTAGTGAGATAAATGATAACATGTATGGCTCCTGTTTTATGTCAATTTAAGTGAAAAGATGTTTTCTATCTGTTTCTTAACTTTCATATACTAAAGTGAGGAAAATAATTATTCAATCCCCTGCAGATTTTATAAGTTTGCCCACTTAGAAATGAAGGTGTATTTTAAATGATAGAGACAGAATATCAACCAAAAACACAAAATACAAATGTTATAAATTGAGTTGCAGTTCAGTGAGTAAAATAAGTATTTGATCCCCAAGCAAAACATGACTTAGTACTTGGTGGAGAAACCCTTGTTGGCAAGCACAGAGGTAAGACGTTTCTTGTAGTTGGTTACCAGGTTAGCACACATCTCAGGAGGGATTTTGGTTCACTCTTCTTTACAGATATTCTCTAAAACCTTAAGGTTTCTTGGCTGTCGCTTGGCAACTCAAAGTTTTAAATTTAAAAGTTGGGACTTAGACTGGAACATGACTGGAACAGTACATATGCCTCCATCCCTGGTACATATTAAAGGAAAAGAGGGGTTGTGGGACTTTATGTGAAGCACACAGCTAATTAAACAAACCAATAATTGTAAATAAGTAAATGTTTATTATTTGCCTTAGGGCATACAAAATGTAAAACAGTCAAAAATGCATAATAGGTCTCAATAGATATTATCTAAACAATTCATAATTGTACACAATTGTTCCAACATGATACAAATAATAATGGCCCTTAGTTATGCGGACCCGGAAGTAAACTTGGTAACATATAAACATATAATTGATAATGGGAATGATTTGTTAAAGTAGCATAAATCACATAATACAGATATTGCACATGGTTACTGTGACGTAGCATCTTAGGAAATCTCTACGCGTTTTGTGGTTGTATTACCACTTATCAGGAGCAGATGCAGACTGGTAGTATCTATAATAGAGTAAAAATGCCAAAATATATAATGGGAAATATAAAGGGGAGGTACAAAACAGGAAAAAGAGGGGGAGCAACCAAGGGATTCCAAACACTCTTACCTAGCTGTAGTATATTGGATATAATGGTTGATGATAACAATGGCTGGGGGCACAGTGGGAGGCGTCATCCCACGGGAGCTGAGGTGGTAACAACTATGGTGACCAGCGGCATCAACAGCAGTGAGTAAACAGAAAAGTACAGTCGCCTGTTATCAGCTGTGATACATAGTAAATTCTGTGTATATTTCCGAGGACTTTCTGTGAAAATGAATAATGTATCAATGAAGTGATAACAACAACTGATAAACTAGATGAAAGAAATAGTAACCCAGGAGACTGGAGAATGATAATAAGAAAACCAAGTGAAAAGGTTTTCTTATTATCATCCTCGATCATTCCCATTATCAATTATATGTCTATATGTTTACTGTCGGGTCCGCATACCTAAGGTCCATTATTATGTGTGTCATGTTGAAACAATTGTGTACAATTATGAATTGTTTAGATGATATCTATTGAAACCTATTATACATTTTTGACTGTTTTACATTTTGTATGCCCTAAGGCAAATAATAAACATTTACTTATTTACAATTATTGGTTCGTTCAATTAGCTGTGTGCTTCACATAAAGTCCCACAACCCCTCTTTTCCTTTAATATGTACCAGGGATGGAGGCATATGTACTGTTCCAGTCATGGTCTCATATAAAGTCCCAACTTTTATTTTAATTTCAAGCAATTCAGGGAAGGATAAAAATAGCTATTTTATTATTCCTATCATTCTAATCTGTGACACTTTCTACCCATGATGGTTTTTATCTTGTCACAGGGGCTATTGTTTGTTGACACTGATGGCATCTGTGGCTCTCTTTATCCCCAGGAGCTGCAACGCGCACCGGAAACCTTCCCTTTCCTCCCAATCTATGATAGACATGGGGGGATGGGCGGCTACCCGTTATGGGTCGACGTCACGCCCACATGCTGTGCGGGCGGCGTCATCGTGGACGCTGTGCGCCATGTTGCTTTTCCTTCTGAATATACCATGAGGGAGGTTTGAGCTCCGACTGCCAAGCGTCAATTGTTGCTCAGGTGCTGGCTCCGCCTCCCCTCTTACCACGCAGCGAGACATTGGTGGTTACCCTTGGCTGATTGCTGGTACTTATACCACACCTGTATTGAGCTAACACTCCTGTTTTGCTCATTTCTCAGAAACTGTTGCATTTTCATGGAGCACTCCTTGATTTCATGCTCAAGGTGCCTTCTGATCTAATTTATCCACTCATCACTGTGTACATTGTTATTCCTGCTTCACTACACACCGTTGGTGAGCCACACTATTTTCTTTCTTTTCTTTTCTGATAACTGGACACTCTACTTTTCTGTTTACTCACTGGTGTTGGTGCCACCGGTCACCATAGTTGTTACCACCTCAGCTCCCGTGGGATGACGCCTCCCACAGTGCCCCCAGTCATTGTTATCATCAACCATTATATGCAATATACTACAGCTAGGTAAGAGTGTTTGGAATCCCTTGGTTGCTCCCCCCTCTTTTTCCTGTTTTGTACCTCCCCTTTATATTTACCATCATATTATTTTGCCATTTTTACTCTATTATAGATACTACCAGTCTTTATCTGCTCCTGATGAGTGGTAATATAACCACAAAACGCGTAGAGCTTTCCTAAGATGTTATGTCACAGTAACCATGTGCAATATCTGTATTATAGAATTTATGCTACTTTAACGAATCATTCCCATTATCAATTATATGTCTATATGTTACCAAGTTTACTTTCGGGTCCGCATACCTAAGGTTCATTATTATGTGTATAATGTTGGAACAATTGTGTACAATTATGAATTGTTTAGATGATATCTATTGAGACCTATTATACATTTTTTACTGTTTTTAGATTATGTATGCCGTAAGGTAAATAATAAACATTTACTTATTTACAATTAATGATTCGTTCAATTAGCTGTGTGCTTCACATAAAGTCCCACAACTAGGGATGAGCCCAATGTTCGAGACGAACGTAAGTTCGACTTGAACATCTGGTGTTCACCTGTTCGCCAAATAGTGAACAATTTGGGGTGTTCGCGGCAAATTCGAAAGCCGCAGAACACCCTTTAAAAGTCTATGGGAGAAATCAAAAGTGCTAATTTTAAAGGCTTATATGCTTGGCATTGTCAAAAAAAAAATTTTGGGGACCTGAGTCCTGCCCCAGGGGACATGTATTAATGCAAAAAAAAGTTTTAAAAACTGGCGTTTTTTCGGGAGCAGTGATTTTAATAATGCTTAAAGTGAAACAATAAATGTGAGCTATTCCTTTAAATTTCGTACCTGGGGGTGTCTATAGTATGCCTGTAAAGTGGCACATGTTTCCCGTGTTTAGAACAGTCCCTGCACAAAATGACATTTCTAAAGGAAAAAAAGTCATTTAAAATTCGCGGCTATAATGAATTGTCTATGGGAGAAATCAAAAGTGCTAATTTTAAAAGCTTATATGCATGGTATTGTCATAAAAAGTGTTTGGGGACCTTGGTTCTGCCCCAGCGGACATATATCATTGCAAAAAAAAGTTTTAAAATCGTCCGTTTTTTTCGGGAGCCGTGATTTTAATAATGCTTAAAGTGAAACAATGAAAGTGAAATATTCCTTTAAATTTTGTACCTGGGGGGTGTCTATAGCATGCCTGTAAAGTGGCGCATGTTTCCCGTGTTTAGAACAGTCCCTGCACAAAATGACATTTCTAAAGGAAAAAAGTCATTTAAAAGTACTCACGGCTATAATGAATTGTCGGTCCCAGCTATATACACATAAAAGAAGTCATTGAAAAAAATGGCATGGGATCGCCCCAGTCAAATTACCAGGCCCTTTGGGTCTGGTATGAATATTAAGGGGAACCCCGAACCAAAATTAAAAAAAAAAAATTGCGTGGGGTCCCCTCAAATTCCATACCTATGTAAACGGGTGGCCCCGCCCCCCTCTGATGCCCCGGGAATGCCATAGTGAAGTCAGTGTGCATCAGAGGGGGGCGGGGTCACCCAGGAATGTCACCGTGTGGCCTCGCCCTCAGTTATAAAAGAACTGTCAAAGCAGAGACGCGTCATACGGCGGGTGCCTCCCATGGAGGCGGGTTGGTCCCTGTTTATTTTTCTTTTTTGGGCCGTTGGTGGAGCGAGAGAAGAAGACTTTGGGACTTTTTTTATTTTTTAATAAAGGACTTGTCCCAAGCCGTGTCTTGTCATTTGTACTATTTTGACACTTATTTTGTGAAATGGTAGGGGTACATTTGTACCCCGTTACCATTTCACACAGGGGGGAGGCCAGGATCTGGGGGTCACCTTCTTAAAGGGAGCTTCCAGATTCCAATAAGCCCCCCACCCGCAAACCCCCACAACCACCGGGCAAGGGTTGTGGGGATGAGGCCCTTGTCCCCATCAACATAAGGACAAGGTATTTGGGAGGCTACCCCAAAGCACCCTCCCCATGTTGATAGCATGTGGCCTGGTACGGTTCAGGAGGGGGGGCACTCTCTCATCCCCCCTCTTTTCCTGCGGCCTGCCAGGTTGCGTGCTTGGATAAGGGTCTGGTAGGGATTTTTGAGGGGACCCCCACGCCATTTTTTATTTAAATTTTGGCACGGGGTTCCCCTTAGTAACCATACCAGACCTGAAGGGCCTGGTATGGCATTTGGGGGGACCCCCACGCAATTTTTTTTTAAATTTTGGTTCGGGGTTCTCCTTAATTTTCATACCAAACCCAAAGGGCCTGGTAATGTACTGGGGGAGGGGGATCCCATGCCAGTTTTTTCAATGACTTCTTTTATCTATATTGCCGGGACCAACAATTCATTATAGCCGCGAGTACTTTTAAATGACTTTTTTCCTTTTAGAAATGTCATTTTGTGCAGGGACTGTTCTAAACACGGGAAACATGCGCCACTTTACAGGCATACTATAGACACCCCCCAGGTATGAAATTTAAAGGAATATTTCACTTTTATTGTTTCACTTTAAGCATTATTAAAATCACTGCTCCTGAAAAAATGGCTGTTTTTAAAACTTTTTTGCATTGATACATGTCCCCTGGGGCAGGACCCAGGTCCCCAAACACTTTTCATGACAATAACTTGCATATAAACCCTTAAAATTAGCACTTTTTATTTTTCACGTTCGTGTCCCATAGACTTTAATGGTGTTTGCGTGTTCGAACAAATTTTTTGCCTATTCACATGTTCTGCTGCGAACCGAAGCGGGGAGTGTTCGGCTCATCCCTACCCACAACCCCTCTTTTCCTTTTGACTCAGAGTTTTAGCTCCCTCCATAAATTTTCTATAGGATTAGGGTCTGTATACTGGCTAGGTCACTCCTTGACCTTAATGTGCTTCTTCTTGAGCCACTCCTTTGTTGCTTTGGTGGTATGTTTTGGGTCATTGTCATTGACCATTTAACCGTTTCACTGCACATGTAGCCCCACTCCAAAGGAAGGTCTCCTTTCCTTATTTCCCCAGAGTCAGCCCTGAAATGTTCAAGAAAGCTGCTTGAAGCTTGCAGATAGCTTTGCAAAAGATATGTAAACGTTATATGTACACTACACTAATACAAGCTGAAGCTCATGTACAACTCCTAAAGGAATGGTGTCACTGAGGAAAACATCTGATCAGTGCCTCAGATGGAAGATGCATTTTCATAAATTAAAAAATTGTGCATTAATTCCATGGTAGTAATCTGACTTAAAAGTTGAACTTTCCATCCATGACCCATCTTCAGTATTCTGCCTGAGATAGAAGGTTCTCCTCCAAGATTTTACCATACATGGCCCCGTCAATTGGCCCCCAATTGCGGCAAAGATGTACCTTTAGCAGACAAACAGCCCGAAAGCATGCTGTATGTAGCCTCAGCTACATAGAGTTTGTAGAGCACATCCAGCAGGCTCACATGTTAGTTAGGGACATAGTTCAAATGGGCCAAGCTATATAAAGTGTAACAAAAGCTGGAATTCAGCTTTAAGCTTTTAAAGTTGAATAAAGATTTGGGTTTTTAAGGTTGAATTTCACTCACAAATTGGTGGATTGCTTTTTACTGTCTTGCAATGCACTGCATTCTCTATATAGGCAGTGGAGATCCTGTCATTTAAATGCTCCTCCTCTAATCACAGAATGTGTTGCATTGCAGGAGTGTAGCGATCTGAGTTTTGTGAATGGCCTGGAGGGCAGAAAGAGGCGGGCAAGCAGCACAACCCTTTACACTAAAGCTGGGTACACGCTATTTATTTTTTGGTTGCAAGAAAAAACTGTCCTCTCCGGTCGGAGTCACTGTACTAACAATGCAGGGTTAGTACAGCGATCTCCCCTGTTGAGCTATTGTGTTCTGACACAGGGACGCCCCCCCCAAAAAAAACACCCCAATCAGTGCTCTCTTTCATTGGCTGAGAACACTGATCAGGAGTTGGTTGGCTGTTGGTTTTGCAGCATGCACGTCCAACAGAAGCCAGCTGAATGTCTGGCTTCTGTCAGACAGGCCGACACGTACAGGCAGAATGTCCGCCAGTATTTTTTGTACCGGCAAATGTCTCCCGACATTCTGCCCGTGTCTTCGGGGCTTTACTGTAACTGCTGTTAACGCTCACAGTGCTGAACAATAGCCGCTCAGCAGCTATGAAGGAGGCACTGAAGGGAAGAAGCAACAGCCTGAAGATCATGAAATACAAACCATAACACGTAACTAATGTGTTTGATGTTGTAGCCCCCCCCCCCCCCCCAGGAAAAAAAAATGCTAAACCAGCTTTAGCATGTAAAAGATTATATGAAATTCTAATCAACGGTTTACAATTTCATTCAAACAGAAACAATTTTAATACCATTAATGGGTGGCTATTTAAAAGTTTCAAGGAATTATGAGAAATTATCAAGATAATAAAAAATGGGTTTTAGCTGACTTGCATGTGCAATGATCCCCAAAAAATATACTGCCGACAGCAAAAAAAACGAGAGTTACTTTCGCTCAAAGAAAAAAAAGCAAACTGCACAGCCAAGTTTCGTAAATGCAAAATAGCTGTTGCAGCTGTGATAACTCTCATATAAATACTTGAAATACAAAGTCCTCTAGAGGGTACAGTTCAGTTCATTTTCATTTTTTATGCACACAATGCACTTACATCTACATGCTGTATGTACACAGTTTCTCTGGGGTGTTTTGTTTTGAGACTTTGTTCTCTGGCTTTATTTGAACTGAATGTCATAATTTAAAAATTATATTACCAAAATCATACCCAAAAAAGTAAAATAAAAATTATTTACAAAAAAGCCCCAGCAGAATGATCAATTCATGTAAATTAGACAAATTAATGTTAGAGACATAGTGCTAATTTGTCCTATAATATTTTTTGGGATGATATATGATGTCTGGCATAATTTTATATTTAATATGTCTTCCTGAAATATTGAGTTGCCATAGTAACACTTGCTACAGACATCTTGTGCAAGCACTTGATGCCCATGAAGCATATGCTTGCTTAATTAGGCGTATATCTTTCTAAATCTCTTGCTATTAAGTCATCCTTAACAAGTTAAGGAATATGGAAAATGTACATTCCACCACGAGAGAGCATCGCAGCGCTCTGCTGCACAAATCCTTCAATGGACTTGCTGTCTTTTCTCATTAACCCTCACAGGAAAGTGTCGTTATGGCCTTATTACTCTACATTGTTATGCCAGAATGGAATAATTACTATTCCCTATTCTTAATTAGCAGCTTGCTTTATGATGCAGTAAATACCAACACTCATTAAGCTGGCCCTACACATCAAACATTAGGTGGAGATGTAACTATGTTCCCATATTCTCATTATATATTTTGGCTGAGCTTCAGCTATAACCAAAAATCCAAACAAGTGTACCTGTATAATACCATAATAGAAAAATGTAAAAAAAAATGTTATTGGAGAAAATATTTCAAACACCATGGCCAAAAAGATGAATATAGATCAATACGTGTGCAAAAAGTTGAAAAAAAAAATATATATAAAATGGGGCAGACTTTATAGACCACTTGACCTTTTTGCTGCCATGACTCTTCTATGATTCTAAGTTTATGCAAAAAATACAAACCAAAGAAAAAGGGATATTTTTTTGTACATCTTTCTCAAAATAAACATCAAATGTTACAGTTAAAATCAATCATTAATTTATTACATTAAATCACACTAAAGAATAACTAAAGGCGAAACTTTTTTTAGTTTTGGAAATAGTGGAGAGGGATTAGAAACACCTGTCAGGTTTTCATTTCTGTCTGTTCCTCTGTTAGAGAGATTTACCTTCTCTATTAGTCCTGTTCACCATTATCATTGAAAGTGAAAGTTAAAAAAAATCCCAAATTTTGGGTTGTTCCTAGAAAAGTAACGGAGGAGAAATCTTTCAATTGGGGAACTAGTTCTGGTAATCTGGGGGACCCCAAAGGATTCTCTTAATTTTCCTGGTTTTCCTCTCACTTCCTGTTTTGGCTATGGGAAAGGAAGTGGAGGAAAATCTCCCCAATGGGATGCAGATGGCAAGAATAAACCTTACAGGGTTATAACCCTCCGTTTTGCCTATGGTTGTATTTTAAATTAGAGCTCTAAAAATATTTGAAAATGTGTAATTTACAAAATGTATCATACACATCTCATCATGAGAAATTACACTAATACATTGTGAATATAGAACCCTTAGTACATCATAAAAACAATAAATATCAGTTTTCCTGATAAAGGTGTAATCCCTCAGGCCCAAACAATGTACGGGTGCAAGGTGGGCAAAAAGTTGGAAATATTACCCCTTATTCAGAAATGGAAAGTTTCTATATATGGTGGAAAAGAAATCCCATACCCAAGGATGCTCCCAAATTTGCCTTACACCAGGGAATCTGGAATGTGGCAGTGTGTCAGGGCTGGGCTCAGCCCTTCCTTCCTCTGAGCTGGCCGCTCAGCTGTCGGCTAATTGCCAGCTTCTATCTCTCCACAGTGACTCATCTGAGCCGTCCAGCTCACATGATCTCTGCCTTCGCCTTGATCAACATCACAGAGACTATCTCCTACGTTCCTGTTAAAGACTTGCTTGGCTGACATTCTTTCTGGCTCCAGATCCTGCTTGTTGTTCCACTACGCTGATCTCTGGCTTCCTGACTTTCTGGCTTGTCTGATTATCCGTTCCGGTTACTGAACTTTGGCTACGTTTGTTCTATTTACTTTTATTATTAAACAACTATGATTTAACTGTACTTCTGTCTGTCTGATTCATGGTTTCTGACAGTAGGCGAAGGCCATGAATTCAAAAGATGCAGTCAATCCACTTGTTGGTAATATTTTTTCCATGGATGAGCAGGATCACCGCATGGATCGGTTTACCATAGCGTTAATCGCAAGGTTCACCTGTAATCTCCCACTCTGGTTGTTCCGGTATAACCTGTGTTGCAGGCCATCCCTGCTGCTGCTCCGGTCTCTGTGCAGGCACCCGCCTCGAGTATTACCTCTATAAGAGGTATGTCTGGTTCCGCTTCACTTCCCCAGCGATTTGGGGGTGATCCAGTCCAATGCAGAGGGTTTCTCAACCAGGTTGAGATATACTTTGAGATGCTGCCCCAGGCATTTCCCACAGGCAGCAGCAAAGTAGGTTTTGTGATATCTTTGCTTTATGAGAGAGCCTTGGCCTGGGCAAACCCTCTATGGGAGATGCAAAAACCTGTTGTCTTGAGTTACCCTGAGTTTGTGGCTTCTTTTAAAAGGGTATTTGACGTTTCCGCATGCTCCGCTTCTGCTGCCAGGTGCCTCATGTCCATCAAACAGAGTACGAGAACGTTTGCCGATTACGCCATTGAATTACGTACTCTGGCAGCAGAGGTTGCTTGGAACAATGAGGCCCTTGTGGCTGCTTTTTCTCATGGTCTCTCGGATACCATCAAGGCTCTTGATGGGAGACCTCCCATGTGACTCATGAGACTGTTCCTTTGTCCATGGCCGTAGGGGCTCTTCATTATGAGATAATCCAATTCCAAGTTATTTCCTCACCTAAGTTTCTGGTGGTTATTGGTTATCCTTGGTTACAGAGGCACAACCCCTCTTTTGATTGGCTCCATGCTGAGGTTCTCTCCTGGTCGCCACAATGCAGTAAAACATGCTTCCAGAAAGTAGCCAAGGTCCTGTGCACCTCTTCACTCTCCTCCGTGCCGGAGGAGTATCGCGATTTTAGCACTGTCTTTGACAAAGGTCAAGCCGGTAGTTTGCCCCCACACCGGAGGCTCTAATAGGCTTCAAAAAAGGATGGGCTCAGGGCGCAGAGTGCTGCGCCCCGATCCCACCCAGTTGTGTGACTATAGCGAATAAATATTCGCTATTTTCACACTAAATTTACTCCCCGCCAATCAGGAGGTGGGTCGTGAGACTCGTTTCCCAAATGGTCAAAACGTCAGGCGATCCTATTGGATGCCTAGCGCTTAGGGGGAAGTAAGTGGAGAGGCATGGCGGAAGCCATGGAGGAAGCCACTGGAGGAGCGGATACCGGAGCCACTGCCCGCACTCCACCACCCGACACCTAGATGGGGTCCGGCCTCCCCGGGAGGGTGGTTTTTTGCTGCCCTCCAAGAAAAAAACACCAGCCGCCACTGCCCAGGGCCAGTTAAAAGTGCTAGTGTGAGTGCACCCCTAGCCATATTTAGGAGATCAGTGTAAAGAACAATAGTGTGAAAAGTGCAGTAACTAATGGCAAACTGATAGGACCTCCCAGTGCTTACTGAGTTCCTAATAATATGATGTGTTAATGCAACAGATTCCCTGCTTCATGATCACAAAATCTATATCTGGCATATGTATAACGTGCCTGTTATTGCTAGCTTGTTAGGGGAATTACAGCTGATAAGCACCTCTCTGAGTGTGATGTGTTGATGTAGCTTTGCATGTCAGCTATAGTGAAAGGGATAAAAGGGAGAGGCTTTGTCAAGAGCAATTCTTATCAATACAAATCAATACAAATTCAGCTTAAGAATGAAATGAAAAAGTGCAATAATGTTTGCTTGAAGTTTGGATCCATTACTGAAGCTAGAGGTGGTTGTAGAGGAGGTGTGAAGTGGTGCCAACATGAATTAATACTGTACAACGAGAGGAAGTGAGGGCAATATGAAGTAAACTGTGTACCCTGTTGAAGAATTAAGCAGCCCTTAGATGAGTCTTCTTCTTTTTTTTTTTTGGTTGAATGTAAAAAAGTGATTTGATTTCACCATCTACAGACTTGATGTGGATGAGGGAATCCTCCCTGTTGGGTTTTTGTATTCTGACAGTGGGAAGACTCCCCCACTGTCGGAATACACTGAATAGCCCTGCCCCCTATAGCCTGTGGCACTCATTGAGTGGGAAAATCCAACAGGTTGGTTGTACAGAAGTTGATCAGTGGATCAACTTCTGTACAACCAGCCTGCCAGTACATGTATCACAATTAGACTGGTCCCTTCTGTGCTGGAAAAATTTAGATCCATGTTTGGCTGGCTTTACAATTATTTTCTGTAAAACGTCAGCCATATCTTTGTTATATTGTAGCCATTTGCTAAAATCTTAGGAACCTTACTGTAAGTGCAGCAGAATTTTTTTTGTAACCTTGGCCAGATCTGTGCCTTGCCACAATTCTGTCTCTGAGCTCTTCAGGCAGTTCCTTTGATCTCATGATTCTCATTTGCTCTGACATGCACTGTGAGCTGTAAGTTCTTATATAGACAGGTGTGTGGCTTTCCTAATCAAGTCCAATCAGTATAATCAAACACAGCTGGACTCAAATGAAGGTGTAGAACCATCTCAAGGATGATCAGAAGAAATGGACAGCACCTGAGTTAAATATATGAGTGTCACAGAAAAGGGTCTGAATACTTAGGACTATGTGATATTTCAATTTTTCTTTTTTAATAAATCTGCAAAAATGTCAACAATTTTGTGTTTTTCTGTCAATATGGGGTGCTGTGTGTACATTAATGAGGAAAAAAATGAACTTAAATGATTTTAGCAAATGGCTGCAATATAACAAAGAGTGAAAAATGTAAGGGGGGTCTGAATACTTTCCGTCCCCACTGTATATTGCAATACAAGTTCAAGCTGGCTAATGTTAGCCTTTTCTGGCCAGATTTTATTTTAAGGCTTGAAATGTTGAGTATTTACTTATTGCAACCTCGGCTTTTATATTTGACCTAATTGGATAATGCATTGTGTTTGAGTGAACTAAAATTACCTTTAGTGTTTTTTGGGTGTTTAATAAAAATTTGCACTAATATAATGTGACATAAAAAATTGGAACTACCACAATTTTAGTTTCCAAGGTGTTTGCTTTCAAAAAATATATAATGTTTGTGTGTTTAACTAATCTTCAGATTTAAAATGTACATTTAAATGTGCGCAAAAATGGAAAATGTAGGGACTTTAGTATGAAATTGTTCTATGCTGATATGGTATATTGATTGCAGCTATTTCTTTTAAAGTGGACCTTAACTGTATTTGAGCACCACAAACTGAAAACACAATTCAATTCATTTTTAATATTCATAGCAAACTCACTCATCATCCATGTCTCCATGCCTTGTTTTGTTGAATAATAACCCCCCCTAGCATTTATAGCCATGGCTATTTTGGAAAAGAGTAGATGGTCCATGTAGCATTTCCTTCTGGAATCCATCTATCCTTAACTTAGGCAGGAGGGTGTGCTTAGCTGAGAAAACCCCACCTCCCCTCCTCTAGATGAAATAATATGCCCATGAAGACTCCTGGAATGTATGACATAAAAAAAAATTAAAGCAAATAAATACAATATAGCTTCCTATGTATTTACTAAGGCTAGCAGCATAAGGATGAAATATAGTTAATGTTGTTTGATAGATTTTAGTTCCACTTTAATGTGATTTAAATGCAAGGTCCAATGATTTCAAATTGGCTGCAATGGTTAGTTCTTTGGTTAGGTTGTTTGTTTTCTCCAAAGATAAAGTCAATGTGGAGGTATCTGTTCGCTCACCCTGTCCCGCCATAGTCATTACCTCCTCTCTGCTATATGCATTATTATGCACTTTTGGGAAATACAAGCATGTACAATCATAGAAAGATTGCTTACACAAATGATTGTTTGGCAGTCAGAATGTCTGACCTTCATCTATAAAACGTTGTGTCTAGCCTCGCTGAGTGCCATGGGAACACTATTTTGTAGACTGCCTAATAGAAAAATGTGTATGCCTCACTTAAAGTAAACTTTTCTGTTAAACAAACAAATGATGCTATCTGAATTTCCTAAAGACAATACAATTAAGGTAATGGTGCATTGGAAAAGGATATAGGCCCACAAATGGGTGACGAGGCATTTCAAGCTGTGGTGACAAGTTCACTTACTGTATCTCAGAAGTTGTCCCAATTATATATTCTATTTGAGAACCCATTATACTCCACTACAGCTCCACAAAATGGGTACCCTTGCTGACCCACTCTGCTGCAAATGCTGGAGAGATCATAGTGACTTGATTTATTTCCTATGGCACTGCCCTAAGTTACACCTTTACTGGAAAGAGGTGGTAGAGGCACTCAATAGGGTGTTTCAGGCTAATGTGCCGATAGACCCCAAATGCGGTCTTTTAGGTATTCTGAGTGAGGTGATACTTGAGGAGTTCACAAGGGAAACGTTAACTGGTGCCCTCTTCCAGGCCTGTATACTAATCCTGCAGCTTTGGAAATTCCCTGACCCATCCTCCCACAAGGCATGGGTAACTATTGTAGGAAATACCCTTTTGTTAGAATGATATACTGTATATACCAACATAGAAGATGTCCTTGTAAATTTGAGAAACTATGACCACCATTACTTGATATACCGGGTCTATGCCTGAGGGAACATATACACATGATATTGCTGCAATGCCCAGGGGGACAATAGGGTTGAAATTTATGGTGCTTCTTTCAAAGCGTCATCTAACTACACTTTTTTGTCAGGCTATTTTTGTATACGTAGACGAGACTGTAAATGAATGCAGCTGTTCTGGAAATGTTTCTATTCTATGTAAGACCTTAATGCTCTGTAATGTTGCACATTGCTCAATAAAGTTTTTTTCGAATTAAAAAACAAAAATAAATAAAATGAATGTTACTTTCAAATTACGCTTCACCTATGCTTTCCATTGAACTCATAAAGTGAGCAGTTGCATGTGCAAAATGCAAATGTTGACCTTTCACTTTAAAGCCAACATTGTATTCTTTTCTGCCATTTTGATTGCTGGCCTATCTCTGCACAGTGCTCATAAATGTGATTAATAGGAAATAAGTGACAGCACCCCCGTCTTTTCATTATATGGGCAAAGTCACACAAAATAGTTGCAAAGGACAGATAAAGAAAGAATGTGCAATACTGAAGAGCTCCTACCTAGGTGGATAATATTTGGCAGTGGTTTTGTGCTCCATGCATTCCCTTTAAAACATTTCTGGCACCATATTTGATATTCCTCTTAGCAAGAACATAAAAAGTCAGAGATAACAAAAAAAAAGAATGAAGAATGAACAACAAAGGGAAAGTAAGGAGATGTGAAATAAATAAATGTAATCATTTAGCTTATAAAATTGACTTTATTAAATCTTTTCCTTTGCTGTCTGTGTGTAAACTACTAGGCAAGGAAACCACTGGCTACTGGCTGCCAGAGTAAAGGGTTGTGCAGTAAGTGCCAAAGGACTTCAATGCGGCACTTTGGCTGCAGGGTGAGCATCTGGATATACGTAGTTCCCCTGTGACAGGCCAAGTGACTGCTATGGGGCCCAAGATTGTCCTATGGTTAGTTTTACTACATAACTGTACTACTTGGGAGGTCATCCTGGATACATTTTCATGGTTCAGATAACTTGGTTAGATTGTTATTAAAGCTATTAGTTGCTGCATTCTTAATGTTTTAGAATGGAACAGATCCTAACTGCGGGTTGCATTTATGATGTAAGTGCTTGGGGGCCCCTATGATGATGCAGCTAACAAGTCTCATAACATTTAAATGTTCTAACTCTTCCCAACTTTACTATAAAATAATGTTGACTTTACTGTCTTTGCACCTGTTGAGGAAATGTCTACTCGTCATCACCTGTCCTGGTGACCCAACAGGAAGTGGACAGTAATACTCCCAGTGAATTATAGACAGCCATGCAGACAGCCATGCACACCTTACAGCAGCACTAACCCTTCCATTCTCTATTCAAAACAAAAATCATCCACTGTAATCATATATATTATAGGAAAGAAGTGTCCATAAAACAAGGTTTGGTATTGCTGTTTGGAGAAAAAAGATATAAATTATGAGTTTTAAGCTCTCAGAATACATATTATAATCATATGGAGCAATCAGCAACAGTATGCAGTTCCATGAAAACATATTACAAAAATACTGTATTGTGGTGCTAGTGGATTGTATCTCAGGGCAGTGGCCTTATAGTTGCTGGCTTTATATAAAATAACTTTCTTTTCTATGCAATATGAAAACCTTTAAAATTAACTCACATAATATGATTAATCGATCTAAGAGGTTTGGTTTTAATGGTAATTGTAATAGATCAAGTAGTCAAGTCATTCAACTCTCCATTTCTGCCAGCTAAACATAAGACACCCAATTTGTGAACTGGGTAACTAATGACTACATAGAATGTCATTGTTTTTGGCAAGTTGCTAGTGAAGGTTCATAGGATAAAAATGTTTTGGTTTTTTTCCAGGTAAAGCATATAGGTAAATTAAAACCTGTGGTTTGCCAGGAAGTGACCCTATCACTATAATAAACTTTCCTACCAAAGCTCTCCCTGTGAAAGAAAAATGTACATACTTCTCCTGCTGCCCATGCTTCTGAACGTTGCTTCGTTTGTGAAACATGGTCCCCCAAAGACTGCTAGGAGTGTCCATCTGCCCCCACAGCCCCACAACTCTCGCTGGTTCCTCTGGCTGACCTTACTGTAACAGAACGCTGTCGCACTCCGCTTGAGTGCTTCTGTAAGTATACTGCTTCCTTTAGTCTGGACCTTCAGATATCAGATAATACAGCCACATATTGTAACTAAAATCCAGGCAAGACTTGCTCAGTTACAAATTGCAACATGGAATGTTTTATTGGACAAGAATACAGGCTTTTTATACACTTGAGAAGGAGGTTCCCCCCTTCTGATCATATTACCCTAACAATAAAAACTGTAAGCAGAAACATAAATTAACATGAGCTAATTAACCAGTCATTTAACCAGCCTAGTTGACTCAGAAGTCATCTCCTAGCTCACAAACTACAATACACATTATCATAAGTATAAAAGGACACCTTCACACATTAGCAGGAGACCACCAGTAGCGAACTATCGGTCTCCTAAGTTGTACAGAGGCCAATGTAATCAGCTCGTTCAATTAACATGTATTGTTCAGAATCAAACAAACCAGGAATAGTCTTTGTATATTTGCTGGGAGATATTGTGGATTGTTTCCTTTAAACTTTATTTTCCAGCTGCACTTAACTGTTGAGAACAACTGAAGGAACATGTATAATACACCTAATTGAATAGTATTTCATAATGGAATTTTTTTTATTGTCAAATTCTAAGTCCTTGGAGGACTTTTATCCAGCTTAGATACTTTGCTTTGTTTCTACTTCAAGTTAATGATAATAGCTCCCTTAGGCTGCATGTTCTTTTCTATCACTGTTTGAAAACATTTGTCTTAGCCAATGCGGCACTCATGCAATGTTGAACTGTTGAAGTATAAATGTATAATTATTCCACATCGTGAGTAGAAGACACATTTATAACCTGTTAGTTTTTAGTTAAAGCATCCATTGTTTAGCTCAGATAGCATGTGATCACCCTTATTAAGGGGAGCCAGTCATGATTGGTCTTATGCAAGAATCTCCGTCCTAACTTACAGGGCAGTAGCTGGCATATTTTTTAGAGGCCTTTTTTGATTGAAGAACAAAAGAACACGAATGCGCATAAACACACCTAAACGCTCATCAAACGTGCATAAACGCAGCGTTTGACATTTTCAAGTGTACATTGATCAAAGTGAAAAATGAGCAGAGGGGAATGTTTTGGAAACAAATATTTAAAAATGTTTTGGTAAAAAAAACGCTTCTAAAAGCAAATTCTCATAAACTCTTGTGTAAGAGCCACCACAAGCATTTTTATGCTGCTTTTTCTGCCAGAGGTTCTGGCATTTTTTCAGCCACCTAGTGTGCATGGACCCTTAGATTGGCAGCATTATGCAAAACAACAGAGCCCATAATTATCTCCTGGCCCTCCCTCTGCCAGGGTGAATGAGCTTTGATCAGTTGGTTCCAAGAAGCTAACATAATTCAAATATTCAGATTTTATTTAAAACACATTTAAAACCCAACTTTGCAATGGAAAAAGATCCCTTGCAGTTGAGTACCCTTTCACTTCAAGAGCAAATGCCCATTAACTCTAGGGGGTAGAGGAAGAGGCTGTATTGATTTCAGTATTCCTCACTCTGGCAGACTCCAGCTCTCTCTTCTTCCTGATACTTCAGGCTGTGAGCAGTCCCTTGGAACTATCACATATAACGCAGGACTAGCCTGCAGGAGCGAGGAATAAGTCAAGTACTGAACTTTATTACTCTACCTCTACCCCTAGACCTAACAAACATTTAACCCTTACAGTGTATGTAGTTGGCTACTGCAAGAGTATTTTTTTTTTTTTTTTGTGCTCAGGGTTGGACTTTAATAATTGTTTTTGAATAAATAAAAAAGGGGGGTCTTATTTGTCTGCAATTCAGCTTTAGAACACAACTCACAACTTGTCTGTGTAGAAAAAAAATACAACTGTTTAGGAGTTTTGCGACCATGTTGTGAATGATTTTCTGCTTTTCTGATTATGTTCATGAATGAACACAGGAACAAACATTTCCATAAATAGCATTATTGTCTGTATCTATTAGCAAGATAATATATGTTATATAAAAAACAGAGAAAGTTATTCTTCTCATTAAAGTAAAGCTGCTAAAATCCTGGTCAATTAAACCTGAGAATTTGATGGAAATATCATACGTAAAGGTTACCTTTAATGAAAACTGCATGCCAAAATGATCCAGAGATACACTATATTGTTAAAAGTATTGGGACACCTGCCTTTACACACACATGAACTTTAATGACATCCCAGTCTTAGTCTTAGGGTTCAATATTGAGTCGGCACACTCTTTGCATATAACAGCTTCAATTCTTCTGAGAAGGCTGTCCACAAGGTTTAGGAGTGTGTCTATGGGAATGTTTGACCATTCCTCCAGAAGCGCATTTGTGAGGTCAGGCACTGATGAAAATGAGAAGGCCTGGTTTGCAGTTTCCGCTCTAATTCATCCCAAAGGTGTTCTATTGGGTTGAGTTCAGGACTCTGTGCAGGCCAGTCAAGTTCCTCCACCCCAAACTCTCTCATCCATGTCTTTATGGACCTTGCTTTGTGCACTGGTGCGCAGTTATGCCAGAACAAGAAGGGGCCATCCCCAAACGGTTCCCCCATAATTGAGAGCATGAAATTGACCAAAATGTATTGGTATGCTGACGCCAAGCCCAACTCCTGAAAAACAACCCCACACCATAATACCCCCTCCTCCAAATGATTTGGACCAGTGCACAAAGCAAGGTCCATAAAGACATGGATGAGCAAGTTTGGGGTGGTGGAATTTGACTGGCCTGACCTCAACTTGATAGAACACCTTTGGGATGAATAAAAGTGGAGACTGCAAGCCACGCCTTCTTGTCCAACATCAGTACCTGACCTCACAAATTCTCTTATTGAAGAATGGCCACACATTCCCATAGACACACTCCTAAACCTCGTGGCTAGCATTCCCAAAAGTGTTGAAGCTGTTATAGCTGCAAAGCGTGGGCCAACTCAACATTGAACCCTACGGACTAAGACTGAAATGTCATTAAAGTTCATGTGCGTGTAACGGCAAGCGTCCCAATACTTTTGGTGACATAGCATATATGCAGCTGAAGATATATATATACAAATGTGGTCTTTTGTTATAAAGGTTAAGCTTGACCCATCCCTTTCCAGCTCTTGAGCCCATCTATTGGTCCTTTAATGTGATGGCAACCTAAATGATTTATTGGAAGGTGGGAAGGTGACTTTTTAGAATGTTTAACATTTCAGCTGCCTTAGTCTTTGTATCTGCCAATTGTTTTCAACTGTAGATTCAACTAAAAATCACAAATGCATTTTCATCAAATGTCTTGTTTAAGTTGCTCACGTTTGAAGGTTTACTTTAAGACCAGGCATATCCACTGCTGATGTGTATGAGATGCAGAATGCCTGTTACATTCCATTTCTTGTTTTTTCTTTCCTGCATTAAAAAAGCAACAATTTCTTACCCTGCAAAGGTAGTACAGTTGGTGGATTTCCAAATGTTTGCAGTAGGTTGAGGCTATAACAGAAACTAGAAAAGCTACAATTTCTGGGGAAATTGTGTGAAGTGTTCTTGCCTCCACCTACATTAGTCTACAACTGGAGTGGGCGGAGTAACTGGGTGAAGTGGCTTGAGTAACTGTTGTGTGGCTGGAGTGGCAAGAGTATAAATAGTAGTAAAAAAGTTGAAGAAGTCCCATCATTAGCTGAAAGAGCTGAACATTTTTTTAAAAAATGTTTGTTTTTTTTTCAAAAATGATTTTTTTTTCAAAATTGATTCTTTTTTTCCAAAAAAATTTTTTTTTCAAAAAAAAATTTTTTTTTTCAAAAATGATTTTTTTTTTTTTAATGATTTTTTTAAAATTATTATTTTTTTATGGGGTGGTCATAATGTTTTTGGCTGATAATGGGGTGGTCATAAATTATTTGGTTGATCATGGGGTGGTCATAATGTTTTGGCTGGTCATAATGTTTTTGCTGATCATGGGGTGGTCATTATTTTTTAGCTGATCATGGGGTTGTCAGCTTTTGTCACCTCCCACTCTAGTTTTGAACATTTCGCCATTCATTCCTATGGGACCAATTTCGCCACAAAAACAACGATATTTTGTGAACCATTCAGCGAAACATTCCACAAAGTAATAGCACACCAATCGGGAACAATCCACACGTTTCGGTATATTACTGTCTATGTAGTGTAAAAGCCGTGGGAGGAGTTAGGGTGGTAAATTTGGCTATAATAACAGTAATAATATATATGTGAGATACCAGTAAGTGGTCTTGCTATGCAAGAACACTTAATAACAATCAGGAAATGAAGTTGTGTTTATTACTGAATTCTACATGATCAGTAGTGAGCTGCAGGAGATGGAAGGAGGTTCAGAAGTTAGTGTTTTCATAATAGAGCATGCTGCATTTCGGGTCTCCCAAGGTGCACTGCAGGATGTATGTCAGCATATGCAGGCAATTCAGTTGGATTGATTTAGTAACTAGAGGCTGTACCATGCCTCCCAGCTTTCTGAAATGAGAAGGGGGCACAGCCTTGCACAACTCTAGTTACACAGACCATGTTGAAAAAATATACAAAAAAATACAAATAGCAGGTTTACTTTAGGAACACCAGTGGTCCGTTGTTATGCTGATGTGTATTAAAAAGGATTTGGTATATTTTACATGATCTTTATAGGGTATATTTGCTTCGACTTCCACTACTAGACGATTGCGCTCTGATTCTTCTCAGCAACCCACTACCATTAGCTATGATTATGCAAATGTATCATTTCTTTTAGAATACTATTCTATTGAATAACTAGAATTTTTTTCTCATTTCATGTTCTAAAAGCCCTCAAGTAAAATACGACGTCACTGACAGAGGCCCATATATTGAATGCTAATTCACCATTTTGCTCAGCAATCACAGTGAATAAGTACATAATATATTAGATTACAGCTCGATGAAAGGACATGTACAAATCTATATGTACACATCAGACTTTACACTAAACTCAAAAACAAAGATTTAGTGTGCGATTAGAGGCAGCCTTATTGAAAACAATGGGAGGTTGCCGGCTCCTGCAGCTAATCGTGGCCGCTCGCATGTAATCAGTCATGCAGTGATCACATGCAATCAGCCCCGGACACAGGCAGTCTGTGTTCAGGGTCAATCCCTAACATTTGATCGCTGCATTGGATATAGATATATAAATAATCTGTGCAAACGTTTTTTATCCACTTGTAAATAAATGCTATAAAATGAGGATGTTTCAAAAAATACTGAAACGAATAGAAATTTATGAATTCACAAACTTCAAAGTACATAAACAGAAAAAAACAAAATCAAATCAACATTTTGTGTGTCCATCCTTTACCTTGTAAATTATATTAATTCACCCATCTAAACTTACACACAGGATTTTGAAGGCATATGATCCAGTGCATGATTAAATATTTATACCAGACAGATGTTTCCAGATGTGCTGTTAATACACTTTTGCAGATGCAAAAATAAATAGGCAACATGGTCTGCCAAGGAAACAGTGCAGAAGAAGAAAGACACATGATGCTACTTCCATCCCCAATCAGGGAATCAGTTTATGGTTCCAGTGGAACCATAAACTCAGACTTGGCATAAACCAGTAGGACCCTGGAAAACCCATCTACAATCTGAAGAAGGCTACTCAAAAGTGTTCTTCATGGATGACCTGAGGCTAAAAATCCATTCCTGCAACATGGAGGCAAGACCAAGCGACCCACTTATACATGAAATCACAAAAACTGGTGTGCAGAAAAATTGCAGCAGGTGCTCTGAACTGAGGACAGGAGCCAGTTTGTTCACCAAACCCAAGAGGGTGGTACTGGGATAATTGTCTGCCAGCAAAGGTGAAGGAATTTGGAAGTTTCCATACATGGTTTGGGGCTACATTTCTGCACATGGAGTTAGAGATTTGTTCAAATTAATGGTCTTCTCAATTCTGGAAAGTACAAGCAGATATTTTTGCAATGCTATCAGGGAGGAGTCTGGTCCTAATTTCATTCTGCAGCAAGACAATGACCCCAAATATACAGCAAAAGTAATAAAGTTCTCTCTTCTGTGAAAAGAAGAACTTGGAAGAGTCCTGTAAGAGATGATATGGCCACCGACAGAACCCTGATCTCAGAATTACTGGAAGACACATAATCAACTTAGGCAGCCTAAATCCACAGTTGCTTCATTTGGTTAGTGCTCTTAGATGTTTAAAATAACCTAGCTGCTCAGATCCATAGAAACACTGGGCCAGATAAACTAAGATTTGTCACACATGACATTTGTTGTAGCACATATAGTTTATTTAGTGCACAGAAGACTGAGTAACTGTCTTCTACTATCACTTTCTGCATGCACTACTGCACACCTCTATTGCTCCTAATATTGACAAACTCATTTTCTAGTGGCACTAGTGGCATCTTTTATTTTAGACCCTTCAAACGAAACTATTATTTGGCACATCCAATAGAAAAGGTTTCCGTGCTCGAAATACTTAAACAATAGTTTATCTGGCCCACTGTGTGCAAGTGTACCTGGGAGAATTGGTGATGTTTTAATGTTAAAGGGTAGACACACCAAGCATTGA
Source organism: Lithobates clamitans (assembly GCA_037952925.1). Taxonomy (NCBI): domain Eukaryota; kingdom Metazoa; phylum Chordata; class Amphibia; order Anura; family Ranidae; genus Lithobates; species Lithobates clamitans. Next base: position 2,543,862 of record JBBGZY010000381.1, on the reverse strand, counting down.
TCAGATTTTTTAATGAATTTTTAGATTGGTATTAGATAAATGAAAACTATTCATTTTATTAAATGTTTACATTTCCTAATTTTACAAGAGTTTAAACTTTTGCCCAGTGTATATATATATATATATATATTTGGAGTTTAGCTTTTAAACACAACATCACATCATCACTGATCAGACTGAGTATCTGCATACCTAAAACTGAAACATCCAAATCATCCAACATTTCATCAATGCTGCGTAAGCTGTGTGTAGGTATTGATGACCGATGATATCCTTTGTGAAGAGTGATGTTCTGTCAATGGTTCTGTGCTGATGTACAATGATTGTAGTGTGATGCTGGCATTTATTGTGTTCTGCTAATGCACCAGTTGATCTATAGTGTGATGAATAATGTTTTATTCAATTGTGCTGTTTTGTTGTAAGCTGCTATTCAATCTGGAGAGTGATAACAGAAATGATAATCTTATGATGTTTCATACTGATACATTCTAATGCCCCGTACACATGGTCGGATTTTCCAACGGAAAATGTGTGATAGGACCTTGTTGTTGGAAATTCTGACCGTGTGTAGGCTCCATCACACATTTTCCATCGGATTTTCCGACACAAAGTTTGAGAGCTTGCTATAAAATTTTCCGACAACAAAATCCGTTGTCGGAATTTCCGATCGTGTGTACACAAATCCGACGCACAAAGTGGCACGCATGCTCAGAATAAAAGAGATGGAAGCTATTGGCTACTGCCCCGTTTATAGTCCCAACGTACGTGTTTTACGTCACCGCGTTCAAAATGATTGGATTTTCCGACTGTGTGACCGTGTGTATGCAATACAAGTTTGAGCCAACATCCGTCGGAAAAAATCCTAGGATTTTGATGTCGGAATGTCCGATCAATGTCCGACCGTGTGTACGGGGCATTATAGTTCAGTCTGAATGAATGATGTGGTGTCTAATTCCAATGTTAAGGTGTAACTAAAGGCAAACTTTTTTTTCTCCATACCTGGAGAAAACTTAGTTTTGCAGAAGGATTAAAACACTTGTCAGTTTTTTGTTGCTTTCAGTGCCCCCATGAGGGAGATAAAGCCTTTGTTTACCATTATCATCAATAGAGGGGAAATCCTCCAATAGGGCACTGGTGCCATACTGGGATTCTCTCACTTTGGAGGGGTTTCCTCTCATTTCCTGTTTTGGCTATGGGACAGGAAGGGGAATCTCCCCAATTGGACACGGATGGCAAAAAACAAAACAAAAAAACTGAAAGGGGTTATAACCCTCCTATCCAGAATGAAAAAAAAAGTTTTGCCTTTAGTTACACTAGGAACATGCTCATACCACTGTCACTTCATGTACTACAGTGCCTTGAAAAAGTATTCATACCCCTTGAAATTTTCCACATTTTGTCATGTTACAACCAAAAATGTAAATGTATTTTATTTGTAATTTTATGTGGTAGACCAACACAACGTAGCACATAATGGTGAAGTAGAAGGGAAATGATGAATGGTTTTATAAAATGTTTTACAAATAAATATATGAAAAGTGTGGTGTGCATTTGTATTCAGCCCCCTTTACTCTGATACCCCTAACTAAAATCTAGTGGAACCAATTGCCTTCAGAAGTCACCGAATTAGTAAATAGAGTCCACCTGTGTGTAATTTAATCTCAGTATAAATACAACTGTTAACTGAAGCCCTCAGAGGTTTCACAGAGAACCTTAGTGAACAAACAGCATCATAAAGGCCAAGGAGCACACCAGACAGGTCAGGGATAACGTTGTGGGGAAGTTTAAAGCAGGGTTAGGTTATAAAAAATATTATCACAAGCTTTGAACATCTCATGGAGCTGTTCAATCCATCATCCGAAAATGGAAAGAGAATGGCACAGCTGCAAACCTACTAAGACATGGCCGTCCACCTAAACTGATGGGCCGGGCAAGGAGAGCATTATTCATAGAAGCAGCCAGGAGGCCCGTGGTAACTCTGGAGGAGCTTCAGAGATTCGTAGCTCAGGTGGGAGAATCTGTCCACAGGACAACTATGAGTCGTGCCCTCCACAAATTTGGCCTTTATGGAAGAGTGGCAAGAAGAAAGCCATTGTTGAAAGAAAGCCATAAGAAGCCCCATTTGCAGTTTGTGAGAAGCCATGTGGGGGATACAGAAAACATGTGGAAGAAGGTGCTCTGGTCAGATGAGACCAGAATTGAACTTTTTGGCTTAAAAGTAAAACGCTATGTCTGGTGGAAATCTAATGCCCCGCACACACGAGCGGGGCCATCAAAAGTCCGATGAGAGCTTTTGGTCTAAAAATGTGACTGTGTGTATGCTCCATCGGACTTTTGCTGGCGGAATTCCAGCCAGCAAAAGATTGAGAGCATGTTCTCAATTTTTCGGTTGAAAAAAGTTCCGATCTGAAATTCTGATCGTCTGTACCAACTCCGACGTGCAAAATTCCTACGCATGCTCGGAAATAATTTGACGCATGCTCTGAAGCATTGAACTTCATTTTCTCGGCTCGTCGTAGTGTTGCACGTCACCGCATTCTCCGTCGAAAGTTCAGCGAACTTTTGTGTGACCGTGTGTATGCAAGCCAAGCTTGAGTGGAATTCCGTCAGAAAAACCATCCAAGATTTTTTATGCCGCTCGTGTGTACACAGCATAACACTGCATATCACCCTGAACACACCATCCCCACCGTGAAATATGGTGGTGGTGGCATCATGTTGTGGGGATGTTTTTTTCAGCAGGGGCAGGGAAGCTGGTCAGAGTTGATGGGAAGATGGATGGAGCCCAATACAGGCCAATCTTAGAAGAAAACCTGTTAGGGTCTGCAAAAGACTTGAGATTGGGGCGGAGGTTCACCTTCCAGCAGGACAATGACCCTAAACATACAACCAGAGCTACAATGGAATGGTTTAGATCAAAGCATATTCATGTGTTGGAATGGCCGTGTCAAAGTCCATACCTGGATTCAATTGAGAATCTGTAGCAAGACATGAAAATTGCTGTTCACAGACACTCTCCATCCAATCTGACAGAACTTGAGCTATTTTGCAAAGAAGAATGGGCAAAAACTTTATCTCAAGATGTACAAAGCTGGTAGAGACATACCCAAAAAGACTTGCAGCTGTAATTGCAGTGTTGGTCTATCATATAAAATCCCAATAAAATACATTTACGTTTTTGGTTGTAACATGACAAAAAGTGGAACATTTTAAGGGATATGAATACTTTTTTAAGGCACTGTATGTTCTTTTTCCAGGTTTTGGCCAAAAAATTTTTGGCTGGCAAAAAGAGAAAATTTGATCATTTTTGTTTGTTGGTAGTTCTTTGGTAGTAAGGTAGTTATCTACTTTATGAATGCTATCCACGATTCTTTTAAAATGATAGTGTGTATGGATGTGTGTATTAAGCCAAAAATCCTCTACAAGAACAAGTGTGGATCATGTTACTTTTACATCTACAATATCTGTTGCATTAAATACACATTTCGCTATTTTGAACCAGATAATAGAAATTTAAGACAGAGAGAGCCTGAAAGTATACATCTTCTGCTGTGCTGAATCTTTAGAAAATCTCTGTGACAAATCTGTTGTTTGACGCTAGTGTCATGGGTACACCCTGTGTTTACCATTGATTTGTAAAACAAAGGTTTTAAATAAATTGTTTACAAAGTAGATATCCCATAGCAATTATAAGAGAAGAATACCGGAAGGGGCAGAGCGTTGTTGTTTCCCCCTAGATTAATGGTAAAAAATGCAGATTGCAGGTTCATAATAATATAGAATATGCATTGGATTAGTTGGTTAGAGATAAATAATACTCCTCCCCCCATTACAATATCAGAACCTCTTCCATTACTCTGTCAGCCCCTCCAACCATCTACTCACATAGACACACACCCCGCTTTGTCAGTACCCACAGCCTTCTCACTACCGTGCCTGGCCCCCTACCCCTACAAATGCACACATAGGCCAGCCCCAACTATCACCACTGCACCTTCCACTTCCCCCCAACCTTGCCTGTTCTGCAATAGGCATACTTTTGCTAGTAAGGGCTCATGCACATAGATGTGTGCAGAAGGCCTATGACTGAGCAGTGTTAAATATGGCTGTATTTGTGGAGCCCAGGAGCCCCAGTTGCTGCATAATTCTGTCCATAGAAATGAATTATAAAATTAACTGTACATGTTTTTCTGAATACAGAATTCCCACATTCAGGAAAATATGTATGTAATACGCATGTTAAATACCTGCATTTACATATACCTGTGTGTGTACAACATATATTGTAATTCATTCCCATTGGCAGAACTGGTTTCTGGCCATTGCAAATACAGGTGTATTTTACACTGCATGGCTATGCATCTACAAAATATGTCCGTGTGCATGAGCACTAAAGTATAAAAAATGTAAGACATAAAAAAAGAGTAGAATTCACCCCAAATCATTATAATTTTTTTTTTTTTAAATATATTTTTAATAAGATTTTTGAGACAAACAACACAATAACACATGGCTGCTACAGTACATCAAGACTGCGCCAGATTAAATAGAACATTTGATAAAACATTTGACAGCGTGAGTTGCTAGGTTAATTAACAGCAATCAAGGTATGTATATGGTTCTCCTCAGAAGGAATTAATCAGTTAGACATCATAACAAATTAAGCCTGAAATTTCAGATAGCTAAGCCTAGAAACATAATATTTTAATCAGTACATTAACCTGAGGACTATTGTAAATATGTGTTCATTGTGAAATATTCAGAACCTCCATCCATTTACACCAGACCCTGTCGAATTTCAAAGGACAACCTCTGTTAGCGTATGTGTCTTTGTATAGCGGGAGGTTCTCATTGACCAAACGTTTCCACTATGTAATTGATGGGGGGTTAGGTTTTTTCCACTGTATTGCGATGCACTTCCTGGCATAGAAGAGTAGTAAACTGGTCAACGTGCGTTTGGCTATGGTTGGGACAATATTTTCTAGTAAACCCAGTATGCATATCTCCATTAGCGGTGATAAATTTGTTGAAGACACCTTGTTAGTTAAGTCGAGTACCTCTCCCCAATATTGCTGTATTTTTGGGCAGCGCCAGAAGATGTGTGCGAAGTCTCCTGGGGATAGACCACATCTCCAGCATTCCGAAGAATGCTGAGGGTTCATCAAATGTAATCTATGTGGGGTAAAGTAAGCCCTATGAACAATTTTAAATTGTACTACTCTGTCTCTTATGGAAACAAGTGACCTGAAGGGGAAATCCCAGACGTCATCCCAGTCATCATTATCCAACGCCGGAATATCGCGTTGCCAACGGGACCAGAGCCCATCCAGAGGTGGCAGGGACACAAACATCAGGTGCGCGTACAAAGATGATATAGGCTTCTCAGCGCAGCCGGATCTGAGCGTCTTCTCCAGCTCGGATTGAGTCAGGATGCAAGATGCATGGGGAAATTGAGCCGCAAATGCGTGTGCTAGCTGAAAATAACGGAACTGGTAGTGTTTCGGAAGATTGTACATTGAAGATAACTGGGCAAAAGAAAGCAATGAGGTCTGTGACACAACTTGTGAAATTAATTTAATACCATATTTAGTCCATGCTTGGGGGTCTGTGAGCTTAAAGATATGTGGTAAATTGGGGTTTGACCATAGCGGGGCGTTGGGGGAAAGTTCTGAGCGGTTGTATTTACCAATACTAAGACCTATTCGCCATGCTCACAAAGTAGTGTGCATGGAGGGGGTTAGTGGGTGCAGGACGCGTGGACCTCTGTGAATTAAAAACTGAAGGGTCTCCCAGGAACCCACCACCGTAGCTTCCAGAGCTGAGGCCGCGTTAGTTTTGTCAGGGACTAACCACCAGACCACTGTCACTAACTGAAAGGCCAGGAAATATTTGTAGCAGTCTTGGAAAGCCATGCCTCCCTGTGATGTGGGTCTCATCAAGGTAGACAGTTTATATCTGGGTGAGGTGGGGCCCCACAAGAAGTCTGAAAATTTTTGGTTAAGTTTGGTAAAGAATGATTTGGGGATCCACTGCGGGGAGTGGCGAAAGAGGTAAGTAAATTTGGGGATGATTTTCATTTTAAGTAGATTAACTCTACCCCAAACCGATAAGGGTAGATTGCTCCATGATTTGAGTGTAAGTTTCATATCTCCCACCACTGGGTCAAGGTTTAGTTTAATGAAATCTTGGGCATGGGCAGAGATCTGGACCCCAAGATACTTGAAGGTGTCTACCCATCTCAAGGGGCTGTCAGGGGGAGAGGTGTTTTTTGCTTCCTGATCTATGGGGAATAGGGTGGATTTTGACCAATTGACCCGAAGACCCGTCACCTCAGAGAATGTGTCTAGGACCGATAATGCACCCTGGAGCAACGGGTCAGCATCTGCGAGAAAAAGGACCATATCATCAGCGTACAGGGCTACCCTCTCTTCCAGCAAGCCAATACGCAGCCCCTTAATGTGGGGCGATGTACGTAGGGCTTCAGCAACTGGCTCAATGGCTATGGCAAACAAGGCCGGAGAGAGGGGGCAGCCCTGCCTAGTTCCCCTAAACAATTTGAAGGGAGATGATAATTTGGAGCCAAGTCAAATCGAAGAGGTGGGGAACTTGTATATCACCTGTAACCACGCAATGAATTTTAATGGGAAGCCCATTCTTCGGAGGGTCTCCCACAGAAAGGGCAATTCCACTGTGTCAAAGGCCTTTTCTATGTCCAATAGCGCTATGGCCCTTGTCCCCGAATTTTGATGCTGGGTGTGGATGTTTGTGAAAAGTCTCCTGAGGTTTACGTCAGTGGACCTCTTGGGCATAAAACCTGTTTGGTCGGAATCAATTACTGATGGCAACAATGGATAGAGACGAAAAGCTAGCAGTTTGGTTAAGATTTTAAGATCGTTGTTTAATAGTGCGATCGGTCTGTAAGATGGACATAGTTCCGGGTCTTTGGGGGGCTTGTGTATTAAGGTCAGGTATGCCTGGTGCATTGATGGAGGTAAATCACCCTTAGACAGGCAAGTAGTATACAGCTGGGCCAGAATGGGTGCCAATAGATCGCAGTGAGTTCGATAGAAATCTATGGGAAGTCCGTCTGGCCCTGGTGCCTTACCGGTGGGGAAAGAGCGGATAACGTTTAAAACTTCTAATGTCATAAAAGGCTGGACCAGTGACTGTCTCTCTGTGTCCGAGAGCCAACCAAGTGCCAGCGGATCTAAGAGATCTAGTGTAGAGGCATAGAGCCCTCCGTAGAAGGCACTGAACATCTCCAATATGTCAGATTGGGACATCACTGTCTCTCCATCTGAGGAACGCAGGCTAGAGACTACTGTGAGTGGATGGTCATGTTGAGCCAACATAGCCAAAAAAAGACCGTTTTGTCACCCTGCTCAAAGAACCGTTGTCTACCTGTATGTATGTCTAGCCTAGTGACCTCCGACATATGTATGTTCAATGCACTCTGAGCTGCATTTAGCGAGTCGAAATGAGAAGGCGAGGGGTCTGCACTAAACACCGCAGCCTGATCATCAACTGACTGTTGGAGTAACTGAGTTTGTTGGCCTTGTTGTTTCTTGACACTAGCAATAGTGGAAATGTATAGGCCTCTGGCATAGGCTTTGAATGTGTCCCAAACTATTTCCGGAGATGAAGAGTCCTTGTTATGATCCCAAAAATCAACCAACCCGGGTGGAATAATATCTGCCACCTCGGGGTGGGAGATCCACCGTGCCCCCAGCCTCCACAAAGCCGCATCACGGGATGCAGACGAGCGGAATTCCACAACCAGAGGGCTGTGATCAGATAATCCACTAGGGAGATATGAGGCTTCCACTACGTCTGCTAAAAGCGATGGGTTGGAGAAGGCCAAGTCAATTCTTGAGGCAGTCTTGTGGGAAGCCGAGAAGCACGAATAGGCCCTAAGGGCAGGATGTCTCCATCTCCAAATCTCCTCCAATCCCATTGCCCGTGCCCAATAAAGTAAGTCAGAGTTATGCGTCTTAGGAGGGACAGGTCTATCCATGTCTGGGGAGATAATAGCATTGAAATCTCCCATTACCAAAAGTTTCCCGGGACAAAAGGGGGCCACCCTTTCCAGGACTGCGTAGAGAAGGTCTGGAGAGAAGGGTGGAGGCACATACAAATTCACAACAATATATCTCTGAGACCAATGTCTAAACACCAAAATTGCAAATTTACCCTGGAGGTCCGTGCATACTTCCTCAATTGTACATGGAAATTTTTTAGCAATTAGAATTGAGACCCCCCTTGCATAGGAGGAGTATGTTGCATGAAAGGACCTCTGTATCCAGGGTTTTTTAAGGGTCAGAACCTTGCTGCCTGTGAGATGAGTTTCTTGGAGAAGTACAATGTGAGGGGAGTGGAGTTTAAGGTATTTTGTTAATAGCGCACGTTTAAATTTGGAATTCAGGCCTCTGACGTTCCATGAAAGGACAGTGAACGTATCAGTTAGGGAGGTAGCCATCTGAAGTAAGGAAACCAAAGCAAAGCAGGATGACTGGGGGGGCTTATGGGAGAGCAACTCACAGACAGCAAGGTCCCTAAGTCAAACCACCATGGGGCAGTAACAAATGACCACTGCAGCAACCTTCTATAACCTAAAATTTATCAAAACAAACTAAAACATAAAAGGCCCAAGCACAGGGTGCTTATCCTACTAATTCCCATCTCCTCTCCCGGAAAGGGAAAAATATAACCCAGGGAGGAGAATTGGGAATAGTTTTACCCAAAAAACAAACAAACTACTAACTGTAGATGTACCCCTAAGTAGGGTTATCACGCTGCAATACTCTCACTGCAGACCAGTCCGTGATTCTTTGATCCATCTATTGTTGATAACAAAGTCTCAAAAAACAACAAAAAGGAAAAGAAAAAAAAAAAAAAATGGGAACCTTTTTTCACCCTCTTTAAAAAGATGGGGTGATAGACCTCCTTCGATTAGGAGCTGTGGGAGGGGTAAGTGAACATGGGTGTGAGTGGTGATCTCTGGATCGAAGAGGGGGGGGGGATCCTAAGAAAATCAGAGCACCTGTGGGCTGATCTCTGTTCAGTGATCAAAAGGACAAAATCAAAAACAACGAGAAAAAAGAAAACAAAAAAGTCTGTATGGGTGCCGCTGGAGCTCCTCCAACAGGAGGCGCTAGCCTTAGGTTCAACATCCCAGTGTACCACGTATAGAGTTAGGATATTGTCGGGGTATAGTAATGCAGGAGAAAGTGGGAGCTGAAAATAAATTGTGCTGGGAATCTAGAGGGGACGAATATGGGGGTCCTTATATGGAGGTAGGGTATGTAGCTGGGTCTCGCAAATCATAATGCCGTAAATGTTCCAGTTGCTGATATTACACTAGTGGGTATCCAACCATGCCGCAGCGGCCTTGGGGGTATCAAAGAAGCGGGTGGAGTCACCATCAGTGATCCTCAATCTGCTGGGGTATAGAAGGCCAAAACGTATTCCCTTCTCCCGAAGTCGGCGTCTGACATCTGTGAAGGATTTGCGGCGCTGGTGCACCTCTTGTGAGAAATCAGGAAAGAAGGACAGTCTAGTATTCTCATACTTGATTTCCGGCATGGTACGGGCCGCCGCCAGGATACGGTCCCGGTCCCGGTAGTTTAGCAAGCGTAGGAGGAAGGGGGGTGGAGGAGCCCCGGGTCTCGGAGGGAGCGGTGGGACTCTATGGGCTCTTTCGACCACAAAAGTGGGTGGCATGTTACCCAGATTAAACAAGGTGGACAATAGCTGTTCAGTAAACTCTGCCGGTTTGGAGCCCTCAACTCTCTCAGGTAAACCAATTATGCGAATGTTGTTGTGCCTAAGGTGATTTTCGGTGTCAATGGCTCGTTCCTGTAGCGCCTTCACCTGAAGCTGCAAGGCCCTCACCTCTCTGGAATCCGTCCGGATCGCATCCTCCACCGTGGAGACCCTGTCTTCTACTTCGGATATACGTGATCGAAATTTATCCATGTCATGACGAATGAGACTTACATCTACTGTTAGGAAATCTATCTTGGTAGTCAGGGTTTCTTTGCATGCTGTGATGGCTGCCAGGATCTCTGCTCCTGTTGGGGACTCCTTGGTCCCCGACTCCGCCACTGCCTGTGCGTTCGCCGCCATCGTAGCCGTCTGTTGGCGCCCGGACGACGCGGCCACCGAAGGAGCGGTGTGAGAAGCCTTTTTTTTTGGATGTGTACAGCGGGTCCTGGGTGGGCCCATCCGCAGTATGTTCTGCTCTGAGGGGTGGCTTTATAATCTATGGGGGAGGGCAGGAAGGCACCAGGAAGCACAGGGAGTGGGACAGAGGGTGCACAGGGCCAGGGCCCACTGTAAAGGCAGTCCTTGCCGGATGATATTTAGTGCAAGCAGCACAACTTCTATGGGGCACAGTACCTCAGTGTGGAAGGTGGGCCAGGCACCACAGGCCTCCGGATAGCAGCAGGTCCCTGGCTCTCAAAATTCCTCCTGGCAGGTCCGCTTTGGTCTCCACACAGCCCAGCAGCTCCCGGGAGCCGCCGCTATAGGTGCAGAGGTAGATGCCACCCCCCGCTCCGCCGACCGCGGCACCCGAGCCCGGGGATGTCCGAGGATCCGTAGGCCACAAGATGGCGGCGGCCGCGGCGTCAGGGAACCCACAGAGAGGAGCTATCCTCCGGCCCTCTGTGCTGGAAAGTCTCCTCTAAGAACCGCCGTCGTGGAGACAGGGGGATTGGCCACCCCCCGCTCTCCGATCTCGGCGCCTCAGCCCGGATACGTTGGAGGCCTCACAGGCCTCAAGATGGCGGCGGCCGTTGCTGTGTGGAGCCGGCCGCAGCTGAGTATAGCTGGTCAGCGCGACCAAGCTCCACAATTTTCCCCGGGTCCAGTGCGGGTGATGTCCCGTGTTAAGTGGGGAGAGTTCTGGGGCTCTGTATGATTTTTTTCCGGTCAGGATGGCAACGGATTCAGTCAGGATTATTGGAGCTCCACAGCAACACGTCTGGTGCGCTCTACATCCGGACACGCCCCCTCCCAAATCATTATAATTTGCCTGTAAACTTTTTTAGCAAATTCTGCTTGATGCCATGGGGGTCGATATAAAACATCAAAAAATGCTGGTAGTCAGGGGGGTTTATTTCAACAGCTGTCTTAAACAGTCACAGACTGGACTCGAGCTACTTGTAATAAAGGCTTATGTACTGTTATCTTTGTGTGCCTCCAATTTACAAGCAAATTTTGCTTGTTAATAACGTAAGAATCCTGTCTACTATTATATGTATCCATCCCGCATGTTTATAAGCAAAATCAGAACACTTCCTATTGTATTAACCAATCAAAAAAGCCAGCAATTCAACGCTCTGCAGTCCTTTCTCTTTATTCAATAATAGCAGCACAGGAGTAAAAAATCAAGGAACAAATGTTGATGCGTTTAATCCTCAAAGGGTCTTACTCATAACCTATTCTTATTGTTTTAAGGAGATGTATAGTCATAGCATGCACTTTTATTTTTAATTTTTTTTTAACTTGAGGTTTATTGAAGTTATAGTTACAATATTACAACAAAATGCAAATAGACAATGCAGTAAGAGAGAGTACAATGCGAGGAGAAAGAAAGAAAGAAAGAAAGAAAGAAAGAGAGCCCTTGGGGTGGGATTTTTTAGGCACTACTAATAGACAATGAAAAGTAAGAATAATCATTTTAATGATATTGTAAAAAAATACATAGTATATATAGAATATTAAACATGAACATTGAAAGATCCAATAATGCAAATTGATGATACAGAGATCCTACACCCTGGGGTATCGCATCCTATACCTCTTTCTTTCCATTTTTCATGGGATGTGGCACACTTTTAAAATCTTATATACCTCTAGTCTTACTTTTCATTGTCTGTTGGTAGTGCCTAAAAACTCCCACCCTTAGGGGCTCTCTTTCTTGCCATATTTTGATGGTCGCATTGATGGAGCTGAGATAGGAGTGAGGTCCCCGCACTTTATAACATTAGTATTGTAGTGAGAATACAAACAATACTGTAGTTATATTTGACAATCCAATATAAGCTACCTGAAAATCTCTTTTCATGTTGTGAGTGCTGTCTGTTTGCTGGCCATATCTTTTCACAACTTCTTTAATTCCCAGCATGCTTTGCAGCTTTTCCTTTTCAATTTCTGATGACTACATATCCCATGGTACCTTGCTGCCTACAACCAGTGATTCTTGAACTGCCTCTGTCTCTTGAAAATCCTCCTCTCAGCAACTCTGTTTTACAGAAGGCAGGGATACAGCACTTGTTACACGGCATAGTGAATATGTGTCACAAAAGTCAAAAAAGTAAATGTGTGGGGATCTTTACATTTATATATATATATAAATTAAATATATGATTTTACATTTTGACCTTAGATGCACTCTACGTTTAGCTTGTAGGGAGGCTTGAGCCATTAATAAAGAAAAAGTGTACCTTTAACTAATCACTGGCGGCATCATAACCACCTTTTGCTCATAGGCATTTTGCAGAATTAAAATTTAGACATAATCTGTAATCCTAAATATGCTAACTTTATATGTATTGTTGAATCTTTACAAAGACACATTTAATGTAATCATTATATCAGAGATAAAATAGTAAACCACAAACTATGCATTCTTAGTGCTTAAATTTTAAGACGACACTTAAATACACAGTTCCACTTACATATGGGAAAAAAAAAGATAAAATGACAAACATTATCCAATTAACTGAAATCCCTTAGGGTTATAACAAAGCAAATACAAGGCTAATTAAGAAAACACTAAAGCACAATATGCTAATTTAAGAACAAAGTAGTGTTTGAGTCTATCAACACTGCAGAGCATAATTGTAATTAGTGCTGTACTCTCACGTACTTTACCGATGTAAAAGAGACACCACCAGCTCCCGCAAGGAGTTTGCTGGTGACATCCTTTCTTGTATCAATATTTGCATTTTCCTGACAAGACTTTATTAACCCAGACTTAGGGTGATGCACTAAAGCGGTATTTAACAATATTCTTTGTAATACTTAGGACTTGCATGCACTGATGTCGGGCTCAGGATCAAATCAAATTCAGATTTAAAAAAAGCATTCTTTAATGTATTTTCAGTAAAAATAAATTGCTTTTGAGTTGTGTTTATAATGTGTTTATGATGCATTTACTGTAGCTTCACATTGCATTCCTATTACATTTATAGAGGGATAAAAGCAGCTGAAACACAGCAGAATATGATGTATTGCCCTGCACTGCATGGCAAAAGCAAGATTAAAAGTTAGAAATCTTTCATGATCTAATTCATATTTTAAACACTGCATCCTAGAACCTACTAAGCTATTTAACAAATGTCCAATAAAATAAAAATGAGTATAAAGTATATACAAGCAAGCAAAGAAACATTTCTCAGCCAGAGTTTCTGGAGAGTTCATTAGGGGTTCCAGGAGAGGATGTGATATATCGCATAATTAGCATAACCTAATTAGCATAACCGTAAATGGTGCCTGCATAGTTCAATCACCAATGTCACTGGGCACAGCCAGACATTTGAGATCAGTGGAAAGTCTCCTCTAATCCCTAAGGAAAGTAGCCAATTCTACCAGCTGTCTATAAACAAAATTGTTTTCCTGCTGACCACCAATGTAAGGAAACACCTTTCAAGAGACTACCCATGGAACTTCTCCACTGACCATCAATGTAATGGGGTCACTTGTCCATTGGGCATCAATGTAATGGGATCACTTGTCCACTTATTACCAATATAAAGAGGACTTCTCCACTGACAAACAATGTAAGGGGGGCACCTCTCCACTGATCATGTATGTATTGGAACTTATCTATTGACCACCAATAAAATTGGGGGCATTTCTTCCACCGAATGGCTTCATGAGGGGGCACTTCTTCACTAATTTCCTAAAACAAGGTGGCCCTTCTTTATTGACAACCAATGTAAAGGAGCATGACATTGACCACCAATGTAATGGGGGCATTTTTCCCACTGGACACCGATGTGAGGAGACACTTCTCCACTGACATCAATGTAAAGGAGCACTTCATTACTGACCGCCAATGTAAATGACTACATTGTCCACCAATGTAAAAGCAGATTAAAGATTCCTGGACAGTTGCCATATAAATGCATACTGGCTGGGAATCCTGGGTGATTCCATCAATTAAATATGGTCATGGCCATATTCGGTCTATGACATTTCCCATGATATCTGGCTGGATTTTTTACATATGGCAGCTGGCTGGGGACCTGTCATTTACGAGGGAAGTAGGGGTGGATGAACAGCGTAGGGTCGCTAAGTAGTGGTAAGTCATGATTGATGTGGACCTGCAGATGTGCTCATAAGTTTACATACCCTGGCAGAATGTATGATTTCTTGGCCATTTTTTTGAGAATATGAATGATAACACAAAAACTTTTCTTTCACTCAAGGTTAGTGTTTGGCTGAAGCCATTTACAGTATTATCAATCAAATGTGTTTACTCTTTTTAAATCATAATGGCAACAGAAACTACCCAAATGCCCCTGATCAAAAGTTTACATACCCCAGTTCTTAATACCGTGTATTGTCCCCTTTAACATCAATGACAGCTTGAGGTCTTTTGTGGTATTTGTGGATGAGCCATGATTATCGTGGTCGACAGAGGCAGGGGGACTCAGGAACTGGCAGGATTAACCAGATTTATTACCAGTTAGGAAGAGAAGAATTGCACAGCACAAGCACTGTGCTGTTAGTCATGCCTTAAAGGAACAGGATCTTAGTTTTTTTTTTTAGGTTTACAAACACTTTACTATAATAAATATTTCAAGTAAATATACTGGTGATATTTCAAAATGCATTCAATTATTTGTAAATTTATACTAAATTTACCAAATAACCAAACTAGACTATATCTAAATGTTGTACCAAAGGAAATTTGCAGAAACATGCCCTGCTAATGTATGGAATTTAATGGCACCCTCATAAGACAACATATTTTTAAAAATAATAACAATTATTAAACAAAAACAATTTTTAAAAAGCCATTGCATATAAATAATATGGTAAAATATATAGTATCATGAACCGTTCAATACTACATAAACTTGAATTTGGACCAAAAAACAACCACCTCTCTCATGTACAATATATTTGACCTATAGGTCAAGGTGTGTGCGATCCTCATTCGCTTGTCAACGCGTTTCGCTGGATGCCTAGCTTCCTCAGGACTATGTAGTGTGGGGTATCTTATTCTGCTGAATAAGATGGAACAAATGTTACTTATTGTGTATACATCACATGAAATCCAAAAACAAAATGTTAAACATCACTCACATATAACATGGCGGAACATCCCCACGCTATAAAAGTCTGATGGGCAGACACAGGGGCTGAAATCCTCACATTCAGTTAAAAGATCTTTCAATAGTAAAGAGGTAACCCGCCCTTTTTAGGGATATAATAAAGGCACAGATTAAACCTGATCAATGCCTGAATACAGATCAAATATAAATATACCAAAATGCCCCAGGATATTGCACATAGATAACAAAAAATATTAGATATTTTTATAGGTGTCCTGGGCTGAAAGAAGATAACGCAAAACAATTTTGAGTATTACAGGGTGATAGAGTCTATTGCAGCTGAATCAATGCTTTTCCAACAGCATTTGATTTAGATAAATAAAAGGAGAAATGCTTTTAATTACAGACCTCCAGAAGGCTAATGGATTATATATGTACCTTTGAATATAGTCAGTCTACATTTGCCAAAGGATACTTAATATTATTTCCTCTTTGGGGTAAAATATGTGCAGCCCGAGTCTTATGGAATTAAGGCTGAAATCTATAGCTATCCAAAAAGAACGGGACAATGGTAAGGGCCAAGGATGTAAAAAAAAAGCCCCAGCCTGGTCATAAGGCATGTGCCATGAGTTTTATGTATATCTAAATGTTGCTTTATGTTTGTCTTGAGTTTTATATTTGCATGGGGGGGGGGGGTCAGGCCAGCTGTTGCTGTGAAAAGATAAATGACTACCATGGACTGTAGATATATCAGCTATAAATCAGATATAAACTTGTATCAGCTGAATTGATGAGCTTGAAGTGTTCTAGCCTCCTAAATGGTAAAGAAGAAAAAAAACACACTAACAAAATCAAAGACTGACTGCCCAAAATATAAAAGACATAGAAGACATAGAAGGTAACTTGTATAACTGCAGCTTTTCTTGGAGGTTTTGTGGGCCTCATGATTTCTAGACATGTGCAATTTGTTTAGATACAGATTTGTTTTTTAATGAATTTCGACAAATTTGTTAATTTGGAGATATCCGAATTAATAAAAAACAATTCTTTCTGAATATTCGTAAATTTGAATATTCGAAAATTGGTAAATTCGTCTTTTCGAAAAATATTCAAAAAATATTTGAAAATTCGTAATTTACGTAAATTCTTAAATTCATACATTTGAGTATTCTAAAATTCGTAAATTCGAATATTCGAAAATTCGGAAATTCAAAATTTAAAAATTCGAAATTTCGTAAATTCGTAAATTAGAAAAAATTTACTATGACCCGAAAAACAAAGAAAAAACAAAAAAAACAAACGAAATGAAAATGAATGAATTTTTCGGCAGTGCACATGTCTAACGATTTAACAGTACTGACTAAAATAGGTCAGTCTCAAATGTTACATTATTATTATATTATTAACTATAATATGATTTATATAGCCCAATACGTTGCACCCAAACAAAATTGACGTCCTTTTTTTCCCCACAAATTGAGCTTTCTTTTGGTGGTATTTGATCACCTCTGCAGTTTTTATTTTTGCGCTATAAACAAAAAAAGTGCGACAATTTTGAAAAAAAAGCAATATGTTTTTCTTTTTGCTATAATAAATATCCCCAAAAAATATATAAAAAAACAAATTTCTTTCTCAGTTTAGACTGATATGTATTCTTCTACATATTTTTGGTAAAAAAAATTGCAATAAGCGTATATTGATTGGTTTGCGCAAAAGTTATAGCGTTTATAAAATAGGGGATAGATTTATGGCATTTTTATTATAATTTTTTTTTTATTAGTAATGGCAGCGATCTGTGATTTTTATCATGACTGCAACATTATGGCGGACACATTGGAACTTTTGACACTATTTTGGGACCATTGTCATTTATACAGCGATCAGTGCTATAAAAATGCACTGATTACTGTGTAAATGACACTGGTAGAGAAGGGGTTAAACTTTAGGGGGCGATCAAGGGGTTAAGTGTGTCCTAAGGAGTGATTCTAACTGTAGGGGGGATTGTCTCACTAGAACATGACAAAGATCACTGCTCCCGATGACAGGGAGCAGTAGACCCCTGTCATGTTGCTAGGCAGAACAGGGAAATGCCTTGTTTACATAGGCATCTCCCCGTTCTGCTGCTCCGTGATATGATCGCGAGCCCCCGGTGGACATCGAGTCCGTGGGACCTGCAGACACGCTCACGGAGAATGCGGCGGGCATGCTCGCCCACTATACCGCGATTTAAAGGGGACGTACCTGTACACCCATTTGCCCAGCCGCGCCAATGTGCTGACGTTCATCGTTGTGCGCTGGTCGGCAGGGGGTTAAGCATTCTTTTAAACAAACAGCATATTTATATTAAATAAGTCTAAAGGTTGCATATACAATACATCCTGTAAGCTAAAGTCATTTTATCATTTCAGAGAGCAAGCTTTTTTATATTCCACAATTAAATTCCCTTTGGGCAGTAATTACTGCCCTAGAACTTTATGTGTCTCTCTTTACTTATAATTAGCTAGTGTTTATTGAGTTCTTCCTTTTTGGTGCACTGCGAATAAAGTGTGGATTTCTTATACAGTCCCGGGGAGATCCTTAGAACAAATGTCAAGGTAACCGCTTGAGAGCCCTATCTCTGATGTTCAGAGCATACTTATCCTATCACTTCCATTAGCACTCCATCTGGCACTTTGCACAATCATTTTATTGACAGATTTTGGTAATTTGCAGAGATCCCCATACCTTTTTACATATATGGTGCCTTTTTCTTGTAAAAGGACATAATGTAAAGGCATTCTGGACCAAAGAAATCTATTTTTTTAATCAGGTGAACATGAAATGTTGTATATGTTTCATATTTACATTTCCAAAAAGAATAGAGAGTTCCAGGCCCCTATTCACATACCTAATCTTAGCCTGGTGTTTACAGAGCTCAATAACTCACATTTAGGCTGGGTTCTCACTGATGCAGCCACGTGTCCCAGCAGGGGGGTCGGTGCGTCCCTGTACACCAATTCAGGTGCAAATCAGGTCTGTCGTTTTGCCTGAATTCACACCTGAAACGGAGCCAAAGATGCACAGGGCCCTTTTCCAATGCGTACCGCGGCCGGCCCAGAGCTGTGTGAACCGGTTCCATTGAGAGCCAGTCACAGTCTCCTGTAATGCGAATTGGATGAGGCTTTCCCTGCATCCAATTCGCATAAGTGTGAACCCAGCCTAAAGAGTACAACACATTGTGGTTGATTTTCTAAAACAGGAGAGTGCAAAATCTGGTGCAGGTGTGCATGGTAGCCAATCAGCTTCTAACTTCAGCTTGTTCAATTAAAGTGGATGTAAACCCAATGTCCTCCTTTCTAAAATACTGCCATAGGGGTTATCTATAAGGATATACATGCCTCCTGCATGTATCTTTACCTGTCAAATGTCTCCCCTCTGTCTGTTATGAGACCCGAAAAACTGCCGATTCTGTGGGTGGGTCTGTTGTCTGGAGCTCGGTGGGTGGAGTCGTGATGTCAGTAGACTCCCCGCCCACCTCTACACTCCCCTTGTCAATATGCATTTTCTCTGTGTATTTCTTACACTGAACTTCTGCTATGATCTCTAACATCCAGTGAAAAGACAGGAAAGTAACCACATGACTTCAGCATGCACAATCTGAGGTGAGGTGTGGGACAGCCAATCCTTGCAGAGCTGCTGAAGAAAGGAGTGGGGGTGGGAATAAAAAAAGGATGCATGTCTTAGGCTAGTGCACGAGATGTAAATCACCTGTCACTCACAGCAAGGGGAGGATTTGACAAAGTTTTTCTCTGTTTGTCAAGTTTTATCTCACTGAACAATCAGAGGATTGCTCAGAGATTGATTAACTCTTTGTGACAAGACTGGGCTCAAATGATAGGAAATCTTATTCTCTACATTATGACATAAAAAAAATACATTTTCTGGTTTAAATCAACTTTAAGATTTGAGAAAAACAGATTTTGCATTCTCCAGTTTAAATCTGGTTTTCTCAAAGTAAATCAACCCCATAGTGTCAAAGGAGTGACTCATTCCTCTTCTTACCTGATCTGTTCAAGGGGGGCCATATGGAGTTTTAGTTTTAGAGCAAGAGAGAGAGTCTGAAAGCTCATGGCATTTAGATACCCATAATGCTATGTGCCACATGCCTAATGGGTGCACCCTATATTGAATTTTTATAAAGTAAAATGGCATGCATTATAAATCCTGATATGCCAAGCAACTTTTCCAATATAATCTCTTATCTCTACCTTTTCTTTCCTTATCTCCAATTGCTGGCAACCTCAAAACCTCCAATAAAGCTATGATAAAACATCACAGAGCGGGTGGGTGGGCAGGAAACTCTTCTGTAGGCTGAATCTAATCAGGTCAGTGGGGCATGCCTCAGCGTAGCCCTTTTTCTGGAATTTAGGCTACATACCCTCACCTCAAGTGCTTGTAGCCAATTCTCACAGAGCCACTTCACCTCCCTGCATTGATCACTTACAAACAAACTAGAAGCCAGGGAGTCCAGGGAAAAGTTTATGGCCCATCGCAGAAATTATAGAATGATTTTTGATGTCCTCCTGGAATGCAGACTTGTTGTTGTGTAGACCATACAGTGTAGACTGCAGACAGGCTAAATGTAAACATAGTCATGTCCTGAGGCTGTGATACTAGCTCTAAAAGCATATAGCAAAAGCCAGAGGTAAGAAGATGTATTTGCAAAATTAATATTTTAATTAAAACATTAAGGTTTATGTAGTAGATTGGTATTGTATTTTCTATGTTTGACCTCAGAGTTTATCAGATTCCCATTTACTATCCATGTGGATGACTGTTCTGAGAATGCAGTTAACCTGCTCAACTGTGTTTTTGGATGCAGCAGATGTGTTTGAATTGCAGAAAAAGCAGACCAAGCTCAGCCTTTTGCTGTGTTTTCCAGTTGCACGTATGTTTAAAGTTGAATTCCAGGCAAGCAGTTAAAGTGATTGTAAACATTTATTTTCAAAAATAAAAAATAAATAACAAACAGGTTATACTTACCTGCTCTGTGCAATGGTTTTGCACAGAGCAGCCCTGATCCTCCTCTCCTTGGGTCCCCCACTGGTGCTCCTGGCTCCTCCCCCCCGCCTAATGCCCCCATAGTCAAGAGAGCCTTTGCTTTCATGCACATCGGTGAATCAAAATTGGGCCAAGATAAGTATTTTTATGGGGGCTGGGGGGGGGGAGGAATTTGCATGCTGAAGGTTTTTTACCACATTAAATACAGATATATATATATATATATATATATATATATATATATATATATATATATATATATATATATATACAGGGCTTTTTTTCTCAAACAATAGGTGCTGGAACTTAACCACGGCCCCACAAAACCCCTCCCCCTAAACACACCCTCCAAATCACATCAAATAGTGGATGTGTTCAGTCAAATGTCACAAAAACAGTAGGAGGGTCTTAAAGGGGCATTAAATACCAGGATTGCATTACATACAGAGTGCAGAGCTGTCACTTGTAAACACAGAAACCAGACTTCTGTTTCTGATTGTGGTGAGCAGGCACCAAAGGGTCTGAGCCAGAGGTGGTGGAACTTAGTTCCACCAAGTTCCCCCTATGTATATATATATATATATATATATATATATTATAAGGGAGCTGTTTTGCCTGTCAATCCAGTTCTGAGATTTTCATAGCTTTGCCTCACAGTACAGCCCTGTGTAGCAGTTAGGAAATCTGAGTTTTCACTCCTGCAGTTTTGCTTTCACTTACAGGTCTCCATCCCACCCACACTCCCAACTGGACAGCAAAATGTACTAATGGGCTCATCTGTCTGTCACGCTGTTCAGTACTCCTATCAGCATTAAATGTGCACTGCAACACATTTAATAGGCTCCTTGTGCTGCTCTTTACTCTTCTTTTCTAGTTTTCATAATTTGAAGGCTGGTGGCAGCACCTATTTCATCCAGTCCAAGACCCTGGCCTTCATTTTTGTTGTAAGGTTAACTCTTTTCTTCACATAATACCTGCTGCCATGTCTAACAAAGCTAAATATTATGGGACATGTAGTCCCACGGAGGATAAATGGGAGTTTTTTTCAAAGTGCGTGCTCCCTGCACCGAAGTTTGAGGAAGCTGCACAGAGAAACCAAAGGCTATGTCAGTGAAATGAAGAAACCGTTGCATTGTGATTAATAATAAATTAACAGTTATAACTAGCCAAGGGGGTATACCTAATAAATAGCTAAGACTTCAGAACTACTATAACCCTTTAGTGGCCAGAGTTTATTATTGCTTAGATGCTGTTTTGTGTCTTTTAAGGTTCCTTGCGGTAAAAACAAGAATGCATAAAAACCTCTGTAATATATAATAATGCAATATTATAAATATGCAGCACCAGAAAAATAGTAAACTAAAAAAGAGAAAATAAAAATAAAATAGCAATCAAATAAAGTGACAATAACATAATAGTGCCACCCATCTCCCTGCCTGTCTACATCATTACACATCCCTGACTGACCATCTTGTAATGAGAAGTCACATTAATCTGCCACATTGATGTAATTAATATCACCTGATGATAAGGAACACTTGGACACTGGGATCCCAGATGACTAATGAAGTTTAGTAGTCTATTGGTGTACATGCGCTGTTCATT
Source organism: Lithobates clamitans (assembly GCA_037952925.1). NCBI lineage: Eukaryota > Metazoa > Chordata > Amphibia > Anura > Ranidae > Lithobates > Lithobates clamitans. The sequence continues at coordinate 2,521,927 of JBBGZY010000381.1, read as the reverse complement.
GCATCTTTAGCTTAGTAGTCGGTGAGCGCATACCAGTGGAGGTGGAACACAAAGTGGTGCTACTTGTCCTCGAGTTGGTGGAAGAAACACACAGACACAGTTTTTTGGATTATATCAGTGAACCCTGTTAATTTGGTTGTCTCAACAGTCATTGCTGTTTTACACTCAGGGGGGGTTATTTACAAAAGGCCACTTTGCACTGCAAGTGCACTTGGAAGTGCAGTCGCTTTAAATCTAAGGGGAAGATCTGAAATGAGGGGAAGCTCTGCTGATTTTATCATCAATTCTGTTTTTTATTTTCCTGGCATGGCCCCCTCGGATCTACAGTGACTTTACTTCCAAGTGCACTTTCAGCGCAAATTGGATTTCCCTTTAGTAAATAACCCCCATTGTCCTCAAAGAGATTCATTAAAGGGGTTGTAAAGTTATTTTTTTTTTTTTTTTTAAATAACAAACATGTTATACTTACCTTCACTGTGCAGCTCGTTCTGCACAGAGTGGCCCCGAACCTGGTCTTCTGGGGTCCCTCGGCGGCTGTTTCAGCTCCTCCCCGCAATCATTTACCCCCTTAATGCGAGCTCCCTCGCACGGTGGTGAGTGCTTGCGGGCGCGCTCCCGTGATACAGCCGGCGGCTATAGCCGCTCGCTGTATCACTCGGCCCCGCCCCCTGGCGCGCCGCGTCATCGGATGTGATTGACAGCAGCGCGAGCCAATGGCTGCGCTGCTTTCAATCCATCCACTGCAGCCAATCAGCGACCAGGCTGAGCTGCAATGAAGATGACGAGGACGTGCAGCGAAGATTCGAGGCGTCAGGTAAGTAAAACGGGGGGCCTGGGGGCGGCGGTACTGTCAAAAGTTTTTTCACCTTAATGCATAGAATGCATTAAGGTGAAAAAATTTTTACCTTTACAACCCCTTTAAGTTAATTATTTATTTGGACAATGGAAGGACCATTGCATTATTGTCACTTTATTTGATTACTTTTTTATTTTCTCTTTTTTAAGTTTACTCTTTTTCTGGCGCTGCATATTTATATTATCACAACTTTTAAGGGCCTTTGTATACTGGCCTTCACTGCTAGCTGTCAGGCACTAATGACTCTGTTATATTCATTTACAATTTTCTAGCACTGACTATACACAGTACTATTTTAACGTGTTTTACAAAAATGCTGCACGTGCAACTGTAGGAAAAACAAATCAAGTCATACAAAGTATTACAAAATATGCCTACAACATGCACAAGCTATCTATCCTTCCTAGAAAATAGGCATGCACAATGTAGGTGACAGCCATGTACTAAACCGTTTCCAGACTTGCTTCTTCCTGGTGATGGAGTCTTCTTCTTTTTATTCAGGATCTCTCCAGACTGCTCTTTGCTCCATGGAGTCCTGCAAAACAACCACTGCTGTTTCTTTGTCTTGAGCACATGGTTGTGTTTCAAGTTCTTTTCCCTCTCCCTACTTCCTGCCAACATCATTCCCTTTCCTGAGCTTAATGAACTAGTCTTACAAGTTCATTAGCATAAGGGGAATCTTAGCTTCTAAAAACAATGGATGATAGCTGAAATGTACTATTCCATATATGTATGCTATAAAAAAACACTAAAACAGCAATAACAACACAGATGCCCAGACCAAATTTCGCAGCATCAGTATACATCAGTTATATTGACAATAATTCTATGAGTAATTTGTCAAATTTAACAGTGGGTTTGATAACTAGGAACATACACGTGTGCATTCCTAGTTCTATGATGCAGGGTTAATTAACGTTCACATGACAAAGAGCATTTTACATGTGGATTTAAAAAGATGTATTGCAGTCATAAAGGGTTTAAGCATGCTAAATAATGTATCTTGTAACACTTGCGGGTATTTCTTACCTCTAAAAAGAAATCACAGTACAAAACAAAAAAAAAATTGGATTCCTGTCTGCAGAAAATTCTAAAAAAGTCACTGAGCATGTGTTACAGGCAAAAATAGACTGAGAAAATCAATTGAAACAGAAGAAAACAGTAGAACATGACAACAAATAATGAAGCTGGTACTAAAACTAAAGCCTATATATTGCAATAAAAAAATGATCTCCAGCTATATACTGTATACACATATTTTTACAGATACCTTCTGTTGTGCAATTATTATAGGATTTTATAAGAAAACAGGAAGCCTAATGTATGTAACTGTGTACAAAATAATTTATGTAAAAGTGTGTTGCTCATAGCAGTCAGTCAGGGAGTGACTTTCATTTTGTAGCCAGACCTTGAAAATTTGTTTAAGATCAATAAGAAAAAAAACTATGAGGTTGATTTACTAAAACTGGGGAGTGCAACATTGCATGCAGCCTTGCTTGGTAGCCAATCAGCTTCTAACTTCAGCTTGTTCAATTAAACTTCGACAAAAAAAAAAAAAAAAAACTGGAAGCTGATTGGTTTCTATGCAGAGTTGCACCAGATTTTGCACTCTCCAGTTTTAGTAAATCAACCCCGATATGTTTACAAATGTAGCATTTTTCTCCCGTATGTCAGAAACCTTATACTGTATGTATATAATACTGTTTATTTTCTTATATAAATATGCACAGTGTACTAAACATCTATCCCATAGTATGTTTGAACCTGAAACAAAATCCTTAATGCTTAGCTTGGTTACGTAGTTATTCAGATTGAAAAATCACACAAATCCATCTAGTTCAACCAAAAGAAAAAAATAAATAAATAGATAACCTCCATATACAGAATCCTATACACACAGCAGATGCAGAGGAAGGCAAAAAAACCCTATGACACATGGTCCGATTTACCCCAGCAGGGGAAAAAATCCTTACTGATCCCCTGCAGGCAATCAGATGGATCAACTATCTCTAGTGTTATTTCCTATAATATGTTAATATATTTTGTGTATCCAGTATCCAGCTGTGTTTTTTTTTTGTTTGTTTTTTAACTGAGCTGACCAGAACTAGTTTTTGATTAAATCTATTTCACATTTTCACACCTCTCCAAATGTGGAGGTTTAGGCTCTTTTCCTCCAAATGTAAAGAGTGCCCCTATGTCCTCTGTGATGACCTTACAATGAATAACTCAACATCTAGTTCAATATATGGGCCACGTATTTACTTATGGTGATCATATCCCCCCTTAATTGCCTCTTCTGAAGAGATAATAAATACTGTTCCTCTAATCTTTCCCCATTGCTGAGCTCCTCCATCTCCATTATCAGTTTGGTTGCCCTTCTCTGCACGTTCTCCAGTTCCCCCATATCCTTTTTGTGGACTGGAGCCCAAAACTGAACTGCATATTCCAGATGAGGTCTTACTAATGATTTGTATGGGGGCAAAAATTACGATTCTCTCTTTTGTCATTGCATGCTATTATCAAGTCTATGATCTACCAGAACATCCTAATCCTTTTGCACCATTGATTCTCCTTGTAGAATGTAGGATTAATGTCTGTTTTTAGCCCCCAAGTGCACAACTTTACACTTATCAACATAAAACCTAATTTGCCACATAGTTGCCCAATTAAACTGTTACTAAACTCACAAAAGTAAAATCAGTCTGTATAAGCAGTAAAGCATGCTTGTTATACTCACTGTGGAACATAAGGGGTTATCCTGCACATTGTGTAAAAAGGCTGTTTGATCCTGTCTTCTCTGATCCTCCCCTTCCACCACTGTCCCCAATCTATCTCCTGATCGAATAGAGCCTTGGGGGCAAGATGCACATGCTCAGTATGGTGTGTATTGCTAAAGAGTTTTTTTTTTCTTGGGAGGGTGCATGTGAACAGCACAGGACCAATCAGAATTGTCCAGAGATGGACAGAGAGTCAGGGGTCCTGCAGCTTCATAGGAAAATCATGGGAGAATGAAAACTTCTCCTACAAGCCCTAACCACACACTGATAGAAGAAGTCCCAAGACTGCTATATACTGCTGATGAGAAAAGATATTTAGCAGTAGTGACAAGGTACCTTTAATCTAAATATAAAATGTATCACTCAAGCTTAACCCAACAACTTAACTTTAGACTTTAAAGTTAATGTTAAACTTAATTCTTGACCCTAACCCTTATTTCATCTCTAGCCCTAATCCCCTACTCTACATTTAAGGGAAATTTGCATGGGGAAAAGAAAAAGGGTCACTTAACACCGATAGGTTCTTGTGCGATATATGAAATTGTAAGGAGGCCCATCATCTACTAAAAACCTACACTCAGCTGAGAGGGATTTTCGCTTTAAAAAGCTGAGATTTTATCAAAGGGATTCTGAATGATGCCAAAGGTTATTAGAAGTAAGAATGCTGAAGACACTGTTTACAAGTTTTAACTCCCCATTTTCCACATGAATGGCTGTGCTACTGTCCAGTGTTCAAAGCGGCTGAAGTCAGCGAATGATTATACTGGGTAAATGGAAGTCACTGAAGCTTTACCAAGTGTACGAGACATGTATTAAATCACTTTGGTCTTCCTCAACATATAAAAATAGAATTTCATTTCTAAATAGGAAAGAAGAAGAAAACAGAGAAAAATACAGTAATAATAAACAATAAAAAAAGATATATTGAAAAGAAGCAGAGTGACTTCAGCCATGGTATTAGTTGATCCTGGCACCACGTTGCACTTGTTCCCCTAAATCTGCATGCATTGAAATAGGCTCCCTGCTCTGCTGAGTATACAACTTCTGTTTAGAGGGAAACTTAAATAGCCCTGGTGGTCAAATTAGTGAATATAGGGGGCCTCAGCTGGAACAGAGGGCATCACAATGGTTTAGTTTTGATTGTGTTACATAAAACATAGTAAAACCTATCTTACCACAATGCATTGTAATTTGAATATGCTTTGCGGTGCCATTTGTTTTCAATGACAAGCCAACCCACTGTCCCAGTAGTGGGCAACACACCTGTGCTGCAGCAGACCACAGTTCACATGCGGTGCAAAGTCTTTTCCAATTTTCAATGTGTTAAAGTGTTACTAAACCCAGGACCCCGCATTCACTATATATGGGTCTCCCACAATACACAGAACATGGAAATGCAATTATTTTAGTAAAAATAAACTGATAAATACCTTTTCTGATCAGCAGTTTTGTGTCTGGTTAAAGCTTATAGGAGGAGTTTTCATTCTACTTAGACTGTCTTATGAGGCTGTAGGACCCCTGACCCTCTGTCTGGACAGTTCTGGTTGGTTTTGTGATAATCATATGCACCCTCTCAAGAAAAAAAAAACTCTCTAGCAATACACACCAAACTGAGCATGTGCAGAGTGACTCCAAATGCTCTGTCTTACCAGGAGATGGTTAGGGGACAGTGGAAGAAGGAGAGGATCAGGGGAGACAAGATCAAACAGCCTTTTTACACACTGTGGAGGATTAACCCCTTAGGATCCACAGTGAGTATAACAGCCATGCTTTACTGCATAAACAGATGCATTTACTGTTGTGGATTTAGTAACACTTTAAGGTGTGCTAAAATTCATTAAAATTCTGAATGACATTGCACTTGGTTATGCAGAAAGCACTAATGTCACCTAGTCCATTCAATGCATTTGGTGTGACCCTAGGATAAGTGGGGAGTGTGGTTCTTTTAAATTAAATTAATAAATTGATTAATATCCTTTTTTATTTTTTTTTTCTTCATGGGGGTGCTGCATCTTGAAGACCTGATCCAGCTCACCATGCAGCTCCGCAGCAACAGATCACTTCAAATAGTGATCGATTGCTGGTTGCAATTATTCAGCAATAAAGCAGTATAGCAGTGATCTACTGCTGCATGGAGATGCTGAACAGAGCTACTTTGAATCTTTCTGAGCCACCTATCTGAAAGGAAGTGTTGTGGCATCATTCTACTTCCGGTGTAGAAACCATGTGGAAGTATTAGTTAAATAGAAAAATGGCGAAATGGACTTTCCAGGCACCAATTATAGAAAAAATATATAAACTTTATTATACACATAATACATGAAAAGACATTTCATATATTGCAAATAAAATGCAAAAAAGACAATAACATTTATAATGTTTTATAGTCGTAACTACTATAAAACATTATAAATGTTATTGATTGCTTTTCTCTCTCCTTTAGAATATTTATCAAGCTCCTGTAGAAGCGATTTTCGCGTCATAATTCAATACAGTGATACATATCTGTATGGATATGGTTCTGACTCTTATGATCCACTTTGGAGAGGTTTAGCTATTGTTTAATTTTTTTTGCAATATTTTAAATGTCTTTTCTTGTATTATTAACAAAATATTTACAAAAATGTGAGGGTTGTACTCACTTTTGTGAGATACTGTATACACCATAGTTTGTAGACTCTAACTTTCACACATACTAAATAATATACACTGATCTTGTTTTTTTTTACCAAAGAAATGCAGTAGACTAAATTTTGGCCCAAATTTATGAAGTATTTTTTTTTTGTTTATATAGCAAAAAATGAAAAAAACCTAGCTGGAGCTGTGCTTTAGAGTGGAGCAAAGGTTCACTTTAAATACTTGCTTTTGTTTCTTTTTGTCTCTAGCTGTGTATTATTAGTCAAAGTGATGCTGGTATTGGTGTGTCTCGGCTTAGTATAGCTTTGATTGAGTACTTCATTAAGGGAGGAGGCAAAAAATCAGCTTTACTAATAGTATTTACTTTCCTAACGACAGAGCAAGACTGGGCTGTATTTATCAATGTCTCTGCTATTCTGCCTGCAATATCGCTGTCATTTTTTTCTGAAAAGGGATTTGAATATTTTATCACTTTAATTTCTTGCCAAATATTTCAGAGTTGGAGGAGAAGTAAACATTTCCAATCTGTTTCCCTAAAAGGGATAGCATTTTGCTAAACTGTCATTTATTTAAACAAACCTGTTGAAAAACATTGGGGATTCAGAGCGGTGTTATTGGCTGTCTGCATGGAGACATTTACAATGAAAGCATTGCATGAAGTTGCAGACTGCAGGGTTTATAATGAATGTTGATTAATACAACAGCCACTCTTTCTTTAATATGTGCAAATAACTTTCCCAGCATGCACAATGAAACAAACGTACCTCTAGAATGGATAATGATTACACACATTTATTTTTCAATCAGGATCACTAATATTAAAACTGCCATATACAGGTATCTGGAATCCTTATAATCAGGATTTCTTTAAGAACTCAACTCCAGCCAAAAGTTTTTTTTCTGTCTGGAAAGGGTAGGGAAAGGTTGGAAGCCCGTCATTTTTTTTATTGCTATCTATGTTCTCGTTTAGAAGATTTCTCCTCACTCAGACAAAACAGGAAACTAGAGAAACTCTCCCCCACCTGTCTATTTGATGGGTGACCAGTAGAATTTCTGTCACGATCTAGGATCAGGCTCGGAGTTCAATGGCTGTAGCAGTAGAGAGGTTGACAAGTAGTCAGCAGGAAATATACCAGCAGATCCTCCTAACAGATGGCCTGAGGTGTGGGGTCTAGGTACTAGCCAGTATTGACCAGAGCTCCTGGTGGTGAAGGGTTTTTCTGCATACTAGTATCAGGTTAAGGTCCTCAGGATCACCCCACCAGGAGGTGAGGAAGCTGGTGTCCGATAGCAGATGTAGCAGGTATGGATCAAGCAGAAGCATAGTCAGCACACAAGCCAAAGGTTGGTAACAAGTAGTAGCTGGATGGAATCAGGCAAAGCATAGTCAACGAGCAAGCCAAAAATCGGTAATGAGTGATTGCAAAGATAAGGACAGCAATAAGTATGCAAAGGAGCAAGATATCAGCTGGAGAGTTAGATAAAAAGCACGGTTGTCCAATAAATCAGGCAGGGAGCTGTCTAGCATCCCTGGTGGCACAGCAAAAAGACCCACAGCCAGACAACTCAGAGGTTGCAGGTTCAGACTTGTATCCTGTCAATTTTATTGGAATTTTTGTACAAAAAATCTGAAAAATGCTTTTACTGAGTCAACCAAATTTCCTAAAGGAATTGTAAAGGCAGAAGGTTTTTTCATCCCAATACATTCTATGCATTAAGATAAAAAGCCTTCTGTGTGTAGCAGCTTCCCCAGCATCCCCTAATACTTACCTGAGCCATCTCTGTCCAGCGATGTCTACAAGTCCCTCGGCTGTCTGGGACTCTCCCTCTTGATTGGCTGAGACACAGCAGCGGCACCATTGGCTCCTGTGGCTGTCAATGAAAGTAAGTTAGCCAGTCAGGAGAGAGAGGGGGGCAGGGCCGAACAGCAGCTCCATGTCTGAATGGACACACAGGGCTGCAGCTGGGCTTGGGCTGCCCCCATAGCAAGCTGTTGGGGGGGCACTCAACAGGAGGGAGGGGCCAGGAGCAGCAAAGAGGGACCCGAGAAGAGGAGGATTCAGGCTGCCATGTGCAAAACCACTGCACAGAGCAGGTAAGTATAACATGTTTAAAAAAAATTAATAAAACAAGACTTTAAGAAGCCCTTGAAATTTCACCCAGACCCTGCACTAATGGAATCCCAGATGTACTAAACAGGTTTCTTTGGTGCCTAGAACATGCAAATTATTGCGTATATGGCTTTTTCCACATTTACAGTTAGTTTTTTATTTGTCTGAGAACATTTTACATACTTCTCCTCTGAATTTTCTCATCACTGTGGTCGAAAATAATCATCAATTTGACTCACTAGAAAATCAAATGAACAAAAATTAACATTTTTAAACTAAATTCTAATGGTGTATGGCCGGCTTAATTCTCTTCACACATAGCAATAAAAGTACCTTTTCTACTGGACTGACGAATGTTTAAGCTGGCCATTCACTGATCAAAACTGTTTAATTGTCAAAGGGACATGTTGGAAAAATTTCCATCAAACAGCGGCTGCCACTGCTGATCAGTGCATTTTGATAGCAGCATGTGCTGCTTTCAGAATACAATGTCCCGGCGGAGGGTTGAGAATACTGGAAAACTGTTTGTTTTTGTTCTATGAAAATAAAGTAGCCATGTATAGCCATTCACCTTCTGTACTAGGGACAGTATCTCCTAAATAAGATTTGGACAGAGTAGTGAAAAATTAACTTGTCAGTTTATTTTTTGGTGCATATGTGCTATTGATATTTACGTCCTGTGCTGGACATGCAACAGGAATTGAGAGGCCATTGCTCGGTTAGAAAAATTCCCTTCTTCATTGTCATAAGAACAGGTGTCCCTATTGGAAGATTAACATTCACCTCTTGCTCTAATGACAATTGTAAAATTTTGGATTTTTTACCATCACTTGGGAAAAATGGAGAGGGTAAATCTCCCCAGGAGACAAAGACAGCAATAAAAACCAGAAAAGGGTTCTAATCCTTCCATCCTCTCTAAAACTAGAAAAAAAAGAGGTTATGGTTAAACATGCAATTTAATGGAATACAGACTGCATTTAAAACAGAGTTTCCAAGACTTCCACTCTTCATCCAAAAGTAAGAAAAAAAATTTGACTAGACCTGGGATTAAAAAAACAGTATGCATGTCTGCAATGGAACAGTGCTGTCAACAGAAACCAATCAGTGCCCCGCTTTCAATTCCCTGCACTACAGAAAAACAGCTGAATGCTTATTGGCTGCCAGGTATGACACCTCCATAACTCTAAAGTGGATTTCATGAATTGGCTTAAATCAAGAACAAGGGAAGCATGATGTCTTTCAGCATGCCTTCATTCAATTATCAACCATGAGATGTGTCTTGCAGGGTACCTCTATGACAAAAACAGCACCAAATGTAACTTTAAGGAAAGACTCCTGAGACTCCTTCCATGTCTGGATGCCAAAACTTCACAAGAAACTCAAAGCAAGTTTCCTTTCTTTAATACCATATTCATAAAATGCAATATGAATGTGCTTGTCTTTAAAGGAAGTTTTTAGCTGAATATAAAATAGTGTTATCTACGTAAGTTGCTCTACTATGCACGTATCGCATCGTTCCTGCCTCTTCTCTAACATTTTCAGAGAACCATCCTAAATGCTTAATTTTTTAACTGATCTTTCTTCACACAACTGCAGAAATGTCTTGTCTCTGTAGTAAGGACCTATGGTAATGTTTCCTTAACATATTACTAGCACTGATTGAAGGATATTCCAAAAACTGACCTCAAAGTGCTCTAGGCATTTAAGCCAGTCCATCCATAGAAAATCATAAAACATAAAAATATTATTTTTCATATACTTTCTGTAAGTTCTTCTCCAATGCTCTTCTTGGATAATTTTGGAAAAAATATTAAATGTAAGTGGTACATAAATGTAAAACCCAACGGAACTTTCATTTTAGTGTATAATTACGTAAACTATTTCATACGCCTTAATTTTATTATTATTTCATTATTCAATATTTTTATAGCACATTTCTCCCTGGGAACTCAAAACACTTTATCTGCTGTTGAGTCATTTAACCTACCAGCTTGTTTTTGGAGTGTGGGAGAAAACCCACACAAGCACAGGAAGAACATGCAAATTCCATGCAGTTAGTGTCCTGACCAGGATTTGCGTAAAGGACTGAAATTTATTAAGGCTATTTACCAAGCCACTGTACCATCCATATGGATTATAATAAATCCTATTCCCTTCAGTGATAGCACAAAGTTCTAAGCCCAAGCAGCAGTCTTCAGAGCAGAGTGCTGCACTGTGTGTGAGAGCTGTCTAACATCTTATGCTGGCCATACATTATACGAAAAATCAGATGAAATTTGGTCATTTAGACAGTTCATTCATTTTTCTGCCAGTTAATGGACACAAAATCGATAACCGTTGGGACCTTTTTAAGCTGAAAAAACGAAGGACAAGTTTGGAAATTTTCTGCTGAACAAACGATAAATTAAAAGGTTAATGTGTTTCCCATCCGAACTGTCTGCACTAGGTATATGTGAAAAAAACGAACAAAAAATGCATTCATTTATGTTCACTGAACGATTTATCGGTCATTACATGATGGCACTATCGTTTGCGCTCACGGCCCAATGTTCCTTTTTTCGAAAATGGGTTCAGCTGATTTTTCGTATAGTGTATGGCCAGCATAAGTGCTGCTGATCTCCTCCAGCCTCTTCCTGTCTGCATGCACTTACTTCAGTGTCTCCTGCACAATGTTGCTCTGAACTGGCTTCATGCCTGCCCAATATAAGTTGGAGGGGTTTTTTTTTGTTTTTTTTGTTTTTTTTTAGTAAAAACGGCAGATTAAAAAAAAATAATACAATTAACTTTTTAACTTTTTAAAAGATGTTAACATGTTAAACCTATACAAGTTTTCAAAAGGAACTGAACTCTGGAAGCAGTGCAAAAAAAAGGTAATGAAGGCAAAGAACTATCCACCAGTGTTGCTTTTGGTACCCCTGTAGCAGATAATTTCATATTACTGGCTAAGGCTGGCCATACAGGGGGTTTGAACAAAAGAGGATGACTCTGTTCCCCCATCCAAACCCTTAATGTGGATAGGGAAATCCCTCCTGCTGAGCAATTGTATTCTGACAGCAGGGAGATTACATGGATCGAAAGTCAATCCATGTATGGCTGGCTTTACCATGCCTATATGATGGTGGACATCTTGGTAGAAGCAGGGTTTCCCCTCCAGGAGGAAGAGTGAGTAGCACAATAGTGATATCACCAAATCTTACTCCAATTCTCCAGAGACAGCAGTGCCTTCGATCTGTGAGACTGTGGGTACAGGAGTACCTAGGTACATTTACATACCACTGCTATTTTTCGAGGAGGAATTCAGGACAAAATTTAGATTTTTCAGGATACTGCTTAGCCATTTTTTCAAATGTTTCCATTTGATAGTCCACATTCAGTGATTTAGTTTAGGTCTACTTTAATTCAAAAAGTCAGACTTTTTAATATTTAGAGTTTTGCTGTGCTACTATGCCATTGAGACGTGTAGTGTTTACTTGTTATGTCAAATTTACTGACTAAAGTAAATAGTAACAGTATTTACAAGTAGGGCAAAAAATATTCTGCAAATCTGAAGCTATAATGAACAACAGACATCAAACGGAACAAAAGGTTTTTGGGGTCATTCAGTCTTATGACATAAGACATGAATTAATGAGCTCCGGTGCCAACATGTAGAGCTTCATTGTTGGTACGAAAAGTCACAGCTCTCTGATGACATATAAACACCACCTAGCTTATCAGGCTCCAACTTATTTTAGGAAGTCTCAAACTGTCTGTTAGAACCGCTATATTCAGCATTGCAACAAATGACTTTTCTTGTCAGTGATCAGTACACAAAGGTTTCTTGTCAAGCTTGCTTCTCAACACCAACATACAACCAAGGGATTTAATGAAGATCTAAAAATATGGCTGGTATAACAGACACCCATTTAAACCAAATCCCTAAAGCTGAACTCTAAGTAGATATAAAAGACAAAACTGTATGCAGCCTTGTATTCGTTAATCTATCATTAAATGTATTTTTTTTTTTTTAAATGAAAGTAGTGTAAGCACCTGGATCCGACCTGGTATCAGTCTCTTGCAATCCCAAAAAATCCCAAAAATATCCGAAAAAAGCTTATATTTATTACAATGTAGACAACCCAAAACAACAAAGCCGACCACAAATTAGGCATGCCATACAAGTACAGAAACCAGGTCCTGACCACGTCCCTATTGACAACATAATAATACTATAATTTTCAACCCACATTAAACCTAAGAAGCCAGTCCATGACCACATCCGCCTGGGCAAGCCTGGGTACATCCAGCCATGGATCCCAGAGTTTTTCATATTTTCCCAAGCACCCCCTATGTTCATAAATAATCTTTTCCATCCGTAGCTTATTACCAACAGCAGAGACCCACTCCTTGACCGTGGGAGGATTGTCAAACTCACAGTGAGACATTATTAACTTGCGAGCCAAAAATAAAGTCCTAAGAATTGCTTCTATAGTGTGGTTTTCCCATTAAAATTCTTCCAATAAATTAAACAGGCAAGGTTTGGAATCTAAAGGGAAAGATTTAACAAAAGAGAAATCAGCAGAGAGGACATATCCTACTGACTGTAAGTTATGTCCCTTGTGCTGCTATTTTTGTTTGTGACTTTAAATGTACTTTGTCTTTAATCATTTCTTGTAATAAAGTGGGAGTAAACTCCCATGTATGATTTTTTACCTAAAGCCTATAATAAGGCTTACCTATCGGTACTGTAAATATCTCCTAAACCTACACCGTTTACTTTAAAAGCAGCCAGTGACGTCACTGGCGCATTCGTTCTGAAGGAACAGCATACCCGTAAACAGTGACTCCCATGCGCATGTAGCGCCTTGAGGCGATTCAGTTCGCAACTGCAGCGCTTTACAAATCATTCATTCATTCATTCATTCATGTCTGGGAGTGACGTCATTGCCAGCTCGGCCAATCAGATAGCCAAAGTCAGTGAACCCAGAAGAAGACCAGGTGAAGATGGAAAGGTAAGTCTGTCATAATGTGCTAGTATGTGATGCTTACTAGCACATTATGACTTGAACTGGCCAGGGCCTGTTTTTTTTTTTTTTGGATGCAGTTTAATACCGCTTTACCCTCCTGAAATCTGCTGGACAGCATGACCGGGGGAGGAAGGAGCTGCACTGTCAGCCAGCCAGGCTCTTTTGCATTGCACAGTCTATGAATCCCACATAATAAGGAGCTTGCTGACAGGAGAAGAGAGCACAGCACCAACCTCTTCAGAATGGCTTGGTGAAGACATTTTACTTAAAGCGGTAATAAAGCTAACCTACAAAAAAAAGGGTCCCCCCTGCAGGTTTAAGGAATAATGTGCTAGTATGCACTGTATAGTAGCACATTATGTTAGACTAAGGCCTGCCCATACACTATAGTAAAAATCGGCCGAAATTCAGTCATTTAGACAGTTCGTTGATTTTTCGGCCAGTTAATGGGCACATAATCAGTAATCGTTGGGACGTTTTTGAGCCGAAAAATGAAGGACAAGTTTGGAAATTTTCTGCCGAACAAACGATAAATTGAAAGGTTTCCCATCCGAACTGTTTGCACTAGGTATATGTAAAAACAAGAACAAAAAATGGATTCATTTATGTCCACTGAACAATTTATTGGTCATTACATGATGGCACTATCGTTTGCTCTCACAGCTGAATGTTCGTTTTTTGAAAATTCGTTCGGCCAATTTTTCGTATAGTGCATGGCCAGCATTACCTTTAGAATGGATCCCTCTAGCGGCGCCCTGTAAATGCTGACAGAGGTTCCATCTTCCCCTGGTCTTCTTCTGGGTTCACGAGCCCCGGCCATATGATTGGCCGGAGCCACAATGACATCAGTCCTTTGCATGTGCGTGGGAGCCCCAGGCACAGCACAGGGCTCTGAAGGAATGGTACGGGTATGCCTCTCCTATTCCGGTGATGTCACAAGCTGCTGTTTGCTGGAATATCTTCTAAACATGCACCGTTCAGGACATATTCATTTTACCTACAGGTAAGTTTTATTATAAGCTTACCTGTAGGTAAAAATGGCACAAAAGGGTTTACTACCACTTTTACTACATTGGGTAAAGAGAGTTCACCAAATGTCTGTATGGCAGGCTTATCTGCAGCAAAGGACTGGTTGATTAAAATTACAAATATTTAGGCATCTAAAATAGTGAAAACATATACATGTGAACTGTGAATGTAGTTGTTTACTGCATTTCTGCTTTAAGAAGCTTTTGCAAACTAGAAAAAGAATCCCAGAAAACTGCAAGTCAGTACTGAAAGTTGCTGAATATGCAAATTATGAACTCGCATATTTGCTTATAACCAACTAACAGAATAATTTGTCATTACACTTGGCAGTAAGACTGCGTGAGTCGAATTTTACTAATGCATAGAGAAACCTGCTAACTTTTAAAATAACAGATGACAGGAAAATACACCTTGGGCCGGGTTACAGACACTTATTAAGTATTACGGCTCTGTTGGAAATATTCACATTTATTCAATTAATCAAAAAGTGTGTTTCCATATTAAAGGAAATCGTGTAGTTGTTAAAGTGCTTACATATACTGTACAGAATTAAATTTGAATGTGACCTTGACAAACTGATTTAAAGTCTACATGGGGGACTATAGTAAGCAACTACAGGCAGCATGCTATCATAGGGCTACTTTATAACTACCAGACCACTAAACAAGAGAGAGACTTCAACTAGAAGACCACTAAACAAGATAGGGCTTCAAGTTTCCTGAACTATAAAAAACATTCTTGTTGACTGTAACCTAAAATATCCAGAGTTGTAAATTCTGAACAGTTTATAATAATGCTCACCCCTCTAAAAGTGTTGTCTCTGGCACACTAATAAAGTATAGGAGAACCACCTTTCCAAGCTTCTGTGCTGCAAACTAGTTGGGTGTTGTTCTTGAAGCCCATCCTCGCTCTATGGGAATGCACTGCCACGAAGAGAGTCTGCACACCGATGACTTCACTGGGCTCACTATAAGGGCACTGCAAACTGGTTGTGTGATGTTCTTGAAGCCCATCCGCGCTCTATGGGAATGCACTGCCAACGAAGAGAGTCTGCACGCCGATGACTTCACTGGGCTCACTATAAGGGCACTGCAAACTGGTTGTATGATGTTCTTGAAGCCCATCCGCGCTCTATGGGAATGCACTGCCAACGAAGAGAGTCTGCACACCAATGACTTTGCTGGGCTCACTATAAAGGCACTGCAAACTGGTTGGGTGTCGTTCTTGCAGCCCATTCATGCTCTATGGGAAAGCACTGCAGAAGAAGAAAGTCTTGGTCCCCGCTTGGAGACTGATACGTTTTCAAGAGGGGAAGAGTTGCATTGTTTGTATGGCTGAAAAAAAACAGCCTATGAGTGCCCTATGGATAAAGCCCAGTTCCTTGTTGCCTATCCCTCAATTTTTTGGAGCATCCTTTATATATATTGTATATATATATATATATATATATATATATATATATATATATATATATATATATATATATATATATATATTATTTATTTGAGGTGCTGCATGCTTAATTTCTTTCCACTAGTCTTCAGTCTGGCCACTTGATATCATGCCTTCTCTTTATCCTGCTAGCAGTGGTAAGGTCTTGAATGCTGCAGGTGCCACATAATGAGCTGGTCCCCCCCCCCTGCAGATTTCCCTGTCAGCCCTGGGTAGCTTCATGACATACCCTGCCCAGGTGTGGATACTCACAGGCAGTGAGTTGGATGATGCTAGGTGCCACTTAAACAGGAATAAGACTCAAGACTGGCAATGGATCACATAGTGCTAAGCCTGTTGGCAAGGGTAAGTACTGCAGCAAGAGATTTTTGTTTAAAGTAATAGAAAAACTATTTCTAACATTTTTTTATTCAAAACTTAATTTAAACATGCCTCCAAACAGTTCCCAAAAGAGGAAAAAGCTCCCACACATATATAGCTACATCTCTTTAGCCCGTATATTCTGAAAACTGTGATTATTTAAGTAACACTCAACCAAAGTCCCATATCATGACGCAGCCCTATAACTCAAGAGCCTATTCACATTTGTTTATTTTCCTGCAGTAAAAAAGATGAATGTTACTCTTGGGTGGCTGGCTTACATCTATACACTGCAGTTTAATCTGCTTTTAAATGGTAACTGGAAGTCTGGTTTCACACCTATGCAATGCAGCAGCATGTATTAAATGTGAGTTTTACTGCGTGTTACTGTAACACACGCCACTTTGTATAGTGTTGCAGTGTCAAAAATGCAGCAGAGATGATTTAATACATGCAGTAAATTACATGCAATGCACCCCAACAAAATGGAAAATTAGGAAAGGGTCCTATGAGACCATTAACACATATGTCTTTGCATTACCATTCTCACTGCAGGAACACACTAACCCTAACTCTGCTTTAAAAGCAAAAGAAACATTTCTTTGATCTAAGACGCTCAAAAACATTGTTTGTCCATCGTAACTCCGTATAAATATTCTTAATGGATCTATTACATTCCAGCAAACAGTGCATATTGATGAATATAACTGACATTAAACTGCAACAATGTTTTGTAATTATTAATAAAGAACGCAATTGTTTGCCTTATCTGCCTAATTCTGTTCTGGTTATAAAATTACCCATTTTTTCCTTAATAGTATATTCTTCAACTTTTTGCAATAGTTTATTTTCTATTTTCTGTGTATGAGCAGTAATAAACTGAAATCTGCTGCATTAACAGAGCCCCAGATAGACAACAAAGCACTTGTTAGGCAATAAATAACTTGCCTGCACAGAAGTCTTTGGAATTTACCAGCATCAAGCACAGATATCCATCAAGTAGTGTGTAGCCCTAATGTCCCCAACACGGCAAATATCCTGTGCTATTATTTTGGCAGCAGAAATCCAGCCGCAATTCCCAGTGGCTTCATAGAGAAATATTTGTTTTGTTTCACCTTTGAATTATTTATGGATTTTTGCTACCTCACTTGAATGGCTAGTTAGCTATTAGAAAATACATTGCTTCGAGAATTTTGTGTTTTGTTTTTTTTTTTCGCTAGCAGTTGCACATCAAAAGGATTACAAAACAAAACAGTTAATCAGTTAGTTGCCTATAGACTGACACATTTATACCCATACATCCTACCTGTGTATTAAATAAAATATTTGTGTAAAACTATTAGAGGATACCTGTCACATCAACTAATACCTGTTACAGCAGGGAGAGCTCATTCTGGAGCGGAACAAAAATGTGCAGCATTATACACACGGCGTCACCTGTCCTGAAAACATCACTGCTGCAAGAATAGAGCAGTATTAGCATCAAGTGTTGGATCTGAGCGTGTCGTCAGGGCGTTGACTTCTTCAGTAAGGGGTGCTTACCCCTTACTGAAGAAGTCAACACCCTGGCAACACATGTCTAGGGGGCAAAGCTTGCGCACTGCTCTATGACACTTTCGGCTACAGTACTTCTACATATCACCCTTACCAATTTTGTAGCAATCACAATAGAACCATAAAATTACAAACAGCACTAAATAATGTTTGATGTCAGGCATATGACTGTATCTACCAAATTATTTATTTTGTTTTTTAAATTCCAGCTGCCCAAGTCTCATGCTGATATACTCACATACTCACTATACACCCCATGTATACCCATTCACTAAATTATAAAGCATTTATAATTTTTAAACATTGCAAGTCTTGGTATGATCTTTATTGCATTGGTCCAGCTTGGCACATTGTAAGTATACAAATCTCATATCTGAGTGACTGCTATGGAAGGTGAGGATCATTGTTGTAATAGTCTGTAAAGAGGATGGCTGTGGGTAGTAGATAAGGTGTCATGTTCTCCATGTTTCTCTACTCGTTGGGCCCCAAGCAAGGGTCACATGTGAGGCCCACCCTAGGGGGGTGTTCTTCTGGGCTACACTAGGCACTTTGAACAGGGTCACTTGTCGTACACGTGAGGTACCTTTATTGGTCTCTAATAAACTCTCTCGATGTATTATACACCACCATGGTCACTGATGCATTTAGGAGGGACAAAGAGTCCTTGCCTTCCCCATATTTCCACTGCTCCCAGTAATGATATTGAGCCCCACTGTGCACCTAGCACTGAATCCATGCATGCACTTCACTTAACTCTTTCTCTACAGTACTTGTCTACAGGTTGGGGACCATTGCAGGGCTGAACTGCTCCCGTTACTGTGGGAGACAGACTTGCTCATAAAGAGATCGCTAACAACAATTTCTCCAAATGGAAGCTATCCCACCTGCCACATGTACACGCTTACAACAGGCTGCTGGAGAAACCTTTGTATTAACTCTTACAGTGATGTCATACCCCAATGTGCTTTAATTGACCCGAGCTGTAGACTATGTGTGACACCCCTTGAATAACTTCAGACCAGGCAGAACAACATTTCAAAGTTTTACTTAAATAACTCAACATGATGACATTCACAGGTAAAAGCCAGACATAAAGTGCAGTCTTTGCCTAACATTCCTAGTCCCTAACTTCAGGCTTGTGGTTGGCCCAGCATACCTCCATAGGATGAGAGTCCACATTTGACAGAATCCACAGGATGTTTTTTCCGATAGGACTGCAAGTCCCAGCAATCTCCCTTAATAGTGGGAACTCCAAATTTGGCATAACACTGGAGATTCAGACTCCGGCAATGGTGATGAGCAAGACATCTCTCTAGCTCTGAGCCCCTTGAGTGTGGACCCCTGTCCCTTTTATAATACACAGAGCCAATGGGTCGGACCCAGCCAAGCCTGCCAAAAGGAAAACCCAGGAGCATAGTTAGCCCTAACCTTACCAATTGGGGCAGTGTTAACCTCTACCTACCTACAAGTCAGCACTACTATAGTGATTGCCGAAATCTCTTCTGCATAGTGACACAGAGGGTCACTCACTTGGCAATGCTGCCATTCACAGAACTCCTAGTATTTGTTTAATGAACACAAGGCACTCACTTTTTGGATGAGGTGAGGATTGTGATGTCACCACCAAGCATCTTTACCTTGTCCAAGAGAACGTGTTAGGTACCTGGTAGTTGAGCCCGACTGGTAGAAGAAGACCTCTCTTACAGCGCTGGTTCAGGAGCCACTGGAGTGGGAACAGTGGTCTCTTGAGCACAGTGGGTAGGAGTGCCTGGTGCAGGTTCTTTGCGGAGGCCGGCACAGGGGCTGGTGAGAAGTCCTTTCCGGGATGGCTGAGCTGCAGATGCTGGCGTGCTGAAGAAGTTCAGAAGGCAGGCAGGTAGGTAGTGTAGCAGCAGCAGAACCTGGAGCTGGATGAGCAGGCCGGGAAGCAGCGTCACAGGACACAGGCAAAAGCAGAGTCAGGCGGTCCGTTTGGCAGGAGATCAGGCAGGTATAGGGAGAAGGGTAATCACAGAGTAGTCAGGAAGGCAGGCAGGTGTTCGGCAACGGGTCACAAGAGGTTAAGCAGAGTCAGGCAAGCCGGGTCGGATTGGAGATAGCAGAATGGTCAAACGTAGCCGGATCAATAACAGATAACAACAGCAGGCAGGATACAGGAACACAGGTGCAGAGCTGCAGACGAACAGCACCTCATGGGTGCAGCTGACACTCTTTTAAAGAGCCCTTGGCGCCAAACAGCGCCCCCAGTGGGGAATTCAACTAAAAAGCCCTGGACAAGCCCCGCGTGCGCATGTGCGCACGCACGTTCGCCCGATGGGCACCGGCACGTCCCTGACAGAACGGCTTGTATTCATTAAAAAATACCAGCCATTTTGTGAAGGGCAACAGTGCCAAGCGAGCAAATCCTTATGGTCACTATGCAGAAAAGAAGGATGAGGATCCTGTCAGGGCTGGGCTCAGCCCTTCCTTCTCAAAGCTGGCCACTCAGCTGTTGGCTAATTGCCAGCTCCTATCTCTCCACAGTGACTCACCTGTTGATGATATCCTGCTTGTCAGTCCTGCCTACTTAAGCTGTCCAGTCCAGATGATCTCTGCCATCACCTTGGTCACATCTCTAGAGACGCTCACCTGTGTTCCTGTTAATGACTTGCTTGGCTGACATTTCTTCTGGCTCCAGATCATGCTTGCTGTTCTACTATGCTCATCTCTGGCTCCCTGACGTTTTGGCTTGTCTGACTATCTGTTCCGGCTCCTGAACTCTGGCTATGTTTTTACTACGTTTACGCTGTTTACCTTTTTTTATTATTATTAAACAAGTGTGACTTAACTGTACTTCTGTCTCAGTCTGATTTATGGTTTCTGACAGAACAAGAAAATTGTGGCAATCACTGTAGCAGCGGTAACTACTACAGATATTGTCACCCTTCACAGTGGTGCTTCAGGTGTGAGATTGGCATATTTACATTGTGCCAAGAAGGACCATTGTAACCATGCAATAAAGAGCACACTTAGAATTATTTAACTGTATGTGATTGAACCTAAATGCTCCAACATAATCGTATCATCTCAGTCCTCTAAAATGGGAAACTGCTTGTCATGGTGTAATAAAATATATTCAAACAAAATAATGAAAAACATAAGGGAAAAATTAAGATACACATTCATAATATGCTATGTGTTCTAATGTTGTTATGAAGCCATGTGCCACCATTATCCACTTTCCCATGGAATCAAGTGTATATTGATATAGGGATTGGTTCCAGAGTGGTTAGGGAGGTGGGTTGGTTGTGTTGAGAACCGCCAAATTATTCTTTCTCAAAATTCTTAACCTACTTTGGGAACACTGAAATACTGTACACTTGTTGAACTTTTCTATGTAAGGACTTTCAGGAACGCCTTTATTAAAAAGTCTTCTCTTTTGAACTAATAAAGGCCATCTAACTATTACATGTTGTAAGTGACTAATACAGCATCAAATCTCAGAGGATCTTTTTTGCTGTTTAGTCCTTTGTAATTTTTTTTCTCTCAGTTCTCATACTTGAATCCCATTTGCCTTGATTTAATTTTAACTTTTTGCTAATTATTCTACAGACAGTGTGGAAGATGAATTGGAGATGGCCACAGTGCGGCATCGCCCCGAGGCGCTCGAGTTGCTCGAAGCACAGACTAAATTCACAAAGAAGGAGCTCCAGATTCTCTACAGAGGATTCAAAAATGTAAGATATTTTATTATTTTCATGATTAAATGTTTCTAAAATTAAGTAAGGTCATTAAATCGCCAAGGTCACAACAAATGAGAATGGTGGTAACATATAACAACCTCACGCCACCAGTATATACATATGAATCTTACAGAGTACAGCATGTTCTTGACAAAGTATGAGGATTCACTTTCCTCAACCCTAAAATAGATCTAAAATGTACCTGGATAACAGCTAAAGCACTGTGTGTAAACAATTGCCATGTTTATTTCTTTTATAGTATACCATTTTGACCTTTTTTTCATCCTTTTTGGTATCACAATGAGGGTGATTTCCACCAGCTTCTTTCCGCCAATTTCTGTCTACGTGCGTTGCAGTATTAGATGAACATTATTGCTTGGGCTGGCTTCCTGATGATATAACAATGGTGCACCTTATCTGCGCAGTGGGTGTTTTCATGGCCACTTGTGTTCTGCACCAGGGGCACATGCGACAGGGTGAAAACACAGGATCAACATTTGTTACAGCATAACAGGATGTGCCTGATCAAGGACTTTAATGGTTAGAACACTGTCTATACTTTTAATGAAACCTGCAGATGGAAAGAGATTGAAAGCAGATTTTGCACCTAAAATGCAAGACCTAATTTTTAAATTTGTCCCTGATTCTCAGTTGCTAAAACAAGTTCAGTGTAAATATATCACTCGAAGGGAAAAAAATGTTAGCTAATACACACAGACCCTTGCCCTGGAATTAGCCTACAACACCTAGGTAAGGGTGGCTTTGTCCTTCTTCTGGTAAGATCTGGGAAATGTAGAGTAGTCCAAATATTACAGAGAAGTCGCTGTCAGTACTTTGCTGTAGCTTCTTATTAAAAGACTTGGAGTACTTACCATTATTTTCAGAGGGGAAAACATCATTGGATTTATTTACTAAAATTGGAAAGTGCAAACTATGGTACAGCTGTGCATAGTTGGTAAATTAAGCTCTGACAAAGAAAACCTGGAAGCTGATTGGTTTTTATGCAGAGCTAGACCAGATTTTGCTCTCTCCAGTTTTAGTAAATCAACCCCCCGCCTTGCACTACAGAAGCTACAGGAAAGGTAAGTATAATATATATCTTTTTTCCCTGTACAGGTCATTTTTTACACTTTAAACTCCACATGAGAAAGGATGACCTTTCACTTACCAAGCTAAAACTAATAAGGCATTTTAATGATTGTTTTTTTGTCTACTTTAAATTAAATTGGCAATTCTAATTTGAGCTTCTTATGGGAGGTGTTTTCCTTGATTTCCAGGTCACTTTAACATAGTTTCATTAAAGACTAAATAGAATAATTCCTTATTTAGGGACAGTTGGTAAAAAAACATATGAATACTAATTTGTTGTTTCTGCGTGTTGTGTTTGCAGCTAATCATTGACCACTGTAATTATTGACTGGCCTAGACATAACTCCTGGGCAAAAGTGCTGGATCATGACATCAATGATACCAAGGTTCATGGTCTGTCTTGCTTTCAGGTCTGTCCTCTCAGAGTTGAAAGTTAAAGGCATGAGCCAATTAAAAAGTCTCGCTGTTGTCTTCTGATGTAACGTTGTGGATACATCACAGGACACTCAGTGAGCCCTCCATTTCAAAAGGGTCTGAGATGAAAAATCTTGAGTTTTCCAAGTCCAGCAGTCTTGTCTTTGGTCTTTGATAAAAAAAATTGCTCTCATCTAGTTCATGTTCTCTGTTCATTTTTCTTTTTTTTTGTAATACACTATCACTGTGGTATGGCAGTAGTTGCTTTCCCCTGTGGTTCAGTGTATACAGACAGCACTGACTTATATCCAGATGCACACCAAGACTATTTAATTTCCCCCTAAAGGCTCATGTTTTTATACATTTTGCTTATTAGGATTGGCATCTGTTATATCTGTTCCTGGAAATCTTACATAAGTACATTCCTGCCAACAGTTGTGATGTATGTTTAATTCCAGAACAGTTACCAGATGATGCCTATAAGGGTTCACTGCCCCAAAAAAGACCTCATATTTTAAAGCAAAGTTGTTTTTATAGCTGTAGCAACCTATCTGCTCGCATTTTTTTTCTGATGCAGGTTATAAAATTAAAAAACAAGCAAAAGAAATCCAAAAGAGAGAGAACTGGTTGCTACGTCTACCAAGAACATTTTTATAAAAGATAACCTTTTCCATATATCAACTAAGGATGGGCGAACGGTTCGACCCGAACTTATGCTGTTCGGATGTTCAACGAAAAGCTGAACCAACCACAATGCATTGCGGTGCTGAACAGTGCATTGCAAGCCCTGATTGGTTGAAGCAGTGAAAGCTTCAGCCAATCAGGGCACAGAGCAGTGCCAGAGTCATGATTGGACACTGTCATCATAACTTTATCCAATCATGGCTCATTCCCGCCCCACAGTATAAAAGTATTCTTTCAATGGCAGCCATGTTCAGTGTGATTTCAGCGTGGAGAGAGATAGAATGGGGCTCTGTTTAGTGCTAGTTAATTACTTAGTGTGCTATACTGTGCTATTTTGCTTCAATTCTCAGTGTAGAATATTATTTTAGTGTCAGTCTAGGCATAGTGAGAGTGTAGTGAGGAGGACCATCATTTAGCTTTGCATAGTGTGCAGCTAGAGTAGGGACAGCTCAGATAGTTTCACTGTAGTGTAGTGAGAATGTGTAATTTATACATACATTAGTGTAGAGTAGGGACAGCTCGGATAGTTTCAGTGTAGTGTAGTAAGACCATGTCAGTAATCTTGACATTAGTGTATAGCTAGAGGGACAGTTCAGATAGTGTCAGCGTAGTGACGGTTGAACACCGTCTATTTGATTGCGTTACTGCCAGTTTATTGCCATATAGTTCTGTGTACATTACTGCCAGTTTAATGTCATATAGTTTTGTGTGTTACTGCCAGTTTAACGCCATATAGTTTTGTGTGCGTTACTGCCAGTTTAACACCATATTGTTCTGTGTGCGTTACTGCCAGTTTAACACCATATAGTTGTGTGTGTTACTGTCAGTTCAACACCATATAGTTCTGTGCATCACTGTACGTTTGGTGCATTATATTACAGTATATTATAGTGTATCAGTAGAGTTATGTCTGTGTAGTGTGAGTTCTCAAATTAACGTGCACCAAACACCTCTTTATATTGATTAAAGTGCATCTACGTGCAGATTTCAACTTCTTCTTTACATTTGCTTATAAGCACTGCCCCCTCCCTCCCAATAATGTCTGGGAGGACAACAAGGAGAGGCAGACCTCCCCTTATCACTGTAAGGGGGCCAGCAACAAATGTGTCAACAAAAGGTGGACGTGGTGGTCAGTCCTCAGGCAGGGCATTATTTCCTCTCTTAAGTGAGTTTGCCTAGGCTATCCAGCCACAGCATGCAGAGGAAGTGGTGGACTGGCTTACTAAACCTTCCTCATCCTCCTTATCCTCTGTCATGCAAGCAGAGACAAGTGTGCAGTCCCCTGCAGTTGTCAGAGTGGATAAACCTGCTTCCTTGTCCACATCTATTCCTGCCATAGCCTCAACATCAGCCATTGAGGCGTCAACTGAGTTATTTGACCACAGCGTCAGCCACTTGCTTCTTGATGATGCCCAGCCATTACTGGATTCAGATGTTGGTTCTGAGGTTGAGGATGACAGGAACATGAGCCTAGAGAGAGGGAGGAACACTGGTAGACAAATTGGCATTCATGTTCCCCAAGCCACAGCGTATTGCCAAGTTGTCTCCAGTGGTAATGATAAAGATGGAGGAGATGGAGATGATGATGATGATGATGAGGTCACTGATGCGACTTGGGTGCCAGATAGAGCAGAGGAGGAAACTGAAGGTGAGGCGGCACAACCCCAAGGCGGCCGACATCAAGAAAGAGTAGAGATCAGCCACCCTATTCCATCACATTCTGCAGCTGTTATCTCTCGGCCCACTCCCCAAAACTCAGCTGTCTGGGCCTTTTTCAGCACATCTGCAGCGGATCGCACTGTTGCTATCTGTAAACTGTGTCTCAGGCACATTAAACGTGACAAAAACACCAACAATATGCATATCATTGCAATTTTTTTTTCCTTCAAGAGCACCTCTATAGGGCTACAGTGGGAAGGCAATCCCAACACCCAAATAGTAATTTATCTGCACCTGTTTGACAGGTGCATATCATTGAATTTTTTTACAGCAAGGCCAGTTCTTGCTTTCATCAAGAGTACCTCTATAGGGTTACGGGGAGAAGACGCCAGCGACACCCAAAGACCAATTTTTACACACCCGTTACTTATATAAAAAGTCAAAGCAAAAACCAGAATGTATCCAAAAAATCGCTAATCTTGTTCCCAGTGCACTACATTGTGGCCTCATCATACACACTGGCTCCCCAGCTGTTGGTGAGCATAATAAAGGCAGCTTGCAGAGAATTTTCCATTTTTAGGCTTTCACTTTAAAAATTAAAAAAATCACTGCTCATTTAAAAATGACGTTTTTCACAAACTTTTTTTAATTGATACATGTTCCCCGGGGCAGGACCTGGACCCCTATGACCATTGTATGCCCAATTACTTGCATATAAGCCTTCAAAATGGGCACTTTTGATTTTTGATGTTCGGGTCCCATTGACTTTAATGGGGTTCGTTATTCGGGTCCGAACTTTTGCAGTTTTTGGAGGTTCTGGTGCGAACCGAACAGGGGTCTGTTCGGTCCATCCCTAATATGAACCACATGTAGGCTGATTTATAGAAAGTTGAACAAAGAGGTGTTACTGTTTCAACCCTAATATCCATTGCTCTAGTTGGGGCCAATTCTTCTGTCACTTTTTCATCCACAACTATACATTTTCAGTCTAACATAAGAAAAAATGCACTGTTTAGCTTTATTTTGCTACAAACTACTTGTAAGCATTTTTCCTATAAATTATTGAAGAGTTTGCTTATAAAAAAAAACCTGTGGTTTTAAAGGAAGACAGTCTTATTATTTTTTATTTTTAACATACTTTGCTCCAAACAGGTATTGTCTTTTTAGCATCCAGAATTATTTGGTTATCTTTTGTTATAAAAATAGCAGAAACTATTCTAAGAACCCAGAATCAACCCTCTACACCTCCCTAAACATTTCTTAGCAGACTTTTCATAAAAACAGGGATGTTTGGTTCACATACATTGCAACACATATTCAAACTTGCCAACTGCGTCAGCGTAATCCCTGTCCCTATTCTACTCTGCAAAATGCAAAATACTTACTTGCTTATAGCATACCTTGATGGATATACATTGATCAACCATAACTTTATGACTACCCACCTAATATTGAGTAGGTCCCCGTTTGGCCAACAAACATAGCCCTTTTTTTTGCCAAAACAGGCTTGACCCATTGAGGCGTGGACACCACTAGACCTCTAAAGGTATGCTGTGGTATCTGGCACCAAGCCGTCAGTAGCAGATCCTTTAAAGTGGTTGTAAACCCTTACAACCACTTTTTACTACAGGTAAGCCTATAATAAGGCTTACCTGTAGCTACCCCAGATATCTCCTAAACCTGCAGGGTTTAGAAGATATCCCCTGTATCAGCATGTGCCGACATCATCGGCACATGCGCACTGAAGCAATGGCATGTTCATGCCATTGCTTCAGCTAGTGTGCCATTACCAGCGGCTCTGGCTATTCACAGCGCCGGAGCCCGCGATACCCAGAAGTAACTCCAGGAGCAATGTCGCGGGCCGGAGCGGTGTTCGGGGACCGCTATGGGGGCTTTGATCTTAGGTGAGTATTTCATTATGAGCTAGTATGCTATGCATTTGTCTTGCAGGTTTGTTTTTTTTATTGTGGGTTTACCACCACCTTAAGAGATCCTTAGCAGACCCAGTTTCATTCATAGAAGCTGTAGTACAGCTTCTATCAATAGAGCATCTGAGCAGAAAGGGCGTGCATAATTGGGTTCTCCTAATGAGATCTTGTAACAGCCCTTAAAGAAAAAGAGGTCTCTGACAGAGAGTAGTACTAAGCAGAGGGTGTGCCACATCCCAAAAATCCAAAAAGACCAAAACATTCCCCTAGGGTGGGACTTTTGAGGCACTACCATCAATGATGCAATGTAAGTAAAAAATATATAATTTTATTACAAAATTCAAAAGTACAACAAAAAATATATACAAAAATACAAATCAAACACAAACAATATATACAATGGGATACATCAAAAAGCAAGGACATGTAATTTGGACACAACTGCATCACATTGAGAGGAAAACCAAAAGTGGAAATGTAATAAGTCTCACTGAACCGACGCGTTTCGGGGAATCCTTCATCAGGGTTCATTAAGTGAGAGTTACCATTTCCAAAATACATGTGCTATAGAAGTATCCAAGGCATAAAATCAGCTTCACAACGGTCTCCCATGCCATGTGCATACAAAGAGAGCCAGATCGCGGACCATGTAGAGTGAAATTGTAATGACTGGTGCATATAATGCAATCCCAATGGGTGCTGAAAACCGCCGCGTCTAAGATTTGGCACGGCGTTTGTGCGCGGGCTGGGGTCCAAAAATTAACCGGACCTGTAAGCTAGATCCAAACGGGGGAGACCTACAGGTTGTGATGTAGGGGGAGGGAGGAGGACTCGGGGTCCGGGCTGACAACCATAAAGCTGTATAATCAGTCCAATAGTATCAACGAGGCATCCTCCTCCGATGTGATCGGAGGAGGATGCCTCGTTGATACTATTGGACTGACATCACAACCTGTAGGTCTCCCCCGTTTGGATCTAGCTTACAGGTCCGGTTAATTTTTGGACCCAAGCCCGCGCACAAACGCCGCGCCAAATCTTAGGCGCGGCGGTTTTCAGCACCCATTGAGATTGCATTATATGCACCAGTCATTACAATTTCACTCTACATGGTCCGCGATCTGGCTCTCTTTGTATGCACATGGCATGGGAGACCGTTGTGAAGCTGATTTTATGCCTTGGATACTTCTATAGCACATGTATTTTGGAAATGGTAACTCTCACTTAATAAACCCTGATGAAGGATTCCCTGAAACGCGTCGGTTCAGTGAGACTTATTACATTTCCACTTTTGGTTTTCCTCTCAATGTGATGCAGTTGTGTCCAAATTACATGTCCTTGCTTTTTGATGTATCCCATTGTATATATTGTTTGTGTTTGATTTGTATTTTTGTATATATTTTTTGTTGTACTTTTGAATTTTGTAATAAAAATATATGTTTTTTACTTACATTGCATCATTGATGGTAGTGCCTCAAAAGTCCCACCCTAGGGGAATGTTTTGGTCTTTTTGTAACAGCCCTTAAGTCTGGTACACACTATAGGTTTTTTCCATTCAACCCATCGGGAATCCATAAACATCACATAGGTGCTTTTGTTTCAGATGCCTAAAGATAAATTTTGAGTTTTGTCTGGAAGAAACCCTTTAGGATGCACTGAAAAAGTAACATATTAGGACAAACGGAATTATCTTATATCTCTTGAGAAGGTGAGATCTTCACACTTTGGTCACCACATCCACCCATCTGTTATGGCTAACCTCTCATTTCTGGCTTCTCAATTTATTTAATTTACATTAAAAGACTACAATAGAAAAAAGTAGATACAGCTCTGAAATTTGCTAGAGTGATTTCAAATGGTAAATTAAAAAATATGTGCTTTTCCTTATTTATAAGTTACATCATCTCTTCTTTTCAGCTGCATAAGGAGCTTAGAGGGGTGGGGGTGGAGACAGTAGAACACTTGAATTGCTGTGCGGGGGGGGGGGGCATGTAAACACAAGATTAATCATTGGAAGACAGGCTGTTCTTCTAGCACAGCCAGAAAACTGACCACGCTGGGAAGGATGAGCTCTCATGACAAGCGTTGTCATTTTTAAATTGGAACGAAGGGGGACTGGCAGGAACACTGCATATTTCACGTAAAGGAAGCAATACAAAAAGAACCTTTTAACATAAGTGCATGGCACAATAGACATGTATCAGGAATATGAAATGTTGGGGTAACATATTCTTTAATGGTATATTATTGAGGGATAGGCCCTTTTAAATCCCTTTTTTGGCCAAATGAAACCGATGTAAACTGTTGTTGCTTCTTTTTACAGATATATAAACCTATGAACTAGTGTGGTTTTCATTTATTTCACTTTAAAGACTATATGTCAAATGTTGCATCAGGTTTATTATATCACCCGAATAAGAAAAAATGATGGCAAATGTCACAATGAAATGTTTCCCTTGGAAGCCCCTGACCTATAACTTGACCATTTGAATCCTGACAATGTGTTTTTTGTCAATAAAGGGCAGGTCTACCTCATGGCATTTACTAAATGAATTAATTTCAAGGCATATTATTTACAGTGTACTCGCCAAGGCTGCTGTAAAAATGGGATAAATACTAAAGAACAACTTTTAAAGTGATTGTTGTTTCTTCACTAGGAGCAAAGTTTTATAAAATGAATACAATATTTCTTTGCACTTAGTCCCTTAAATTCCAAATAATGTTCAATTATAGACATGTGCATTCGTTTTCGTCCGAATGCATTTTCGTCCGAATTTCAGGTATTTTCGTTATCGTTTTAACAAACGATAACGAAAGTGCAGAATCCGAAAAAGGAAAAGTCCGACATAAACAAATGCTTTATTTTCGTTTTCGTTGCTACAACAGTTCGATATAGATAGAAGATTCAACATGACGCTGACAATAACAATCTGTGTCCATCAAACCTGTGGTCGAATGTGCCTAACCTTAACTCTATTAGTCCAAGAATATTCTACATAGAGAGAAAAGATTCGACATAGAGAGAAAAGATTCGACGTAGGAGAGAAAAGATTCGACGTAGGGGAGAAAAGATTCGATGTAGGGGAGAAGAGATAATTAAAAATAATGATGATGATGAATGTTATTGGCAGATTGTAACCAAAGAGGAGGAGCAGTAAAATAGCTAGAACTAAGTACACACGTACTTTGGCTTATGGTGTCTTTTGAAAGTTCTAAGAAGATTCGACGGAGCAGGTAAACTATACGGCGTCGTACAGTTTAGCTGCTCCGTCGAATCTGCTTTGAACATTCGACAGACACCATAAGCCTTCAATGACAGATTCAACCTTAATTTGGACTTTCAATTTTTAACAAAAAACGAAATAAATAAAAATGAATTTCGGGAGTAACTAAATAAATTTATTTTTCGGACAAAAACGAAATTCCGAAACGAAATATTTCAGTGTGCACATGTCTATTCAATTACTTTACAAAAAGACATCTTCATCTACAAAATGCTTCCATTACAAACAACGAAAAAAAGCATATGTGTGATGAAAATTAAATTATTCCAGAGTAAAACATGTCTTTAACTGAATATGACAATTAAAACGGAAATGCTAATGGAAAGGATATTTTCTGCATTGTGTGAGATTTAAAAGGACAAATGTATTATGGAACTTTCTCTGAGGTGCCAAAATTGGTTATACAAGGTTTTATTTTGAATCACCATCTATTACTATTATAATTATTATTTATTATTCCTGAGATACCAAGATAAAAAGGGCTGCATTTCAAGGTATAAAAGGATACACATTATAAACTTTCTATCAGTTGCCAAACTTAGATAGAAGAGGTTTTATTATGTGCTGATGTCAAATATTATTATAATTATTTATCCATTCATTTTAAATCACCAATATAGAAAGACTTAAGCTGACCATAGACAGAGGAAATTTCTCTCCTGCAACAGGCAGTGTTGACAGGGGAATCCCTCCCACTGAGCCATTGTGTTCTCCCAGCGGGGGCAGCCGTCCCCGTTGGAAGAACACAGTGATTATTGTTAGCGACTATACCAGCCGCTAGTACTTTCAGCCTACCCATACATGGTTTGAATCACAGTCGGTTCTTGCTGAACCAGCCAAGATTCGAAACATCTATGGCCAGCCTTATGCAAGAAAGGACAAAGTGGTGCAAATAGCAAACTCCACAAAAAAATGAACAATAACAAATCTTGGAAGTGGGATCTACAAGTGTACAATATCAGAGATCTCATAGGCTAAAAGTGCTCAACTGTAATTCTCTGAAGGTGTCATGAGAAGGTCTACCCGTTGGTGGCGCTATCGGTCTCTTGGATCGCAGTACCAGTGTCCATCAGCAGGTGTCTTCCAACACCTAGGACCTGCAGTAAGAGGTCTTTCCTGCTGGTGGCACTGTTGCATCCTCGGGCCGTAGTACCGGCGTCAACCAGCGGGTGCACTCTGGCAGTGTGGAGCAAACAGGTCACACTGCGCTCAGCTGTAACATGAGGTCAATTACCACAGCCTTACAAATACCCGGCAAGCCCTCATAGGCTTGCCTTGGTATCTCTCTCCCTCTCCCTGCGTTCTGACCTTGCTGCCTGTTTGACCTTGAGCCTGCTATCTGCCTTGTCCTGATCTGATCCAATCCCTATCCTGAGGCCTTCCTAGTCCTGTCCCTTCTGTTCCTGGCTCCCTTGGATCCCTGCCCTGAACCCCATCCATCCATCCTCTCCTTGTCCTGTTCAGGTTCCCGTCCTTACCCTTCTGCTGACTTCCCTGTGTATGACCTTGGCTTGGCTTGTTTACGATTACGGTATCTCCCTTTACTTATATATATATATACATTGTTGTCTGTAGTGGGTTGTTGTGTGGGTTTTTGCACTGTTTGTTCCTGTCACTTATCACTTGTTAATAAACACCATTTCACTTACATGTGTTTCTGGTCTCCTCTGTGCAGTCCACACAGTCTGGTCTACTAGTCTCCTGACAGTATACCAAGGCCATCCCTGACCAGACGTGGCTGCACTGAGAAACCGTCCTGTTACGGTGGGCGCGCAAAATGGACTTTGATGAAATTGTCTATTATTCTCTGCTGGCGGCAGAGGATAATGAATATTGTTGTCAGACTCTTAAAGATTGGACCCGAGACCAACTGCTGGAAACGATACAAACCGCCCATTTACTTGTAGATCAAGGTCATGTGTTATTTGAGGATGTTCTGCCTTTGATCCAATTATGTACAAAGTCAGCCTCATCATGCATTCCCGAAGGTAGTGACGATTTCTCCCCTCCTTTCAGTTCTGACCAGGTGGAATCCCTGGTATGGTTGTTAGAGGATGATCCGGCTTACTTTGATGAACATTATTCCGCTTGTTCCCAGCAGGTGTTATCCGATTGCATTTATTCAGTACAATCTCTGGTTAGTCGGGCTGTATGTAAATCAGCGTTTGTTCAACCTTTGCTGCAGGCATGGTCAGATCTCCTGTCTTTAGCTAAGCCACAACATTCCAGCCCTGCCATTAATCATCTGCCTTCCAAAAGATCTATCTCCCCGTCACCTATGGCAACCTCAGCTACAACCCAGTTTAATCAGTTCCCTACCAAATACTATCACCCAGTCTCCAAGTGTCGCACCTATCCTGCTTTCAATTCACCTGTCTCTTCTCCACCACCTGTAACAGTCCCACAAAACCCCTCTCTAGCTACAGTTCCTTGGTCTTCCTTCGATCCAGCCACTTTCTTTGCTTACAGCCCTGCACCTACATACAAGACTGCACGGGCTAAACCAAAGAAGAAGCAAAAATTCTTCCCGACCCACACCATCTTGCCAGTAACCCAACCTGTTCCAGCTTTGCAGTCTGACGTTCCAGTCTTCTGTTCCAGCCTTCCAGTCTTCTGTTCCAGCCTTCCAGTCTGCTGTTCCAGCTTTGCAGTCTGCTGTTCCAGCTTTGCAGTCTGCTGTTCCAGCCTTCCAGTCTGCTGTTCCAGCCTTCCAGTCTGCTGTTCCAGCTTTGCAGTCTGATGTTCCAGCTTTGCAGTCTGACGTTCCAGCTCGCCAGTCTGATGTTCCAGCCTTCCAGTCTGATGTTCCAGCCTTCCAGTCTGATGTTCCAGCTTTGCAGTCTGATGTTCCAGCTTTGCAGTCTGACGTTCCAGCTCGCCAGTCTGATGTTCCAGCCTTCCAGTCTGATGTTCCAGCCTTCCAGTCTGATGTTCCAGCCTTCCAGTCTGGTGTTCCAGCCTTCCAGTCTGATGTTCCAGCCTTCCAGTCTGCTGTTCCAGCTTTGCAGTCTGCTGTTCCAGCCTTCCAGTCTGCTGTTCCAGCCTTCCAGTCTGCTGTTCCAGCTTTGCAGTCTGCTGTTCCAGCCTTCCAGTCTGCTGTTCCAGCCTTCCAGTCTTCTGTTCCAGCCTTCCAGTCTGCTGTTCCAGCTTTGCAGTCTGACGTTCCAGCTTTGCAGTCTGATGTTCCAGCCTTCCAGTCTGATGTTCCAGCCTTCCAGTCTGATGTTCCAGCTTTGCAGTCTGATGTTCCAGCTTTGCAGTCTGATGTTCCAGCTTTGCAGTCTGAAGTTCAAGCTTTGCAGTCTGAAGTTCAAGCTTTGCAATCTGATGTCCCAGCCTTCCAGTCTGATGTCCCAGCCTTCCAGTCTGATGTCCCAGCCTTCCAGTCTGATGTTCCAGCCTCCCAGTCTGCTGTTCCAGCCTTCCAGTCTGATGTTCCAGCTTTGCAGTCTGATGTTCCAGCTTTACAGTCTGATGTGCCTGCCTCCCAGTCTGTCGTCCCGATGCCTGCCTTCCAGCTCGATGTCCCTGCCTTCCAGCCGGATGTCTTGCAGCTTGCCTTCCAGCCTGATGTCTTGATGCCTACCTACCAGTCTGATGTGCCAGCTTTCCAGATTGATGTGCCAGCTTTCCAGATTGATGTGCCAGCTTTCCAGATTGGTGTGCCAGCCTCCCAGATTGATGTGCCAGCTTCCCAGATTGATGTGCCAGCTTCCCAGATTGATGTGCCAGCTTCCCAGATTGATGTGCCAACTTCCCAGTTTGCTGTACCAGCTTCCCAGCCTGATGCCTTGCAGCTTGTCTTCCAGCCTGATGTCTTGATGCCCACCTACCAGTCTGATGTGCCAGCTTCCCAGTCTGATGTGCCAGCTTCCCAGTCTGATGTGCCAGCTTCCCAGATTGATGTGCCAGCTTCCCAGATTGATGTGCCAGCTTCCCAGATTGATGTGCCAGCTTCCCAGCCTGATGCCTTGCAGCTTGTCTTCCAGCCTGATGTCTTGATGCCTACCTGCCAGTCTGATGTGCCAGCTTCCCAGTCTGATGTGCCAGCTTCCCAGTCTGATGTGCCAGCTTCCCAGATTGATGTGCCAGCTTCCCAGATTGATGTGCCAGCTTCCCAGATTGGTGTGCCAGCTTCCCAGATTGATGTGCCAGCTTCCCAGATTGATGTGCCAGCTTCCCAGATTGGTGTGCCAGCTTCCCAGATTGATGTGCCAGCTTCCCAGATTGATGTGCCAGCTTCCCAGTTTGCTGTCCCAGCTTCCCAGCCTGATGTCTTGCAGCTTGCCTTTCAGCCTGATGCCTCGAAGATTGCTTCTCAGTCTGATGTGCCAGCTTCTCAGTCTGATGTGCCAGCTTCCAAGTCGGATGTTCCAGCTTTCCAGTCTGATGTTCCAGCCCTCCAGCCTGATGTCCGGGTGTCTGCCCTCCAGCTCAAGTGGTTCCTGTCATCTGCTGCCCAGCTCAAGTGGTTCCTGTCGTTTGCTGCCCAGCTCAAGTGGTTCCTGCCGTCTGCTGCCCAGCTCAAGTGGTTCCTGCCGTCTGCTGCCCAGCTCAAGTGTTTCCTGTCGTCTGCTGCCCAGCTCAAGCGTTTCCTGTTGTCTGCTGCCCAGCTCAAGTGTTTCCTGTCGTCTGCTGCCCAGCTCAAATGTTTCCTGTCGTCTGCTGCCCAGCTCAAGCGTTTCCTGTCGTCTGCTGCCCAGCTCAAGTGTTTCCTGTCGTCTGCTGCCCAGCTCAAGTGTTTCCTGTCGTCTGCTGCCCAGCTCAAGTGGTTCCTGTCGTCTGCTGCCCAGCTCAAGTGGTTCCTGTCGTCTGCTGCCCAGCTCAAGTGGTTCCTGTCGTCTGCTGCCCAGCTCAAGTGGTTCCTGTCGTCTGCTGCCCAGCTCAAGTGGTTCCTGTCGTCTGCTGCCCAGCTCAAGTGGTTCCTGTCGTCTGCTGCCCAGCTCAAGTGGTTCCTGTCGTTTGCTGCCCAGCTCAAGTGGTTCCTGTCGTTTGCTGCCCAGCTCAAGTGGTTCCTGTCGTTTGCTGCCCAGCTCAAGTGGTTCCTGTCGTTTGCTGCCCAGCTCAAGTGGTTCCTGTCGTCTGCTGCCCAGCTCAAGTGGTTCCTGTCGTCTGCTGCCCAGCTTAATGACTCTGACATGCCAGCAGTACCCACTGTCCAGGTTGATGTACCCGATGCCCGGCCTGATGTGCCCTCACCTGTCCAGTTGAAGGCCATGAACTTTGAACAGATACACCTTGTTGGAGCGTCCGGAGGCCGCTCCTTTAGGGGGGGGTACTGTCATGAGAAGGTCTACCCGTTGGTGGCGCTATCGGTCTCTTGGATCGCAGTACCAGTGTCCATCAGCAGGTGTCTTCCAACACCTAGGACCTGCAGTAAGAGGTCTTTCCTGCTGGTGGCACTGTTGCATCCTCGGGCCGTAGTACCGGCGTCAACCAGCGGGTGCACTCTGGCAGTGTGGAGCAAACAGGTCACACTGCGCTCAGCTGTAACGTGAGGTCAATTACCACAGCCTTACAAATACCCGGCAAGCCCTCATAGGCTTGCCTTGGTATCTCTCTCTCTCTCCCTGCGTTCTGACCTTGCTGCCTGTTTGACCTTGAGCCTGCTATCTGCCTTGTCCTGATCTGATCCAATCCCTATCCTGAGGCCTTCCTAGTCCTGTCCCTTCTGTTCCTGGCTCCCTTGGATCCCTGCCCTGAACCCCATCCATCCATCCTCTCCTTGTCCTGTTCAGGTTCCCGTCCTTACCCTTCTGCTGACTTCCCTGTGTATGACCTTGGCTTGGCTTGTTTACGATTACGGTATCTCCCTTTACTTATATATATATATACATTGTTGTTTGTAGTGGGTTGTTGTGTGGGTTTTTGCACTGTTTGTTCCTGTCACTTATCACTTGTTAATAAACACCATTTCACTTACATGTGTTTCTGGTCTCCTCTGTGCAGTCCACACAGTCTGGACTACTAGTCTCCTGACAGAAGGCCTGATTAGTACATATTTACCATACTATCATGCACTGCTATGCCAAGGGACCCCAAGACTAATGTTGGGCCTTCCATTCAACTGCTCACCAAGTAAAAAAAAAAACTATTCACCCTGTATAGAAAGACTGGTAAATAGAAATGAGTAGTGTCCTCAGCTACATGATAAAAGAACAGGGTCTCAGCATTCATCTCTGTCATTTGGTATAACTGGACCCCGAAATCCCAGAGAATGTCCTTGTGCAGCTGCAAAGCTTGCATAAATGTTATATCTGCCCCTGCTACCATGTAGGTAGAGCTGAGTACATTCGTTACAGGCAAACAAACTGCATTAAAACCCACCTGAAGCCACAGAAATACTGTGGATATTCAATCAGATTGAATATCCACAGGCATTGTTTTAACAATTTACATACCGGTATTCATCTTCTAACTCCTATCCTCCTGTTACAGTAGTTGTACAGGGTACCTAATTTTCACTGTACAGTCTAAGGCTACATTCACACTGAGGGGGGGTGAGTTGGAGGTAAAACGCCGCTATTTTTAGCAGTGCTTTACCGTCAATTTTGCGGCGCTATTCGGCTGCTAGCGGGGCACATTTACTCCCCCCGCTAGCGGCCGAGAAAGGGTTAAAACCACCTCAAAGTGATGCTGCAGCAGCGCTATGCGGGCGGTATAGCCGCCCTGCCCCATTGATTTCAATGGGCAGGAGCGGTGAAGGAGCGTTGTATACACTGCTCCTTCACCGCTCCAAAGATGCTGCTAGCAGGACTTTTTTTAGCATCCTGCCAGCGCACCGCTCCACTGTGAAAGCCCTCGGGGCTTTCACATTGGAGAGACAGCGGCGGCTCTTTCAGGTCTCTTTGCAGGGGCTATTTTTAGCGTTATAGCGCCTGCAAAGCGCCCCAGTGTGAAAGGGGTCTAATGGACACCAGACGCAGACCCAGTGCATTCTGTAATCAGCGCTCAGTAACAGGACTGCTATGAGGACACCTGTGTGAAGGGGTGTGGCTGTTTTTCAGCTCTGCTAGCATTGACCACTGCAGTGTGAGGTCAGAAAGCAGTGGTTTGACTGAGTAAAAAATATATATAAAGGCATTTAAAATCTGGACTTTAGAAATGAAAAGACTTGATATTGCAATTAGGCTTTTATTATCTCTCCTGTTAGTCCATGAAGAGAGCTGCACTGACTGGAAAGCCTTTGAAGACCAGAGTTGAGTTTTATTGCTAAAAGCATTGTGGAATAATTTGTCAAAAGTTTGAAGTGTATTTCAAGCCAAAAACTATTTTTTTTTCTAGATTTGAATAGCGTGAAAAAGTATTATAGCTTCTGTTGGTTTGTACTGCTATATCTGTTAGAGAGATTTAATCACCTGTCCTGCTGACAATGGTTTCACCAGACAAAAAATTAGGGAAAAATCAGCAATAAGTTCACAGGCAGAAATTTAAATCTGAATACTTCTAGTATTTCCCATTCTACTAAAGAAAATAATTTTTTATTTCTGTCTGTGTTGCTGTTGAAGAATTCCCCCCACTTTTTGCCTAGAAAAAAATGTTCTAGAATGTGAGGTGAATCTCTCAAAAGTATCTCTGCATAATAGTTAAATCCTAACAAAGATTCTAACCCTTCCCCTCTTTATCCAAAAGAAAGCTGGCTATAGATGGATCAAAATTTAAATTAGAATTTCAGTCCCTATGTACCGTTCCTATTCGACAGAAGTCAATCATTAGATTAACTTCTGTTGAATGGTAATGTTGGAAAAATGTTGTCGTTCAGTGGCTGCAGCCGTTGATCAGTGTACTCTGACAGTGGAGAGTCACCTCTGTCAGAATACAATGTCCCAGTGGGGGAAATTCCTCCATCCACCTCATTTGTGTGGATGGAGGCAGTGCCAGGACAAGGTCACCTGGTGCCCAAGGTGGAAAACTGCGCTGACCCCCCCCCCCCCCCCCCGGTGTAAAGAAAGGGTCAATGTCATTCCAAAACAAGAAAATACTTAAAGTAATACAAATGAAAGTAGGTTTATTTAGATAATTTAATGTGCAATAATAACCCACAGCATTTGCGTCAGTTTCTTCAACAATAATCCCCAGCACTGGTGTTAGCTTATGTAATAACCTCCAGCATTGATGGCAGTGTCTGCGATCCCAAAATGAAATGGCTGGAGTGGTTAACTCTTAACCTCCCTGGCTTTATGATTATTTCGGATTTTAGGTGCTGAAAGCGGTACAATTATTTTGCATGGAAATTTGGCGTTTTATATTGTAGCCCTGTAATTCTTAACAATAACACACTTAAATCTGTCCAAACAAGAGTCTAGTAGATATCCAGGGTATGATAAAGTTTGAAACACAAAAACATAAATTATAACATAATAAATAAAAATAAATCATTAAAAAATAAATAAATAATAATAATAAAATAAATTTCCCCACGATTCACAATCGCTCAATTCTGCAAGTGTTCTAATTTACTATCACTGTTTTCTAGCTGGTCTAAAGCCACTTTTGACGTAAAGGGACACTTTTTGGTTGCTATGGACAATCTCCAGTTTCCAGGCAGAAAGAACAGTATATATAATATAAAACTGCATGCAGGGCATAGGACAAAGCATTGGGGACAAAAGGGATGTGAAATAATTTCATACAGTACTGTAATCTGTAAGATTACAGTACTGTATGTGTTATGATTTTTACAATTTTTTGAATTTAAAGCCAGGCTCCGCCCCCATGCGTCGCGACGGAGGAGGAGGAGGAGGAGACAGAGCCCACGGACACTGCGGGGGACATCGCAGGATCCTGGGGACAAGGTAAGAAACGCCGCACCAGGATCCTGCAATGCGATCCCGAGTGTGGCTCGGGGTTACCGCTAATGGGACTGAATTTTAACCCCGAGTCACACTCTGGAAAACCGCCAGGGAGGTTAACCACTTGAGCTCTGAAAGATTTTACCCCCTTTATGTCCAGTCCAATTTTTGCTATATAGAAATGCGCTATTTAAACTGGCAATTGCGCGGCCATGCAACGCTGTGCCCAAAAGAAATTGATATAATTTTTTTCACACAAATATAGCTTTCTTTTGGTGGTATTTGCACACCACTGGGCTTTTTAGTTTTTATGATATGAACGAAAAAAGCCAAAAAATAAAAAAATTTCTGCTATAAAACATCTCATTAAAAAAAAAAATAAATTTATTTTATGTCTTTGGTAAAAAAAATCCCAATAAGTGTATATTAATTGGTCTGTGTGAAAGTTACAGCGTCTACAAATGCTGGGATATATACTGGAATTTTTTTTATATTAGTATTGGCAGCAATTAGCGACTTAGGTGCCGTTCACACTGGGGCAATTTATCAGGTGACTTATTTGCCTGACAAGTCGCACTCCATTGACTGCAATGGGACCATTCTAATTGGAGCGACTCAAGTCACTCCGACTTAGAAAAAGGTTCCTGCACTACTTGGGGGCGACTTCAGAGCAGCTTTCATTAACTTCTATTAAAGAAGTCGTTTGCAAGCTGCGCTGAAGTGGCGCTGTGTGGGGAGGCTTCAGAGTCGGGTGACCAAAGCTGGGAAGGGGTTAACATCTAGGCGCAATCAAGGGGTTAACTGCGTGCCTAACAATGTGTAATGTGTGCTGCTTTGTACTACTGATCGTGTTGATTGTCAACGCAGAGCTCCAGGCTGTGATTGGACACAGCCGATCAGCAGGTCCCAGCCATGAATCATTGGCTGGGATCTGCTGACAGACTCCGGCTGTGTACAATCACAGGGGAGTAGGCGGGAGGAGCATGTGCCCGAAACAGGCTGCGATGTATGGGTATGTCCAGGTGTCTGTAGCTGCCACCTGCAGTGGGTTGGCAAGTGGTTATTTAGCAATGACATTTGTAATAAGCAGAAGGAGGGGGTTAATGTACTGACACTGATGCATTAGTGACCAGTGGCAGTTAATTAACTCCTTTGTGCTGCATTAGTGGTACCAGTGTCAGTCTTAATCCACTGGTGCCACTAATGCAGCACAAAGGGGTTAATTAACTGTCATTGGTCAGTAATGCATCAGTGACAGTACATTAACCCCCCTTCTGCTGCATATTACAAATAACATTGCTACATAAGCAAACTCCCCTCAGCTGCTGCCCCCCCCATTCAAAGAGTTAATTATGGCATCTGCAGAGGGCAATCTGCTTACTTGTGTGATGCCCTGCTTGGTTCCTCCTCCTCAATCGCACTCAGATGTCACGGATATCACAGCTCCGGCAGGCGGCAGCACTCTAATCTCCTTTCCATTTTTTTGTTTATAGCGCAAAAAATTAAAAAACTGCAGAGCTGATTGAATACAACCAATAGAAAGCTCTATTTGTGGGAAAAAAAAGGACACCAATTTTATTTGGGTACAATGTTGCACCACTGCACAATTGTCAGTTAAAGTAATGCAGTGCTGTATCGCAAAAAATGGCCTGGTCATTAAGGGGGTAAAACCTTCAGGGGCTGAAGTGGTTTAAAGGCGAAATGTTGCCTCTTTGTGCCCTTTTTGTAACCAAGGAAATGCTGACCAACCATGTTGCAACCATGTGCATTACTTTTTAATTGGACTGTATAAAGCAATGTTTTTGGATGCATACTTGTGTGATGACGTCTTGTAAATAACATTCCATGTGAAAGTGGTTGTAATCTGTGTCTGGTAGAAAAAAAAAACACCTGTAAGACAATTGTATGTATGTGCTAGGTTTGTGTACTCCGGTTGTGTGATTGGTGGGGCAAGGTACACCGGATCTTCAGAGCAGTGATGTCACTGGCTGCATCCAGGGTGAATTTCTCCTAAACGGTGCACGTTTAGGAGATATTCATTTTACCTATAGGTAAGCCTTATTATAGGCTTAC
Source organism: Lithobates clamitans (assembly GCA_037952925.1). NCBI lineage: Eukaryota > Metazoa > Chordata > Amphibia > Anura > Ranidae > Lithobates > Lithobates clamitans. The sequence continues at coordinate 2,480,503 of JBBGZY010000381.1, read as the reverse complement.
CTGTAGGTAAAAATAACAAAGCAGGGTTTACTAACGCTTTATAATGCATACTAATGTTTGTAAGTAAATAAACTCATAATTTATTACGCAGTCTGGTAGATAGACTGCATACATGGCATGAAATGTGCCTAATGTCTCTGTAAACCTTCGTAAATAGCATATAAACTGTGTAATATAGACTTTGATCCTGTGTCAGATGTACCTTCCAATGTGTTTCAGTGTGCACATAGTAAAAGCTCTTTTGTTCAGTCCTGCTCCCACATGTCCTGACTTCTGAGAAAAAAGAAAAGAAAAAGTAAAGCAAAGCACTTGGCCTAGACATTGTTACGGTAAAGACACCGCTCTATTTATTCTAATCTAATCAAACATTGATTTATATTGCATTACATGTCCCTTTGGCCCAAGGAGGGATGCAACTTGCTGATATTGATCCCAATTTAAGGTACTGATTTGATTACTTTCAAGATGTTTTCACAAGGCATTCATTTTCGTTTTCATTTTCATTTATTTAATGAAAAGCCATTTGTGTTTCTGGTAGAATCAGGTTCACATAGATGGATGGTAGATTCTAATATTTATATAAGAACCTCCACTGCTCAATAAAACAATACAGCGTTTATAGCTTTGGAAATGCCTGGATTTTTTCATGGTTTTATTCTGAACTCCAGGGTAAATACAAAGTCCCTCCCACTGCGTGGATTAAATACAGGTTTTTGTGTACCATAAAAAGGCAGTTTTACTTATATCCCTCGCCCCAACAGGCTTCCTCCTATTTGTGCTACCAGTCCCCCAAAGCCGCTTCTTTTTGGCAATCCATTGGTGCAGACACTCTGACATCATCCCTTACAATGCAGGATCTGGTACTGGTGGTGTCCTGTGTTTCAGTAGTAATTTTTGTTTCAGTAGTATTTTTTACCAGTATTAGTGTAGGGTACCATAAAAAGGCAGTTTTACTTATTATAATCCCTCACTCCAACAGGCTTCCTCCTCTTGGTGTGCACAGTTCTTTTTGGCAATCCATTGGTGGCAGACACTCTGACATCATCCCTTACAATGCAGGACCTGCTGGTCCTGCATTCTATGTGATGATACTGAGGGCCCGTCCATGATGCTCATGCCGAGGAAGTGCAGGATAAGGTGAGTAAAAGTGCTTTTTAACCCCTACCTGCCAAGTCCCGGTTGATGCACTTTGGGGGTCGAACAGACTTCCCGATCATGTGACCACAGTGGTTACATGATCAGGAGCCCCTTGCTTGTACTTGGTACTGGTGGTGTCCTGTGTTTTAGTAGTATTCTTTGCTAGTGCTAGCTTGGACCTGCATTGTTGTTGGCTTTAGTGTTATTTTATTATTGCATCTATGAAACAGAGACACTCCAATTTCAGCTGAAAGTAGATAATTTGAATATATATATATATATATATATATATATATATATATATATATATATATATATATATTTATATATATATTTTTTTAATTATTATTATTAATAGGCAAATTACTGCTAGTATCACGTATGGTCCTTTGGTGGTTTAAGTAAAGGAACTTATATAAGAATTACAAAATGCAAATCATGCTTCCACAGTCTACAATTGATTGCCCACTTGTGGCCCATATTTTGGTAATATGTACATTTGTCCTCCAGAAGAAAATTACAGTAAAACAGCATTGAATAAACAATATCATTTACTGATTTTATATTAGTTTATTTAATATTTTATATTAGTGTGCTGAAGCAACACAAAAATATTATGCAAATATAGCCACCATTTGTGCTGATTGTGCTGATGTAGCCCCAAATGCAACTACAGTGGATCGTTTTTATATAAGCCTTCAAGATCCCTGATCATAAATGATAAACTTTAAAATATAGTTTTAATAAAATATATAGATACTTTTAAAGGAAGATTAAAACATATCTGGTGGGCTTGGATGACCATATCACCTGTACCACATCCCAAATATACAACATTACATCAACCAAAATAAGCGGGTCTTTTTAGGTGCCACAAAACAATTTTATAAGATATAACAATTTTATTAAGGTATTCCATAAAATCACATAAAATCATTCAATGCATTTTTTTACAGCATGAGGACCATTATGTCTCTTCATTGACAACTTCATATGTTTTTCTCGACACGTTTCACCAGCTTTGGCTTCCTCAGGAGAAAAATTCCTGACAAAATATGCAACCCCAAGAGTAAATGCCCTATTCACTTAAATAGGGCATTTACACAATGCCCTGCTGCACCACCTGTGTACCTCCACCAGCAGTCCCTGGGCAGTATCAGTGTCAGTTAGCTTTAGTGTCAATGGGGGTTATTTACGAAAGGCAAATCCACTTTGTACTGAAAGTGCATTTGGAAGTGCAGTCGCTGTAAATCTGAGGGGTAGATCTGAAATGCGGGGAAGCTCTGCTGATTTTATTATCCAATCATGTGCAAGCTAAAATGCTGTTTTGTATTTTCCTTGCATGTCCCCGTCGGATCTACAGCGAATTTACTTCCAAGTGCACTTTCAGTGCAAAGTGGATTTTCCTTTAGTAAATAACCCCCAATGTGTTTTAGGTAGGATAAAAAAAAAAAAGGAAAATGCACACTATTGTTTCTCGGCTGCACTACGGGTACAAACAACAACTAACATACACATATGTGGTATCACTGCGATCGTCAGGAGCAGAAGAATTGAATTTAGGTTGTTCTTTGGTAGTAGGTGAAGGGTTATTGGTGTTTTTATGCTGTATATTTTTACTTGTTTTTCATGCAACTGTGTGTGACTTTTAGTCATAATATCTTGTTTGTTCAGACATACTTAGATATGCCTGACTCTGCAGAAGTAGTTTCTCGTGAGAACATCCTGACTTGTGTTGTTTGTCAAAAAAGGTATCATGAGACTGTGTGTTCTCGAGACTTTGTAGGGTGTTCCCCAGCTGTCCGGTTCTAAAACTCCCCAACAGTAGGTTATGGTAGTAGCAAGAAATATACAGCTAACTTGAAAATATTTATACATTTTTGACTATTTTGGGCCAGTTTTCCTTTGATAATAAAAAGAAAATCAGGAGACATCCATTACCATTTACCACCAACTGGAAACCCAATTTGTCTTGAAAAAAACATGGTATAATCCACCTGGATGCACAAAGTAGTTGTGATGATATTTACAGTTTTACTAACACATGTCAAAGTTGAAAAATTGTGCTTAGGCATTTAGATTTGTTTTACCCTTAGGCGCAAAGGGGTTAAGACTGCTGTTGTATACAGAGCTCTGTAACTCGCCAGAAAAACAGTGATATGTTCTTATTACTTTCTTGTATTCTCTCCCTGTCAGAGCAGAAGTATCAGTTTTTAATCTGTGCTGATATCATACTCAAAGGCTGTCATAGAACAAAGGTGCTGTCAGGCTTACATGAAAAAATAAACAAAAGGTTTTGTTAAGTGATAGTTTTACCCGGCTTTAACTGCCTGGAGAGAGTGACATTACCTCTGAGCTCCAACAGGAGACAGACCACCTCCATAAGGACATTACAGCCCAATAATTTGTACAAATGACAATAAAACAAAACAGCTAAAAAAAAGAGCACATGCAGCTATCCTTATGAGCTGAGACTGCATTATTTTAACAAGTTAAGACCCTAAAAACTTTGTGTTGACTGTCTAAAAATTAGTAATTTCCTACACCCCCTGCAACAGAGTAAAGGCCCAGGAAGCTCTCAGGTGCTGAACTTCTAATTGTGAGAGGCAGGTCAGAGTGTTTTGAGTGTCTTGTATACACCATAATCATACATATTGTATTATTAGCTCATGCAGTGGTTTGAGAAGAAAGGGTGGAGCATGATAAAAGCAGCCAATTTACTTTGCCTACTGCGGAGCTCGTGTGTCAACCTGCTAAACCCATAGTGAGAACAAGTTTACTTTAGCCGTGAAAATAAATAATTACCATAAATTCTCTCCAGGCTTAGGCAAGTGAACAACAGAGTTCAGGGATTGTAAATAGGAATTAATGAGGCCCTGAGCCAGGCTCTGGATTTCAGACATCAGATAGAGCCTGTCATATAAAAGGAAAATTGAATGGTCTTACTGGTTGGCTTCTAGAGTCTAGGCATCCACGAGAGCAGAATACAAGAAATTATGTTGTGACTAATGCATAATTTATTCAAAATTTAAATATCCAAAAAGTGACGGCAATGCTTGTCAATTTGCAGAGTGCATTTGCAGAAGTAAGTGAAAATAAGGAACAAGGCCAGCAACTTCTGAGGTAGCTCTTCCTACATGGATCTGAAGTAATTATGAGAGGTGATTCAACCATTTGGTATTCTCTCAAAATTTGGAAGGATGTACTTTTTAAAGCAGAACTGTAGGCAAATGTAAGAGACCACCATTAAAAGAGAAGTATGGGGTTTGGGGTTTCTGCAGATTTATACTTGCCTAAGTGGATGCTGCATCTGTCCCCCACCGGCTCTAACACTGATAACCGAGCGATCAAACACCGCAGATTGCTCGGTTCTCAGAGCTCCCTGAGCAGAGAGCTGCTGACTGTCAGTCACCGCTCTCTGCTCTGCCCCCTCCTCGCTCCTTGGAGTGCTGAGTTGTGGAGGGGCGGGAGTGGCCGGCTCAGCCTCTCAGCTGCTCGCTGAGAGGCTGAGCCGGGTGTTGGTCCAGGCATGTGCCGTGATCTTGCCAGAGCCTGGACTGGCTCTATGACATCAGCAGACAGCAGACTTCAGCCCGCTGTCTGCTGAAAACAGGTCACAGGAGTGCAGAATGAACTGGACTCCTGTAATCCACAAGAGAAGTACAGCCAAACAAGCTTTGGCTGTACTACCTTAATGAAATTACAGTATTTAGATGAAGAACCTCTGTCTGCCTTTACGTCCGCCTTCTATATTCCTGCACAACAGGAATCTGTTGCAGTCTCTACTGCATGACAGTAAGAGGAGAGAACGTGGGATTTCCCCCTATCCATAAACTGCTGCTCCTTCATTTTGCAATCACGGGTAGTGGTGGGTTCTTGTCCTGGTTTTAAAGCTTTATAGTAGAACTATATGCAAAATTTTAGCCTTCTGCGTCCCATTCCGGAGATTTGCCTTTACTATCTGTCCCCATAGCTAAAACAAGAAGTGAGATGAAATCCCTACAAATTAAGGGAATCCCTTGTGGACCCAACAGAACTAGTGTCCCTATTGGAAGATTTCCCCTCTATTACTTTTCTGGGGTCAACCCAAAATTTGGGATTTTCTTTTACTTTCGCTTTCAATGACAACAGTAAGCAGGACAAATAGAGAGGGTGAATCTCCCTATCGGGGTTACAGACAGCAATAAAAACTGACAGGGGTTCTAATCCATCTCCACTCTATCCAAAACACACAAAAAAGTTTTGCCTTTAGTTATATTTTAAGGCTTAGTCCTTTAAAACTATGGGGTTGGTTTACTAAAACGAGAGAGCGCAAAATCTGGTGCAGCTGTGCATATGAACCAATCAGCTTCCAGATTTTTTTGGCAAAGCTTAATTGAACAAGTTGACGTTAGAAGCCCATTTTCTACCATGGACAGCTGCACCAGATTTTTCACTCTCCCATTGTAGTAAATCAACCCCTGTGTTTCGTGGTTCACCCATATTAGGGTGTAATATAAAACATGGTCACATTCCCGAACCCCCCACCCTCAAACCACACCCTACTGGTGCATTTCCGTGCATCCTTCTGTTTTCAGTTCATCATTGCTGTCAATGCCTCACCCACACAGTCACCTGATCTATTCACAAAGAAAAATGGGAAAACTACAAGTCCCAACTTCCACCGGGACAAAAGGGCTCGCAGATCACGATGGACTACAAATGAAGTAAAATTGCCCAACTTGTAATCTAGAGTTTACTTCCTCCAACCCCATAACAGAAGGCATAGATAACTGGAGGTAAACAATGTAGGAGCCGATGCATTGCATCTGTGCCACACTGACCATGCTTGCAATGCGCTAATGGCTTGAATACAAACACTTAATACATTTTTAAATTAATTATTTTTAATATATTTTTTATTAGATTTTTGAAAAATGTGGAGTATGCTTTTAATTGGAGTGCAGAAAAGCCATGAACTGGCAGAACAGAAGAAGAATTTTTTTGCAGATAAGACAGTTCACATACTGTATATGAGATTAGCTTTTTGCATGGAATAATTTTCAGTGTATGCTAGGGCATATTTAAAAAAACAAAAAAACAAAAACAAATCATACTGGTGATCTGGCCAGTAACACACCTCCAGTATTGTGTGCCACCACTCTGGATGAAAGAGCACAGGGGGCGCCTTTGGACAGCAGAATTGCCAGTCTGGGGGGAGCAGAGTGTTTGCTGTACTAGCAGATTCAAATACACTAACAAATTAATGCTGAACCCCAGCTAATACTTTATAACCAGTTACAACAAACATTTTTTTTCTTTCTTTTGGAAGAAAGGTTTTATATAAATAAATAAATTCTGACCATTCTAAGCCCCGCTCTCAGTGGTATAGGGTTTTTCTCAACCCTCTGACTGCTACATCTGCAAGCAGCTTGTTCTGTTGAAAATCAACAGACTTAAGGCGGCCATACCTGAATCAAAATGTGGTCGATTCAGCAGGGACCGGTTGAATTTCAGTCCATGAATGGGCAGATTGGTTGAACAATCAATCTACTGTTCGACTTCTGTATGACCAGTGTTTTTAGTTTTTACTTAACGATTAGAACCACAGGCTATAGCCAGTGGCACTGATCAGTGAATTCCAGCCTTTCTCAACCTTTTCAACACCATGGAACCCTTAAAATATTTTTTGGTCTCAGGAAACCCTGCTAAAACTTACTATATCTACATTTTATGATTTATTAGTGTGATGGTCAGAGGGAAGACTGCTCCATGCAGCTGTAGTCATTGCGAGGAATGATCCCTTTACAGATAGCTATAAACATCAATGGTGTCAGTGGGAACATACAGTATCTCACTAATGTGAGTACACCCCTCACAATTTTGTAAATATTTTATTATATATTTTCATGTGATAACACTGAAGAAAGAAAACACTTTTCTACAATGTAAAGTAGTGAGTGTAAAGCTTGTATACCAGTGTAAATTTGCTGTCCCCTCAAAATAACTCAACACACAGCCATTAATGTCTAAACCGCTGGCAACAAAAGTGAGTACACCCCTAAGTGAAAATGTCCAAATTGGGCTCAATACTTTGTGTGGCCACCATTATTTTCCAGCACTGCCTTAACTCTTTTGGGCATGGAGTTCCTCGGAGCTTCACAGGTTGCCACTGGAGTCCTCTTCCACTCCACAATGACGACATCACGGCGCTGGTGGATGTTAGAGGCCTTGCGTTCCTCCACCTTCCGTTTGAGGATGCCCCACAGATGTTCAATAGGGTTTAGGTCTGGAGACATGCTTGGCCAGTCCATCACCTGTACCCTCAGCTTCTTTAGCAAGGCAGTGGTCATTTTGGAGGTGTGTTTGGGGTCGTTATCATGTTGGAATACTGCCCTGGGGCCCAGTCTCCGAAGGGAGGGGATCATGCTCTGCTTCAGTATGTCACAGTACAGTTGGCATTTATGGTTTTCTCAATGAACTGTAGCTCCCCAGTTCCGGCAGCACTCATGCAGCCCCAGACCATGACACTCCCACCACCATGCTTGACTGTAGGCAAGACACACTTGTCTTTGTACTCCTCACCTGGTTGTTGCCGCACACGCTTGACACCATCTGAACCAAATAAGTTTATCTTGGTCTCATCAGACCACAGGACATGGTTTCAGTAATCCTTGTCCTTAGTCTGATTGTCTTCAGCAAACTGTTTGCGGGCTTTCTTGTGCATCATCTTTAGAAGAGGCTTCCTTCTGGGTGGACAGCCATGCAGACCAATTTGATGCAGTGTGCAGCTTAAGCTCTGTGCACTGACAGCCTGACCCCCCACGCCTTTAACCTCTGCAGCAATGCTGGCAGCACTCATACGTCTATTTCCCAAAGACAATCTCTGTATATGATGCTGAGCACGTGCACTCAACTTCTTTGGTCGACCATGGTGAGGCCTGTTCTCATTTTCAGTGTCTTGGTAATCTTCTTATAGCCTAGGCCATCTTTATGTAGAGCAAAAATTCTTTTTTCAGATCCTCAGAGAGTTCTTTGCCATGAGGTGCCATGTTGAACTTCCAGTGACCAGTATGAGAGAGTGAGAGCGATAACACCAAATTTAACACACCTGCTCCCCATTCACACCTGAGACCTTGTAACACTAACGAGTCACATAACACCGGGGAGGGAAAATGACTAATTTGGACCATTTTCACTCAGGGGTGTACTCACTTTTGTTGCTAATGTTGTTTAGACATTGCTCAAGGTACGCCTGGCATCCTTTGGAGGAATCCTAGTTGGGAAGCTCAGGTGTATTCTGATGGCGGGGAAGTCTACATGCTAGATTGTTATGCTAGAGCAGAGATATGCAATTAGCGGATCTCCACCTGTTGCAGAACTACAAGTCCCATGAGGCATAGCAGGACTCTAACAGCCACAAGCATGACACCCAGAGGCAGAGACATGATGGGACTTGTAGTTTTGCAACAGCTGGAGGTCTGCTAATTGCCTATCCCCGTGCTAGAGCATATTTTAAACCTCAAACCGTCCATGTGCATCGGGCCTTGGGGTTTATTTACATTTTACGTAGCTAAGCATTAGTCCTAACGTACATTCCGACCCCAGGGTTGTAATACATTCAGCTGTGAAGTAGTTGATGCACTTTTTTCTTTACTTTGTCAAAAATAGACAAACTTTAAGAGCGGAACATTTGCTGTTCACAGCAATGTTCTTATAAATAATCTTTACCTCATAAAACAATGTTTTGTCCGGTGGGAGAATTTCAGCTTGTACAGTATTTAGGTCTCTAATAACACTGCAGTGATTTGGTTTGGTTAAAATTCCAGGCATGTCCATGATACACAATATGTCTCTGACTGAAAACATTTATAAAAATACAAATACCAAGCATGATTACGTTTGAAATATTGAAATCCATTCCTACATAAATCTGTGGTGAACATTTTCTGTTTCAGTACATTTGCTTTACTGACATCTCACCCATAATCTGTATCAAGAATCCTAACAGCAAACAGAAAGTTGAAATGATTCAGCCATGACTGCAATAAACACCAAACGCCAAATAAATACCGAGCAAAACTTCTAATGGATTCTGGAAACTTTTAACATCTACAAAGGTGCTTGTTGATGCTAATAAGTCTGCAGCCTGGTATTGGAGCTGACAGTTTTGAAAGTAAGGTACTTTGGTGTGGTTGAAGGAGAATGATTCAGGATTTGGCTGTTTTAACCTCAAAAGCAGGGGTGCTCAACCCCTCTGATGTGGCCCACGACCTGAAAGCAGTCATGATCAATGGGTTGCTGACGAGCCATCCCAGAGCATCGGAGTGCATGGAAGAAGAGGAAGTAGGTGGCCCCGGAGAGAGCAGGACCCGCAGGATGCTTCTTTTGTAGTGTCGGCTCCTGTCCCAGGCGGCATGATACCAAGTGCACTTCACCTGGGACCTTTCTAGAAGCCTGGAGAGCAATGCCAGCAGAAGCTTGAAGAGGAAAAAGTCAGTGTATTGAACTACACAAACACTGTGCTTTTGTAATGGGCATATTAGCACTTATAAAAAAGGGGTAATTAGGCTGCATTCACACTGATCCGCAGGTGCACCGCAGTGTACCTGAGGCTGTCCTGTGGGTTAGCTACACTGAGCCATAGACTATTATATCCTACGGATGTGGTGAGCTTTCTGAAAGCACACCAAACTCCTGAATGCAGAAGTTTTGCTGTGCTTTCAGGAAGTGCACCACACCTGCAAAATGTAAGTCTATGGCTCAGCGCAGCTAACCCGCAGGAAAGCCACAGGTGCACTGCTCTGCACCCCTGTGCAGGTAAATAGCAGCACATCAGTGTGAAAGCAGCCTTATAGGGCGTACACACGGTCGGACTTTGTTCGGACATTCCGACAACAAAATCCTAGGATTTTTTCCGAAGGATGTTGGCTCAAACTTGTTTTGTCTACACACGGTCGCAAAAAGTTGTCGGAAAATCCGATCGTTCTAAACGCGGTGACGTAAAACACGTACGTCGGGACTATAAACGGGGCAGTGGCCAATAGCTTTCATCTCTTTATTTATTCTGAGCATGCGTGGCACTTTGTCCGTCGGATTTGTGTACACACTATCGGAATTTCCGACAACGGATTTTGTTGTCGGAAAATTTTATCTCCTGCTCTCCAACTTTGTGTGTCGGAAAATCCGATGGAAAATGTCCGATGGAGCCCACACACGGTCGGAATTTCCGACAACATGCTCCGATCGGACATTTTCCATCTGAAAATCCGACCGTGTGTACGGGGCATTATAGGGAGTTCAGAACAGTAAGAGCTTGTTTACATTACCAAATCACTTAAGTGACCCTCGCTCTCAAGAGATTGAGAACCCCTGCTCAAAAGGCTCCCCATGAAGTGAGTGAAGACATACATCCCCCCATGTCTATACTTAGCAAGTGTTCTGCCTTCCATGTCAAAATTGACTATGCACAACAACCCTATTCACACAATAGGCATCTCTAGGCCTTTTATCAGATTTGGCGCTCACCGCTACCATGTAAGAACAAGAAAACTCTCTTTTGAGCTCAAGTGTGAGATAAAAATTGAAAGTGTTCCTGATCCATGGAAACATCACCAATCCTCATGTATCCACTATGCCTTGCAGTACTCCTCAGAATGGGGTGATCCAAAAACACTGTATAATGAAACACAAAAGAGGACGCACCAGCCTGGTGCATTCCCAGATAGCAAGCAAAATAAGCTGCAAGTTTGAAAATGACTTGCTAAGCTATTGCTAGACTTGCCAGGGTTCAATTGTTTGTTGCACAATTGCAGCAAGTCTGTATTACGTGACTCCAGATCAAATTTCTTTGCAAATATTCTGCAAGTCTGCTACAAGTTCTGGTCCAGTTATGTTGTGCAATAGTCATCCCAAAACAGGGGTCACTGTGGCTGAATTTGGAAAAATGTCAACTAGAACTTGTGCTTCAAATGCTCTGCAATTGTACAACATGCGAGTGAAAATGTGCAGCAAGCTGACAAGACTTACAATTCAACACTGCCACAAATTTGTGGCAAGTTTTCTCTGCTATTTGGATTACCCAACACACAATTAATTTCAAAGGTAAGAGAAATCAATTATACTCACAAACAAAAGCATTAAAAGCTCATCACATGTCCCAGGAGAGGTTCCAACCAGAGCCATTGTCTGTGCCCTGCATGGCACCAGATGGCATTTGAAAATGAACCACAAACACTGACCCAATTCAAGGGAAGAGGGAATACCCCTGAAATGTGTCAGCATCTGCAGTTCATTTTTGGATGCCATCTGGAGCACAGACAATGGCTCTGGTTGGGACCTCTCCTAGTATAGGTGAAGAGTTTTTAATATTTTTTTTTGTGTGAGTATAATTGCTTACGCTTTCCTTTTAAATAAATGGTGTGTTGGATAATGCACTGGGTTGGTGCACCTTCTTTTGTGTTTCACCACTACCATGGGTTCAAGGTGAATCCTGCAGGTTTGAGATTCGTAGTCCCGGCAAATTTATATGCAAGTTCAACTGGGTATTTTTTATATATTTTTTTTACTCTAATGCACTGCACGGCCTTTGAACTATAGTCAGCGGGCATAGAAGGACCTATAGGGTAGTTGTTTGAATAAACCAGATCATTTGTTATAAATTGGGGGGCATAGAGCAGCCATGGTATAAGTATATTGGATGTTGCTGTCGAGAAAGGATAGGGTAAGCTGACAAAATAGGGAGATATTAGGGTCATTTAAAAAGTGTACTATACTTGTATTTGATAGCACTTTGGACAATCAGCCCCTTTGCTGCCCTTTTTTTGCGCTTATTATTAAGGACTTTTATGTTTCCCATTTATTTTGTGGTTAATTTAAGGTTAGCTGTCATTTTTAGCTGCTGTTAGCTGCAAGACTTCCCATTAAAAAGGGGCTCACGTGTCAGGGTTTTTCTTTTTATTATTGTTTTTATTTTATGTCGATGGAAGCTTTATTTTAGTTTAATTTGTTTGTATGTTGATATAGCCTTTTATAGGATAAACTATTAGGGGTTCACCCACGATCCAGAGTGCAATGCTTTGCAGGCTCCTGCAGGAAAAATTAATAAATGCACATTTTTTTCTGCAAAAATATGTGCATTTGTTACTTTTTCCTAAAAAGGTAAACTATGTTTTTAAACAAAAACATATTGTAACTGCAGGCACTGTGAAATAATTAATCTTCAAAGTTCGAAAGAGAAGCACTGAGATCATTCTCAGCAGCTCAGCTTGGGTGCCTACAGAGGACATTACAAGGAGGCAGAAAAAACACAGTAATGCCGTGTACACACAGGCGGACTTTTCGACCAGACTGGTCCGACGAAATGAATCCGTCAGACAATCCGACTGTGTGTGGGCTTCATCGGACCTGCAGCTGACTGTTTCGGTCGAAAATCAGACTTTAGATTTGGAACATGTTTCAAATCTTTCCGCCGGAACTCCGCCAGACCCAGTTCCTATCGAGAAATCCGCTCGTCTGTATGCTAGTCAGACGGACGAAAACCGACTCTAGGGCAGCTATTGGCTACTGGCTATGAACTTCCTTATTTTAGTCCGGTCGTACGTCATCACGTACGAATCCGTCGGACTTTGGTGTGATCGTGTGTAGCCAAGTCCGTTCGATTGAAAGTCCATCGGAAGTTCGTCAAAAGTCCATTGAACGTCCATTGAAAAGACCGTCGGACCTTTGATGCCAAAAAGTCAGCCCGTGTGTACACGGCATAAGGAACATTTCGTGAAAAAGCACGTTCATTAATTAGTGGATGTGTCTGAATAATTTTTGGAGAAAAAGGTTATCGTTTAGTGTACTAATTATGGGGTACAACATAGTACTCTTATCGAAGTTGAAATACCAAAGTAAATATGAACTTAAAAGTCACCTGTTGCATGGCTGTTTCTAGCTTCTGTGGTTCAGAAGGGTTTTACATGAATATGTCAGCCAGGCAGCTAGTTTTTCCATAAGGTAATGCTGACATTCTTCACCAATAGAAAATGCCAGTGTCTGCTTGTAGAGATGACCTAATACAGTAAATGCAAAAGGTTTCCTAACAAACATATATGGATTTTATCTTAGTTTGAAACAGCTTTTCATCTCAGAAAAGGAATCTAGCACTAAAGTATGACACTGAACAGATCTTATTCTCCATCATTCCCAAGAATATATTTACTCATGGCTGCCTTCTGCGAAATTAAAATCACCCCCTTCCCTGGAGTACAAAATATCAATTTTAAATAACCGACAGAGACAGAAAGAAAGAAGACAAGTCTGATGTGAAAGAGGGACGTGTAACCAGCTCACCACTTTTCCTCTCACTAACACAGTTGGAGATAGATGTGAGTTCCATGACAACACCCATGGTAAATGGAGATATAATGGAAATGGAAGATGTCTGCTGAAAAAATATTTGCTTCTCAAACATTGCTTTTAAACTAAGTAGAGAACATGGACTTGAATCGGGTATCTGATGAACGTGAGCCTTCTTCGGTAGAATGTATTCCACAGATGTGCTTTGTGCCATCTCCATTGTGGACTGAAATATAGAAATGGAATGGCATTTGGTCTACATGGATTACTAATATACAATACTAATATGAAAATACAGGTTCAGTGATAATTTATATCATTCTGTAACCCATAGAAACAGATTAGAAATCATCTTTCATTGCTTTGATAGAAGAGAAAAACAAACATAGGGTACTATATGTTATGGCAGTTTTTTTATTTATTCATTTTAATTATAATTGTTCCTGCATTAACATTTTATTAAGCAGAACAGAAATATAATACAAACCCAGTGTCTTTTATTTTCATATTTGTGTAGCATTAAAGCTATACAGTTAGATAACCCTAAAGATCCACACTGACAAATAGTCTGATATAGTGAAATCATTTGCTGAGTGAACCCCTGGAGTTTTGTGAATGTCATAAAGCTACCAGTTATTTTGTTCCAAGAATGCCAGGTGGCGATCATAAAGCTAGCACATATTTTGTTTTTCTAAATTCCGGACATACAGATTGCAGTCCTTGTTTTCAGTCATTTTTATTAGGATAAGAATATCAAGAAACACACGCATTTTCACATTATAATTGGATTGTGTAAGGCTAGGCACAACTCTTGTAAATATAGCAAATTGATTAGGTTGTCAAACATGAGGTCTAGTTAAAAACCGTTTAACTAAAACACAAATGATTTGGAATTAATCATAATAAAACCTCAGTAAATTATGTGCATGACATGGGCATTATTTAGAGAAGTTAGGATAATATTACTAGTACTAGTACAGAGGACTGTTGCATATTGTTTTCATTTATTTCCCAATTTCAAATGACTACAAGATCAAAGATGAAATAGAAATTTACCAAAGATAGCTTACCGATGACATTTTAGTGGTTGCAATCAATTGGCACCACAATTTTGACCAAATGATGGATTAAAACTGTAAGACCCCTTTCACACTGGGGTGGTTTTCAGGTGCTTTAGCGCTAAAAATAGCGCCTGAAAACTGCCTACCTTGCAGCCCCAGTGTGAAATCAATGAGCAGTGATGCCAAAACGCCTGCAAAGCGCTTCAGCGCTTTTACCCCTTTTTAACCCCTTCTGGGGGTTAAAAGTGCCCCACTAGTGGTGGTAAAGCGTCGCTAAAAACTAAGGCTGCTTTACCGCTTACGCCATACCACCCCAGTGTGAAAGTAGCCTGTAACAAATAAAAGTCAGTCGTGGGTTGTTGTTTGCCCACTAGCTGCAAAAGCCAATTCTGAAACTTCTCGCATACATGTAAAAACCTGCATTTTTTTCACTAATTAATTACTTAGAACCCCCAAAATGTATATACGGTATTTTCTGAATGTAGAGGTCCTGGAAAAAAAAATGGTGGCTGTTGCAATTTTTTTATGTCACATGATATTTGCGCAGTAGATTACCAAATGCAAATTTTCAGGAAAAAATACACTTTAATGAATTTTAATGCATACAAGTACAATATAATATCCAATCGGTTGGTAAAATATAAAAGAAGATTTTACGCTGAGTAAATAGATACCAAACATGTTATGCCTGTGGAATGGCAACAAACTATGGTACCTAAAAATCTCCATAGGCCTTTACAGGTTACCAGTTTAGAGTTCAACAGAAGGTCTGGTGCAGAATTATTTCTCTTGCTCTGACGTTCATGGCAATACCTCACATGTGTGTTGCAAAAATTATTTATGGATGGGAGAGCTACATATGCATTCGCTTTTGCACTTTATTTTTTTATTTTATTCTATTCATTTTTTTTGACACGGTCTCTTTTTTCATCAACTTTATTACTTTCACAAAGGATGAACAACATTTCTCCTGATAGCAACAACATCCCTTGCCCATTGGACCTCAGATCTCTCCTCTGCCCCAAAAGCATCTGATCAAGCCGTGATCAGTTTAATCAGATGCTTTACAAGTAATGGCTTTATAAACAACAGACCAAAATGGAAGTGACAAAAGCCTTCTTGCTTCTAGTTTCATACGCCATAGGAATCAGGAATATGACCATAGGCATCATAGGATCAGGAAACGTTCCTCCTTTATTTCTGTGGTCTGCCATCCCAAACGCCCATTTTAGTCTCAGGCTCCACAGTGAATTGAGAAAGCCTGGGAAGGCGGTGGGAGGCACCTTCCGCCACCTGTAAAAGTGATCCAGCGGCTTTATAGCCACTCAGATCAATTTTACATTATAGAGCATCAGTGGCTCTAAAAAACATACCACGATCATGATCACAGCAGCAGCCATGATCCTGATAGAGCCACTGAAACCTGAGGAGGTACAGGTAGGTTGGTAACAGCATAGTGGTGTAGTGGTTAGCACTCTCACCTAGCAGCAATAGGGTCTCTGGTTAAAATCACGACCACGACACCATCTGTTTGAAGTTTGCATGTTCTCCCTGTGCCTGTGTGGATTACCTCCAGGTACTCCAGTTTCCTCCCACACTCTAAAGACATGCTGGTAGGTTAATCAGATCCTGTCTATAAATTGGCCCTAGTATCTATGTATGTGTATGTGTTTGTAAGCACGTCGGGACCCTACGGGGTAAGACCATGCTATATCAAGATGCAACTCAACTCAACATGAAATAAGACAGAGCTAATACAATACCAATCACCATGAGTAATGAGGACCAATGGATCCAAGTATTGTCCAACCTGAAATATACCTTGCATCAGTAAAATTCCTGGCAAACTATAGTTAAAATACCATTTTCTTTCCTGGAGAACCCTTACCGAATCAAAAAGTGCATCTTTGGTTGCTTAAAGTGTCACTAAACCCGCATCATAAAAAAACTATCAATAAATGGTGTATTACATGCTGTTCATACTCACTCAGTCACTATGAGATTCATTTCTGTATTCTGCAAAAAAAACCTGGTTGATCCTGCTGCTCTCTATCCTTCTGACCTTGTCCCCAATTCAGCTAGGGATTTTGCAGCTGTGGTGGCGAATCTACATATGCTCAGTTTTCAGAGATTTTCTATGCTGAACATTTCCTCCTATCACATCTGAGCAGCCCATGTGACTATAGAGTCACACATGTGGGCGTATAGACAGTGGTAAATGACAGACCACTCTCTCCCACCTCCTCCATGCCCACTAGCCAGCTAAACACAATGGGGGGTGGAATATTACATGCAGATTGATGGAGGCTTCATCTCCCTCTTATTCTCATACACAGTCTGGAGGGGTGTGTCACAGCCTGTGACTTGCGGAAATCCACCCACACCATGTTATTTCAAATATATATTTGTATGACAATTAAAATAAAACAGTTTATTGACAATAATTATTGATTTTTTACTCTGTATTCCAAGGACTGTTTTCCTTAAACTCCCCTTTAAGTGTTGCTTATATGGAGGCTAATAAAAGCTAGAATCTCTCTAGACTAGAATATGCAGTTGTCCAGGGTACGACATTTTATAAAACCTGGAAATCCATTTTAACAATTACATTTCTGTCTATTAACCTCTTTCGACCCTTTAAAGATCCACAGAATTCCCAAATGGAATGTGCTTTATACTGTTTCTATAAATAAATCTGACATCATAGATAGGAATGGAGTTCACACTCAGTATCATATTCACGTGTGAGGTCAGTGGAAGACAAAATGACGTACCCATAACCCCGGAACATTCTATTAAATGATATACAGTAGCTGTCACATCTGCCAGAAGGAATGTTCGTTCCATTAGGAGTATGACCCGCATTTCAACACAGATGTCATGCAGTAGATTTTATATGTTCTGGTCCAGCAAATTAAATAAATCTGACATGTAAGCGCAGCAGTGACAGAGTTCTTTATAACCCGCGTTTTTCCTCTTATAATCAATGGCTAAATGATACTCCCATCTGTAACAAAAAGCCACTAAAAATGTCACCAGCCTCTTTTTTCCTTCTTTTCACATACCTTCTATCATATCTAAAAAATAAGGCAGTGGTTCTCATAATGAGCTGAGCGCACGGATATTGGGTGAGGTTATCTGAGAAAGATGCCATTCTCTGGCTACATCAATAGATTTCAAATGCAGGTCTTCATACCGCTTACATTTCAATATCGGTTTTGTGAAGGAACCTCAGTGAATCAAATGCTTGCATTCAGGCTAAGTGAGCTAAGGAATAACATGGAAAGTCTAACATTCTTGAAATCATTTTATCAATGTATGCTAATGTTTAAATCCATTGACACCTTGGTTTTCAGAACCGAGAACCAGTATGGTAGTTTTAGCACGGGGCTTTTGGCATAGTTGTTCTGTCATACATCCATAGATATAGTGGAGTAGTGAGCGTAGCCACCCTAGGAAAGGAGGGGTTACTGGTCAGATCACTGGCAAAATAAAGAAAAAAAGCCTGAAATACGAAAACGAAAGTAGTCACCACATTCAAGAAACATATTCAATTTCTGTTTTTGGGTTTAGATACTCTTTACAAAATTGACATACAGTGCCTCCTGAGACCCAGTCTGTATAGAGAATATAGCGACTTGATGACTTGACAAGGTCTACAGACAGGTTAATGAACCAAGAACACATAGAAGTTAAATTCAATGCAGTTTAATTTATCTAGCTTTTAGGAATAAAATGATGCTGCCAATGGTGGCCAAGGGGGCAGATATCCCTATTATTTATGCTTTAATTGGTGACCTGCCATTCATTAAAGCAGCGTTCTGCCCCCCCCCCCAGCAAAAGATTAAAAGTCAGCAGCTGCACATACCGTAGCTGTTGACTTTTAGTATTAAGACACTTACCTGTCCTGGAATCCAGCGATGTCGGCACCCCAGCTGATGTTTCCATCAGCTCTCAGGTCTGTAAGGGAAACCCTACTGTGCATGCAAGAAGCGCACTGGGGAAGGAGGGGCGGCAAACTTCCGAGTGATCTTGCTGCGGCGAGATCTTTTGGAAGTGGAAGTGGTCTTTTGGGTGGAAATCCGCTTTATTAATATCAATTAATAATTTGTATGTGTTTTATTGAACTGCATGAGGTCATTAGTGTTTTGTAGTATGCTGACTTCTAGTGGCAGTTTTGGGCCACTAGAACATGTTAATAATGTGATCTTGGGTTCTCCCTCTGTCCCGCCCTCCTGTTTAGTGCTAGTTAGCTCAGACCTAGCTGGACCCTCTCCATTTCTTCCATGTTCCCTCCATCAGTGTTAGCACTTTGCAAAGACGATGCTTAGGAAAGTCTGTACAAGTACAAAGGCAAATAGTCTGTACACTTTGCAAAGTGCAGCTGCATTTTGCAAGAGCAGTTGCTCTAGAACTTGATGAGCAGAAGCTCTGCTGACTTCCATCATCAAATTGACCTTGCACATGATTGGGTATTCTTTGCAAAGTGAAGCTTTACCGCATTTACTAAGCTCTGGAGAAACGGCACTAGCAAAGTGCATAGTCTCTTTGCTTTTAGTAAATCAACCCCATTGTCACTGAGTGCTGATTACAGTGTGCACTAGGTCTAACTTTGGTGCCTGTTAGTCTGCACAGTCATATTAAGACACCCTCAGCAACTGCTGTAACATGAAAGTGGTTGTAAGACTTTGAAAATGGAGGTTGTAAGTATAGTGTCTTAAACGGGGCTTTAAAAGCTATACATAAAATGAACTCTTAACATTCAATGATAAGACTATTTACAATAAATCTATGATATTTATATATGTGTATATGGAAATCAAAAATACTTATAATCTATCTATCTATCTATCTATCTATCTATCTATCTATCTATCTATCTATCTATCTATCTATCTATCTATCTATCTATCTATCTATCTATCTATCTCTCTATATATATAGATATATATCTATATATATATATATATATATATATATATATATATATATATATATATATATATATATATATATATATATATATCTATATATATATATATATATATATATATATATATCTATATATATCTATATATATATATATATATATTATAAGGCATTTTGTCAAGATGGTGTTTGTTTTTATAAGGGTTTACCGGATTGGTTAATGGAAAAAAGTTTGCTATAGACAAGTCAGTAGCATAGGGAGGGGGTCTTTACAGAGAATCTGTATTCACTTGCTCTTCTTTCACTCAATAAATAGAAGAAACACAGCAGGATATTAAGCATCAGTAAAATGAATGAAAGATGCCGCTACAAGAAACATGGCTGCTGTGAGCATCTCCTGGGTCCACAGCTGTCAAGTTACACCTCTTCTCCCAGCCCATTCCTTACTTCTTCAGTAAAAAAATGCACACGTTGCCACACACTTTCATCAGTAGGCATTTGTAGTGACTTATCTTTATTGGCACACATATCACAGACAGTTGTCGGTGTACCTTCCAGTAGTACAGCTACCCCTAGAGTGTCTTTACAGAAGTCTCCTTTTGCCTGTTAAAGGAAAACTGTCATAAGAGAAGCATGGAGACTGTCATTGCCATATCCTCTTCTGAATAGTTGCTTTTTCTTGTTATATTGAAAATATATAGAAAGTAAGGTGCTAGCATACACCTTTAATCTACTCAAATGTCATACATAGTATGTGTGGACATCAATCAATTAATGAATCAAAAAATGTTAAATTAACAAAAATCAAAGTCCATTAAACAGAATAGTCCTTGCTGTGAACTCCAACCACCATGCCTTCTGGTATTAAAATGCCTTAGATTCAGTTAGTGCTCCACCACTGTGTGTACAGAATGAACACTTACCAACCATACATATTAGATGAGCCTTTGATCACTTAGGGTATCACTAATTTCAGAATACAATCATGATGGTCTGTATCAGTAATGCTTCACAAGAGGGAGCCAGCCATTATCCTTTCATATGGACTTAACCAGGAGCTTCCTGATGACACTGGTATGCGAAATCTGCCATTCGTGACGTCACTTCCTGTTGGGGTTAGATAGTGATTCCGGTTGTTGGAAAGCACGCCTTAGGCAGAGCAGCTTGCCAGACCTATACTATCAGGCAGTTTATATTGGTGCTGACCATAGCACCTCCAAAAGGTGCAAAATTTGTCTTGTAATTGTGGTTATTGTTTTTTTAATAAACGTTATTACATTATCCTGAACTATTACATCTTTTCTGGGTCTCGGCTGCTGGGGAATGATTAAGTCCATTGAAAGGGCATCTAAGGCACTTTACTACCAGAAGGCATGGTGGTTGGAGTTCACAGCAAGGACTACTCTGTTTAAAAGATTTAGTTTTTTGTTAATTTAATCATTTTTGATTCACTATTTGATTAATGTCCACACATACCATGTATGGTATTTGAGTAGATTAAGGGTGTGTTTTAGCGCCTTACTTTCTGTATATTTTCTGTTTGAAGGTAGTATATTCACTGAAAGGGGCAGCTTCACGTATATATTTATTTTTTTCATTTAGGTTGGCTTTTAACTTTTACTCACAATTGTTTTACATGTTTGTTATAATGACTCTCTGACTCAATATTTTAAAGTTGAACTCTAGCATATAAAAAATACACAGTTGATGCAACCCTGTATTCATAAGCAGACCATCAAAAGTATTTTTTTTAAATGTAAGCAGTGTAAGTGACTAAATTTGAGTTGTTATCAGCCTTTTGTAGTCCATGTACAGCAGAGCTCTGACTGGCAGAGGAAGAATCCAATCAGTTTTTGTGCTGACAAGGAGCATAATGATAGGAGAAGAAAACAAAGCAACAGAGAGGAGAGATAATCACAATACTGCTTCTCCTTTCACTGCTCATACTATCACAAGGGATGTCGTCCATCCCTTGTGATACCAATAAAGTGATAAAAATAAACAAATAAATAAATAAAGAGACAGAGTGTAAAAAAAATGTGAATAAAATAAATAATATAATTTAAAAAAAAAAGTAAAAACACCCCCCATATTTGAGTGGAAAGGCGTAAGTCCCGCATTAAATGGTGTTTGCACCACACATGTTAGGCATTGCCACAAACGTAGTGAGAGCAAAAATTTGAGCACCAGACCTACTTTGTAACTCTAAACTGGTAACCTGTAAAGACTTTTAAAGCAACACCTATGGAGATTTTTTAGTACCATTCCATGGTCGTATGCAATTTTAAAGAGCAAAATATTTAGTCGGTGTAACAGCTTTTATTTTTTACCTAACAAATTAGGTATTATATTGAAAATTGCGGACTCTTTCAGCCAACATGGATCCCTTGCATTATTTTTATTACCTTCTTCTTCCCATATCCACCCAGTGAACCCTCTATGTAAGTACCTTAAAGCCAAATACTATATAGCTCACTAGGTAAAAGTATCTGTTTAATTTATGTTCATGCACTGTAATGTAAATACTATGTAACTTTATCTATGTTTCAGATAAAAATAAAGTCACCCAAATGTAAACCTCCCCTGATGAAGGAAAATACATACCAATAAGTTCTGAAACATGTTGGGTTACATGCTATAAATCTTCATGGACTGACCTCAGCTTGACTCTGACAGTACTTGGATTATTCGCCTTGGGTTTGATATACAGTATCTCACAAAAGTGAGTACACCCTCACATTTTTGTCAATATTTTATTATATCTTTTCATTTGACAACACTGAAGGAATGACACTTTGCTACAATGTAAAGTAGTGTGTGTACAGCTTGTATAACAGTGTATATTTGCTGTCCCCTCAAAATAACTCAGCACACAGCCATTAACCATTTCAGCCCCGGAAAGATTTACTCCCTTCCTGACCAGAGCACTTTTTGCGATATGGCACTACGTCGTTTTAACTGACAATTGCGCGTTCGTGCGACGTTGCACCCAAACAAAATTCATGTCCTTTTTTTTTCCACAAATAGAGCTTTCTTTTGGTGGTATTTGATCACCTCTGCGGCTTTTATTTTTTGTGCTATAAACAAAGAAAGAGCGACAATTTAAAAAAAAAAGCTATATTTTTTCGCCTACTGTCAGAAACCATGAAATCAGACTGAGACAGAAGTACAGTTAAATCACACTTGTTTAATAATAAAAGTAAAAAGAACAAATGTAGTCAAAACATAGCCAAAGTTCAGTAACTGGAACGGATAGTCATCCAAGCAGAAGTCAGGGAACAGCAAGCAGAATCTGGAGCCAGAAGGGATGTCAGCAAAGCCAGTCTTTAAACAGGAACGCAGGAGATAGTTTCTTGTGATGTGACCAAGGCGAAGGCAGAGCTCCTCTGGACTGGACGGCTTAATTAGGCAGGACTGACGAGCAGGATCATCAACAGCTGTGTAACTGTGGAGAGAGATGGGAGCTGGCAATTAGCCGACAGCTGAGCGGCCAGCTCAGAGAAGGAAGGGCTAAGCCCAGCCCTGACAATTTTTTACTTTTTGCTATAATAAATATCCCAAAAAATATATAAAAAAACTAATTTCTTCCTCGGTTTAGGCCGATATGTATTTTTTTACTTATTTTTGGTAAAAAAAATCTCAATAAGCGTATATTGATTGGTTTGTGCAAAATTTATAGCGTCTACAAAATAGGGGATAGATTTATGGCATTTTTATTATTCCTTTTTTATTAGTAATGGCGGCGATCTGCGATTTTTATCGTGACTGCGATATTGCGGCGGACACTTTTTACACTATTTTGGGACCATTGTCATTTATACATCAAACAGTGATTACTGTGTAAATGACACTGGCAGGGAAGGGGGCACTAGGAACACTAGGAACACTAGGGGGCAATCAAGGTGTTAACTGTGTTCCTCACTGTGTTCTAACTGTAGGGAGGATGGGCTCACTAGAACATGACAGAGATCACTGCTCCCGATGACAGGGAACAGTAGCTCCCTGTCATGTTGCTAGGCAGAACAGGGAAATGCCTTGTTTACATAGGCATCTCCCCATTCTGCCTCTCCGTGTCACCATCGCGGGCCACTGGCAGACATTGAGTCCGTGGGACCAGCGGGCACGCGGCGCATGGCAGGCGCACCAGAGCTCCGCTGGCAGCGCGCACGCGCCCACTAGCCCGCAATTTAAAGGAGACATACAGGTACGCCCATTTGCGCAGCGGTGCCATTGTGCCAACGTACATTGACGTGTGCTGGTCGGCAAGCGAATAATGTCTAAACTGCTGGCAACAAAAGTGATTACACCCTTAAGTGAAAATGTCCAAATTGGGCCCAAAGTGTGAGTATTTTGTGCGGCCACAATTATTTTCCAGCACTCCCTTAACCCTCTTGGGCATGGAGTTCACCAGAGCTTCACAGGTTGCCACTGGAGTCCTCTTCCACTCCTTCATGACAGCATCATGAAGCTGGTGGATGTTAAAGACCTTGCGCTCCTCCATCTTCCGTTGGAGGATGCTCACAGATGCTCAAACGGTTTATGTCTGGGGACATGCTTGGCCAGTCCATCACCTTTACCCTCAGCTTCTTTAGCAAGGCAGTGGTCATCTTGGAGGTGTGTTTGAGGTCGTTATCATGTTGGAATATTGCCAAGTCTCCGAAGGGAGGGGATCATGCTCTGCTTTAGTCACACAGTACATGTTGGCATTTATGGTTCCCTCAATGAACTGTAGCTCCCCAGTGCCGGCAGCACTCATGCAGCCCCAGACCATGACACTCCCACCAATATGCTTGACTGTAGGCAGGACACACTTGTCTTTGTACTCCTCACCTGGTTTCCGCGACACACGCTTGACACCATCTCACCCAAATTTATATTGATCTCATCAGACCACAGGACATGGTTGCAGTAATCCATGTCCTTAGTCTGCTTGTCTTCAGCAAACTGTTTGCAAGCTTTATTGTGCATTATCTTTAGAAGAGGCTTCCTTCTGGGACGACAGCCATGCAGACTAATTTGATGCAGTGTGCGGTGTATGGTTTGAGCACTGACAGGCTGACCCCCCACCCCTTCAACCTCTGCAGCAATGCTGGCAGCACTCATATGTCTATTTCCCAAAGACAACCCCTGGATATGACACTGAGCACGTGCACTCAACTTCTTTGGTCGACCATGGTGAGGCCTCTTCTGAGTGGAACCTGTCCTGTTAAACCACTCAGCTCAGTTTCAGGTTCTTGGCAATCTTCCTATAGCCTAGGCCATCTTTATGTAGAGCAAAAATTCTTTTTTCCAGATCCTCAGAGAGTTCTTTGCCATGAGGTGCCATGTTGAAGTTCCAGTGACCAGTATGAGAGAGTGAGAGCGATAACACCAAATTTAAAACACCTGCTCTCCATTCACACCTGAGACCTTGTAACACTAACGAGTCACATGACACCAGGAGGGAAAATGGCTAATTGGGCCCAATTTGGACATTGTCACTTAGGAGTGTACTCACTTTTGTTGCCAGCGGTTTAGATATTAATGGCTGTGCATTCAGAAAATTTACACTGTTATACAAGCTGTACACTCACTACTTTACATTGTAGCAAAGTGTAATTTCTTTAGTGTTGTCACATGAAAAGATATAATAAAATATTTACAAAAATGTGAGGGGTGTACTCACTTTTGTGAGATACTGTATATGTATCAATTGGTTCATTGTATACGTTGTATATTTTAATATTATTGTCTATGGCTATGTTCAC
This sequence comes from Lithobates clamitans, assembly GCA_037952925.1. NCBI lineage: Eukaryota > Metazoa > Chordata > Amphibia > Anura > Ranidae > Lithobates > Lithobates clamitans. The sequence goes on along the minus strand of JBBGZY010000381.1, from coordinate 2,455,308 downwards.
AAATTTTATCATAATATGTACTCAATAAAAGTGGCACCCTATTGCCTTTTACTTACTCCACTACCTCTATTTCTGCCTTAAGTCCGAGGGGGCTGCCTCTGTTGCACTTGCTGCATATTTTTCTCTCTGCATTTAGGATGTTGGCAGTTCCACGCAATTGGATATGGATGTCCCAAAAACGATAACTGTCCCATTCCTATTCGACTCAGCAGGGGATCTGTCCCATGTTGACATAAAGCGAAGGATGGCCACTTGAAAAGAGCCGTAGGGTGACAAGGCAAGATAGCAATGGGGGAGATAGACAAAGGTGTGTCACCCTATAAAAGGAAGTGCCTGAAGAAGAACCTTCATGACAATATTAACCCCCTTCCTGACCAGAGCACTTTTTACAATTTGCCACTGCTCTGCTTTAACTGGTAATTGCAATGCTGTACCAAAACAAAATTTGCATCCTTTTTTTCCCACAAATAGAGCTTTTTTTTGGTGGTATTTGATCACCTCATTTGGTTTTTATTTTTTGTGCTATAAACGAAAAAAGAGCAAACATTTTGAAAAAAATTATATTTTCTAGTTTTTGTTATAAAAAAAATACAATAAACTCAATTTAGTCATACATTTAGGCCAAAATGCTTTCAGCCACATGTCTCGGGTTAAAAAAAAATTAATAAGCCTATATTTATTGGTTTGCGCAAAGGTACATTTTCTGGAATTTACACAACTTTTAGTTTATGACTGCCTATCTCATTTCTTGAAGTGCTATAATGGCAGGGCACTATAATACCCCCCCCCCCCCCCATGACCACATTTTGGAAAGTAGACTCCCCAAGGAATTTGCTGAGAGGCATGTTGAGCACATTGAATCATTGAATACTTTATTCTTTTGTCACAAGCGATTGAAAAATGACAAAAAAAATTACACAAAGTTGTCACTGAAAATATATATTGCTCAAACATGACATGGGCATATGTGATATTACACCCCAAAATACATTCTGCTGCTTCTACTGAGTACAGGGATACCACATGTGTGGGACTTTTTCGGAGCCTAGCCACGTACAGGACCCCGAAAACCAAGCACCACCTTCCACCTTCAGGCTTTCTAAGGGCGTAAAATTATGATTTCACCCCTCACTACCTATCACAGTTTCGGAGGCCCTGAAATGTCAAGATAGAACAAACCCCCCCAAATGACCCCATTTTGGAAAGTAGACACCCCAAAGTATTTGCAGAGTGGCATGTTGAGTTCATGGAATATTTTTTATTTTGCCACAAGTTTCGGGAAAATGACAAAAACATATATTTTTTCACAAAGTTGTCACAAAATGATATACTGCTCAAACATGCCATGGACATGTGTGAAATTACACCCCAAAATACATTCTGCTGCTTCTCCTAAATACAGGGATACCACATGTGCGAGACTTTTTATTTTATTTTTTACACTGTTCCTTTCTTTTCATTTTTTTATCATTTTTATTGTCATCACAAGGAATGTAAATATCCCCTATGATAGCAATAGATAGTGACAGGTATTCTCTTTAAAAAAAATTGGTGTCTATTAGACTCTCCTCTGCCCTCAAAGCATCTGACCACACCAAGATCGGTGTGATAAGATGCTTTTCCCAATTTCCCAGTGGCGCTGTTTATATCCAGTGAAACCGAAGTCATAAAATGCTTGTAGCTTCCAGTTTCTTAGGCCATAGAGATGATTGGAGCTGCTCTGGTCTTCGATCAGCTCTATGGTCAGCTGGCAGAACCATCGGCTGTATTCTCAGGTTCCCCAGTGGGACAAGAGAGCCAGAAAAAAACACAGAAGATGGCAGGAGGGGGGGATGTTCCCTCCCACTGCTTGTAAAAGCAGTCTAGCGGCTAATTAGTTGCTAGGATTGCTTTTACATGAAAGCCGACCGCTGGCTGAAAAGAACGATACCAAGATGATACCTAAATCTGCAGTCATCATTCCACTCAAAATTCAGCAACATACCAGTACGTTGTTGGTCCTTGTTGGGCATATATTGTAATGTTTTTTTTTCATGGAATCTGTGGGCTGAACGATTAGTGGGTATGCCCACCATTAGAATACCGCCCTGTATCCACCGACTTCTAATGATGGGCATACGTGTACTGTTTTTTTTTTAACTGTGGTGGTGAAATCACCTCCTACAGTGCTGGAGTCACTCATTTACGTATCGTGAGAGACAACGCTGTTGCTGTCAAGATAAATAAATCAGTGCTGCAGCTGAATGGCATACCTGAAAAACAAACAAAGGTAACAATAAAACATTAACTCAATAAAACAACTTTTTTAATTGTAATCTGTGCCAAAAAAAGAGTAAAAAATATATGCTGAAGCATGGGGGCAATCCGCCCCTAATGTTAGGGGCAAATCGCCCCTCCACCCCTGCCCCCATCCTTCGGCATATATGCTCTTTTTTTCAACTGTGGGGGTGAAATCACCTCCTACAGCGCTGGAGTCGCTGATTTACGTATCGTGAGAGCAAACGCTGTTGCTGTCAAGATAGGTAAATCAGTGCTGCAGCTGAATGGTATACCTACAAAAAAAGATTAACAATAAAACACAGTAAACAGTAAAATATAAAAGAATTACATACCTGCAAAGCAAACGTGATAAAACATAGTAACAATAAAACATTGCAAGCATAAAATACAGTAAAACAGAGCAGAACAATAGAGAGAAAATAGAGAGAGAAGAACAAGAAAAACGCAACTATTTTTGGCTTTTTTATTTAATATATATATATATATTTTACACTTTTTTTGTAACTGTAATAGGGCGTACACATGGTCGGACTTTGTTCGGACATTCCGACAACAAAATCCTAGGATTTTTTCCGACGGATGTTGGCTCAAACTTGTCTTGCATACACACAGTCACACAAAGTTGTCAGAAAATCCGATCATTCTGAACGCGGTGACGTAAAACCAGTACGTCGGCACTATAAACAGGGCAGTTTCCAATAGCTTTCATCTCTTTATTTATTCTGAGCATGCGTGGCACTTTGTCCGTCGGATTTGTGTACACACTATCGGAATTTCCGACAACGGATTTTGTTGTCGGAAAATTTTATCTCCTGCTCTCCAACTTTGTGTGTCGGAAAATCCGATGGAAAATGTCCGATGGAGCCCACACATGGTCGGAATTTCCGACAACGCACTCCGATCGGACATTTTCCATCGGAAAATACGACCGTGTGTACAGGGCATAAGGGTTCCAGGTTTGGGTCTCTCAAAATGCGATGGCATCTTTGGAGACCCTGTGAAAGTGTGTCCTATGACTGTGCACTGCTGTACCCTATGCTAATACTCCACTAGTGTGTGGTAGCATTGGAAACATTCACTGATGCAGAGACCAGGTTGATCAGGACAGGAGGGACAATAAAAGCAGGTGTCATGCCTGTATCTCCGTTTCCAACAGACACAACATCTTCTTTGGGGGGTTTGTTGGGTAGGGGTACCACGGAGGACATACGGAAAATGCCTCTCATGCAGCCAGCTCACTGCATTTGCATTGGGAAGTTGGAGCACAGCACCGTATGGAAACAGAAGGGCTGTGATGACCTCTTCCTGGAATTTAAGGAAGGATCCAGTTCGTCCTGACCCCTTGTATAGCACATAAGCATTCAGCAGAGCCAATTGAAATAGGTATACAGACACTTTTTTGTACCAGCGTCTGGCTCTATGGGCAATTTAGTACGGCGCCATTAACTGGTCGTTGAGATCCACCCCTCCCATATTAAGGTTATATTAGTGGACACAGAGGGGTTTCTCCACAACACCAGTCGCCGTTGGAATTTGGACTGTCGCATCTGTATGAAAGGAGGACAGAACGAAAACAATTTGTGAATCCCTCCACTTCACTGTGAGCAAATTATTACGTCTCAAGCAGGCTCTCTCCACCAGCCTGAGGCGGGAATCTATAAGCCGCTGGGGTAAGCCCCGGTGATTAGATCGCACAGTGCCAAATGCGCCAATTTCACAATCAAAAAGGTGACTAAAAAGTGGCATACTTGTGTAATAATTGTCCACGTACAAGGGGTACCCCTTTCCGAATAAGGGTGACACCACACAACCTTACCAGCGCTCCCTATGTAGTCTGGGCAGTTCTCCGGCTCCACGTGACTATCTTTTCCCTCGTAAACCATAAAACTATATGTATAGCCTGTTGCCCTGTCACAGAGCTTATACAACTTGACCCCATATCTGGCACGCTTGCTGGGAAGATACTGTTTGAAAGACAAACGGCCAGAAAACTTAATCAGGGACTCATCAATGCAGACAACTTGATCGGGAGTAAACAAAGCTGCAAACTGTTGGTCAAAGTGGTTTACGAGGGGCCGAATTTTGTAGAGCTGATCAAATCCAGGGTCACCCTGAGGACGACAGAGTTCATTGTCGTTGAAGTGCATAAAACGCAAGATCTGTTCGTATCTGGCCCTGGTCATGGATGCAGAGAACACGGGCATATAGTGAATTGGGTCAGTGGACCAATATGACTGCAACTCACTCTTTTTAGTTATGCCCATGAGGAGGGATAGGCCCAGGAAGGTTTTAAATTCGGAAACCGTAATAGGTTTCCAATCTCTGCAAGGGTCAACTGGGGATTAGCGGTGATGAATTGACCAGCATACAAATTGCTTTGGTCCACAATAGATCTTTCGAGATCTTCCGTGAAAAACAGCGAATTCAAATCAAGCAACCTAAAATTAACTGTTTCAACCTGAATTCCGGGTTGGCAAGTGAATGGGGGAAGTACGGGTTTCTTCAGAAGTGGTGGGCTCCAAATTAGGATTGGCAAATGCAGCAGGAAAGGCACTATGGGCTCGACGGGCCTGTGTTTGTCTTCTTGGTGGCTGCTGGACACTACATGTGCTAGCGACCGCACCAGCTTGAACTGCACTTATGGGACTCACCACGTCACCACGTGATACTGAAGTGCTGGTTTGACTACGACCAGGGTGTACTAGGCAGCTGGTGCTTGCCAGTTCACCAGAAGGATGAGCAGCACTAGTACTGCTCCAATATGAGAGCCCTGTAGTTCTTGCACCTCAACAACAGCAGAAGAATGGGGTTGGGTTCACCTGACCTTGGCAGGGACCACTACTCCATTGTTGGAGCTATCTGTCAGGGTGCCGCTGCTGTCTACAGGATCGTATTCTGAGCCTGAATCTGACAGATGGGTGACTACCTCTTCACTCTCATCTGCTATGCTCAGAAATGTGTAGGTAGGCCTCTCCACCAGTGTACCTTCAATTGGACATTGTGGCCTCTAAATTTACTGGTACAACTAGTGAGATACAGGAAAAAAGAGCACCTGACTGTCAGGGACTGCTTCAAACGTTGCCAAATAAACTGTTAGCGTTCACAGGGTTTAGGCCTGACTCTGCGAATGCTGCAGTTGTGTTTAGTGTTTTGGAAGTGACAGTGATTGATTGATACTGCACTTGGTGGGCTGGGCTGGGCTGGGCGGAGGGGCAAAACGCAGGTGCTAGCAGGTATCTGGGCTGATCCCGCTAACGCTGCATTTTTGGGAACCCTAAACTACTGGGGATGCTAATATAGTTCTGATCAGATCAAAGATATTGATCTGTTGGTGCGTGCGTGGGTGTTAGCGCTACTGGCACTAATCTGAGGCTGCCTGGGGCGACACAGACCCTAACTGATGCTAAAACCTAACTGATGTCACCCGCCGTGTGGTCTGGGGGTTAAACCTATATTAGGTAATATATGGCGGGTGCCCTGACGCTATAAAAAAGAACTAACCAGCGTCATCCGACACTGTGAAGGGGTTAACTGGGGGGGTGACAAGTGTACCTACGTGTACTGGTGTTAGTGTAGTGTTGTGCAACTCACGGTAATGCCGTGTACACACGGTCGGACTTTTCAGCAACAAAAGTCCGACAGCCTGTCCAACAGACTTTCGGCGGACTTTCGACAGACTTTTTAACGAACGGACTTGCCTACACACGATCACATCAAAGTCCGACGGATTCATACGTGATGACGTACACCGGACTAAAATAAGGAAGTTGATAGCCAGTAGCCAATAACTGCCCTAGCGTCGGTTTTTGTCCGTCGGACTAGCATACAAACGAGTGGATTTCTGGGTCCAGCGGAGTTACGACGTAAAGATTTGAAGCATGTTCCAAATCTAAAGTCCGTCAGATTTGGGATTGGAAAAGTTCGCTGAAGGTCCGGTGAAGCCCACACACGATAGAATTGTCCGCCGGATTTGGTCCGCCGGAGTCCGTCGGACCAGTCTGGTCGAAAAGTCCGACCGTGTGTATGCTGCATAAGATGTTCTCTCTCCCCTCTTTGGAATGAAAAGAGTTCAACGAGGGGAGATGACATAATTTCCTCTGCCTGTGTTTACACTTACAGGCAGAGGACAGTCTCTCATTCGCCAGAACCGATCACCAGGTCCAGGCCAGAAATCATTGGCCTGGGCCTAGAGACTGATCAGTTCTGAAGCGAATCTGATCCCTGCTGGTGCGCTGAGTACGCGCGCGCACCCCCTAGGCGGCCGCGTGCCAGACGTATACCTACGGTGATTTGTCCAGGAGAGCGGACCTGCCACAGTATAATGACGGCGGCTGGTCGGCGGCTGGTCGGCTGCTGGTTAAACCGCTACTGGTTTAACCGCTGTCCTTTTTATTTTAAACCTGCAAGACAATGTCATAATGTGCTTGGATGCATTCTAGCACATTATGTGAAACAGTGGGGTAATATGGCCCACTTTGGATCTGGCTATACAATACTAACAAAAAAGAGGGTATGGGATGGGTCATTAAGCAGGGCAATAACACAAGTCCATATAAATAAGTCTGTATAAGGATGACACTTATGCTGTCCTTGGAAGGCTGCCAGCTAAAAAGCTAGAAGAAACTCTGGAATGTAGAAAGGAACAAAAAAAAGTGCTACTTTTGTTCCTTAGAAGACACAGCTTTTGTTCCATTCTACATTATGTGAAACTTACCTAAGAATGAAGCCCTCCAGCGACGCGCTGTCACAGCTGAAGGTGCTTTCATCTTCACTTCTGGGTTCACGGACTCTGGCTGTGTGAGTGGCTAAAACCGTGATGACGTCACTCCCGCGCATGGGTATGCTGTTCCTTCAGAGCGCAAGCGCCGGTGACGTCACTGGCTGCACGTATAGGAGATATTTACAGTACCTATAGGTATGCCTTAATATAGGCTTACCTGTAGCTAAAATTCATGCATGGGCATTTAGTCCCACTTTAAGTCCCACTTTTATTATTTTAATGAAAGCTGAAAATTTTAAAGAATTGAAAATTACTTTTGAAATGGCATGTTAAAGATCATGTGGGATTTTAGTGATTGGGTATATGTCAATGCAGGTGTGAGTCAATTTATATCAGAGAGAATGGCACATCACACAGGACAGGGGTTCTGATGACAAGTGAAATAACAGTTTACACTAGAGAGCATAATACCTAATATCTTCAGAAATGTTATTAGATTCAGCATGGACCTTTGTGCAGGTAACCGAATATGAAGAAATGAACTGTCCTCCAGATGCTGACTTTGTAATAAGGCTTTAAACTGTTTGAATGTTAAAACACATGATGTACATAACAGAGCATATTGTTTTATCATTGTCTGATGGACATGTATCACCTGAAATAAATTCAAGTGGTGCAGCATCTTTTTTAACCACTTCAGCCCCTTAATGACCAGGCCATTTTTTGCGATACGGCACTGCGTCGCTTTAACTGACAATTGCACGGTCATTTTGGGAAAAAAAACTATTTTTTTTACTTTCTACTATAAAACATTTCCAAAAAAAAAGTAAAAAAAAAACAAATTCCTTGATCAATTTAGGTCAATTTGTATTCTGCTACATATTTTTGGTAAAAAAAAAATCCCCACATACATATATTGGGGGTTATTTACTAAAGGAAAATTCACTTTGCACTGCAAGTGCACTTGGAAGTGCAGTCGCTGTAGATCTGAGGGGGACATGCAAAGAAAATTAAAAAACAGCATTTTAGCTTGCACATGATTGGATGATAAAATCAGCAGAGCTTCCCCTCATTTCAGATCTACCCCTTAGATTTAGAGCGACTGCACTTCCAAGTGTATTTGCAGTGCAAAGTGGATTTCCTTTCGTAAATAACCCCCATTGATTGGTTTACGCAAAAGTTACCGCGTCTACAAAAAAGGGTATGGATTTATGGCATTTTTATTTTTACTAGGAATGGCGGCAATCAGTGATTTTTAGCTGCATTGTGACATTGTGGCGGACAGATTAGACACCTAACGGACATTTTTGACACTTTTTGGGAACCAAAATACAGATTCCCATGTGATTCCCGTATCTGTAATCGGTGCTAAAAATATGCACTGTTCTTGTACTAAAGACACTGGCAGGGAAAGGGTTAACATCAGGGCCGATCAAAGGGTTTACTGTGTTCCCTCACTGTGTGTTCTAACTGTATGGGGAGGGGCTCACTAGGACAACACACAGATCCGTCTTCCTGCATAGGCAGATCCCCGTTCTGTCACTGCATTAAGTCTGCCGGACCCGCTGATTGGCTCCCCTGCTGGCCAATAGAAGCGCGCGCACCCCGCAGATCACCCTGTACGTGCCCGACGTACAACCACGGCGATTTGTGCAGCCGAGCCAACCTGCCGCAGTATTACTGCAATGGCTGGTCGGCAAGTGGTTAAGATCGAATGACGTTCAACAAATCCCATTAGACACTGGCAGAAATTGGAGATTCTTCCTTTTGTTCAAGTTGTAAAGAAGAAAAGTGAAGATGTATTAATTTATTACAGTAAATGCTAAAATCTTTTCATGTTTAGTAAATGTTAAATAGACACTAATACAATAGGGCAAAGCATTTAGCTAGCTTCCAGGTTAATGAGATGGGGTTTACAAGATGGAGAAGATGAGAAGAGAGATAGTGAAGGGGGTATAGGGGCTTACTGAAAATATGTCCACTGCACTGTATATGTTATTATAATATAATGGGCCCGATAAACTATAATTGGTGGTTTTAGAGGATTTCAAATTGTCACATGGCACATATGATGTGGTGCATTGCATTTCACATTAATTAGTATGTTGCAGTCCATGCAGCTTATTAACTGCAGAGCACACCTCCATTGCACCAAATATTGCCAGTCATTTTATGAGATATTATTTAATTGCAGCAGATCTTATGACGTTTGTGCACTTTGGGATTTTTAATAGACATGTGCACTGCCGAAAAATGTGTTTTTTGTTTAGTTTCCATTTCACTAGTTTTTTGTTTTTTTTGTTTGCATTTACTGGATCATGCATAATGATCTGTATTCGTTATTTCGGATCATTTGTAACTTCGGATACATTCGTACTCGCTTTGTTCCATTCATTTAGATGCAGCATTTGTTACTTCAGATCATTTGTTCATTCGGACATTGGTTGTATTCGTAACCTTTGTTGGTTTGGCGCTGGGATTAATTTGGTAGGCCTCAGACAGCTACTAGCACATGTATTTAACCGCTTCAGCCCCGGAAGATTTTCCCCCCTTCCTGACCAGAGTACTTTTTACGATTCAGCACTGCGTCGCTTTAACTGACAATTGCGCAGTCGTGTGGTGCTGCACCCAAACAAAATGGACGTCCTTTTTTCCCCACAAATCTTTTGGTGGTATTTGATCGCCTCTGCAGTTTTTATTTTTTGCGCTAACAAAAAAAGAGCGGCAAGTTTGAAAAAAACGCAACATTTTTTACTTTTTGCTGTAATAAATAGCCCCCAAAAATATATAAAAAAAACAATTTTTTTTCCTCAGTTTAGGCCCATATGTATTCTTCTACAAATTTTTGGTAAAAAAAAATCACAGTAAGCGTATATTGATTTTTATCGGGACTGCGACATTATGGCGGACACATCCGACACTTTTGACACTATTTTGGGGCCATTGTCATTTATACAGCGATCAGTGCTATAAAAATGCACTGATTACTGTGTAAACGACACTGGCAGGGAAGGGGTTAACCACTAGGGGGCGATGAAGGGGTTAAGTGTGTCCTAGGGAGTGATTCTAACTGTGGGGGGGTATGGGCTTCAACTCACATAACAGCGATCACCACTCCTGATGACAGAGAGCAGTGATCTCTGTGATGACACAAGGCAGAATGGGGAAATGCCTTGTTTACATTGGCACTTCCCCGTTCTGAGTCTCCGTGACATGATCACTGGGAGACCAGCGGACATCGAGTCCGCCGGTCCAGTGGGCATGGTCACACCTGCTATCCCATCCTCTTAAAGGGGACGTACGGGTACACCCATTTGCCCACCGCTGCCATTGTGCCGATGTATATCAGCGTGCAGCGGTCGGCAAGTGGTTAAAGAACAAAAATGCATTAGTTATTTCTTTATATTCAACGATAACAAAATGTCGGGAAGATTGAAGTGATTGTAAAGGGTTTACAACCACTTTAATGAAAGCTACAGATGTCCAAAATCTGGAAATGGCTTTTGAAATCACATTGACATGTTAAAGCTTATTTGAGCTTTCAGCAATTGGGTTTAAAATGACCAATTAAATATTCACCCAACACTTCAAATAACGCCTTATCAGATCATCCCTTAAATCTTCACCTAACACCTAAAGTAATCCCTTATCAGACTCAAATGTAAACTGGGAGGCTGAAAAATATATACTTACCTAATCCAACCAAATATTAAAATCTGCAGATTTCATGTATTTCTGTGTGACATATAATTTAAAAAATGCCTAAAACTGCCTGTCTGATCCTCTACATAGCAGACTTTTTTGTGTAGAGCAAATTCATTAAATGTTCATCCAGCACTTAATTGTGTTTGCTGAATTGGAAAGTCTGGATATCCGAAGAGTCAGTCCAGAATTCTGTCCTATTGTAAAATGTCATAACAATTACAGAGAATGTAGGAGCAAAAACTATAACAGAAAATGTTGGAATAACATTTAATGAGCAGAGCATGATTATTAGAGGACAGCATGGTAAACACATGTAAAATAAGTAGTTAAAAAAATCTGTAAAATTTGTACAATGACTGTTCAAAACATTCCTAGTTAAAGAGGACCTGCCACTTTGTAAATGTGAATGACCTAAAGAATAAATCTGTTCTAATGGAGAAATAAAAATATTCTATAATAAGAGTTGGCTGAAACACTAAATATAACCAATTAGCATATTTGTCTCTTCTTCTGGCAATGCAAGGGCAGCTAATGCACAGCCAGTTGTTTGACATCATAAAACAATACTGTTTCTTTAGGGCTTCATTCAGATTTGGCGTTTTGGGATTGAAAGGGTTAATTCTGCCCGGTTAATGTGAATGACCAGTGGATTCCTCTGCAGAGCTCTGGGAGCAAACAAATGAAGAAGACACAAAATGGTCTCAAAGTATGCTCAGCTTTAATGGTAGCTTGGCTCGAGTTTTTATAAAAACTCAGAACAAAAGGTGTGACGTAGCACAAGGGGGAGGAACAGGACATCAAGCATATACATGTATATAGTATGACATTTTAGACATATAGTTCAAACTAACAAGTAGAAACATGCATCACAGGATATTGGTGGTCAGCCTGTCCAGGGACATAGTCTCACATTCAGTTATTTAGGGAGCTTGTTTGGCCTGCGGTTATGCTATGGGCAGAAGGACACTTTGTTTCTCAAGCATTTATTGTTACAGTGCATTAACTCTTTCTAACCCTTCAATCCCCTCTTAGATCACAATGTGATCCCTCCATGGTTGCCTAGTAATTTTCGGGTGACTTCAGTATACTGTTCACCATATTTGCAAAAGCACTGGATAAGTTTGAACAAAACGTATACAGCAAAAACAAACAGGAGGCACATTAAGATTAGCATTCCAGCGTTCCTAAACCATGAAAAAATGGAGCCAAAAAAATCAGCAAAGCTTCCCAATCTTTTAAAGATATTCCATCCATCTTTAGCAATGTCTCTGGCTTCAGCCTGGAGGAGCGACACCTCCTGTAGGTGTTTGTTAATTATCTCATGATAATCAGGTACTTCAGTACTTGGATTATGAATCCAGGAACAGCACTCGTACGTAGTCCTCCGTGACTTCACAGAGTCCTGTCAGGGCAGCACTTATGGACTCGATTGGTAAATCGTGCAGTTCTAGCTCTTTGCTCAATACTTAACAGTTTGATATCTGCAGAGTTCTTTTCCATAACCTCATCTATAAATTTGGAGTAGTTGTTTAGCCTTTTCATAAATTTTATACCCCTCCCTTTCCATGAGGTGAACCATGCCCAAGTCATATCTTGTTCCAAAAACAGTCCCCTTTTTCCTATGTGTTTAAGGGGATACCTGGGATGTGTACTAGACTTCAAAAGGTGTTGATGTTTACCTTCTCCATCCCCTATGATCCCCAGTACTGGGATCAGTAAGGCCAGATAACACATCCTTGCTCTAGAATTCCATTCTATTACTAGACGGTTGTCGAATGTTTCCTATGCAGAGCTTCTGCCGCTGAAGACCGGGTCGAATCACCTGTATAAAAGCCCCTCAGTGGTTGAACCTATGTCCAACACTCCTTTCATTGATGGAAGTTTGGATGGTGACTCCGAAACAGAAGCAGTGGTCTCTACAGTTTATATTCTGTCCCCAGAAGCTTTCGAAAACACAGAGAAGACTGAATGTGGGACGGCAGTCATAACTCATAAATACATTCAGAAGTTCCACACAGCTGTTCTTGTAGTTCAAGTTATTCGCAACCTCATAAAAATGTATAGGTTTGGACATCACACTATTCCCTTATGGTCTCTTCTGAGCGGCTGTCTCCATCCTGATCGGCTAAGGGAAGAAGGGATACCCCATTGAGATCTGGGGTCTCTGGGATGACCACCTCCATCTAGGATCTCTAAGCCTGTTTGATTCGGTGTCACCGGCATCCGAATCCACCATCTCTGGTAAGATTATTTTATCCATTTGATATTTGGAGATTTTCATGCGGATGAAACACTGATTTGAAGATTTTCCATTCACTTTGGACTCACTTTTCACTCTCTATGAAGGGACTTTTGCTACTTACCTCTATTGTGGTTTAGTTTTTATTTACTTTTGTTGTTGAATTTTACACCATTCTTTTTTCATGTTTTAATGTGTTGTATTCACTGATCTTCACATTTTTCATTTTTAGCGCTACATTTTTATTATTATATTAAATAGTGACTTCTGGCATATTTTGTTTTGACCTTTATCTGAGGAGTTTCCTAGCTTAAAACTCCAATCTGGAAAATAACTCCTACCTATTATTGGGAAGGAAATTGTGTCATTCAAAAATACAGCTGATACTGTATATTGGTTATAGTCATAGGAGGGGTACCATTATGAAATGGGGTTATATTCAAGGGGGCAGCCATTAGGGGGATTCAAGCTATGCAGAGGTGTAATTTGCTACACACCCAGCACTTCTCATATGCTGATTTCTGGGCGTAAGAGTACTTAAACTGAAGCAACAGCATTTTATCAGTAAAAGAGTCTGGGCTCTGTGCATTAGTCTCTCTCTTGTTTCGGGTCATGGTCTCATTGCTAGGGCGGCCACATATAATACCAATGGCACCCAAGTCCTCATTGTGGTAGATAGTTAGTAATGATCCAAGTGGGCAAAAACACTATCAGTGCCAGCATAAAGAGCAGGAACAAGATCTTTCCACAAGTCTGTGGAGAAAGTAGTGAGGTCATATTTTTCAGAGTCTTTATCATCTGTTTTACTCGCTCTTCGAGGATTTATATAACCTGCTTCACCTCCTTTATCTGCGTCTTGCTTCTGGGTCCTTTGTGGTACTTTCTTTAACCTCTCTGCATGGATCCACACTCTAGACTGTTCTGTAAGGACAGCAGTTCTGGTCACTGCGATGACAGTAGTGGATGGGCCGAAGGGATAGTCTTCCTTCTTAGTCCGGTTCAGCTGACAAATCACCATCTTTGTCAGCAGGCTGGAATTCATGCGTTGGTTCCTGTGAGGGTAATGGGAGAAAAGAGGATACTTTATCGTAGATACCATTCAATTTATTAATCAGATTTCTGTAATATTCTTCTTGTATCATGCTTAGGTCACCTTTTTCTATTACCAGAAGTTTCTTGGCCCAGGGGGTGGGAAATGGTCCACCCATTACAATTTCAAAGGGTGACACATGATTAATCTTGGAAGGAGCCATTTTAATCTCTGCTAAAACTGAAGGGAGCACAGTTTTCCATTTGGCAAATGTGCCACCCGTAGCTTTCTTTTACTTGTCCTTGATTGTCCTGTCCATTCTTTCAACTATACCCAAGCTTTGTGGGTGATAGGGAATGCGTAATTTCCACTCTATTTGCAATGTTCTGACTAACTCCTGACACACCTTGAAAACAAAGGCTGGGCCAATATCTGAGTTAATTTGCAATGGACATCCCCACCTAGGTATTATTTCTTGTGTCAGGATTTTTACAACTGTCCTTGCATTCTCCCTAGTACAGACAAAAGCTTCTAACCACCTGGAAAACATGTCTACTATGATGAGTAAATATTCCTGTCTCTTTCCCAACTTTGGCATGTGGGTAAAATCAATTTGTAGGTGTGTAAAAGGTGAGGTAGGGTACAGTAGGTGTTCAGGTTTGGGCTTGTTTGGTATGTTTGGGTTGTTTCTGATACATTCAATGCATCTGGACACAAAAGACTTACATAATGACCGGAGGTGTAGGATGTGGAAATCTTGTGTTAACATGTCAGCTGGGGCCTTCTATCCTCTATGTCCTAGGCTGTGGTATTGTGAAATGAATAAAGGTGCATTTGCTTTTGGTATACCTGGTTTCCCCTTTTTGGCAATGAGTCCAGTTTCAGGACTCAGTGTCAGACCCTCCTTATGCCAGTAGGCCAGGTCTTCTGATGAAGCCATAGCCTGTAGGTTCTGTAAAACTTGTTCCCAGGATAAAGTTTGAGGTGTAAGGGGGGCATTTGGACAAAGGTTGGAACTGTGAGAGCAGCTTGTTTGGCCGTGGCATCTGCCAGTGCATTTCCCCTGGAGACATTATCAGCATGGTGTGTATGTGCTTTACAATGAGTGATCACTATTTTGCTGGGTAAGGAGATGGCTTCAAGAAGATTGGTGACTGAAGAAGAATGAGAAATAGATTTGCCATCTGCAGTTATGTAACCACGCCTCTGCCATATTATTCCGAAGTTGTGTGCGACTCCGAAAGCGTACTTGGAGTCTGTGTAAATGTTTACTTCTTGTCCCTTAAAAAGCTGACATGATCTTGTAAGAGCAATAAGCTCTGCTGCTTGAGCTTATTGATAAGGGATGGGTTGTGCCTCTATCACTATGTCAGGCAATTTTACCATGGCATATCTGGCATAGTAGGTGTGATCACTGGGACAAGAGCAAGATCCATCCACAAACACAGTGTGTGCTCCCTCAATGGGGCTTGCAAGAAGGCCAGCTCGAGATGATGTGTCCTGATGTACAATGTCTATAAAGTCATGAGGGGGGACTAATTCATCTGTTTCTCCTTTTATGCCAAGTAAGCATTCAAGATTGGAGCAGGACCTGCTGTAGGGGCACCGTATTTGATTTGTATTGAGGGATTGCTCATGAGGATGACCTCATACCCGCTTAGTCGTTGTGCAGGCATGTGTTGCGTATTAAGGTTCTTCAGTAAATATGCAACCTGATGTGTGGTGTGCAGTTCTGTAAGGTGACCCAGTGTAAATAATGTGGCCATCTCCACTGCCATGGCACACAAGGCCAAGGACCTCAGACACGCCGGCATGCCTTGTACCGGAACTGGCACTACTCTAGAAAAAAAAGCTACAATTCTCAGCTTTCCTCCATGCTCTTGCGCCAGGACCCTAGCTATGGTTTTACAGTTGTCCCTTGCAAACAAATGAAACATTTTACAATATTCTGGTAATCCTAGACCAGGAGCCATTACTATAGCAGTTTTAAGATACACAAATGCATTAACTATTTCATCATTCCATTTTACAAGGCCAGGGTTGTCAGGCAAGGCAGCCTGTCTCAACACATTGTCATAGTAGATTTTTTAATTTTAAAGTGATGCACTGCCAAGTATTGAGTATAGATATCGGTTCATACCCCCTTCACCTCATCCCGACAATATATTTAAAGAGATTAAGAAGAGAGACCCTGGGATTGTACGGGTGAGGGGGGAAGTAAGAGTAAATAAACAAAAAGGGGGGAGGTAATGGATAGTATGATTGGTATGACAAGTGCCCAAGAGTAATAAAAAATATATACTTTATTTGAAATATACAAAAATAGGATCTAGGGTACATAGGTAAAATATACCAATCGTTAGTACATGTATATATTAGACATATATCGTAAGTATAAATGGCAGAGAATAGGAGCTTGAAAAGGTAAAAACTATATTCAAAGGGGAGAGAGAGGACTTACTCGTTCACAGAACTATATGCATATCCCGGCTGGACTATGACTTGATAGAGTATCAGATGATGTTCCAAATCTCAGTCACCACAGCATCAGTTACACACCATGTTTGAATATACAAGGCCAATAGGCTTATATATTGGAAGCCAAAAATTGAGGGTTGTGTGGAATCCCTGTAGTATGTATAAATGGGAGATCTTAAAGCCCCACAGATGCGTCAAACACGATAAATCACCAGCGTCCACAAGGAACAGCAAAAAAGGAAGAGGGGAATGTGCGTCCCTAAATATAAATATATAATATGGTATGAGTATCGAAAAGTAAAATGATGAACAGAATACATCAAAACAAAGGTAAAGCAACCAATGTGCAGTGAGTATAATTGCATCCACCTAAGCCCTTCTGTCATGCTGAAATTTTAATCATAGAGGTGTGATATAAACATGCATGTGTAAATTAGTGTAGTCAACAGGAGGGTATGGAAAGGTAACAGATGGACTGACCTGGAAGAGATGGCCTATCATATATCAGGTTTACTCTGCAATACAGCCGATACAATTAAAGGACTGTGTTTGTAGAGTGGATCAGTAATTTTGACCCCAATATATATAAATATTTGTTAGCATGGCATATAGTAAGAGTGTGAAGCTGCATGAAAAAATTTGTCATCTTACTATGGTAAAGCCTAGTACTTACTTTGAATTTTCAATATGTCAGAAAAATCACCCTCCTCCTAGATGTGCAGTCTAGGTGTGCAGCACAACAGTGTGTCTGCACCTGGAGGTTTAAATATCAGCTGAGTGAGGATAACCCCGCCTGTACTGGGCGGGGAATGTGTAGTGCTAGCCATGTTATGTAATGCACTAGGGGGCGGACAAGGTCCGGCGTCACTAACTCCCCAGCTGATCATAGTAGGAGCAATTAGGTATCCATGAGGGGCAGTAACCAATCATACCTAAGAAGGTTAAAATTTCCTTCTTGGTGTGTGGGCGGGACAGACCCATGAGAGCCGCAGCTCTTTTGTGACTGATTCTCCTTTTAACATGAGACAAAGTGAAACCAAGATATTCAACTCCTGACACCATTGTTACTTTTTCTTAGACGATTTGTGACCTATCTGAGCTAACAACAAAACAGAATCTTCCTGACAGGCTTCCTGGGAGGGACTACACAACAGTAGGTCATCAATGTACTGAGGAAGGACGGAACCATGGCTGGGTGCCCAAGACTGTAAGGTGGCCTAGGGAGCTATTGAATAGACTGCAGGTGAGTCTATATATCCTTGTGGAAGACAATTCCAGGTCATCTGGCACCCTCCATAGGAAAAAGAGAGTAGTAGTTGTATCTCTTCATCAACTGAGATGGAGAAAAAGGCATTACTTAATTCAATAACCAAAAAACATACTGCCGAAGCAGGTATGGAGGTGATGAGAGACGGTACATCAGGTACAATAGAGGCAATCGGAACTACAAGGTTATTAATGGCTCTAGATTTTCACAAATCTGTATGATCCATCACTCTTTTTAACTGGATTTAGGGGTGTTATAGGGCAATATGATGGGTCTCAAAATTCCTTGTTTTAGAAATTGTTCTATAATGGGTTTAATTCGTTCCTCTTTTTCTTTGGAGAGATGGAATTGTTTATGGTAAACTGGGGACGCTCCTTGCTTTAACTGGGCCTTGTAGGGGGTGCAAGGGATGTATGCCATATCAAGGCTGTCCTTAGCCCAGAGGGGATGATCCTGTGGGAATGGGGAAGGAACTTCAGCTTGGAAAAACAGTGGTGACTCTATAGCTACGCCCCCTCTTCGAGTTAAGAAAATTTCAATTTCCAGAACTCCTAATAAATCTCTTCCCAAAAGATTTACTGGGCATATGGGTATTATTCTGAATTAGTGATGCAAGAGCACTGTCCCTGTGACAGAATCAGTAATTGGGAGTGGAGGTGTATTGCAAGTTATAGTTGGTATCCCATTAATTCCCATTAAAGGCTCAGCATCCATTCTCTCACCTCTATACACCTCCTCGGATATGATCAATTTTGTTGCTCCTGTATCCATGAGATATGGGAGGATCCTACCATTAACCTCCAAAGAGACAATGGGAGATTTGTTGTAATTGTCGGTGAGAAGAAGTGGAAATGCTGGGACACCACCTTCTGGGTCTCCCTATGTTTGGTAATGTTGTTGTTCATTCCAGGACAGGGATATCTGACCTGTGGTGTGGCATGTATGGTAGGAGCCCCTTGGGGGGCAGTTTGTGCCGGGAATGGTTGTTCCCCATAAATGGGAGAGCAGGGATGAGGACATTGACTCCTCCAATGTCCCTCCTGTTGAAACAATGGGTATGTCTAGGGTTGACACTTTTTCTTCAAGCCAAACCCGAACACTTAAGAGGCGCACAGTAATTTTTTTTTTTTTTTAGTATACACTATAGGATTGTAACAGACCTAGGACACCTTTGGGCAATTCAAAGAGAAAAGTAATGTGGTGCACATAATGCCCCCTCACCCTCCTGTCAGGCCCTATTCCAAGCTATATTCAAAATAAGACTGCTAGAACCAAGTCTTGGGGGCTTCTCAAAACACTACCAATCCCCGACAAACCATGGAGCATGATTGCTATGGACTTTATAGTAGAACTACCCCCATCTGAAGGGTGTACGGCTATCCTTGTAGTTGTTGACTGCTTGTCTAAAATGGCCCACTTCATACCACTAAAGAACACACCTTCTGCCATGGAGACTGCCCAGGTTTTCATCAGGGAAATCGTCAGATTACAGGGAATTCCAACATTGTGTCAGACAGGCGGGTCCAGTTCACCTCTCGCTTCTGGAGAGCACTATGCAAGATCCCAAAAATTGAGCTCTCCATGTCTTCTGCTTACCATCCGCAGACTAATGGACAGACCGAGAAGACAAACCAGACCCTTGAACAGTATATTTAATGCTTTACCACGTTTGTCCAGGACGATTGGGTAGGACTATTACCCTTAGCAAAGTTTGCTTTTAATAATGCCAGCCATTCCGTTACAGGTCAGTCTCCATTTTTTTCAAATCATGGGTTTTGTCCAGTCTTTCTACCTAACATAATCCCTGAGTTTCCGCTTCCAGCAGTACAGAGCATTGTTGACTTTCTGGAGCGCAATAACAAACTACTACAGGAAACTATGGTCAAGGCACAGGCAACCAACAGAAGGACATATGATAGGAAGAGAAGAGGGGAATTGTGTCTTCAACCAGGTGATCAGCTGTAGTTGTCTACTACCAACCTCAGAATGGCTTGCCCCTCAAAGAAACTGGCACCTAAATTTATTGATCCCTTCCCGATCAAGAGAAAACGAAATGAAGTTTCTTGCGAACTCGCTTTACCAGATTCGCTCAAAGTCCATCCAGTGTTTCACGTGTCCCTGCTGAAACCCACAGTACCAGACCCCTTCCCAGACAGAGGATCAGGGCCACCTGAACCTGTAATAGTCAATGGGGATGAGGAATATGAGGTGGAGGCTGTCGGTGACTGCAGAAGAAGAGGTAATCAGCTACAATATTTGTTCAAATGGAGGGGGTATGGGCCAGAAGAAAATTCTTGCGAACCCAAGCAGAATGCCCATGCCCAAGACCTGATCCAGGCCTTTTTCCGCAGCCATCCTCAGAAGAAAGTTCTTTTGGGCACCCGGAGGTTGCCCTTAAGGAGGGGGCAATGTCATGGACGCGCTGCACATAGTTCTGCAACTGGTCACAGTTGCACAGATTTACAGAGACGCAGTCCAGCTAACAGGCATCCAGCGGTAAACAGACGTGGAGATCGTGTACGCATGCACCGTGACGCTGCTTTGGAGCCCAGTGGCCTTTAAAAGGGTCTCCTGTTGCATTGATCCTTTGCTGTTTGATCTGCAGCTTACCCTGTGACCTGATCTTGAACCTGCATCTGATCCAATACTTACCTGGCTTCCTGACCTCGCTGTTGTCTCCAGTCCTGACCTTTGGCTTCCCTGGACCTTGCTTTGTTTATCTGTCTGCCTGATCTTCCATTACTACCCTGCCTGAACTTTGACTACCCACTGCCTGCCGTTGCTGTCTGATTGATCCACTGTGTATAACCTGGCTAGTCTGACCTTGCTCCTGCCTGCTGTCTTGCATCCGTGTGCATCTGCCTCTGCTGCCCCTCAGCGCACCTTCATCCACAGCATCCAAGTCTGTTCCTGTCCCTGCTAAGCTGTCACCATCTTCAGCCAAGAGAACTCTGCAGGCACTCATACCTCACTGCGCTCCTACAGTCACTGTTCCAACTCCAGTGATCCCAAAGCCAGTCTGTACGAGAGGTCTCCCTCTGCACGTCAGGCTCACCTCCAAGGTACGTGTCAGGTGTACCCACTTTTGTGAAATACTGTATACTGCTGTTCAGAGTATATAGTGCCTGGGGGACCTCCACGCCATCTTTTTTTTATTTGGGTGTTGTGTTCCCCTTAATATCCATACCAGACCCAAAAGGCCTAGTAATAGACTTGGGGGTGGACCCATACCGTTTTTGTCAATGTTTTTAATCTATATTGCCGGGACCCAACAATACATTATAGCCGCAAGTAGTTTTAAATTAAATTTTTTCCTTTAGAAATTTCATTTTGCTGTGGTATTGTTCTAAACAAGGGGAAAATGCGCTACTTTACAGGCATACTAAGGACACCCCCAGGCACGATATTTAAAGGAATATTTCATTTTTATTTTTTCACTTAAAGCATTATTAAAATCACTGCTGCCGAAAAAACGGCCGTTTTTTAAAACTTTTTTTTTGCATTGGAACATGTCCTCTGGGGCAGGACCCAGGTCCCCAAACACTTTTTATGGCAATAACTTGCATATAAGCCTTTAAAATTAGCACTTTTGATTTTTCAAGTTCGTGTCCCATAGACTTTAACGGTGTTTGCGTGTTCGAACTAATTTTTTGCCCGTTCACATGTTCTGCTGCCAACCTGGGGGGATGTTCGGCTCATCCCTACTGCTTACCCCAATCTGTCCCATTATCTCCTACTCTTTTAGCTTTTAGACGATCCCTAAAAACCCTCTTTAGAGAAGCCTATCCTACCCACACCTAACAACTGTATTTTCTCCATCTGATCATCCCCCACAGCTATTACCTTTTTGTTTTACTTGACCCTCCCTTCTAGATTGTAAGCTCTAACGAGCAGGGCCCTCTGATTCCTCCTGTATTGAATTGTATTGTAACTGTACTGTCTGCCCTCATATTGTAAAGAGCTGCGCAAACTGTTGGCTCTATATAAATCCTGTATAATAATAATAATAATTTAGAAAACACAGAATCTCTAGTCATAAGACTGGTTCTCACCAAAGCATCAATGCATAGAAAAACACACAGTAACACACTCTATATGTGTATTTTCAATTATTCTTAATGACACCCACATATACAGTAAAAATCAGAATGCCACAGATGTCAATGCGAAAAAAAATGAACGTGCAATTTTCCATGCCTATTTAATATGAATAGGCTACCTTAAAGTAGAACTATAGGTTATAACCCCTGTCAATTTTTTTTTTCGCCATTTGTGTCCCATTGCAGAGATTTGCCTTCACTTCCTGTTCCATAGCCAAACAGGAAGTTAGAGGAAATCTCTGCAAATTAAGGGAATGCCTTGGGGACCCCCAATTGGAAGATTTCCACTATATTACTATTTTGGGAACAACTCAAAATATGGGATTTTCTTTTACTTTCAATGATAATTGTAAACAGGACAAAAAGATAGGGTGAATCTCCTGCACAGGAGCACATAAAGCAAAAAAAAAACCTGACAGATGTTCTAATACCTCTCTACTCTGTCCAAAACTAAAAAAAAAAAAAGTTTTGGCTTTATTTATACTTTAATGCAGAGTGTGTCAAAACTAGGACCCTCTCATTTGCTGCTTTTGAGTTCATTGAACCCAAGATGCACTTAGCCTAGGTCCACATTTATATTGCTCCATAATCATGCATCTTTTCATGCATTTTTGATGTGTTTTCATGCTTTGTGTATTTTTTTTGTAGGATGAGATTGATTTTTAAGCACAAAATCCTGCCAAAAATGCATGTACATGCATTTTGTATGCGCTGCTATTGAAGTCAATGGGGGCCAAACACACAGTATGCTGCACCAAAAGAAACACCTGCACCTTTTCAAAATATGCACTGTTCCATGTTGCAAAATTGTGTAAGCATAGGTTTTATAAGCCATAGAGCACTCTGGTGCCTCAGTCAAATTCAGTGAGGGCCATAAAGGTGTATGAGGACTGTATGCCATCCAGGTAAGGCCCCTTTCACTTGGGCGGACTTTGCCAGGAGTCCGCCTGGTCAACGGGTAGTCTTTCTGCTGATCCACGCTGGGCTGGCGGAGGGCTGAGTAGACACAGACAAAGCCCACTCTCCTCTATTAATGTAAATGGGCCGTCTGTCCGTTCACACCCAACTGCCATCCAAACCGATCTGCTAGATGGATGGGGAACAGACCCCCATCTGCCTGCTTTTACCAGATTGGACTGAGTGTTTGTTTACATCCACTGGTCCATAGGGGATAATGGAGGGTCCAATTTGGTCCACCCGAAAAACTGACAGGTGGACCCGATTAGTTTGCCCAGTGAAAGGGGTCTAAAATGTACAGAAAATCATTGTTTTTCTTAGACCATAAGGATACAAAGCCGTTCATTGGATAAGGGCCTTAAAAGCTGCATTTTGCCTGCCCTGACCCGCAGTTTGCCATTCAATTAAATCTGAGGGAGTCTATAAAGAACAACACATCTCTTCTAAAGCACGTGAACTTAACGTTTTATTAAACCCACAACAGTAAAATCAGCCTGTATATGCTGTAAAGCATTCTTGTTATACTCACTGTGGAACCTAAGGGGTTAATCCTCTGCATTGTGTAAAAAGGCTGTTTAATCCCGTCTTCTCTGATTCTCCCATTCTTCCACTGTCCCCAAGCCATCTCCTGATAAGATAGAGCCTTTGGAGTCACTCTGCACATGCTCAGTTTGGTGTGTAGTGCTAGAGAGTTTATTATTTCTTTGGGGGGTGCATGTGATCAGAGCAGAGCCATTGCAGACAGAAGGTCAGGGGTCTTGCAGCCTCATAGGACAGTCAGAGGAGAATGTAAATTCCTACTACAAGCTTTAACCAGACACTGATAGAAGTCACATGACTGCTACATACTGCTGATGAAAGAAGGTATATAGCAGTTTATATTTACTAAAAACAGTTTATATTTACTAAAATAATTGAATTTTCCATGTTCTGTGTACTGTGGGAGACCAGATAAAGAGGATGTTGGGTCCTGGGTTTAGTAACACTTTAAAGCGTTTGTTACCCCAAAACTTCACATTCCTGATATGTGCCTGTTGTACCATGTACTTGTATGAGAAAGTATCCTGTTCTCTTTGTATTGCTTCCTTTATGTGAAATGCATGGTGTTCCTGCCAGTCCTTCTGCTGTCCTATTAAAAACTGACCATACTAAACAGGAGAGCACACCGTGGTCAGTTTTCTAGCTATGCTGGAAACTCGGTGTACTCTCCTCCAATGATCAGACCTGTCGTGACCCCCCCCCCCGCTGCACAGCCATTCACTGCACTGGCAAGCTCAGTGTGCAGCTGCTTCTCCTCCCCCAGCTCTTGGGAATGTGAACACTTATAAAACAAAGTGGAAAAAAGCATGTATCATTTTTTTAAATATATACAAAAATGTTTTGCCTTTTATTTCTATTTTAAACTGAATGTGTTGTTTTGCTAGGTGATCATTTACAATCACTTGAAAGTGTATAAATTTGTATGTTCATTATAGCAGACCTTAACATTTTCAATCAACGGTAACTATTTTTAATCCTTATGCTGCTGGCCTTAAACAGATAAGAAGGTATATTTACTTGTTTTCAACTTTTTTTTTATAGTTCTTAACCACTTCAGCCCCGGAAGAATTTCCCCCCTTCCTGACCAGAGCACTTTTTGCGATTCAGCACTGCGGCGCTTTACTGACAATAGCGCGGTCGTGCGACGTTGCACCCAAATAAAAATGACGTCCTTTTTTCCCCACAAATAGAGCTTTCTTTTGGTGGTATTTGATCACCTCTGCGGTTTTTATTTTTTGCGCTATAAACAAAAAAAGAGCGACTAAATTTGAAAAAACAACGCATTATTTTTTACTTTTTGCTATAATAAATATTCCCCAAAAATATATATAAAAAACAATTTTTTTCCTCAGTTTAGGCCGATATGATTTCTTCTACATATTTTTGGTAAAAAACATAGCAATAAGCCTGT
This sequence comes from Lithobates clamitans, assembly GCA_037952925.1. NCBI lineage: Eukaryota > Metazoa > Chordata > Amphibia > Anura > Ranidae > Lithobates > Lithobates clamitans. The sequence continues at coordinate 2,430,581 of JBBGZY010000381.1, read as the reverse complement.
ATTGATTGGTTTGCGCAAAAGTTGTAGCGTCTACAAAATAGGGGGATAGATTTATAGCATATTTTATTATTATTATTTTTTTTTTTTACTAGTAATGGCGGCGATCTGCGGTTTTTAATTGTGACAACGACATTATGGCGGACACATCGGACAATTTTTACACACTTTTGGACCATTGGCATTAATACAGCGATCAGTGCTATAAAAATGCATTGATTACTGTAAAAATGTCACTGGCAACGAAGGGGTTAACACTAGGGAGCGGTGAAGGGGGAGGAGACTGACTAGAGGAAGTGACGGATTGTGGTTCCTAGCTAATAGGGACACATGATCTATCACTCCTCTCAGAACAGAACAGAGAAGTGTGTGTTTACACAAACACTCGTCCCGGTTCTGTCTCTCGTGCTCGTGATCGTTTGTGGCCGGTGGTCATTGCGACCATCGGCCACGAGCATCAGCACCCCCACTGTGCGTGCGTGCCTGCTATCCCGACCCTCTGAGCCGTCGTATAGCTAGGGGAGCCAACCTGCCGCAGTATAACTGCGGCGGCTGGTCGGAAAGCGGTTAAGTTGCTTCCTAGTTTCTGACACAGGTCAAAAGGATGTCATACACCCCAGAAGTCTTCATGGGCATTCTGTTATCCCCTGGAGGAGGGGAGGAGGATATTTCTCAGCTAAGTACAACCCCCTGCTTGCATGCCTGAGCTAAGGGCAGACGGACTCGAAGTAAATGCTACATGAATCATCTGCCCTTAGTCAAGATGGCCATTGCTAGAACTGCTAAGGGGGGTGTATTTCAAAGTGATTTCTCAAATAAAATAAAGCATGAAGATATGGATGGGGGAGTTTGGTTTAAAAATTAAAAATGAAATAAATAGGGTTTTTGGTTTGTAGTGCTCAGATAAAGGTAAAGTGATTGTAAACGATTACCTTGTAAAACCATTTAGTTTAAAATTGAAAAGAAAGGCAAAACATTTGTGTATAGCTATATTAAAAAAAAACATCATAAATACATTTTTTCCCCTTTTTACAAGTGATCACATTCCCTCTGTACTCAGCTGCATAAGAGCTGGGGGAGGAGAAGCAACAGTACACTGGGCTTTACAGTGAATGGCTGTTGTAGTGGGGGGGGGGGGTGTCAGGACAAGTCTGATCATTGGAGGAGAGCAGGCTGAGTTCCCAGCATAGCTAGAGAACTGACCACGCTGTGCTTAGTGTGGTCAGCTTCTAATAGTAAAGCATTGGAACTGGCAGGAACACCAGGGATTTCACACAAAAGAAGCAACAGTAGGCACATATCAGGAATATAAAATGCTAGGGTAACAAACACTTTAGGTTCTGATTTAATACATATGTTTAGGTGTGAACAAGTCATGACTTAATTGTTCTGTATCCTGCAATGTTCCTAAATCCACGGGTGGATGTATGTCCCGTCCCCAGTCACAGCAAACTTTATCTAAACACATACACAGTATAGATTTAGGAAATCTTTGCCAATCTCAACACCTTTGTAAGTTCTAAAATTGCTAAAATTGATACAACTATTACATCTCAATGTTTATACAAAGGGTGTTTTCCACTTTAAATTTGCCTCTGTCTTTCCCCAGGAATGTCCCAGTGGGATTGTTAATGAAGACAACTTTAAAGAAATCTACGCACAGTTCTTCCCCCAGGGAGGTAAGTTTCTCGGGTGCACTAACATGGCGCTGGCAGCTCGTCAGTTAATAGTCGTCCTGTGTTCTTCAAGCATACAAAAGAGACGGTTAGTCAGCTCTGCAGCTAAGAGCACATCCGGGACGCAGCCTGTCTGCTATGCTGTCATCCATACTAGAGATGTGTAAATAAATGAACACAACAGATGTTCAGCGGTAACAATATTAGCAGCTCTCATCGCAAATATCATTTCTATCTTCTGTCTTTAGGGAAAAATGTCATTATTTTCTTACATAAACTATTATTTAGCTTTACAATCAATTTTATAACATTTTATAAGGCCAATAAATAAAACAAAAAATGTGTTATTAGCATACAGCCTAACTCAAATTCAGGTCTCAAGCAGAAAAAAAAAATATCTATATATATATATCTATATATATAGATATATATATATATCTATATATATATATATATATATATATATATATATATATATATATATATATATTTATATATATTTATACAGTAGCTTACAAAAGTCAGTACACCCCTCACATTTTTGTAAATATTTTATTCTATCTTTTCATGTGACAACACTGAAGAAATGACACTTTTTTTTGACAGGTACCCGCTCCCACTTCCGCCTGAGTTTGCCGAGGCCCCGCTCCTCCTTCCCCCCGCAGCTATCCCAATCACAAAACACAGCGCGTTTTGCGCATGCTCAATAGGGAACCGGCTGTGAAGCCGCAAGACTTCACTGCCAGTTTCCCTTAGTAGAGATGGCGGTGGGAGCACCCAATAGCCGACTGAAGATTCGGCTCGGGTGAGGACATCGCTGCATCCCTGGACAGGTTAGTGTGTTAATATTAAAAGTCAGCAGCTACAGTAATTGTAGCTGCTGACTTTTAATTTTTTTTTTTCTGAAGGAGTCTGGAGCTCCTCTTTGATGAATTGTGTTAATGAATAAAAATAAACTATTAACACTTCTATTTCTGAAAGCATTTCTTATTTACAGCATTTTTTCCCAGTGTAGCAACTTAAATAGTAGAGCAAACTGTTGTTGCGCTGCCTCAATGTGTTAAAAAATAAATAAATAAATAAAATTATCCAATCCCTTTAAGATCAAAATTATCATGCCTATCACAAAAAAAAAAAATATATATATTTTATTTGTGAATTAAATATTTAAAACTGTAAAACAGAAAATCCAACAGATGTAAATAAAGTTCCACAGGTGAAAAAAAAAATCACACAAAGTAATGTCCCATAGATGTGCAATCATGTAGGTCTTCAGTGTTGTATTAGTAAATCCAGTGTGCCTCCACCAAAGAAGTATTAACCGCTAGCCGACCAGCCGCCGCAGTTATACTGCGGCAGGCTAGCATGGCTGCGCAAATCGGCGTAGCTGTACGTCGCTCCTTTTAGACGTCACAGCAGGCGCGCGCACGCGTGTCCCTGGAACCAATGCGTGTGCCAGGGGGGCGCGATGTCCGTCGGGTTCCCGCGAGTACCGGGATCTGTATGTGTAAACACACAAATCCTGGCCCTCTCAGGGGAGAGGAGACAGATCGTGTGATCATACTAAGTATGAACACTGATCTCTCTCTTCCCCTAGTCAGTCCCATCTCCCCTACAGTTAGAGCAGACCTAGGGAACAGAGTTCACCCCTTGATCGCCCCCTAGTGTTAATCTCTTCCCTGCCAGTGACATTTATACATTAATCAGTGGCTATTTTTAGCACTGATTGCTGTATAAATGTCAATGGTCCCGAAATAGTGTCAAAAGTGTCTGATCTGTCTGCCGCAATGTCGCAGTTCGGATAAAAATTGCAGATCGCCGCCATTACTAGTAAAAAAAAAATAATAGTAATAAAAATGACATAAATCTATCCCCTATTTTGTAGACGCTATAACTTTTGCGCAAACCAATCAATATACGCTTATTGTGATTTTTTTGCCAAAAATATGTAGAAGAATACATATCGGCCTAAACTGAGGAAAACATTTAAAAAAAAAAATTGGGGATATTTATTATAGCAAAAATTACAAAAGATTGTGTTTTTTTTTCTAAATTGTCGCTTTTTTTTGTTCATAGCGCAAAAAATAAAGACCGCAGAGGTGATCAAATAACAAAAGAAAGATCTATTTATGGGGAAAAAAGGACATCAATTTTGTTTGGGTACAACGTCTCACGACCACGCAATTGTCAGTTAAAGCGATGCAGTGCTGTATCGCAAAAAATGGCCTGGTCAGGAACGGGGCAAATCTGTCCAGGGCAAGTGGTTAAGGTCGTTTACCGGACTCCCAGACTCCAATACCATGGAGATCTAAGCAAGCTCAGCAATCCCCAACCAACTCCAGGTGGACAAATGTGACTTTCTATGCACTCAGCACTCCCTCAATAGTTTCCAGTGTCAACAGAATCGGCAGCACTCAGTAAAGAAAGCACACGAAAAACTCCATAATGTAGCAAACTTTTTGCCTCCTTTATTTTAACAGCAAGGAAAAATTACTAACAAGACAAGTGTGGTATACAGGTTCCAAACAAACTGCTAGGCTCCGTCCTAAACAGGATTCATCCTAATGGATGTCTTTGCTCCACTTGTTCGCACCCTTCCCCCTTCCTCCCTCTACTGCCACATTTGGCAATTTTCTTTGGGGGGGGGGGGGGGGCGGGTACCTGGTTTTGACAGGTACCCGCACCCACTTCCAGGTAAGATCACCAATCAGCGAACTACATGCATTTCTGGCCCCTCCTCCTTCCCCCCACTGCCTTCTGGGACACACACAGGTCCCAGAAGACAGAGGGACCATTCAGAAAGTGCAGCACGAATCGGGCATGTGCAGTAGGAAAACGCATACCTCCCGACTTTTTGAGATGGGAACGAGGGACACCTATTAGCAAAAGTAGGACACACCCCCTGCCACACCCCTCTAAAGGCGAATTATACAAAAAAAATAGTAACTATATAGATCAGACCAAAATGAGGGACAAATGAGGAGGAAAGAGTGACATTGTTCCAAATCAGGGACATTTGGGAGGTATGGGAAAACGGTTGCTGGCACCTGCACGGGGTGCCGACATTGTGGGATCCCTGGACAGGTAAGTGTCCTAATATTAAAAGTCAGCAGCTACAGTATTTGTAGCTGCTGACTTTACAAAAAAAAAAATCCAGTCTGGAGTTCCTTTTTAACCTTTACCTTGACAATACATTTAGATCTACTGATCTTTTTGGCACTTTACCCTAAAGGTAACCCCAACTTATGCATTTTTTTAAATCATGTGCGTCCTTCGAATTGTCCAGCTTTTTGACAGGTTTACCTTGATCTGTCACACTTTAAAATGGGTTTAGTTCTTCAAAATTCAAACAAGATTTATGCTTTATATGGTGTGAACAAACTGTAATTACCAGCTTAATGAAGATCATGAGTCATTTTAACCTCTTTGTAATAAATCTGACAACAGGCAAATAATGCATGAGAGCTGACATTTGGGCTTTGCGCAGAAAATTCATTGTGATGTTACCAACTATTAAATTGTGCTCTTTGCTGCCATCTTCTGGTTATTAATGGTCTGTACAAAAGAGATAAAATTAATTTGGTAGAGTGTGAGTGTTTTTTTCATTACAGCGTAGTTTTTCCAAATGGAGCCCTCCAGGACTAATAACTGTATGTGTGTTCCAGACTTTTGAGATGAAAAAATTGTTGTTTTAAAAAGTCCAGAAAAATAGTTTACCTAGTTTCTAAGAAGGAAGCTGGAAATTTGCTGTGCATGGGTGATGCATCCACTTTTGTAATCAACCCATTGCTGCAAAATATATATATATATAGCCCATTCTAGTTAACAACAGTCCCAAGATTAAAGCAAAAAGAAAGGCAGCAAACATTGGGGATTTCAAAGGCACCATGAAAAATAAGAAAAAAATAACACATTTATTATAATATTGGTTAAAAAAAAACACTGTGCGTATAAAAACATGATAGAAGCTGGTCCATATCAATTACATAAACCACACTGGGATATATGAGCATAATAATAATGTAAATCCTGATGTGTCAATTCTTGACACAAATCTTCATTAGGGAATGTATCCCAGTGGACAAATGATTACATACTCATGATATTTCCTGAGAAGGATAACCCCCAGAAGAGCAGAAGAGCCTATTAAAGTGCCATGAAGTTTCCCACTAATAAGGTCAAAAAGTATAAATGTAGGCCTTGCAAGTCCACTCACAATCGATGGCAGAAATGCAATTAGTAGATACACTTACTGGCCACTTTATTAGGTACACCTGTTCAATTGCTTGGTAACATAAATTGCTAATCAGCCAATCACATGGCAGCAACTATTTAGGTGAGTTTGAACGTGGCATGGTTGTTGGTGCCAAACAGGCTGGTCTGAGTATTTCAAAAACTGCTAATCTACTGGTATTTTAATACACCACCATCTCTAGGGTTTACAGAGAATGGTCTGAACAGGGGTGGATCCAGGGGGGGGGGGGACAGGGCAATTGCCCCCCCCCCCCCTCCCGAAATAATCGCACTGACAATCTCACATGTCATTGTCACACTCACTTGCTGCCTCTGCCCGAGTCTCTCTCTCACATTAGCCGCGCCGAGAGGGAGACTTGTCTAATGTAGTTACGGCCGCACTGACTGACCAGGATACTAGGAGGCGAGGCCGCCCAGCGTCTAGCAGCGAGTGACGTCAGTGAGTCACGTCAGACTCGAGTCTCAGAGCTGACGTGACAGTGTGGTGACAGAAGCTGCAGCTGATGGGCAGCACAGTGGAGGAACCCTGTAAATGTTTCATAGTGGAGAAGGAGTACGATTGGTCGCTGCTCATGTCTGATCACTGCTGTGTGAACCTCAGTCTCAGCGTTGACACCCTGGAATGGAATATATTCACCTCACTGCCCGGTCTTCGGGTCCTGGACCTCTCCAGCTCTGGAATTTTGGAAATTACGGACGCCGTCCAGGGGAGGAACCACACAAACATTGAGTTTCTGTATTTAAATAACAATCACTTGAAGGATCTCCCTACTACAGGCCTCCACCGCCCCTGAGTTAGTGTTGGCTCCAGTGACTGGGCAGGCAGCAGGGAGATTACATTATCTCTCTGCTGCCTAACTCTGGGAGTCTGGGACACAGCAAGAGACAGCCAAAACACCACCTTAGCAGGCAAGTGGCAATCCGCAAGGTGTGGCAGGTGATGTGGCAAGTGGCAATCCGCAAGGTGTGGCAGGTGACGTGGCAAGTGGCAATCCGCAAGGTGTGGCAGGTGATGTGGCAAGTGGCAATCCGCAAGGTGTGGCAGGTGACGTGGCAAGTGGCAATCCGCAAGGTGTGGAAGGTGACGTGGCAAGTGGCAATCCGCAAGCTGTGGTAGGTGATGTGGCAAGTGGCAATCTGCAAGGTGTGGCAGGTGACGTGGCAAGTGGCAATCCACAAGGTGTGGAAGGTGACGTGGCAAGTGACAATCTGCATCTGGTGGCAGGCAAGTGACAATCCACAAGGTATGGCAGGCGACGTGGCAAGTGACAATCCGCAACATGTGGCAGGTAACGTGGCAAGTGACACACTCAGGGCTCCCACTGATTCTGCATTATGGTGAGTTGAACTATTTCATGTTATATTACAATGTAATTATAGAAATAATGCGATTCAATCATCCTGACACTGTAACAACCATGGTGCCGGGATAATTGAAGCACCAACACCAGCCGTTTCCCCGATAAATTGCACACAAAGAAAACGGATTTTCTGGCAGTGCCCTGCCGAGACTAGACTCTGGATCCGCCCCTGGGTCTGAAAAAGTGAAAATATCCAGTGAGCGGCAGTTGTGTGGACGAAAATGCCTTGCTTGATGTAAGAGGTCAAAGGAGAATGGGCAGATTGGTTTGAAATGATAGAAAGGCAACAAGAACTCAAACAACCACTTGTTAAAACCAAGGTATACAGAATACATCTCTAAATGCACAACACATTGAACCTTGAAGCAGATGGGCTACAGCAGCAGAAGACCACACCGGGTGCGGTAAGGTTACAATTCACAACATTGCCTTTGGGCCCCTTAGTTCCAGTTTGCATCATTTAAACGCCACGGCTTACCTGAGTATTGTTGCTGACCATTTCCATCCCTTTATGACTACAGTGTACCCATCTTCAGATGGCTCCTTCCAGCAGGATAATGCACCATGTCACAAAGCTCAAATCATCTCACCACTGGTTTCTTGGATATGACAATGAGTTCACTGTACTCCAATGGCCTCCACAGTCACCAGATCTCAATCCTGTAGAGCATCAATAGAGCACCTTTGGGATGTGGTGGAAAGGGAGATGCACATCATGGATGTGCAGCCGACAAATCCGCAGCAACTGTGTGATGTTATCATGTCAATATGGACCAAAATCTCTGAGGAATGTTTCCAACAGCTTGTTAAATCTATGCCACTTAGAATTATGCCAGTTCTGAAGGGAAAGGGGGGTCCAAGCTGGTACTAGCAAGGTGTACCTCATAGAGTGGCTGGTGAGTGTATATTCAACAATATAAAAAAGAGGAAGCAAATGGTTGGTGGTTATTATCAGAGCACTACAGAAAACAAAAAAAGAGCATGTCCCCATCAAAAAAGGGAACACTCAACTGGATACACTGCATTACATGGCCATACTCTCCAAAAGCCAGGAAGCTAAAAACCCATAGCTGCTAGTATGCTAGGAAGGTGACAACACCTTCAGAGGTTGAGGTTCCACACTCTGTCCATGTACCACATCCTGCTTATTATTTGGACTACTAGTAAATGTGAAAATGTTGGAGAACCACTTCACACCTCCTCTCCTATTAAGTGATAGAACACTACTATAAAGTTGCAGGAACCCTAGAGTGCCTGATTGAACCTTTTCCTAAAACAACCCCCCCCCCCCAAAAAAAATATCTTTTGGATATAGAGAAAGACCCCTTTTGCATTGCATAATACAATGCTTAGTTCATGAACAACTATTACCAGGTGGGAACATTGCTACGTGTGAGGCATAAGGTTGTGGCCTGGCCTATTTCATTTAGTTAGTATTTGTGCTTTAAAAGTTTTAAGTGGCTCTTGGGACATGAGAAAAGTGGAACACTGATGGTGTAACCTGTCCTGGACTTTATGGTATCTGCTGTTCACTAGTAACTTAAATTTGTATGCATTGCCCCAAGTATGAGGTAATTTAAAAATGTTCATGATGCCAATGATCCTCTAATTCTAAATCTGTTCTTTTGAATTGTAGATGCTTCAACTTATGCACACTTTCTATTTAACGCTTTCGACACAGACCACAATGGATCTGTGAGTTTCGAGGTAGGTTGCAATCTGTCAGTATAGTACAAATTTTGTTTTTGTTTAATATTTAACTCCTCAACTTTGATGGGAAGTCACAAAATGTAGATCACTGTGTAGATTGAACCTAACGCTTATAGCCAAAAAAACAGCTGACACCCTGAAAATGTGTTCACCCATCCACTATATAATGCTGACTGACTGCTCTGGTTACATACATCAAAACAGGTGAAGCTCCCATTGCAATACGGGCAAAGAACTGTTTTTACTTGACTTATACCAGTTTGGCTATAGAGCCATTAGAAAAGAGCCACCCAAAAGGATTTACAGTACATCTTGATAGTATTCCCCTATGTTAAACTCGTACCCCACCAAAAAAATATTATTTTATAGAACAAGTTATCCCTCTGAAATTACATTGGGGTGGGGGTTACACATTATGTAGAGAGGCACAAATATGGATTAGCAGAATTATTTCGGCAGTTATGAGATGAGGATGAGATGAAGACAAAAATATTTTAAGGACAAAAAAAAAAAAAGCAAGTTTTGCTCTGGATATCAAAGTATCTAAAACTATAACGGTTTGTGCTACCCAAAGCAGTTCTTTTTTCTGTCTCATTCAGATACCACAGACTAGAATCTGGAAGAACATAGCAGTCACTGTCATTGATAGGGTTAATTTATGTGATATCCATTGAGGCCTCATGCACAAGTGATGTTTTTTCTGCATGTGGTGTTTTTTTTCTAGGCTAAACTCCCCTGTATGTTAGCCTATGTGTCCCTGCACACATACTGTAGGTATTTGGAGGAGTTTAGAGGCAGGGGCATTTAGAGACAGAAACCCCCCCACATCCAGTGCATACAGCAACAGCAAATTACTCGATTCAGATGTTGGTTCTGCCTCTGAGGTTGAGAAAGGCAGGAACATGAGCCTACAAAGAGGGGAGAACATTGGTACACAAATTGGCAGTCATGTCCCCCCAGCCACAGCGTATTGCCAAGTTGTCTCCAGTGGTAATGAGGAGGGGGGAGATGATGATGATGAGGTCACTGACTCGACTTGGGTCCCGGATAGAGCAGAGGAGGAAAGTGAGGGTGAGGCACAACCCCAACGAGGCATCCATCATGGAAGAGTAGGGAGCAGCCACCCTATTCCATCACATTTTGGAGCTGTTATCTTCCGGCCTACTTCCCACAGCTCAGCTGTCTGGGCCTTTTTTAGTGCATATGCAGCCAATTGCACTGTTGCTATTTGCAAACTTTGCCTAAAGCCCATCAAGTGTGGCAAAACTACGAACCATTTAGGTACCACATGCTTGACAAGGCATTTAACCTCCCACCACTCAGCCCCTTAGCAAGAGCACCTAAAAGCCACACAAAAGGCGCCCAAATCTGTCCCTCCTCCTTATTCACCTCAGTATGTCCCTGCTATACCTCATGACCTCTCAGCAGCCTTCACTGACAGGAATGATGGTCTAGCGCACGGTGCCCCAGGTCCATGCAGCATATTTGCCAGCACCACACCACCAGCTTTAGACTATAGCCGGCAAATTTCTCTGCCCCATCTGCTGCAGCGGGAAAAAATATACAATACCTGCCACCCACAAGCCCAGCGTGTAAATGCAAGCTTGTCAAAGCTGCTGGCTCTACAACTTCTGCTTTTCCGCCTGGTGGATTCTGCCCCCTTCCATGAATTTGCAGAATGGGCTGCACTGCAATGGCAGGTTCCCAGTCGATATTTCTTTTCACGTAAGGCCATTCCATCTCTCTACCATCACTTGGAAGGCAATGTTGTGGCATTGTTGGGCAAGGCAGTCAGCCACAAGGTCCACGTTACTGCTGACACGTGGTCCAGCAAGCATGGGCAGGGGCGATATATTTCATTCACAGCACACTGGGTAACTCTGCTTGCAACTCGGACATATGCAGGACAGGGCTCAGTGCTGCAGCTTGTTGTGTCCCCACATCTCCATACAGCTGGTGATGATGCCAGATTCGTCAGCTCTACCCCCTCCTCCTCCTCCATGCCCTCCTCTGCTGAATTGTCCTATAAACCTCAAGTACCCCTAAGCATTCAAAGGGCTATTCAATGAGTCAGGCTAAAAGGTGCCATGCAGTGCTTCAGCTGGTGTGTCTTCAGTTGGCTGAAATTCTGTGGGAATTCAACCTGCCCGTAAACTGCCTGATTTGTGACATGCCCACCAGGTGGAACTCGGCTTTGGCAATGCTGCAACGGCTGCACATGCAGCAGAGGGCCCCCAATGAGTACCTGTGTGAGTATGGCACAGCGACAGGTTTAGGTCGGCTCGGCTTTATTCCCCACGCCAATGGCTGCTCATAAAGAATACATGCACTGTACTGTAACCATTTGAGGAGGCCACAAGGATGGTGAGCCATCACAATGCATGCATCAGTAATACAATCCCTTTTGTGTTTCTGCTGGAGCAGACTCTGCGTGGCATTATGAACAGGGCACTCGAGGCAGAACAGTGGGAGAAAGAGGAGGACTTCCTTTCCTCTGAAGGCCCACTTTATGGAGACAACATTGTTCCTATGCCACAGAACACACAAGAGGAAAGAGAGGAGGAGGAGGATTCTGGCAGTTTCAGAGGCATTGAAGCCGAAAGACATACATCAAACAGTAAGAGATGGTTTTCCATCCGCAGAACCCTTGGGAGTTGTACATGGCTGGGAGGAGGCAGTTCCAGATACTCTAATCCTCAGTGACCCCGAGGAGTCTGCTTCTCATGCCTCCGCAAATTTGCAGTGTATAGGCTCCCTCATGCTTCAAAGCCTGCGAAAAGACCCAAGAATATGTGCCGTAAAGGAGAAGGATCACTATTGGTTGGCAACCCTCCTTGACCACCGTTATAAGGGGAAAGTCTCATCCCGTCCCCATAAAGAGTGCAGAAGATGAAATCGCTTGAGGACACTTAAAGAGAAGTTTATCCAACACTTTTCCCGACTCTGGTAGGTTACAGTGGCGTGGAAAACGTAGTTTTGAGGCTTCTGTTAGTCAAGAGAGGAGCGGTGGAGAAGGCGGCCGCCTAAGTGATGCATTTCTCAATTTTTTTAGCCCTCAGCTTCCACATGCGATCGGCAGTGTCTGCATCACATGGTGGACGATTGTCTAGGGGCAAACACAGAGATGAAGAGCTTTCCAGTTGATGATCCATTGGCTTACTGGGTCATGAGACTAGACCACTGGCCAGAACATGCCCAGTATGCTATTGAGCTGCTGGGCTACCCTGCATTTAGTGTGCTTTCTGAACGGGCATTCAGTCCTGCTGGAGGTTTTGTTACTGATTATAGAACGCGTCTGTCCACAGACTCGGTGGACCGTCTGAATTTTATCCAAATGACTCAGTCCTGGATTACCAGCAGCTACCAAGCCCCTGGTGCCGATGTCTCCGATTGTTTTTGGGATATGGAATCTCTGCAGGACGTCTAGGCTGCCTAGTGTTGTGGATGTTGATTTCATCTGGAAGAATGTTTTTGGTGTAGGTTTCCTGGGCATAATTAACACCCAAGGACCAATTTGTACGCAACTGTTTGACAGGTGCATATCATTAGAATTTTTGACAGCAAGGCCAATTCTTGCTTTTATCAAGAGTACCTATATAGGGTTACGGTGTGAGGATGCCACTGACACCCAAAGAACAATTTTTCCACACCTGTTTGACAGGTACATATCATTACAATTTTTGACAGCAAGGCCATTTCTTGCTTTCATCAAGAGTACCTCTATAGGGTTACGGTGTGAAGGCGCCACTGACACCCAAAGAACAATTTTTCTGCTTCCATTAAAGAAGTAGAAATTCAAAGTCTGTGGTAGAGACACTAGAATTTATCCAAAAAATCTCTAATCTTGTTCCCCGTGCACTACATTGTTGCCTTATCATACAGACTGACTCCCCAAGCCGTTGCTTACAAAATAAAGAAAGCTTGCAGGGAATATGTCATTTTTTTGGCTTTATAAATGCATTTATTGCTGCAGCAGCTTCTATAACTTTCAGCATCAATAAATCACTGCTCATTTAAGAAATTAAGTTTTTTACAAACTTTTTTTCATTGGTACATGTCCCCTAGGGCAGTACACGGACCCCCATACCCATTGTATGCCCAATTACTTACATATAAGCCTTCAAAAGGGGCCCTTTTGATTTTTTCACGTTCGGGTACCATAGACTTCAGTGGGGTTTGTTTTTCGGTTCTGAACTTTCCCGATGGTCGAAAGTTCTGGTGCAAACCCGAACAGGGGGTCGTTCGGCCAAAACTCTCCAGCCTGGAGGGAAGGAGTCTAGGAGAGTTAGCAAATGTCCAGTGTGCATGAGGCCTTAGTCATATCCAACTCTTATGCCCCGTACACACGGTCGGACATTGATCGGACATTCCGACAACAAAATCCATGGATTTTTTCCGACGGATGTTGGCTCAAACTTGTCTTGCATACACAGGGTCAAACAAAGTTGTCGGAAAATCATATTGTTCTGAACGTGGTGACGTAAAACACGTACGTCGGGTCTATAAACAGGGCAGTAGCCAATAGCTTTCGTCTCTTAATTTATTCTGAGCATGTGTGGCATGTGCATGTGCGTCGGATTTGTGTACACACGATCGGAATTTCAGACAACGGATTTTGTTGTCGGAAAATTTTATAGCCTGCTCTCAAACTTTGTGTGTCGGAAATTCCGATGGAAAATGTGTGATGGAGCCCACACACGGTCGGATTTTCCGACAACAAGGTCCTATCACACATTTTCCATCGGAAAATCCGACCGTGTGTACAGGGCATTAGAGATTCGATAGACCAGTTCACTGGCTACCTTTTCTGACACGCTTTGGAGCCATGTCCATACAATTTTCTTGGGAAATTTTTTACAAGATATGTCACTATGCCTTTCATCAACCCTCACTGTTTACATGGGCTTGAGACCGGCATGCAGAATGTAATAACACATGTACATGACCAATTTCTTCACCCACACTGGGGCCAATTTAAACAGGAGCTAATTAACCTACCAGCATGTCTTCGGAATATGAGAAAGAACTGGACAACCCAGAGGTAACCACGCAGGAACAGGGAGAACATGCAGACTCCATGCAGATCTTAGTTGAAAATCATGAGGCAGAGGATCAAGGCAAAAGTACTAACCACTAAGCCACTATGCTACCCAACGTGGTGAATTAAAAGAAAAATTATCACTATTGTAATACAATATTTACTTGAGACCAGGACATGTAGTACTTTGTCTCATCTTCCTAGGTGCCCTGTAACACTAGCTGTAATGTCAGACAGGGCGCCCCCCTTAGGCACATGACTGCCTGACACCTCAGCTAACATAGATAGTGAGCATCTTTTTCCGGTTCCCAACACTTGCCTAAAGCAAGCACCAGCAAGGGGAATGCAGAGGCATGTTAGCCAAGGAAAGGGTGCCCTGTCTGAAATTGCAGCAAGTATTACAGGGTACCTAGGAAAATGGGACAAAGTACTACATGTATTTTGTCCTGTGGGGAATTGAATAAAGTAAAACAAAATTGATAATTCTTCTTTAAAGAAAAGTCAAACATTTTTCCCCTTAAAGTGGTACTTCACTCTCTCAATCAACAGTAACTAATTTCAATCCTTATGCTGCTAGCATTAGTAAATGGATAGGAAAGTATATCATATTTGCTTGTTTAAACTTTTTTTTTACATTTCTTCAGTTACTTCCTGGTTTCTATGCCTAGACAAATGATGTCATACATCCCGGGAGACTACAGCTAAGCACACCCTCCTGCCTGCATGCCTGAGCTAAGGGCAGGTGGATTCCAAGAAGTAAAGGCAACATGAATCATCTGCCCTTACTCAAGAAGGCCACGGCCAGAAATGCTAGGGGGTAAGAATCCGGGTTCAAGTTGCGGACTTGCTGGTATTATAAATCCGTCATGATTCATAAGATGTTTCCCCAATGTCTGGACACCTGCTGGTGATGTGGAGAGGAGTCTAGCTCTCTTCTCCATATTTTTAGGTCCTGCAGATTACTACCCCCTTATTGGGCAGGAGTCCACTGCATTAACCCTGAAATTTACTGGCCGCCTGTAACCACAGGATCTGACACTTTTCCTCCTGCATCACCACTATTTCTCCAGTAAGGCCTACAGGCATTCTATATAACCATTATTGCTCACTGGGGCAAAGAGCTGCATTCTGCTTTTTTGGAAGCAGACACAGGCTCCGCCCATATCCGCCTGGCTGAAAAGGGTCGCTGAAATTAATGAGCTGGAAGATTTGGTGGCCACAGAGAAGAGTTTTCATGAAAACTTCCTCAAAAAGTGGTTTTACTGGCACAAATGTGTTTACTCTGAGGAATATATGGCCTTGCTGACATAAATTTGCCTCCTTAGAAATCTGGAGGTTGTCTCAGAGGTGCTCCTGTGCCCTTACTTTCCTCCTCTTCCTCGACAATCTACCCCCGCCTACTTTCTTTCGAGTGATGGTGTCTACCATGTAAAATTCCACGGGGTATAGAAATCCCCTAGTGCCTCGTTTTTTGGGACATTTACTTATATATTGCCATTTCACATGCTTGTCATTGAGTTCCATGTGGGACAGGGGATTACTCTGTGTTTAGGCTGCCATGCAGTCTGCATGCTGAGCATCTTTATGCATATGCTATTATTTTAGATGTATTTGTCCCACGGTTTCTGTACTATTTCTGTTTCTGTGTTGCTTAAAAATAAAGTATGTAAAAAAAAAAAAAAAAAGTGCTAGGGGTTCTTTTTTAAAGTAATTTCTCAACAAAATAAAGCATGTAGACATGGATGGATAGGTGAGTTTGCTTTTGAATATCAAAAATGAATTAAATAGCATTTTCAGTTTGTGGTGCTCAGATGCAGTGTAGTTCCATTTTACACAGGTTTATTTTTTTTTGTTTTCAATGTGTTTATTGGGTTTTAAAACGATGGTAAAGCGGCGCCGCTTTACCGCTGACGCCCGGGCGCCCGCAGTGTGAAAGGGGTCATACCGTTTTTTTTTAAATTCATTAAAGTGTATTTTTTCCCAAAAAATGTGTTTGAAAGACCGCTGCGCAAATACAGCGTGACATAAAATATTGCAACAAACGATATATATATAATGTTTGGGGGTTTCAGGTAATTTTCTAGCAAAAAATCCTGATTTTAACTTTTAAGCAACAAATGTCAGAAAAAGGTTTAGTCTTTAAAGCAGAACTTCAGTCACTTTTCATCGTTCTATCTATTAAATCTTCTGCCTTTGTTGTTTTAACTTTGGATAGTATTATTTTATTACAAATTATGTGAGCAGATGCAGTTTCTCTTTAAGTGGTTAAACTGACTTCATTTACAGACCATATTTCATCCCTTCGATCTAAGAATGAAATGTTTACAATATTTCTCTTTATCACCGTTGTTGGGATAAACTTGGCAGGCTGCCTGGATTTTTTATTCTTTTTGTCAGCTGTCAGAAGTGAGCAGAGAACTTTCTGCACTTGCTACATAGAATCAGGAAAAGGGAGGGGAGTAGAATCGTGATTTTGATTCTTTAACAAATTAATCGTGCAGCCTCTACTATATATATATATATTTTTTTTTTTTATTTGCTATTTTTTTCCCCACAAAAGTGGTGTTACCCTTTAAAGTGATTCTGTCACCAAAAAAATAAATTAAAAAATTTGTAAAATGAAAGTAATAAAAAGTATTAGCCCTGCTGCCAGTGGCTTTAAACATCCATTTCTTTAAAACCTACACTGGCTGAAAAACCTTTGGCATGTGTAGAAAGGATCGGATAAGGGTGGAACTATAATGCGATAGTGTGGAACATTGGCATTTGACACACTCCGGAGCTGAAGTGAAGGAAGATTAAATTCATGGGTCCCAGGGCTGGTAAGTATTTTGACTTTTTTTCTTCTGACTTTCTTAAATTAATATTTTGTGACAGTGTTCCTTTTACTCAGGAGATCATATTTCATTCATAGCCTTCAAAGTACATAGCTAAGTCCTAAATATTTATTATTAAATTTAATTTAAATTTATTATTAAATGCATAAAAAATAAAGGAACCTGGAAATGATTTTACAGTCTTGACAACTATGCAGAGTGTGCTGTTTCATGGTATTTGTGTATTTTGTATATGTGAAAAACATTCATACAAAAGCACATTTTTTAACCTAATAATTTATAAATATTGTAAACTCTGGAATGCTATCTCCAGCAATGCATTTCATATAAATATTGAATATCCTCATAATTGCTATACACCTGATTTCATTTCTGACCAGATAATTTAACTATATTCTGTTTCAATCAATAGAGAGGAAAGTCAATATGTCTCTTGGGAGAAAGGTGGCAAAATAAGACTTTTCTGCTGGTATAGATCATCATTTCCTGTCACAACACTCACAGTTGTTTAAATGATTGTATGACATCCTAAATAAAGTTTCCTTCATGCGGCAATGCTTTAAATTGGTCTTATTTGTGAGATTATAGGTTGCCAACTCATTCCTCTTCAACATGTACACAAATAGTTATTTGAATTTCACATTCCAGAGACTTGCATTAATATTATGAATAGCTATTTATTCACTCGTGCCTGAATTGTGTTTTTGAATGCAGTATTTGAATCAAAAAATGATTCCATAAAATATGTCCCTATAGTGGACATGAAGACCTGACAGTGATGGAGTGTTGCCTTTTTTTGTTGTGTAGAATAACTTACCAGTACAGAGCATGCAACCCAATCCAGTAAAGAAAATAGAACCGCAAACTAAGTGCAAGTATGGGTTCACCTGCAACACATTGATTTGTAACCTCTAAAGCAGGTGCATCCAAAAAATGTCTAAAGTAAAAAAAAAAAAAAATTTGTATCCTAATATATATATTTACTGTGCACAATGCTGTGGACTAGAGTTAGAAATATAAAGGGGTACTAAAGGGATAATAGTTAACCCTTGGCTTAGAACCATGTTGAGACAGATAATCACAGAAAAAACCCTAAACTGAAAAAATTTGGATTTTACACTTACCACTCCAGGAGTAGAATAAACAGTATACATTTTATTAAACCATTCTATATAAATAATTTGTATATTTAAAAAAAGCCCCAAGAAAAGAAGGAAGGAAAAGGATACTATTTTTTTTTTTTTTTTATTATTATTCAGGATTTATATAGTACCGACAGTTTACGCAGCGCACAAGCTTCTCTGAAGAGATGAGTTTTCAGGGATCATCTGATAGTAGACAAAGTAAGAGATAGTCGGACAGATTGGGGTAGAGCATTCCAGAGGATGGGAGAGGCTCAGAAGAAACCCTGGAGGCGAGCATGGGATAAGGTGACAAGGGAGCTAGAGAGCAGGAGGTCTTGGGAGGAGCAAAGAGAACAATTAGATTGGTATTTTGAGACCAGGTTAGTGATGTAGCTGGGGGCCAGGTTGTGGATGGCTTTGTAAGTTACTGTTAGTATCTTGAATTTAATTTGTTGGGTGAGTGGCAGCCAATGGAGGGATTGGCAGAGAGGGGTAGCAGATGCCGAGCGGTTTGTAAAGTGGATGAGCCTGGCAGCAGCGTTCATGATGGACTGAAGGGAGGATTTATTCAAGGTGAGAGATAACCAGGGAGTGCATTAGAAGCTTTGTGGTGACGTGGTGATATTGCATTTTTGCATGCTACATGATTAAACACAAATGATATTGCTCCAAATATAATATTCCTCTGGGACTCCAACAGATAGGTGTCTTCTGTGAATCTCATGGGGCAAAGCCCACTTTTTCAAGAAGGAACTGTTATTATGTGTCTGTTGCGCATGCTGAAAATATATGTACAATGGCTGCCATAGATGATAATCGACTTTTCAAATATGCTTCACACATCGATGGGGTCTAGAGGAAATTACAAAGGATAATTTCATGACCTGGCATTGCTGGCAACATCTTTTACTTCTATTAGCCACCACCAGAAATTACCGTGTATGCATAGCTGTCTCTCTGCAACCATGCGAGAAGCATTGAGGGGTCCATCTGTTTTTGAGTGGCATCTGTTGAAGCTTTGTTTTTAGATGTGTACATATATTTTCAGAATGCGCAACAGACACATAATAGCAGTTTCTTTCTGAAGAAACTGCAAAACGTGTATCATCTGTAACGTGTCTTACCAAATGTTGTGTGTAATCTGTAGTATGCAAAAAGGAAAATATACTCCTATATTCCTATGGACTGTAATAACATGCACCTCCAGGTAATTGTAGCTTCCATATTGGGCTCCATTTGAGTTATAATTCCTGGGGAGCCCTTATATGTAAATGTTGATCTCTGCCAATGGTCAAAAGCCTGGTTCCACAACTTACCCCTTCAAGTATGTTGTTACTTTCACCATCATGGCTTCCTCTGGAGTATAGTTTGGGGAGCAGGTTGACATTAGGGCCAGTCATGTGAGCTGGGTCAAAATGGACCAAATGGATCTCCACTAAATTGCTGTAAAACAAAATGTAATTACATGGCAGGATTTCCACAAATCTAGAAAACTAGATGATCTGGGCCTGATTTATAGTTTTTGTAGGCCAACATTCCTTTTAGTCTTGAATAAAATAGGGAATGTCAAGAATGTCAAAGCGCTTCCACATCCCTTGTGCCCCCAAATATGTCCGGAGTCAGGAAGTTTCAACAATTTGTTGAAAACTAAAAAAGGTTTTGGCGTCAAATTGCTCAGTAACAAGCAGTGCTCCAGCATTGTTAGCAAGAGAGGCCTAACCTGTTGACATTAGCCTGTGTATTATATAATTTATATTATAGATTCACACTCCAGCAGTGTCACTGGAATGTTTTTGGTGTACACGTGGAGCGGGGATAGGCTCTTGGGTTTGGCATGTTAAAGGGTGTTATATGAAATATGATAAACTTAATGGGCTTAAGATATGATAAGGCAAGCAGTTCATTTTGAGGAATGTCCTAGATATGCAAAGCAACTACCAAGCCTTTTTGGAATAAATAGCTTCCTTTTATTACCAAAAATGTGAAACTTTTACCATTACCTTTTTCCTTTTACTTTCAGAGATCTGAGAGAAAAGCTTGGTGCTGCTTGTGCATGATCTACAGGCTCTTCGTATGTAATATATTTAGTGTTTATTGCATATTAAACTTGTTTGTTGCGGCAAATGGTTCACATTAATCAGGTTTACACCCCTGTAGGAAGATGAGGGAAACATTTAGCAGCTGTTTGCCAAGTCTTTATGTCTTCATTGTCTGTGGAAATGGAAGATGATGTTTCATTCACTGATATGCATAGAGAAAACAAGTTCTCTATATATTACAAGGATCAGGTCATTTTATTTGTATTCACGTCCCTGATGATTTCAGCATGCTCCTTGTGTGCAGTACGTAGATGTAATGATAGGAGGCCACACTCAGCTTTCTATTGCGCCTTCAAACCAGCTTTATTGCAACAAGTGACAGAGACAGTTAGATTCCTTGCCTCTGACACATTAGTCTCTACTGAAACTTATTACATCTGCAGCAGGGGGAAAGTGACAAGGCCTGGAGTTTATCTAGTACCCAGAGTTGCTGTGCAGTGTTTGGGTCTTTTCAGAGGGATGATTCAGACTCTCAATTGTATACATTTTGTTGTTCTATGGCTGCCACCATTTGGCAGTTATTTCACCTCTACTGGCGCCTGGGCTAGATTTGATTGAGATTTTGCTGATGTGTCATAGTGTATTACTTCACATTCATTATGGTGCATTGTTTCTTGCATTTTTTGTGCATAGCAGTAAGGCAGCCCAACTTTAATGCTTTAATGCAGTACATCACAACATACTTATGGTTCACAACTGTGCATTAGGGTGCCAATCAGAATGAACAACACTACAATACACCGAGAGCCATGTGTTAATGTGTCCCTGGGATAAAAAAAGAATAGGATCCCTTTTTGAATTGGGTATTTTTCCTTTCAGGGCTTTTTTTCTCACAAAATAGGTTCAGGAACCATAACAACGAAACACACACACACACACTCTGAACCGCATCAAATAGTGAGTGTGGTCAAATCTCACAAACAGTGGAAGGGTCTTAACCACTTCAGCCCCGGAAGGTTTTACCCCCTTCCTGACCAGAGCACTTTTTACAATTCGGCACTGCGTCGCTTTGACTGCTAATTGCGCGGTCATGCAATGCTGTACCCAAACGAAATTTGCGTCCTTTTCTTCCCACAAATAGAGCTTTCTTTTGATGGTATTTGATCACCTCTGCCGTTTTTATTTTTTGCGCTATACACGGAAAAAGACCGAAAATTTTGAAAAAAAATGATATTTTCTACTTTTTGTTCTAAAAAAAATCCAATAAACTCAATTTTAGTCATACATTTAGGCCAAAATGTATTCGGCCACATGTCTTTGGTAAAAAAAATGTCAATAAGTGTATATTTATTGGTTTGCGCAAAAGTTATAGCGTCTACAAACTAGGGTACATTTTCTGGAATTTACACAGCCTTTAATTTATGACTGCCTATGTCGTTTCTTAAGGTGCTAAAATGGCAGGGCAGTACAAAACTCCCACAAATGACCCCATTTTGGAAAGTAGACACCCCAAGGAATTTGCTGAGAGGCATGTTGAGCCCATTGAATATTCATTTTTTTTGTCCCAAGTGATTGAATAATGACAAAAAAAAAAAAAAAAAATTACTAAAAGTTGTCACTAAATGATATATTGCTCACACAGGCCATGGGCATATGTGGAATTGCACCCCAAAATACATTTAGCTGCTTCTCCTGAGTACGGGGATACCACATGTGTGGGACTTTTTGGGAGCCTAGCCGCGTACGGGGCCCCGAAAACCAAGCACCGCCTTCAGGATTTCTAAGGGCGTACATTTTTGATTTTACTCCTCACTACCTATCACAGTTTTGAAGGCCATAAAATGCCCAGATGACATAAAACCCCCCCAAATGACCCCATTTTGGAAAGTAGACACCCCAAGCTATTTGCTTTGAGGCATGTTGAGTCCATGGAATGTTTTATATTTTGACACAAGTTGCGGGAAAGTGACAAATTTTTTTTTTTTTTTTTTTTTTTGCACAAAGTTGTCACTAAATGATATATTGCTCACACAGGCCATGGGCATATGTGGAATTGCACCCCAAAATACATTTAGCTGCTTCTCCTGAGTACGGGGATACCACATGTGTGGGACTTTTTAGGAGCCTAGCTGCGTACGGGACCCCGAAAACCAAGCACCGCCTTCAGGATTTCTAAGGGCGTACATTTTTGATTTTACTCCTCACTGCCTATCACAGTTTCGGAGGCCATGGAATGCCCAGGTGGCACAAACCCCCCCCAAATGACCCCATTTTGGAAAGTAGACACCCCAAGCTATTTGCTGAGAGGCATGGTGAGTATTTTGCAGCTCTCATTTGTTTTTGAAAATAAAGAAAGACGAGAAAAAAAATTTTTTTTTTTCTTTTTTCAATTTTCAAAACTTTGTGACAAAAAGTGAAGTCTGCAAAATACTCACTATACCTCTCATCAAATAGCTTGGGGTGTCTACTTTCCAAAATGGGGTCATTTGGGGGGGTTTTGTGCCACCTGGGCATTCCATGGCCTCCGAAACTGTGATAGGCAGTGAAGAGTGAAATCAAAAATTTACGGCCTTAGAAAGCCTGAAGGCGGTGCTTGGTTTTCGGGGTCCCGTACGCGGCTAGGCTCCCAAAAAGTCCCACACATGTGGTATCCCCGTACTCAGGAGAAGCAGCAGAATGTATTTTGGGGTGTAATTTCACATATTCCCATGGCATGTTTGAGCAATATATCATTTAGTGACAACTTTGCGCAAAAAAAAATAAAAAAAATAAAAAATTGTCTCTTTCCCGCAACTTGTGTCACAATATAAATTATTCCATGGACTCAACATGACTCTCAGCAAATAGCTTGGGGTGTCTACTTTCCAAAATGGGGTCATTTGGGGGGGTTTTGAACTGTCCTGGCATTTTATGCACAACATCTAGAAGCTTATGTCACACATCACCCACTCTTCTAACCACTTGAAGACAAAGCCCTTTCTGACACTTATTGTTTACATAAAAAAATAATTTTTTTTTGCAAGAAAATTACTTTGAACCCCCAAACATTATATATTTTTTTTAAAGCAAATGCCCTACAGATTAAAATGGTGGGTGTTTCATTTTTTTTTTCACACAGTATTTGCGCAGCGATTTTTCAAACGCATTTTTTGGGGAAAAAACACACTTTTTTACATTTTAATGCACTAAAACACACTATATTGCCCAAATGTTTGATGAAATAAAAAAGATGATCTTAGGCCGAGTACATGGATACCAAACATGACATGCTTTAAAATTGCGCACAAACGTGCAGTGGCGACAAACTAAATACATTTTTAAAAGCCTTTAAAAGCCTTTACAGGTTACCACTTTAGATTTACAGAGGAGGTCTACTGCTAAACTTACTGCCCTCGATCTGACCTTCGCGGCGATACCTCACATGCATGGTGCAATTGCTGTTTACATTTGACGCCAGACCAACGCTTGCGTTCACCTTAGCGCGAGAGCAGGGGGGACAGGGGTGCTTTTTTTTTTTTTTTTTTTCCTTTCTTTATTATTATTATTTTTTTATCTTATTTTTAAACTGTTCCTTTCATTTTTTTTTTTTTAAATCATTTTTATTGTTATCTCAGGGAATGTAAATATCCCCTATGATAGCAATAGGTAGTGACAGGTACTCTTTTTTGCAAAAATTGGGGTCTATTAGACCCTAGATTTCTCCTCTGCCCTCAAAGCATCTGATCACACCAAGATCGGTGTGATAAAATGCTTTCCCAATTTCCCAATGGCGCTGTTTACATCCGGCGAAATCTACGTCATAAAATGCTCGTAGCTTCCGGTTTCTTAGGTCATAGAGATGTTTGGAGCCACTCTGGTCTCTGATCAGCTCTATGGTCAGCTGGCTGAATCACCGGCTGCATTTTCAGGTTCCCTGTTGAGACAGGAGAGCCAGAGAAAAACACGGAAGATGTTGGGGGGGAGGGGCATTCCCTCCCACTGCTTGTAAAAGCAGTCTAGAGGCTAATTAGCCACTAGGATTGCTTTTACATGAAAGCCGACCGCTGGCTGAAAAGAATGATACCAAGATGATACCTAAACCTGCAGGCATCATTCTGGTATAACCACTCAAAGTCGTGAATGGCATACCTGAAGACAAAAAAATGGTTAACATTAAAGCACAGTAAACGGTAAGGTATAAAAAATTGCATACCTGAAAAGCAAACATGATAAAACATAATAACAATAAAACATTGCAGAATAGAATACAGTAAAAAAGAGCAGAACAATAGAGAGAGAATAGAGAGAGAGAGAACAATAAAACGACAACTATTTTTATTTTATATTTTTGTTTGTGTTTTTTTTTTTTTTTTTTTACACTTTTTTTTGTAACTAACTTTTATAACTGTAACCGGTTCCAGGTTCGGGTCTCTCAAAATGCGATGGCATCTCGGGAGACCCTGTGAAAGTGTGCCTAGTCTGTGCAATGCTGTACCCTACGCTAATACTCAACTAGTGCATGGTAGCGTTCAAAACATTCACCAATGCAAAGACCAGGATTGTCAGGACAGGAGGGACAATAATAGTGGGTGTCACGCCTATATCCGCGCTTGCTGCAGACACTACCTCTTTTTTGGGGGGGTTCGCTGGGTAGGGGTACTCGGGAGGACATAAAAATGCCTCTCATGCAGCCGACTGCATTTGGTTGGGGATGTGAATGGGGGAAGTACGGGCGCTGCAGAAGCGGTGGGTTCCCAATTAGGATTGGCGAATGCAGCAGGAAGGGCACTATGGGCACGACGGGCCTGTGTTTGTCTTTTTGGTGGCAGCGGGACACTACTTGTGCTTGCCACCTCACCAGCTTGAACTGCACTTATGTGACTCGCCACGTCACCAAGTGTTACTGCAGTGCTGGTTTGACTACGACCGGGGTGTACTAGGCCGCTGGCGCTTGCCAGTTCACCAAAACGCTACCAAAAAAACTGTTAGCGATCGCAGGGATCAGGCCTGACTCTGCGAACGCTGCAGTTATGCGTTTAGTGTTTTGTAAGTGACAGTGATCGATCGATACTGCACTTGGGTGGGCTGGGCCGGGCGGAGGGGCAAAACGCAGGTGCTAGCAGGTATCTGGGCTGATCCCGCTAACACTGCGTTTTTGGGAACCCTAAACTGCTGGGGACGCTAGTATAGATCTGATCGGATCAGATATTGATCCGATCAGATACTATACCACTAAGGGAGGTATACGGTGCGTGCGTGGGTGTTAGCGGTACTGGCGCTAACCTGACGCTGCCTGGGGCTGGTGCTTGCCAGTTCACCAAAACGCTACCAAAAAAACTGTTAGCGATCGCAGGGATCAGGCCTGACTCTGCGAACGCTGCAGTTATGCGTTTAGTGTTTTGTAAGTGACAGTGATCGATCGATACTGCACTTGGGTGGGCTGGGCTGGGCGGAGGGGCAAAACGCAGGTGCTAGCGGGTATCTGGGCTGATCCCGCTAACACTGCGTTTTCGGGAACCCTAAACTGCTGGGGACGCTAGTATAGATTTGATCGGATCAGATATTGATCCGATCAGATACTATACCACTAAGGGAGGCATATGCTGCGTGCGTGGGTGTTCGCGGTACTGGCGCTAATCTGACGCTGCCTGGGGCGACGCATATCACCGACGGGCGATCAGGGGGCTAAACCTTTATTCGGTAATAAACGGCGGGTGCCCTGACACTATAAAAAATAAACGAACTAACCAGCGTCACCCGTAACAGTTATACGGTGATCAGTGGTGAAAGGGTTAACTAGGGGGCAATCAAGGGGTTAAAACATTTATTAGATAGTATATGGGGGTCCCTGTCGCTATAAAATGCTGACGGCGAACCTCAATATTTACGTTCCTAACTACCGTCACCAGCGACACTAATACAGCGATCAGAAAAATGATCGCTTAGTGACACTGGTGAGGGGGGGTGATCAAGGGGTTAAAACTTTATTAGGGGGGGTTAGGGGGGTATCCTAGACCTAAAGGGGGGTAATACTCACTGCCCTAACACTAACTGTCACAAACTGACACTATGCAGTAATCAGAAAAAAAAAAAAAAAAAAATACTGCTAATGTCAGTTTGTGACAGGGGGGGGTGATTGGGGGGGATCGGGGGGCGATCGGGGGGGGATCGGGGGTGTAAGGTATGCCTGGCATGTTCTACTGTGTGTGTGTGTTGTGCACTCACTTGTCTTCTCTCCTCGGCGCTGGAACGGAAACTGCCAGACCGAGGAGAGATGACATCACATCCTCTGCCTGTGTGAAACGACACACAGGCAGAGGAGGATTCCCATTGGCTGGGAGCGATCGCGAGGGGGGGGCCACGATCGGATGGTCTCCCCCTCGCCTCCCGACGCTCCCAGTCAAATGCCGACCGCCGATGGCACCAGGGGGGGTCCGATCGGACCCCCCGCCCGCGGGAGGCAGATCACGTACGGGTACGTGATTCTGCCTGCCCGTGCCATTCTGCCGCAGTATATATGCGGTAGGCGGTCGGCAAGTGGTTAAAGGGGCATTAAATACCAGGAGTGCATTACATAGAAAGTGCAGAGGGAGGGGGGGGTGGGTTACACGCAGAGTTCAGGGGTGTGCTGCGTACATAGTGCAGAGTTCAGGGGTGCAGAGTTCAGCCATCTTCCACAGCTGCTTACCTCTTCATCCCCAATTCACATCTAACTTTCACCCATCTTCAGCTCTGATCTCTCCATGCAGCTCCCTTTCCACTGCCCCATTTTCTCCCTCCCTCCTTAAAAGCTCCACCATTTTCCACATGTCTTACTTGTGTTGCTGTATTAAGCTGAAGCACCCAGCCAGCTCTAGTACCTTCCTGCACCTCCCTCTCTCACCTGTGGGGAGTTCATCCAGTGGGGGTGTTGGGATGGGGATGGGGACAAGGGAGATGCACCCTGGGCACCTGCATTTTCCTTGTCCCCATCCTGCACTCAGTGGGAGCCACTCAGGAGATCAGATCTGTGGGAGCCATTGGGAGACAAGCTGTCACTTGTCAACACACAAGCCGGACTTCTGTGTTTATAAGTGATAGTGGTGAGCAAGGAGCAGAGGGTCTAAG
Organism: Lithobates clamitans; assembly: GCA_037952925.1. Taxonomy (NCBI): domain Eukaryota; kingdom Metazoa; phylum Chordata; class Amphibia; order Anura; family Ranidae; genus Lithobates; species Lithobates clamitans. The sequence continues at coordinate 2,403,459 of JBBGZY010000381.1, read as the reverse complement.
AGGTGGAACTGATTTCTACCAAATTCCGGCTGAATAAAAGCCCTGTTTCCCTTTAAAGAGTTAATTAACTTTAACCAAAAAGTGCCTATGCAGGTAAGAGATGACTGTAGGTAAAAACAAACTATGTAGCTTTGACTAAAGTTAATTATTGCCCTTGCTGTAGGTGTAAGCCATTTATGTACCTCCAAGCCTGCTGAAAAACTCGAAGATATGGAGATCCCCCTCCTGTCCTGTCCCATTTCTAGAACATATAAAGATGCTCCCAGCTGTTAGTGCTCACCCCCACTATCACAGGCCCGAGCTGTGGTTCCAATTCTAAGCTCAGTGTTGCTGCAATGGAGGATATAATGAACTTCACACGTATAGAGGTTTGTGGGCTTGTTCCTGTAATGATGAAAGCGTGCAGTAATGGTTGGGAGCTTCTTAGCAATGTCCTGCCAACTGGGCAGGACAGGAGACAGCAATAAAAATATTCCTTATATTATTGCTAGGTCCATGGAGTAGGTCTGGAGAGGAAAACCTCTTTTGTGTTTTCTGGGCAATATTAAAGGAGGACTACGTTAAAGGCTCATTCACACCATCGCATTGTGGTAAAAAGTGAGTTACTGCAACATGTAGTAAGGTACTATATATGCGTTGGATCATTGCATTGCCATTGATTTTGAATGGCACACCAATGCCTTATATTGCACCATATTTTATTCCTTCAATATGTACTATAGCTTACATAAATGAAAAGTGCTCTATGAATGGGGGAGGAGAACCATTCACCTGTCCGTCTTTGATTCATATGGTTCTCTTCATTCATAATATAGCAGGACAGAGGATTTCAACCATGACAGCCAGTACCAGCACAAGGAACTCTTTAAACTAAAAGGAAGCCATGTACTTAAAAAAAAAATGACATAAACGTAAGCTATAAAATTAGTGATTGTGTAGCACTACCTCTGCAAGCACCGCTGGTAATATTGGAAACTTTGACACTCCAGGTTATACTCACACAAACGGGTAGCAACTTACAAGCTTTGTGACATTGAGAGGTGAAACTTTAAATTTATACATGAAGCAGGTTAGTGGAGCCAATGAGTATACAGCAATATCACTAAGCAAGGATGACTCAGGAAAACAAAAAAATATGACAAGGTCTAACTTAACAGTGGAGTAATGTACCCAATTGAAGGACAACTGACTCTACAATAGACATGCGAGCACGAAATATAAAACTGTCTCTGGGTCAGCATGAACAATACCCTCCAGACCTAATAGTGTGACAACTGACAGCCTCAATTTGGTACTAAAAATATTAAGGCTATACTGCTGGTGCACACCGGTGGCAATAAAGCTATGCCTAGGCCACCACTGAACTTTGAATATTTGAATATAGCAAGCAATTTAATGACTGAGAGCAAGAGGGAAAAAGGAACCAATTCACAATTCTTCAAAAGCGATTCTTCTGCCGACTGATGTTAGGGCCCTTTGGTAATTCTGGTGCATTTGAAAGTGTTTGTTATAACTGCATGCAGTAGGATAGATACTTATGAACTGTGCTGCAGTGTACAGTGCAACAGACTGGGCCAACTGGAGAGCTATTGTTGACAGCAATGGAACAGCCAGACAGGAACTGCTGACAGCACAAAAAGTATTTAACTTAGTTGAAGGAAGAGTGGATAGAGTAGATTCTGCTTACAGTATCCCTGCTGACAGAAAAAAGGTGAGTCAGAGACCCGCTCACCAATCCCTAGGTTGTCGTAACAGTCTGAATGGCGGTGGATGGCAGACCAGACTGGCTCATAGAACAGAACAATGGCTTCCGTGGAGCAGACCCAAGTGGTGATAGACGGACCTCAGATCAGTACCTGGCAGGTGGCAGGGTAATGCAGATGATCTAAAGGGGTCAGTATAGCAATCTGCAATGCTAGCTAGCAGTTTTCTGGGTAGTGCAAACCCGCCAGCGGCTCAGCGGTGAAGTCACAAATCCATCCTCCTCTTCCTCCTCCTCCTTTCCTTCTCTTGTAAGCAGCTCCCCTCTCTCTTTCCTTTGTCTGGCGGAAATTCCCCCCAAAAGCCACGCTCTTTCCCGGTCTTTTTAATTGGGGCTTGTGAACAGTGCCATCAGTCAGCATGATGTAGAGGAGGGGCTAAACACCGGCACAGAACTCTTCCAGGTGTCAGACAATGAATTGTCCCCATTGGATGGAAAGTGTAAATGTGACTGTATTTCATTTAGCTCTTCATTTTAAAGGAATTGCCTGTTTTCTGGTTTTCTTTAACAGTTTCTATAGACCGATGAGAGATAGCCCTTTGCATTATATTGTAGTGCACTTTTGAAAAATCCTTTACTTTTAAGGACGTGCTTTTTATAGAATGAACGTAACTGTATGTAAAATATAAAAAAAAGAGCATAAAAACAAATGAACAATGCAGAGGCACGAGTCGGCTCTAGGCAAATAAACAATTATTATCATTCTGCAACTGCAAAATGTAACGAAATAATCTTTGGTTCAGTATACTTTAATTGGGAATAGAAAGTACATTGTATTCTTTGTTTTAAATTGTAAACATGTTCCCTTCTCATCAATATACAGTAAATATAAGATACATTGCCTTGCTGAGCCAGAGCCAAGAATTGGGAAATGTGTTTACTGGAATCGTGAATAATGTTTCGTTTTTCAGGTGAATCAATAAAGGATTTTTCTGATTTAAATTAATGTATCCAGTCTTCCCTGAAGCCATGACAAAAATACCTTTTGAGCAAACTGTAGGGGAGCATAGTGCTGACACTCAGTTCAGGAGGGGGGAATTCCTCACCAGCCCATTCCCAGCACTGGTAATCACCCCCCTGGTGATAAGGGACGGCTACATCTGGACTTTTAATCATAGAAAAATGTGAATAGGGACTAATTGGTCCCTACATGTGGCCTTATTTTGATATTTCTATTAAAAAGAAGGAAAAGCATGCTCAGAATTGCCAGAGACTCTGCCATACACCAGTTTAGCTTCTTAAAATTGGAAGCAGTTGCTTGCAAACATGATGGGGGGGTTATTTAGAGCGGAACTAAATCTCCCAATGGGACAAAGATGTCAAAAACAAGCCCGTGTAAAGTGGAACTACACTGTATCTGAGCACCACAAACAGAAAACGCTATTTAATAATTTTAATAATCAAAGAAAACTCGCCCATGTCTCCATGCTTTACTTTGTTGAGAAGTCACTATGAAAAACATCCCCCTAGCATTTCTAGCTGTGACCATGTTGAGTAAGGGCAGGTGATTCGAGTAGCATTTACCTCCTGGAATCCATCTCTCTTTAGTTCAGGCACACAGGCAGGAGGATGTGTTTACATGAGAAAGCCTCTCCTTCAGATGAAAGAAAAAAATCCCTATGAAGACTCCTGGGTTTTATGACATCATTTTGGCCTAGGCCAGAAACCAGGAAGCAACCAAAGAAATGTAAAAAAGGGACAAAAATAGTTAATGTTGATTGAGAGAGTTTAGTTCTATGTTAATGGAGAACTCATGCATGCAAGTTAAGCTGGCCATAAATGGATCATTTTTATTTTTTTGATCAGCCAGCTGACTGATCAAAAAAAAACCCAAATGGAATCCCCCATTCACACATTGTGCCTTTGTATTCTGAGTTCTGACACTAGGGATTTCTCAGCAGTCAGAATATGCTAATCGGTGCTGCAGCCTACTTTCCAGCAGTTCCGTTCATGAGAAGCCAATCATTAGATCGACTTCTCAAGAACAAGAATGACCACAGATGGATCAAAATTGAAATACATTTTAACCTATCTATGGCCAGCTTTACTCACTATGGGGAGAAAATAAAATAGGATGGGAAAGGGTCTGGGGGTCCTAATAGATTACAGACTCAGCAATAGCATGCAATGCCAGCTGCAGCAAGCACGGCTAACAGACTACTATCATACATTAAAAAGGGTATTTACTCAAGAGATAACACTATAATTCTACCACTTAATAGAGTTTTGAATCGGCCGCATGTTGAGTATGCCCTCCAGCTTTGGTCACTAGTCCTCAGGAAGGATGTTCTTTTATTGCTTAGAGTCCAGAGAAGGGCAGCAAAACTAATAAGTGGACTGAAGGACCTCCGTGATGAGAAATGACTACAAACATTAAACTTATTCTCCCTGGAGAAGAGATGTTTAGGAGTAGATATGATTACAATATACAAATCTTTCAATGATAAGGAGTGTGGAGAATAAGGCACTCTGGATAACATGGAGACTTTAACAAACAGTACATGACTGGCTCTTGAGGTGTGATTAATGCACCACAGCAGCACTTCAGAACAAAGCAGAGAAGAAGGCGCTTCTAACTGTAGTAAAAAACACTTTAATGACAAGGAAGGGTTAAAATCATTTACAATATGGATGTGAAAAACAGGCATATCAATGAATCCATAAGGTCCAGTGGGATGCCTTCTGGGAGTAAAGACAGCTGCAGGTGGAAGTTCCAGCTGACCAGCAGTGGGAAACACTGTGTCTCTGATCCAAGATGGAGAGCCCTGCTTGCAGGACCAGCATGAAAAACAGGCAACCGGAAGTAACGTCAGAGTGGGTGGGACATGTTTCAGAGCACGCCCAGTCGCTCCTTCTTCAAACCAAGAAGGAGCGACTGGGCATGCTCCAAAACATGTCCTACTCTTTCTGACGTCACTTCTGGTTGCCTGCATTTCATGCTGGTCCTGACAGCACGGCTCTCCATCTTGGATCAGAGACACAGTGTTTCCCACTGCTGGTCAGCTGGAACTTCCACTTGCAGCTGTCTTTACTCCCAGGAGGCATCCCGCTCGACATTATGGATTCATTGCTATACCTGTTTTTCACTTCCATACAGTGGCGGCCCGTCCATAGCGGGCGCCTGGGCGTCGCCCCCCCCCCCCCTCTGCACAGTCACAAAAAAAAAAAATGAAAAAAAAAAAAAAAAATTTAAAACTGGCCCTTTAAAAAATGAAAAAAAATTCGAAAAAAAGGTCCATAAGTGCACAGCGTTCGGGCGCCGGGCGCCGGGCGCAGTGCACTATGGGAAGCACAACGTCTATGCAATCACGAGATTGCAGACGCGGCACTTCATTTGCGGGCTTTTAACCCGCCTTGTGGCGCGATCCATCGCGCCGAGTAGCTTCCGCATATTATATGCATTAGATGGCCGGGACTTTGAGTGACATTCAAGGAATGATGTCACTTCCGCTTTTTATTTCCCAGTGCGCCCGAGCAGAGGAAGCATGAGGAGCGGACTCCTCTACTGTTGTGTGACTACACAGTTACACAGAGATTAGAGAATGCTGTATAGGGGGAGTGAGAGAGCCGTCCTCTGAGTCAGAGCAGGAGCCGTCTCAATGTATGGGGAGAAGGATGGAGCCAGACTCACTGTGCTGGGCTGTCTTCCAGGTGAGTGCTGGGGGGGAGGGGAGGAAAAGTTCTGCTGGATGGAGGGGGACCCAAACACTTCTATCTGTCTAATCCTCTCTCTGGATTCACACACATTCTATCTCTATCTCTCTATCTATATCTCTCTATCTATATCTATATTTCTCTATCTCTATATCTATATCTCTCTATCTATATCTCTATATCTATATCTATATCTCTATCTCTCTATCTATATCTCTCTATCTATATATCTCTATTTATATCTCTCTATCTATATCTATATCTCTCTATCTATATCTCTATATCTATATCTATATCTCTCTATCTATATCTATATATCTATATCTCTCTATCTCTCTATCTATATATCTATATCTCTATCTCTATCTATATCTGTCTATATCTATACCTCTCTATCTATATCTCTCTATCTATCTCTATATCTCTCTATCTATATCTCTCTATCTATCTCTATATCTCTCTATCTATATCTATATCTATATCTGTCTATATCTATATCTCTCTATCTATATCTATATCTCTCTATCTATATCTCTCTATCTATCTCTATATCTCTATCTCTCTATCTATATCTATATCTCTATATCTATATCTCTCTATCTATATCTATATCTCTCTATCTATATCTATATCTCTCTATCTATATATCTATATCTCTCTGTCTATATCTCTCTATCTATATCTATATCTCTCTATCTATATCTATATCTCTCTATCTATATATCTATATCTCTCTATCTATATCTCTCTATCTATATCTCTCTATCTATATCTCTCTATCTATATCTATATATCTATATCTCTCTATCTATATATCTATATCTCTATCTCTATCTATATCTCTCTATCTATATCTCTCTATTTATATCTATATCTGTCTATATCTATATCTATATCTATCTATATCTATATCTATATCTGTCTATATCTATATCTCTCTATCTATCTATCTCTATATCTCTCTATCTATATCTATATCTCTCTATCTATATCTCTCTATCTATATCTATATCTCTCTATCTATATCTATATATCTCTATATCCCTCTATCTATATCTCTATATCTCTCTATCTATCTCTATATCTATATCTATATCTGTCTATATCTATATCTCTCTATCTATCTCTATATCTCTCTATCTATATCTCTCTATCTATATCTATATCTATATCTCTCTATCTATATCTTTCTATATCTATATCTCTCTATCTATCTCTATATCTCTCTATCTATCTAACTCTATATCTCTCTATCTATATCTCTCTATCTCTATCTATCTATCTATCTATCTATCTATCTATCTATCTATCTATCTATCTATCTATCTATCTATCTATCTATCTATCTATCTATCTATCTATCTATCTATCTATCTATCTATCTATCTATCTATCTATCTATCTATCTATCTATCTATCTATCTATCCCACCCAGTCTCTGTCTGTCTATCTCTCCCACCCAGTGTCTATCTATCTGTAGGCCCTAATGCGGGCGAGAGACGGGGGGGGGGGGTGGAATGGGGTTGGTTGGGGCTTTGTTTGCGCCCCCCCCAAAAAAATGGACCACCAGCCGCCACTGCTTCCATATTGTAAGTGTTTTTAACCCTTCCTTGTCATTAAAGTGTTTTTACTGCACTTAGAAGCACCCTTTTCTCTGCTAAATCTTTCAATGATAACTGCAGAATAGGGAGAAAGCTGTAGGTCACTAAAGAAAACACGAGGCCACAAAATGAAGTTGAATGAGAAGCTGTTCAATCTTAAACTACATAAGGATTTCTTTACTCTCAGAGCAGTAAAGATGTAGATCTACCTTCCACAGTTGGTGACATCAGCGGAGAGTGTAGATAAATTTAAAAAAACTATTAGATATGTTTCTGAGCAAACATAATATACGGGAATATAAGAAATTGTGGTAACATAAACACACACACAACCTCACCAACTATGAAACTTTCTATGTCCAGCAGCACCCCCAGCCCCCCCCCCCCCCAAATCTTACCAGAGCCCCCTCTTGATCCAGTGATGTCCACAAGAATCTTGCCTCTCCAGGCACTCGCACTCCTGATTGGCTTTTGGCAGCAGCAGAAGCCATTGGCTCCTGCTGCTGTCATTCACAGCCAGTGAGCCATTTAGGAGTCTGAGGGAGCGGAGCTGAGCCACAGCTCTGTGTGTGAATGGACACACAGAGCCTCGGCTCGGGAGCGTGCCTGCTTGGGTACACACAGAGCAAGCTGCTTTGCTGTGGGAGCACCCGGCAGGAGGGAGGAGCCAGGAGCGCCCGCGTGTGACCCAAGAAGAGGAGGATCAGGGCTGCTCTGTGCAAAACCACTGCACAGACCAGGTAAGTATAACGTGTTTATCGCTTTAAGTAAATGTACGTATAAAGGCTTTCATTAAAGCGACCCTGTCACTATAGTAATGGTTTTAAATGACCCCATGCCTGTTAAAGAAGACAATATATACTCAACAATCCCTGCTACCTGTACCGCTAAATGCCACTTCAATCCTTAATAATCTGCTGCTGAAGTCTGCTCTCCTAGGATTATCAATATCCTGGGTCTCTCACATCACTACTGAATCCTGTGGGTGGAGGTCAGATGAAGGAGGAAGTGAGAACTGTAGTTCACCCATTAGATTAACTCCTGGATGTGCTAATTTCAGTGGGGACTTCAGCAAATTAATAAGGATTGGTGTGGCTTTCAGTGGTTCAGGCAGCAGAAATGGTATATACTGTCCTCTTTTACAGGTATGGAGTCATTAAAAATTATTACTATAGTAGCAGGGTTGCTTTAAAGAAGCCAGTACACTTACATATACTTAATTGAAGATATTGATACATCCAACTTTTGAATTTAGCTTAGCATTATTTAGATTGCCAGGTCTTTCCACAACCCCCCCCCCCCCCCTAATTGGAAGGACTTGGACTTGGGACTGGCATTCAGAATGTGGTCATGTGTGTGCATAGCCAATTTGTACACATATACTAGAGCCAATATTTAGACAGGAGCCAGTTAACCTACCATCGTGTTTTTGGAGTGTGGGAGGAGACCAGAGCACCCAGAGGAAATCCACACAAGGACAGGGAGAGCATGCAAACTACATACTTAGTATAATGGAATTATAACTAGCATAGTAGGCTGCATGCTCCTAAACTCAGGCATTAGGATAGTATAGATGCAACATGGCTGTTATGTGTCACCCCATAGGAGAACACAATCCCTATGTTGCTGTTTAAGATGCACATTAATCTGCAACAACATGCACATAAAGAAAGCCAGGAAGGGTAAATTACAGAACAATAGAGCTTATTAGGCAATGAACTCTCCCTGCTTGTGAGTGTCCATCAGTGACTACTCACTGTCCCCTGGATTCCCCGTCTGCATGGAAGGTACTTGAGAGGTCTTTGAAACACTGGTTGGTAACCACTGTGATATTATTTGCTCAACATACCATTAATCTAACTTTTCTTCTTGTAATCTAGGACTTTGTAATGGGACTTTCTACACTGCTACGAGGAACAATACAAGAAAAGCTTAATTGGGCTTTTAATTTATATGACATCAATAAAGATGGTTATATAACTAAAGAGGTAAGCACCAATATGTCTGTATTTTATTGACTGACTATAAAGAGATAAATAGGAATTACACTACTTCTGTAATACAAATGAATTAGCTGCAGCATTCTACTCTTATGATGAACAAGGAAAATGTTTTGTGATGTCAAGTCAAAAATGAATACATGAAATACAGCCTACAATACATGATTGCAGTATTGACCCAGCCCACATTAAAGTATATGTAAACCCTAACAACTAACGTCTCTTAGTTGAAGTTCATTGATAATAAAATTGTATCCCGCATGTCCCTTGTATAGCACTTACCCCCGAAGGAACTGCTGATGTTTTGGACCCCTAACTCCCGATGTCAATGACCATCCTAGTAATGCCACATCCTCTCACACACCAATGCTGGGGGGAAATCAGTTATTTGGACAACACACAGTAAATCAATAACCAAAGGATGGAAAAGAAGTAATAAACACTATCAAATACATGGAAACAGTTACAAAATAATGTGTGACTAAGTAAATAACAAGCGGACCAGAGACTTTACGCCTAATCTCTACACTAAGAGGGGTCCTGACAAAGGGGCTATGCAAAAATAGTGGTCCAACAATCTATGGCAAACTCTCTTCCACTGGCCAGTGCGTTGGGCTCCTAATCTGGCACTGGAGTGCTCAAATGTGAGTCCAAAAACCCAGGTGTAACTTCCTAAATGGTGTCCCAAGCAGCTATACTGTTACTTTAAATAGCGTGCAGAGGGTATGGCCAGTGGCATCTCACTGATACACAGGATAATGACTTGTCTCCCCCACTTTTCATCTGGGACTCAGTGACGTGATCTGCTACGACATCCTCTTCTCGACCAGACAGCAACATCAGACTTAACAGTTGCATTCCCATAGACCAGTTAGCAACTCTGCCTCTCTGTGTTCCCGAAACTGCAACAAATCACCCCACCCGAAGCCTTCTGCACATTATTTGCTCTAAAGTGTCCTCCCAATAACTGCCTCAAGCCCAGGAACAGTCCTTTCTTTCCCTCCTCTGCTCTGGTAATGCTAGGATCTGTAGTTCCAAAACACTCTGTAGCACCAGGCACAGTCTCTATGGGGACTACATTTCCCACAAGTCCTTGCTCCTCTCAACAGGCTTGGTCCTTTCCCAGACTGCACAGCAATAGCATTACTGCTTCTTCTGTTCTTCCTAGTGGCGGTTGCGGCTTTCCTCTGCAATCTCTGTGGCTGAACAGAGCCCTGGAAATGGTCAGTGTTCACTGGCAAGCAAGTTGATGGGGAACAGATACAGCACTGGCTGTGTGGGAGTGGCTGCAGGATGTATGAAATTGTCATTGACAGCCTGTACTGTGCAGCTGCAGACCACAGTGTACCTCTGACTGGGGATAGACTTGTTTCCTGGGAAGGAGTGCAGCTGCAGTACCACTTGTTGGTGACATCTGGTAGTGCAACACATCCATGAAATGTTCTTATTCTACACTATTCTACACTTTATTTCATTGTGTGGACTCATAGACTAATGTAAGCAACAGAAGCCTGAGAAGCGAGTGATCCAAGGACCCCTCCAGGTTGCACAAAGAGGCTCCAGTCAAATGGGATCTTTAGGTTATAAAGAATATAAAGGTGTAAAGAACATTTTCATCATTACTTTTGATCAGATGACATTTTGGAAATCAGGTGACAGCTAGATAAAAAAGATAAATATTCAGAACTGAAAAGTTGTTCTTAAAGTAGACCTATGGCCTCTCAATAAAAAAAATATGTGCTGCAATATTTAATTATAAGTGTATTCACACTTACAGTTTTCTTTATTAGGATGTTAATATCTTAATCTGTTAATAACTAATTGAATGCCTTAACAGGAGGTCTGGAAGTTGCTTATCAACTCAGTGTTGGTTAATAGTAAACATCTACAAAGGTTATCAATACTTCCCACTGAGGAAATTGGGATTAGCCCCTTGTTAAGCAGTAAAAGCTTTCCAGTTTTGTCAAACTGTGGACCTCAGAATAATTAAACGCATTAGGAATACATGGCGTGCAATAAAATCTCTTACACAGGGCAAATTGATATAGTAAAAACAGATTAGGCTTGATCTATATCGATAGCTATCCTCCTGACATGCAAAAGACCTCTGCTTCAATTCACAGTTTTGAAATCTACATATTATTCCTAAAATCAGGCACGATAAAGCTACTGTACTGCTGATTATATATCTAAATGGTGGAGAAGATAATCATCAAGGTCACACATGACTAGGCTATCATATACAAGGGGTGGAATAGATCTCTTCCACCTCCTGTAGGGTCTGCCTATCTGAGGTATATCATTTTAGTACCTCTGGAATGGAAATTGCATGCTGCACAACAAAAGGTGGGTCACCAGATCATGGCACGTGGTATACTCGAAATATTATTGCATTTAGAAAACTGTACCTGAGGGAGTGGCAGCTGCATGATCATAAAGACTGTGACATCCCATCAGCCACTCCTCAGAACTTCTCATTGGTCAGATCATTTCTGTCCACACCCTTCTCAGGGACCAGAAAATAGAGAGTGCATCAGCAGTCTGGAGCTCTCCTTTACCATCAAACAAAAAAAAATCAGCCAAGATTTATTTTCTGAGAGCCATCACTGATACATCTGATGCTCATTGATTGGACTTACAGGAGTTCAGCAAAGTCACTCGTAAACCCTCTTTGTTTTTCTGTTGAATTATTGTCTCTCTTTCTTTTGTAATACCTTTTTTCTTTATATATTTATTTACTTATAATATAAAATTCTCAAAAACATTAACATTATCTCTAATGCAGTAAGCTAGAACCTAAAGTGGATCTACACTCCCCCCAGCTCCAGTGATGTGGTGTCCCAGAGCTCCCCACCCGGCTGCTGACATGTTCGGGCGATCGGCTTCTGGGTCTCAATTGCCGCCCACTTTCATTGGCCGGGCAGGGATGACATCACTCCCACGCTTGTGCCAGATTTCAGTCAGATTCAAGATTGCTGGATTTGTATGGTGAGCTGCGCATGGGTGGCTCACTGTACAAAGGGTGGACAGGCAGGTAAGTAACTTTGATGAAGAAGGGACAAAACATGCACCCTTTGCATATCTCTTCTGCATTAAAATTCCTGCATATTCGCCCATTTAGAATTTTGGCCTAAAGTTCCACTTTAAAGAATCCCTGTCTCTTTGAATATCTCTGGATACTTTGGTCTGTCGTGACAGTGTGAATTACAGACATTTATGATAAGTCATAATTGTTATCGTGAATGGTCAATATTACCTATAAAAACTCTGGTGGCAGAATCCAGTGACAATCGTTCTCATTCTGCCGAAACCTAGCTTGTGGTCCCAGGAGCTTGAACATTTTTATGCAGGGTGAGAGCGTCATTGTCACATATTAGTGACAGTGCGGTTTAAGTTTGACCACCTGTTTGTCACATATTGGTGAAAGTGGCTGGGCTCTGATGCCGTGTTCGTCACAAGTAGGGATGAGCTTTATGTTCGGGTCGAACGTGAGTAAGACTCGAACATTGGCTGTTCGCCGAACAGCGAACAATTTGGGGTGTTCGCGGCAAATTCGAAAGCTGTACACCCTTTAAAAGTCTATGGGAGAAATCAAAAGTGCTCATTTTAATATGCATGGAATTGTCATAAAAAGTGTTTGGGGACCTGGGTCCTGCCCCAGGGGACATGTATCAATGCATAAAAAAGTTTTAAAAACGGCCGTTTTTTCGGGAGCAGTGATTTTAATAATGCTTAAAATAAAACAATAAAAGTGAAATATTCCTTTAAATTTCGTACCTGGGGATGTCTATAGTATGCCTGTAAAGTGGCGCATGTTTCCAGTGTTTAGAACAGTCCGAGAACAAAATGACATTTCTAAAGGAAAAAAAGTCATTTAAAAGTATTCACGGCTATAATGAATTGTCGGTCCCGGCAATACACTTAAAAGTCATTGAAAAAAACGGCATGGGATTCCCCCACAGTCCATTACCAAACCCTTTGGGTTTGGTATGAATATTAGGTGGAACCCCTGAACCAAAATTTAAAAAAAAAATGCGTGGGGGTCCTCCCAAATTCCATACCAGGCCCTTCAGGTCTGGTATGGATATTAAGGGGAACCCCATGCCAAAATGTAAAAAAAAATGACGTGGGGGTCCCCCTCAAAATTCATACCAGACCCTTCAGGTATGGTATGGATTTTAAGGGGAATCCCATGCCAAAATAAAAAAAAATGGCGTGGGGTCCCCCCAAAAATCCATACCAGACCCTTATCCGAACACGCAACCTGGCAGGCCGCAGAAAAAGAGGGGGGACGAGAGAGCACCCTCCCTCCTGTACCGTACCAGGCCACATGCCCTCAACATGGGGAGGATGGTTTGGGGTAGCAGCCCCCCCAAAGCACCTTGTCCCAATGTTGATGGGGACAAGGGCCTCATCCCCACAAAAAAAGCCGCATGCCACCACCGATCTGCCTCCATGGGACAGCTCTTTTATAACTGAGGGCGGGCCACACGATGACGTCGCCAGGTGACCCTGCCCCCTCTGAAGCACGGGGACATCCCTATGGCTTTCCCGTAGCATCAGAGGGGGGCGGGGCCACCCGGCTACGTGACCCCGCCCCTATCTGACGCTACGGGGAAGCCATAGGGATGTCCCCGTGCATCAGAGGGGGGCTGACCAGGGGACCCCGCCCCCCTCTGATGCTACGGGAAAGCCATAGGGATGTCCCCGTGCAGAGGGGGGCGGGGTCACCCGGCGACATCATCGTGTGGCCATGCCCTCAGTTATAAAAGAGCTGTCATCTGAGAGGCTGGTCATTACGGTGGGTGCCTCCAATGGAGGCAGATCTGTGGCGGCGTGCTGCTTTGCTTTTTTTTTTCTGGTCCGTTGGAATTTTCTTTTTAATTTTTTAATAAAGGACTAGTCTCAAGCCATGTCTTGTGTTTCTTTTTTACCATTTTCACACATTTTTTGTGAAATGGTAGGGGTACATTAGTACCCCGTTACCATTTCACACAGAAGGGCCGGGATCTGGGGGTCCCCTTGTTAAAGGGGGCTTTCAGATTCCGATAAGCCCCCCGCCCGCAGACCCCCACAACCACCGGGCAAGGGTTGTGGGGCTGAGGCCCTTGTCCCCATGAACATGGGGACAAGGTGCTTTGGGGGGGCCGCTACCCCAAAGCACCCTCCCCATGTTGAGGGCATGTGGCCTGGTATGGTTCAGGAGGGGGGTGCTCTCGTCCCCCCTCTTTTCCTGCGGCCTGCCAGGTTGCATGCTCGGATAAGGGTCTGGTATGGATTTTTGGGGGGACCCCATGCCTTTTTTTTAAAATTTTGGGCCGGGGTTCCCCTTAAAATTCATACCAGACCTGAAGGGCCTGGTATGTAATTTGGGGGGACCCCCACCTCTTTTTTTTTTAATTTTGGTTCGGGGTTCCCCTTAATATTCATACCAGACCCAAAGGGTCTGGTAATGGACTGTGGGGGGAATCCCATGCCGTTTTTTTCAATGACTTTTATGTGTATTGCCGGGACCCACAATTCATTATAGCCGCAAGTACTTTTAAATGACTTTTTTCCTTTAGAAATGTCATTTTGCTGTCAGACTGTTCTAAACACGAGAAACATGCGCCCCTTTACAGGCATACTATAGACACCCCCAGGTACGAAATTTAAAGGAATATTTCACTTTTATTGTTTCACTTTAAGCATTATTAAAATCACTGCTCCCAAAAAAACTGCCTTTTTAAAACTTTTTTTTACTTCTATACATATTCCCTGGGGCAGGACCCGGGTCGCCAAACACTTTTTATGACAATAGCTTGCATATAAGCCTTTAAAATTAGCACTTTTGATTTTTCATGTTCGTGTCCCATAGACTTTAACGGTGTTTGCATGTTCGAACAAATTTTTTGCCTATACTATATATATATAGTTTTTTTTTGTTTAGTGTACTGAATATTGTACATTATATCTGATTGACTTCCATATGTGGCCATTATGTATAATTCCTGGTGCCCTTAGCAACCAGTCAGCTTATTTAAAAAAAATATATAACCTACAAAAGAACCATGGCAAATAAAATCTGGTTTCTTGCTATCTGTACAATAAAAAAAAAATACATCTTCTGAACTGAGTCATATCAAGATTCTAGAATGTGAAAAAATTTAAATAAATTCTGTATTAACAGGAAATGCTTGACATCATGAAGGCAATTTATGACATGATGGGCAAATGTACTTATCCCCTTGTTAGGGAAGATGCGCCAAAACAACACGTGGAGAATTTCTTTCAGGTAAGGGCATCCTTAAAATGACTACCAAAGAGTAAAATCTCACTACTACTTAAATAAGAGTATGTTTGCAATAGATAATAGTGAATGCGCCCTTTGGGTGGGGAGCATATGTAGCAAAGAAAAAGAAGGAAGGAAGGAAGGGAGGGACAAAGCAAGGAAGAAAGGAAGAGAAAGAGGAAGAAAGGAACTGTAAGAGGAAGAAACAAAAGGGAAGGGAGAGAAAGAAGAAGAAAGAAGGGAAGGGCAAAAAGGAAGAAAGAGGAAAAGGGAAGAAAGGAAAGAAAAAAAAATAAGAAAGAAAGAAACAGAAAAAAAGAGAGAGAAAGAAGGAAAGGAAAGGGTGAGAAACAGGAAAACATAAACGGCAGAAAAGCAGGAAAAAAGGAATGGAGAGAAAGAACTAGAAAGTGGAAGAGGGGAAGGGCGAATAAAAGTAAGAGGAAGAAAGGAAGGGCAAGAAAGAGGAAGAAAGGAAGGTAGAAAAAAAGGAAGAAAGTAAGGGAAAAAACAGAAAGAAATGAAGAGCAAGAAGCAAAGGAAGCATAAGAATGAGTTCCTTTTTCTTGCCTTTCTTTTTTCTTTGTCAAGAAATATGAAGGGGAGAGAATAAGAAACAGAGGAAAGAGGAGAAATGGGAAGAAAGGAAGGGAGAGAAAATGGAAGGGGAAAAAACGATGAGTGAGAAAGAGGAAGGAAGAAAGAAGGAAGTGAAAGAGGAAAAAAGATAGGAGGGAAGAAGGATGGTCAAGAATGATAAACAAAGTAGGAGCAAGAAAGGGAGAAAAAAAAGGAGGAAAGGAAGGGTAAGAAAGAAGAAGAAATTACAGGCAATAAAGAGGAACAAAGGAAAGGCAAGAAAAAGGAAGACATGAAAGTAAGAAAGAGGAAGAAAATAAAGGCAAGGAAGGAGGAAAAAAGCAAGAGTGAGAAATAGGAAAAAGTAACCGAGAGAAAAAAATAAGGTCAAGAAAGAGGAAGAAGGGAAAGGCAAGAAAGAGGAAGAAAGTAAGGGTGGGAAGCAAGAAGAACTGAAGAGCAAGAAGGAGAGGAAGGGCAAGAACGAGGAAAAAGTGCAGTAAGGGAAGGGGAGTAAGACAAACAAATTAAAGAGAAAAAATAGGAAGAAAGGAAGGGAAAGAAAGAAGGAAAAAAAATAAAAAAACAGAAAGAAGAAGAAAGAGGACGAAGAAAAAAAGAAGAGAAAAAGGATGGGGTGAAAAAAAAGGATGGGGAAGTGAGAAAGAAAAAAAGGAAAGAAAAAAAAGAAAGAGGCAAAAGGGAGAAAAAAGAAGCATGTAAGGAAGAGAAAAATAAAGAAAGAAAGGGAAAGTAAAAAAGGAAGAAAGGACAGGCTTGAAATAGAAAAAAAAGGAAATGCAGGGAAGGGGAACAAAGGAATGGAGAGGAAGAGAAAGTGAAAAAAGAGAAAAACGAAAAGGAGAGACAAAGGGAAGAAAAAAAACAGAAAGGAACCATGTATAGGAGATAGGGAAAAGAAAAAAGATGACATAGAGAAAGCAAAAAAAGGAAGGGCAATAGAGAAATAAAAAATGAAGGTAGGACAAGAGATAGTAAGGAATAAAGGGAGGGATTAGGGAAAGGAGCAGAAATAAGGAAGGAAGTATACATTTTTGTAAACCTTTTATTGGATTTACTGTATTTGTAATTTACTAATCTATGTTCATTTTGCAGAAAATGGATATAAATAAAGATGGAGTAGTTACTATAGATGAATTCATAGAAAGCTGCCAAAAAGTAAGTAACTTAAATGAAACTATTACCACAGCTGGACCACATATAAAAACTACTGTTTCATCACATGATCACTGTCAGTGGGCAGTTATCCTTTGACAAAAAATGTTAGTCAATAACGTCATGGTCTGTTCCATCCTGTAATAAAAAAGACCCACAGAAAATCATTTTATTTTAAAAAATCTTTGGCCTTAGAGTTTGAAAAAGGGACTGATGGTTTGCTGATGTGCTGGTAACTTAGGAACGAATAACAGAATAAAATAACTTAGAACAAAGTGGGTTGTTTATAGTATAAAGACAGGAAATACCTTCTCAGCTACTAATTTAAAATGATTTAATGAATGCTCAATTTAAAGAGAAATATTTCAGGATACCCATAACACTGTGTGTTGATTCTGATGAAAAAAGTATGCTAAATGGCAAAACATCAATAAGAATTTCTGAAACTTAATGTAGTGCAAAAGAAAAAGCCGTCAATTTTAGAATTGTATTGTGAATTCAATATCAATAAAATGTGTGCAAGTCTGTGTGAGCTTATAAAACATCAAACACAAAGTTAACTTGCTGAGAGTCCAGGTTACAATGCAATGTGCTTCAAAGCATAAGCAAGCTGTGAGATCTCATACCCCGAACTTCATTTTTAAGGGACCACATAAGAAAAAGAAATAAGCCCTCTGACATGTTATTAGATGTGGTCATGGTGTTCTTGGAAACCTTTAAAGAACTTCAGATAGAAACTGTGACTCACTGTTGCTTACTAGTCTGCATTTTTCCACACATCACTGAAAATGTAAAATGTTTACCAAAATAGCATTGCGAAGAAAAGGCAATAGACCTCATTTATCAAAGTGTCTAAAAGAAGATTTATGTGGTTTTGTTGGACAGCCATATGAGTGTATTTTACCAGCCCAAAAATGTTTACTTCTGCTTAGCTGTTCTTTTACTTTATTCATCTTTGCCGCTTTGCATAACAGTAAACCTGATCTAGCTACACAGCATCCTGTGTAAGCTGCCTTCTAATTGGGAAGAGGTGATTATACTGACTCATTGTCCAATAGACAGCCTGGTGACACAGGATGCTGTAAAGCTCGTACTGGTAACAGTGGCGTCATCTTACCAGCTGTGCAGTGAGCAGAGCAGTAGACATGTGCGATTTGGTCCGTAACGAATGGATTATCCTATGAATTTGTTAGTATTCGTACATTCGGATCAATTCGAACATCCGAATAGCTGTGAGAACCAAAATACGAAAATTACAAAATTACAAATAAGCAAAATAATGAACAGGCGAAAATACAAATGGACAAACTTAAGAATATACGAAACACCGAAAGAAAATTACATCTATAACTAATGATTTACATTTCGTATTTCAATCCTTTGTCTGTTCATAATGTCGTATGTTCGTATTTTCATTCGTGTGTTCGTAATTTCTTTTCTTCGTCTGTTCGTAATTTCATTTGTTCGTGTTCTCGAATCATTCTTTTGAATGGACAGTGTAAGTGTATCATAATAGGTATGTTCGTAATTTTGTGTTCTCGAATCGTTCTTTCGAATGGACAGTGTATTAGTGAGTGTTACTTAATATCTTTAGCCAATCAGCTTATTCCTTTTGTGTCTGTGTCACACTGCATTCCTGAATCTTTTTAGATTCAGTTGAGGACTAAGGGAGTGGACTGGAGTAAGTACAGGACTTATTAGAAAAGCAAGCATAGGATTATTATTCTTTATTTCCTACGAAAGTACGAATCAACGAAAAAGGCAATCTCACAAAAGTAACAATTACTAAATTATGAGTAGTTTACCGAATAAACGAAAATCATTATCTAACAAAATTACGAATTTCGAATCAAACAAAATTAGACGGAATTACGAATCATTTCGTATCAACGAAAATATAACTGTTGCGAAAATACGAACAAGTCCGTATATGAAAACTCGCGTCTTACGAAATTAGGAATCATTACCAATCAATGGAAACGTAAAGAAACGAAACAAAACAAAATTTTTTGTTGTGCACATGTATACAGAGCAGTTTAAAACACAAGACTGGCTGATCAGAATTACAAATCCATTGGCATGTTGAACTGTTATCATAAATGTAATTCAGCAGTGTATTTAGCTGTTGGTTTGGACATCAGCTTTGAGGCAGCATTTAGAGTTCAGTCATGTTCCAAAAAATGAAACGCGGGCCTTTCTCTTTTTTTACCCTAGTGGAACCCCTGAAATAAGTTTTGGGCCTTGGGAAGCCCCTTCTAAAATCAATTCATTGGTATTAAGTGGGAAAAATGCCCCTTACATTAGTGGACAGTAGAAGGATTACCAACCTTACAGTGGTGGTACAATAACACCCTTACAGATAGCTAAACATTTAAATGGTGTCATGCTCCTGGCTTTAGCTCTATGTAGGAGCCATCAAATAAGATGTTCTTCAGCCACAGCTCAAGGAACCCTAGCAAACTCTGGCAGAACTTTGGATGAGGATGGCTGTTAAAGACAAATAATTGTGGTCACAGAAAATAGGAACCTTACTCCACAGTCTAATTTTGCTTTTTTTGTTGTTTTGAATGGAGTTTAAAAAGCAATTCTATTTACAATTATATTGGGGAGATATCTCCTGGCTTCCCATCACTGTGATGCCCTTAAAAAAATAAATAAAAAACAGTGTGTTACCAGATTAAGAAGGCACAGATGACAATAAAGAAGCTAACTTTGTCAGAAGTTCTAACCTTGCATCCCCAATGGAGACATTTTCAATCACTTCCTGTCCTGGCAGGAAGTGAAGGGAGATCTCCCCAACAGGGCTACATATAGCAATAAAAACCTGATACAAGTTCTTTCTTTGCTCTATCCCAAGGGTCTCCAAACTTTCTAAGCAAGAGACCAGTTTACTGTCCTTCAGGCTTTGGACGGGGGGAGTCTGGCTGTGGCCAGTGGGAGCAGGAAATGCTTGGACACCAGTGCAATATGAGGGATAGTGCCTCATTGATGGTGTCAGTAGGTGGAATGGTAAACTATCATTGGTGTCAGTTGGTGGAATAGTGCCCCAAGGGCCAGATAAAAAAAAGCAAAGGGCCACATCCGGCCCCCTGGCTGCACTTTGGAGAGCACTGCTCTATCCAATACCATGTAATACATTTTGGAGGAGTTGGCCAGAACTCATATTGGTGTAAGATGATAAAGCCAAAGACTACTGGACCATATGCAGTGGTTATAAAAACTGCTAAATACATGTATGTACCTTATTGACTGAAGATGTTATTTACAATAAGCCAAAATTCAGTATTAAAATGTTTTGATCCTCTCTTTCCAGGATGAAAACATCATGTGCTCCATGCAACTGTTTGAGAATGTGATCTAGCACAAAGCGCAAACTCTACAGAACAGACATTTTAACTATTTTGGATAATAATTTGAAGCTACGATTTCCATGGTATCATCAATAGACTGTTCAGCTTCATACAAAGTCATATCTTATGCAAAGTAGCTTTTATATGATGCCTTTCAGAATAATCAGGTTCCATAGTGTTCAGGATTTATTTTCATGCTTTATATGTTCAACAATTTAAAGGTATTGTTTGACATTCTGCTCTTCTTGGGTTACAGGCCAATCAATGTCAGCATTTTCTTATTCCATTGTTACTTATTGTTCATATGCTTATTTAGTTCTTATTGGTAGATTTTATTTATTTTGGTTATGAAATTAAAATATAGGTCTCTCTATCCATGACATTATTTCTTGTTTCTTTAATGCTCAGATACTTGATCTACATTCTTCATTTGCTTCACGATCCTAATAACCTTTATAACCGCTTTTCTCTTATAAGGTATTTAATTTGAAATTTGCCATACATTCACTGCAGGGGAATCTTTCTAGCACATATGTTTCAAATTAGTGATGGAGTCACCTGCTGTGAATGTTTGGTGCTTTATAAACATGCCCCTATTGTATTATACACTCACCTTGCTAGTACCAGGTTTAAAATTAAACTACGGAATTTTGGGACTTTGAATGAGGCCATGGACAACGTGGAGGTGGCTAAGATGAGGGTACAATTTTATTAGATCAAGTAAAGTGCATACAACATGACAAAGTAAAACCACATAAAGAAAGACATTGTAATAAATATAATTTCATAAGTAATCACAAACACATATGTATGTGCATATATAATATGGGCATCAAGATACATCAAACCTGGTGCCACCTAGTGGTCTCATTTGGTAATATACACATTTCAAAGATTTCATAATATGTACATATGACCATACAGCAGCACAATGGAGGCAATAAAAATATGTATGACAAATAGTAAAACCATGATAAAAGGTGAAAAATTTTCTAAGTTGACATTGTACTGTAAACATATGTCTGTATCCCAAAGCCCAACGCGTTTCGTGCAAGCAGCACTCATCAGGGGCCAGATGGTCGGGGATTTCTGGAAAGGCGGAGTTCACCGTCTGCGTTGGAGGCCCTCCCCTTCTCCTGCCGTGCTCGGGTGACGCTGGTTAGGGGCCGGCATGCACGTGTGCGCTGTATATCTGGTCTCCCCTAACATACGCTGGGTGCCCCTGACTGGAGATGTCATATCACATGACAGCGCCACTTCTTCCTCTCTGGGATGCATGCTAGCTATTACGAGGTTATTTCATCCACCTTTTTACTAGCCAGCTCCTTCCATCTTGATTGGTCTGGTGAAATCGGTAATGTCTCTGCTGTTTTATTTATATTTTTTATATACCACACTCCACTGGGCACACACGGCTCATGTGTAAGTTAAAGTCTACAGGCTTGGAAATATCAGTTTGTAAATGGATAGAAAACTGGCTAAAAGACAGAATTCAGAGAGTAGTGGTTAATGATTCTTACTCTGAATGGTCTAAGGTTATCAGTGGTGTACCCCAAGGTTCAGTGCTGGGACCCTTACTCTTTAATATCTTTATAAATGATATTGGGTCTGGGATCAAAAGTAACACTTCTGTCTTTGCAGATGACACCAAGCTATGCAGTGGAATAACGTCCTTACAGGATGTCTCCAATTTACAAGCCGACCTCAATGCACTGTCTAATTGGGCGACTATGTGGCAGATGAGGTTTAATGTTGAGAAATGTAAAGTTATGCACTTGGGGGCTAAGAATATGCATGCATCATACATGCTAGGGGGAGTACAACTGGGGGAATCCGTAGTGGAGAAGGATCTGGGGGTTCTACGGAAAGGTTTCTTCACAGTAAGAGCTGTGAAAATGTGGAATAGACTCCCTCCAGAGGTGGTTCTGGCCAGCTCAGTAGATTGCTTTAAGAAAGGCCTGGATACTTTCCTAAATGTACATAATATAACTGGGTACTGACATTTATAGGTAAAGTTGATCCAGGGATAATCCGATTGCCTCTCTGGGATCAGGAAGGAATTTTTTCCCCTGCTGTAGCAAATTGGCGCATGCTCTGCTGGGGTTTTTTGCCTTCCTCTGGATCAACTGTGGGTATAGTATTGGGTATATTGGATTGTACGTTTTTTTTTTTTTGTTTTTTTTTTTATGGTTGGACTGGATGGACTTGTGTCTTTTTTCAACCTGACTAACTATGTAACTATGTAACTATGTAACTATGGGTCTAGATGTGGCTATACTCATTTTATTTATTCATCACATTTTTTCCTGCATATACTTCCGTATCTCACCATTCCAATCAGTTAGACACCACCTATTTGTCTATTATACCAGCATCTTTTTGACACACTGTCTTATTCACTCCCTCTTAGGTAGTCCACATTGGCGCTCCATCTCTGTGATAGCCTCTGTCACTCACACCACCATGTGGGCCGCCATGTTTCGGGGGAGTTCAGTGTACCTGACCCGCCAGCATGCACCCCATTATACCTCAGCTCCTGGGACAGATACCTGTTGGTCTTGGCTCTGTACCCGTCAAGCCTTAGGGTACTGACTGTATGTAGGTACCCTTGTCAGTATCAATTACCATTAGATTTACTATATATTTATCATATTTCCAGAAATCCCCAACCATCTGGCCCCTGATGAGTGCTGCTTGCACGAAACACGTCGGGCTTTGGGATACAAACATATGTTTGCAGTACAACGTTAACTTAGAACATTTTTCACCTTTTTATCATGGTTTTACTATTTGTCATACATATTTTTATTGCCTCCATTGTGCTGCTGTATGGTCATATGTACATATTATGAAATCTTTGAAATGTGTATATTACCAAATGAGACCACTAGGTGGCACCAGGTTTGATGTATCTTGATGCCCATATCACATATGCACATACATATGTGTTTGTGATTACTTATGAAATGATATTTATTACACTGTCTTTCTTTATGTGGTTTTACTTTGTCATGTTGTATGCACTTTACTTGATCTAATAAAATTGTACCCTCATCTTAGCCACCTCCACGTTGTCCATGGCCTCATTCAAAGTCCCAAAATTCCATAGTTTAATTCTGATTTAGGGATGGAGGCACATTCACATGGGCCTCATTTAAAGTCCCAAATCCCCCCTCTCTCCTTTTTGCTAGTACTGGGTTGGACCCCCTTTTGCCTTCAGAACTGTCTTAATTCTTCATGACATAGATTCAACAAGGTGTTGGAAACATTCCTCAGAGATTTTGGTCCATATTGATATGTTAGCATCGCACAGGTGCTGCAGATTTGTTGGCTGCACATCCATGATGTGAATCTCCCGTAACACCACATCCCAAAGGTGCTCTATTGAATTGAGATCTGGTGACTGTGGAGGCCATTGGAGTCCAGTGATCTCATTGTCATGTTGAAGAAACCAGTGGTGAGACGATTTGATCTTTGTGACATGGTGCATTATCCTGCTGGAAGTAGCCATCAGAAGATGGGCACACTGTAGTCATAAAGGGATGGACATGGTCAGCAACAATACTCAGGTAGGTTGTGACATTTACATGATGTTCAATTGGTACTAAGGGGCCCAAAGTGTGCCAAGAATATATCCCGCACACCATTACACCACCAGCACTAATCTGAACCAGTGATACAAGGCAGGATGGATCCATACTTTCATGTTGTTTACGCCAAATTCTGACCCTACCATCTGAATGTCGCAGCTGAAATCGAAACTCATCAGACCAGGCACTGTTTTTACAATCTTCTATGGTCCAATTTTGGTGATCTTGAGCAAATTGTAGCCTCAGTTACCTGTTCTTAGCTGACAGGAGTGGCACCCGGTGTGGTCTTCTGCTGCTGTAGCCCATCTGCTTCAAGGTTTGATGTGTTGTCCATTCAGAGATGGTATTCTGTATACATTGGATGTAATGAGTGGTTATTTGAGTAACTGTTGCCTTTCTTTCATCTCAAACCAGTCTGCCCATTCTCCTCTGACCTCTGACTTTAACCACTTGCTACCCAGGCCAATTCTGACACTTTGCTCCTACATGTAAAAATCATAATTTTTTGCTAGAAAATTACTCAGAACCCCCGCACATTATATGTTTTTTAGCAAAGACCCTAGGGAATAAAATGGTGGTTGTTGCAGTTTTTTTTATCTCGCACGGTATTTGCACAGTAATTTTTCAAAATTTTCATGCATTAAAAAATAACAAAACAGAAAAGTTAGCTCAATTTTTTTGCATAATGTGAAAGATGATGTTACGGCGAGTAAATAGATACCTAACATGTCACGCTTTGAAATTGCGAACACTTGTGGAATGGCGCCAAACCTCAGTACTTAAAAATCCTCATAGGCGACGCTTTAACATTTTTTACAGGTTACATGTTTAGAGTTATAGAGGAAGTGTGTGGTTTGAACGTTGTTTAAAGATGTGGGCGCGACCTACATATGGGTTTGCTTCTGTATTTTTTTTTCCTTTTATTTTTCTATTTTGACACTTTTTATTTTTACTTTTTTTTAATTATTATTACATTCCTTGTAATATGAATAAAAGTTAACATCCCTTGTAATAGGAATAGTGTGTGACAGGTCCTCTTTGCTGCGAGATCTGGGGTCAATAAGTCCCCACATCCCACCTCTAGGCTGGGAAGTAAAAAAAACAAAACGTTCCTGGCTTCCCAGCTGAGGAACCAACAGGCACCAACAACCATGCCACGTTCAAAGTCACTTAAACCCTCTTTCTTCCCATTCTGATGCTTGGTTTGAACTTCAACAAGTCATCTTCACCACATCTAGATACCTAAATGCATTGAGCTTCTGCCATGTGATCGACTGATTTGCAATTTGTGCTACCATGAGTAAATCACTGAACTGATAGAGCCCAACTAGCTGTTACTGACAGTCCTGCCTCTCCAAGTCTGAGGCCGGGTTCACACCTATACGAACTGGATGCGCATCCAATTCGCATAGCAGGAGAACGTGTCAGGGCTGGGATCAGCCGTTCCTTCTCTGAGTTGGCCGCTCAGCTGTCGGCTAATTGCCAGCTCCTATCTCTCCCCGGTTACTCAGCTGTCGATGATCCTGCTCGTCAGTCCTGCCTACTTAAGCTGTCCAATCCAGGGGAGCTCTGCCTTCGCCTGGGTCAACATCACAGAAACGATCGCCTGCAATCCTGTTCAAGACTTGCTTTGCTGACATCCCTTCTGGCTCCAGATCCTGCTTGCTGTTCCACTGCAATGATCCCTGATTTCTGGCTTGGCTGACTATCTGTTCCGGTTACCGAACTTTGACTATGTTTTGACTACGTTTGTTCTTTTTACCTTTATTATTAAACAAGTGTGATTTAACTGTACTCCTGTCTCGGCCTGATTTCATGGTTTCTGACAGAATCTGACTGGCTCCCTATGGAGTTGGTTCATATATCTCTGTTACTGCTGCGGAGCGCACTGCACAGAAACGTGCGTCTTTTTCATGGCCGAATTCAGGCATGGATTCGGCCCTGATTCATCCCTGAAACAGGGAACAGGGATGCACAGCGTTCCTGTGCAATCCACAGTCAGTTCCAGTGTGAACCCGGCCTTAATGCTGTAGTACAGGAAATTGATGCCCAGACACATTCAGGTATTTGCCGCTAGTTGCTTTAAAAAATGCATTTAATGTGTTTTTTTTTAAGATTACATAACTGCAAGAATTGTTTTTTTTTTTAATATTTGACTGGAGTTCAGCTTTAATATTTCAATGTTTTCCTTTTTTCTGCTGATACGATTAACATTATCCTTCTTTTCCCCAAGACAACATTTTACCATAAATCCTGTCTCTTCTCCCATTATCTCTGTACATTTTCTTTGAAATGCTAATGGTGACAGCAAGATGACAACAGTGAAATTGAAAACATTTATTATATCCTAAAGAATCTGGAGCACTGAAAAAAATGTAGTAAAAACATGACAAAAAAGCTCTCAGGAGAGGTAATTCTAGTGCATGCATTGTGCATATAGAGTAGCTATAGAAAGAACTATTACCAATTCATTTATAAGTAAAACACAAGTAAGGATCAAACTGCGTTTAACACCCATCTATATGGTACACCTAAAGGAGAGCTCCACCCAAAATGCAAATATTGTTAGGTAGGGGGTTAAACAATGTAAAAGTAAATTTTCTGGAATAACAGAATTCTCATTAGTGCATCAATTTCTACCCCCTGCCCACTCCCTTATCTAGGGACAGAGTGCTGAAGAATCAGGAATCACTTTACAATGTGGCACATTGTGCATGGTAGGAATTTTGAGTTACTTATAAATTCCTTAACTTGGAGTATAGTACAGGACACAGACCATGGATTATATGTAGGCTACCTTCAGTTGATTGGACACTTGCTAGGGCTGCCCCTAAAGCACAGCCATATAACCCCGCCCACTCAGTGAGACTCCATTTTTTGTTAGCATGCAGTAAGGGGTGCTCAAGACACAGGGGGGAGGGGCTTGTTTTCTGCAATGTACTCCAAGCAATTTACAGGCAATCCCAAATTTCTATTATTTTAATAGTACAAGATGGAAACATGCCTAACAGAGTCTCTGTATAGGAGAGTATGACTTTCTTTTATAGCAGCGTGACTATTTGTGCACTCTTGGTGGGTTATGTAGGTCACTGCTGTGGCATTGTCAGACTTTACCCTGACTAGTTGACCTTATAGAAGGCTAGTCTAGTGCTGTATCAGCTATAATCAGTTCCAGGATGTTGACTGGAACTTTCAGTTCCTGCTGGGGCCAGGTCTCCTGGACAGTCAGGTAGCAAACTCTGCTCCAGCCTACGAGGCTGGCATCCCACATCATTAACTTTCAGGCCAGTAAAGGAAAGATGTCCGGGGCAGGATTAGAGATCCCCCATGTCAGTGAGAGCCTTGTCTGGCTGGACAGAAGCATTCGATTATGATTACCTGTTCCACAAGCTGGATTGAAGAGGTTTGGAGTGAAACTGTGCAAAGGGTAACCTCGAAGAAGGCTACCATTAAGCTCAGAACCTTCATGCAGAAGCAAATCAAGGGGTGCTGTTTTGAGCTGATGATCCTTGTGTAGGACTTTAAGCAAGAAACTTCCCCCTGAGGAAGGAAAATTCTGGTTTCAGCTCTATCCAGGATTAGACCCATTAGATTAGACTGTGGATAAGAAGTCATTCAGTGGGTCATCCAGGTAACCTGTGGCACGAATGGTCTGGTTTCATAGAAGAGCCATTAGCAGGTTAATCACCGTTGTAAACACTCATGCCCCGTACACACGGTGGGACTTTGTTCGGACATTCCGACAACAAAATCCTAGGATTTTTTCCGACGGATGTTGTTTCAAACTTGTCTTGCATACACACGGTCACACAAAGTTGTCGGAAAATCAGATCATTCTGAACGCGGTGACGTAAAACACGTATGTCGGGACTATAAACGGGGCAGGGGCCAATAGCTTTCATCTCTTTATTTATTCTGAGCATGCGTGGCACTTTGTCCGTCGGATTTGTGTACACACGATCGGAATTTCCGACACGGATTTTGTCGGAAAATTTTATATCCTGCTCTCAAACTTTGTGTGTCGGAAAATCCGATGGAAAATGTGTGATGGAGCCCACACACGGTCAGAATTTCCGACAACAAGGTCCTATCACACATTTTCCGTCGGAAAATCCGTCCGTGTGTATGGGGCATCAGAATGCAGAGGAGAGCCTGAACAGTAGTGCTACAGATTGGAATTGTTGGTCTCCCACAGCAAAATGATGAAGATGTGAATGTATAGATACTTACAGTATATCTACTGATGCCATAAATTCCCCTTGTGTGAGGGAAGCACTGAGAAATATCATTGATTTTGGTGCATGAAGAAATCTGTTTATAGAGATTTTGAGTCCAGTACAGGGCAAATGCCTCCATTTGGTTTTAGGACTGTGAATAGGTTTGAATAGAAATCGTGAAATCATTCCTCTTAAGGAGCTGGTACAACAACTCTTTGTGGCTGAAGTAGGTGCAAGTGCAAAATCATTAACCACTTAAGGACCGGAAGGATTTACCCCCTTCAATGACCAGACCAGAGCTTTCTTTTGGTGGTAATTGATCACCTCTGCGGTTTTTATTTTTTTGCGCTATAAACAAAAAAGAGACGATTGTGAAAAAAACCCAATATGTTTTACTTTTTGCTATAATAAATATCCAAAAAATAAAATAAAACAAATTTCTTCATTAGTTTAGGCTGATATGTATTCTTCTACATATTTTTGGTAAAAAAAAAAAAAAAAAATCGCAATAAGCGATTGGTTTGCGCAAAAGTTATAGCGTCTACAAAATAGGGGATAGATTTATGGCATTTTTATTCTAAAATTTTTTTTTTACTAGTAATGGCAGTGATCAGCGTTTTTTAGCGGGACTGCGACACTGAGGTGGACAGATCGGACACGTTTGACACTTTTTTGGGACCATTGACATTTATACAGCGATCAGAGCTAAAAATAGGCACTGATTACTGTATAAATGTCACTGGCAAAGAAGGGGTTAACACTAGGGGGCGATCAAGAGGTTACGTGTTCCCTAGGGAGGTGTTTTTAACTGTGGGGGGAGTGTACTGATTGAAGGAGGAGAGAGATCAATGTTCCTGATCACTAGGAACAGCAGATCTCTTTCTACTTCCCTGACAGAATTGGCATCTGCCTGTTTACATTGACAGATCCCTGTTCTGGCTCTCTGAGGAGCGATCGCGGGTCGCAGGCGGACTTCACGGCCGCCAGCCATGCGCATCGGTTCCGGCAGCGAGCGCACGCCCCCTAGGGCACTTAAAGCGACCAACGTACACCTACGGCAATTCGCGCAGCCGTGCCAACCTGTCGCAGTATAATGACGGCAGCTGGTTGGCAAGTGGTTAAATCTGCCTTCTTTTGGTCTGAAGCTGGCAGATTGAAAAGCAAAAAACAAGGAGAGGCAGAGATAGAAACTCTAGTTTGTATCCCTTTGAAATGACAGACTGGACCCAGAGGCCCAAGACGTCTTGAATGCAGACTTGCACAATTGATGTGTGTAGTCGCCCCTTCAATGTGGGGAGAAATTCTTGGGCTGGCTTGGTGGGTTTGACAGTCTGTGGCTTGCGATGAAAGGAGGTGTTAAGCCTTGGTTAGGAAGATGACCCTTGGAAGGAGAAAAAATGCCCCTTTCGCTCAGTAGAGGTAGTAGCCATGACATTAGGAGACTAAGGCTTGAGTTTAGCACATATCCAATGCTTCCTGGAAATATCAACAGATCAATGATCAATTTCACTCATTGCCTGGAATTGCCCCACGCAAACTACAAGGCATGCCTAATAAAGCTGCATATCTTATGAGAACATAAACCTAGGCGACATCTTGGTGTGCATTCAATTCCAACAGCTGATCTTAATAGAACTTATGTGACCTTTGGATATTAAAATGCCACACAAGGTTACATCATGGAGGGTTTTTTCCTTAAACTTCCTTTTTTTTGATATATCAGAACTTAAGTCTTACTGAAAAAATGAGGCCAAACATGTGAACAGAATAAATCTCAGCAGGGTGTTTCTTTCATAAGACGAATACAATGACTTATGAACACAGAATAGACTACAACTTTATTAACCTTTTAACAGCTGTGACACTTGTAAGTAGTGGACAAGTAGGTTTTTTGACTTATAGCCACATTGAAATGCAAGGAAGTACCGTCTGACACTAGTCTTTATAACAGTCAAAAGTTAAGAACTTTAAAGGCTCAATATGGGAGACCACACACACAATTATAAAACATAATAGATTTATTGTTCAACATTAAAATAGGATTTACAAATATAGGCACAATTGCCTCCAAAACATCCACAATGTAGTGTTACATATGCTCTACGTAGGGTACCAGAAGTCTATTCCCATAAATAGATATAGCCAAGAGGCAAGTTACAAATGCTGTGTGCTTCCAGTAGCCAGATCTGCCAGATCAACGTTTTGCCAATCTTCTGCTTCTTTAGAACTCAATATGGCAGGGCAGCACAGCAATCACTGTTGTAAACCAAAAGACACACAAAAGCATAGCCTGGGGGTGGGCATAGGGGCACCAGAACACCATCAAGGCAGCAGAGGACTAGGTTTCAATTAGCACACTGGAACAGGAGGGTATGTATATCAGCAGACCATGGACTAGTTGATATACAGTATAATGGGATCCAAATGCTGAGATAGGTGCTTATCAGGTTACCCAACAAATAGATGGAGAGCGCCCATACACAGACATCCAGGGACCAACGACTATGTGTCTATCGGTTACTGCCAACAGACATACACCGCCCACCAGGCTTTTAAGTAGTAAGTATGCTACAGCTAAAATGGCAAATAAAACTCTGAGCAGCATACAGAGCAAACAATCAACTTACCAAGGCATCCTGTATCATTATATCCAGGCACTGAACTCGTGTGCCAACTTGTTCTGCACCCTTTGCCAATAGCCTGCTCCCAGAGGTTTAAGGGGCAGAGTAATGTCACCCTCTTCTTACATCCAGACCCACATAGTTTGCAATTGCTCCTTCAGATTACTTTTGTCAACCATTGCTATACCATACTTGACCCACTGAGAGGACAGCAGAAGAGTTTACTCCTCTAATCCATTTAGTTGGGGGTGTAAATTTAAAGAACTCCAGATTCACCTGTTTCTATTCTATCAGCTTCTGCCTATGGTGCTTGTTGGACAACTGTGCTGCTCTTTACATTTCCCCCCTCCTTACCGTGAGCATCACATTTTTTTATTAGAATACATTGCAGCAAACACATGTCCTCTCTGCAGATGGCATGTCATCTCTGCAGATGGCCAGTTTCCCAGGAGACTGATATCATAGATGCCCCCAGGTGTCAATCACAGCTGCTGCATCCTTTGTGGTGCACGCTCACTCTGCCACCATTCATAAAATGCCTTGCATTCCTACTCCATGAATTAGAAGCATCTGATTCGATGAGGTGGAGGCCATGTCTACACCCCTCTTCTCCAGCTTGTCACAGCACCCAAAGATTGTGGCCTTCACTTTGGCTACTGCAGTTATTTTCAGTATCTGCAGAGGCCGATCAGTTATCGCATTTGCATACTTATATTAAGCCAAGCTGGCCCAATCTAAGTATGCAAAATATTTATTCTCTGGAGTTCAGCTCTAACTCCAGTTCAGAATAAAGAAGCAGCATCAAATGGGTTAGACAACAGGCATTCCAATATCTGTGTGTTATAGAAATAAAGGAATAGGTCTGCAAAGGATCAGATTGTACACATATCTGTTTAGAGAAGCCAAATTAACAAAATATTAAAGTGGAAATAAAATTTTATATTTAACTAATCAAGTGCCAAGTCTCAAGTTATTTACAATGATGAAAACAACCAACCTAAATAATTCTTAGATCAAATGTTTCACCTTTTTTTACTCATCCCTCCAAAGTGCAGTCTGAGAATGACTTTTCCATCTTGTCAGAAAGCAGTAATCAGGGATTAGACATCACAATCTTAAAGTGTACTGAGCACCCACCACTACAAACATAAGTACAGCATAGTCCCAGAGCACGCCCACAGGCTTGTTTCCTGGTGTCTCCCCTTCACTTGTACTGTCAATCAAAGACTGGTGTTTGCAGGAGGGGGGCTAAAGCTAGGTACACAGTAGGTTTTTTTCATTCAACCCAACAGGAAAAACAAGAGGTTGCCGTACTAGCTAAGCGATGTGTCGCGATCCCTCCTGCCAGAACACACTGATCAGCGCTGGCCACCATTGGCTTCCAGCACTGATTGGATGCTGGTTTTCCAGCATGCCTGTTCGACAGAAGCCGGTCATTAGAACAGTTTCTGTCAGACAGGCTGCTGTACACACTGGCCAATAATTGGCCCACCATTCGGCCCATGTGTACCAGCCTTAAGCAACACCATGGATCGCATGGCGTCACTGAAAGTTTTTAATGTAGATTACAGCAAAATAGTGAAGTGGCCATAACACAAATGTTGTGCCATGGAAATATAAAAGGTACATGTTATATTGGTGTTGAATGTAAATTTATTGTCAACCGAAACCCTCCATTTGATAGCTTAATAGTTCGGTTGAGAGCGCAATGAAATGTAACAGTTGTCATTTACTACTGTGCAGCTCGTTTTGCACAGAGTGGCCCCGAACATCCTCTTCTGGGGTCCCTCAACGGCTCTCGTGGCTCCTCCCCGCATTAGATAACCCCCTGCGAGAAGCACTTGATTGACAGCAGCGGGAGCCAATGGCTGCGCTGCTATCAAACCATCCAATCAGGACCCGAGACACCGGCTTTTGCTGGTGTGCTCGTCCCTGGGACGAGATAGAGGGGGTACAGGTAAGTAAAACGTGGGCTCGGGGGGGCTGCAGCATTACAGGAGGTTTTTCACCTCAATGCATAGAATGCAATGAGGTGAAAAAACTTGAAGGTTTACAACCCCTTTAATACTTTTTTCAGTGTTCAGTAAATTCTCAGCCTGTTAGTGCTCAAATTCAGAATTGGGTGTTGTTAAGACACCAGGTATGACAAGAGTTTTAGGCTGCATTCACACCTGAGCATATAGTTTCAGGCGGAAAGTCGCGCAATTTTTACCGTGATTTTGTACAGGTCAAAAGGTGAATGTAAAAAGCAGAAAAATGCCTGTAATCTGCCCAAAAAGAAGCTCATGTACTTTTTTGAGCTTCAGGTTGCAGAACACTCAGATGTAAATAGGAGCCATTTAAATGAATGGGATTATTTCTTTGTTGGGCGTTTTGAGATGAGCGTTTTATGAGCTGAAAACGCTGAGGTGCGAATGGGCCTTAATTGGTAGTATGGCACAGTGTTACTCTGCTGTAAGGTAAAAGCCCTGCAAAGGTAGGTTTCCTTTCAGTCTTACATATTTAGGTCAAATTGGAAATCTCCATTAAATTAACCTGCAATAGTACATCATGATGAAGGTGTATGTTATATAAAAGATACCTACATGAATAAAATAAAAAGCATGTATCAGTTCATATAATACTTTAAATATAGCGTATACTCTGTTTACTCACCAGTGTGGACTTAGCCATCGTACACAACTAACAATGCTGATCTGATGTAGAGAACAGGATATAGGAAAACACTCAAACTTGGTTTACCCTCAGAGGACGGTCCAAATATGTGATTTGTCTTCTCACGTCAATTCCTGACAGACAGGGTGCAAATTGTACTTCTGATTTTACAACACAATCTGCAGTAGATTTACTGACAGGAACTCATGTCATGTGTACTGGAACGGAACAGAAAGAATGCCGAAATGTTTCTGAACTTGACCCCAAGTTATGACTGGCTTTTTTCCCCATGTTACATGCTGGATTGTAGACGTTGTGCTGTGTGTTTTGGAACGTGGTCTCTTTATGTAACGTATATAATGGAAATGATGTAATGTCGGATCAATCCACAAGTCAGGTTTGCCTCATGTCAGCTTTGCTTGCAATAGTTACAAGGAACGTGAGCAAGATTTAATTTGATTTTTCACCTGCTAGGAGAACACCATTTGAAATTTATGTATAAAATGTAAAGGGGTCTATAAGCTATCCCAACTGGTTACACACACATAGGGTGCTTCATCTGCTGCTAAAGACCAAATTCTATTTGTTCCCTGACAATTCCCCTATTCTGGTAAGGTTCAGTATAATTCTACATCGCTGGTGAACCCTGTTTGCTGAATTCCCAAGTGGTAAAAAGAGCTCACATAAAGCTTCCACTTTTTTTAGAAACTCCCAGTCTTAGCTTGTGGCTGGGCTGGAAGCTAAATCTGAGTACACACTAGCCAAATTTTAGCCATTTTCTGAGGAATGCTACATAGGTGGGCCGTTGGCCACCCCCGTCTGACAAAATTTGATTGAAAAGAAATCAAGAGTCAGGCAGAAAATTTTCAGCTGAATAGTGGCTGTATCCAATCAGCCACTGCTGGGGTATTCTGACAGGTGCCAGCTGTGATGGTCAGAATGCAATAATCGCAGTGGGAGATTCCTCAATTTGCGCTGTATATCAAGGATGGGGAGGTCTGTTACATAGTTACATAGTAGGTGAGGTTGAAAAAGACACAAGTCCAACCTATACGTGTGATTATATGTCAGTATTACATTGTATATCCCTGTATGTTGCGGTCATTCAGGTGCTTATCTAATAGTTTCTTGAAACTATCGATGCCCCCCCGCTGAGACCACCGCCTGTGGAGGGGAATTCCACATCCTTGCCGCTCTTACAGTAAAGAACCCTCTACATAGTTTAAGGTTAAACCTCTTTTCTTCTAATTTTAATGAGTGGCCACAAATCTTGTTAAACTCCCTTTCGCGAAAAAGTTTTATCCCTATTGTGGGGTCACCAGTATGGTATTTGTATATTGAAATCATATCCCCTCTCAAGCGTCTCTTCACCAGTGAGAATAAGCTCAGTGCTCACAACCTTTCCTCATAACTAATACCCTCCAGACCCTTTATTAGTTTGTTGCCCTTCTTTGTACTCGCTCCATTTCCAGTACATCCCTCCTGAGGACTGGTGCCCAGAACTGGACAGTATACTCCAGGTGCGGCCAGACCAGAGTCTTGTAGAGCGGGAGGATTATCGTTTTATCTCTGGAATTAATAACCTTTTTGATGCATGCCAATATTCTGTTTGCTTTGTTGGCAGCAGCTTGGCATTGCATGTCATTGCTGAGCCTATCATCTACTAGGATCCCCAGGTCGTTTTCCATCCTAGATTCCCCCAGAGGTTCTCCCCCCAGTGTATAGATTGCATTCATATTTTTGTCACCCAAATGCATTATTTTACATTTTTCTACATTGAACCTCATTTGCCACGTAGTTGCCCACCCCATTAATTTGTTCAGATCTTTTTGCAAGGTTTCCACATCCTGCGGAGAAGTTACTGTCCTGCTTAGCTTAGTATCATCTGCAAATACAAAGATTGAACTGTTTACCCCATCCTCCAGGTCGTTTATGAACAAATTAAACAGGATTGGTCCCAGCACAGAACCCTGGGGGACCCCACTACCCACCCCTGACCATTCCGAGTACTCCCCATTTATCAACACCCTCTGAACTCGCCCTTGTAGCCAGTTTTCAATCCATGTACTCACCCTATGGTCCATGCCAACGGACCTTATGTTGTACAGTAAACGTTTATGGGGAACTGTGTCAAATGCTTTTGCAAAATCCAGATACACTACGTCTATGGGCCTTCCTTTATCTAGATGGCAACTCACCTCCTCATAGAAGGTTAATAGATTCGTTTGGCAAGAACCAATTCATGAATCCACGCTGATTACTGCTAATGATACCGTTCTCATTTCTAAAATCTTGTATATAGTCCCTTATCATCCCCTCCAAGAGTTTACATACTATTGATGTTAGGCTAACTGGTCTGTAATTCCCAGGGATGTATTTTGGGCCCTTTTTAAATATCGGTGCTACATTGGCTTTTCTCCAATGAGCTGGTAGCATTCCAGTCAGTAGAGTGTCAGTAAAAATTAGGAACAATGGTCTGGCAATTACTTGACTGAGTTTCCTAAGTACCCTTGGGTGCAAGCCATCTGGTCCTAGTGTTTTATTAATGTTAAGTTTCCCAAGTCTAATTTTAATTCTGTCCTCTGTTAAGCATGGAGGTGCTTTCTGTGATGTGTCATGAGGATAAACACTGAAGTTTTGGTTACTGAAGCCCTTTGATTCCCTCGTGAAGACTGAGGAGAAGAATAAATTCAATACCTTCGCCCTCTCCCCATCCTTTGTAACCAGATGTCCTTCCTCATTCTTTATGGGGCCAATATGGTCTGTCCTCCCTTTTTTACTGTTTACATACTTAAATATTTTCTTGGGATTTTTTTGCTCTCCTCCGCTATGTGTCTTTCATGTTTTATCTTAGCCATCCTTATTGCACCCTTACATTTCTTATTGCATTCTTTATAAAGTCTGAATGCTGATGATGATCTCTCAACCTTGTATTTTTTGAAGGCCTTCTCCTTTGCTTTTATATGCATTTTTACATTGGAGTTAAGCCATCCAGGACTTTTGTTCGCTCTTTTAAATGTATTACCCAATGGGATGCATTGTCTAATGCCCTTATTTAATATGCTCTTAAAGAAAACCCATCTCTCCTTCGTGTTCTTTGTTCCTAAGATTTTATCTGAATTCATGCCTTCTAGCAAGGTTTGTAGTTTAGGGAAGTTGGCACTTTTGAAATTCAGTGTCTTTGTATTCCCCTTGTTTCCTATTTGTGTGATTTATACTGAAGCCAATTGATCTGTGATTGCTGTTACCTAAATTGCCCTGTATTTCCACATGCGTGATCAGGTCTGTATTGTTGGTAATCAGTAGATACATAAACGCTTTATTTCTAGTTGGTGCGTCTACCATCTGACCCATAAAATTGTCCTGCAAGACATTTAGGAACTGGCGAGCCTTAGGTGAATGCATGGTTCCCTCCATCCAGTCTATGTCTGGATAAATAAAATCCCCCATTATGATAACACTTCCTATCCTTGCTGCTAATCCAAATTGTGATAGGAGATCTGTCTCCCCTTCCTCCCTCAGGTTAGGGAGCCTATAGCATACTCCCAGTATTTTTTTCACCTTAGCTTCATCCCTTTGGAGCTCTACCCATAAGGATTCCACCTCCTCCCTAGCTCCTTTAGTGATGTCATCTCTCACATACACTTGTACATTATTCTTGTTAGATTATTATTATTCAGCTCATAGGCTGAACTAAAATAAGCTATGTGAGTATACCCAGCTTAAAGATGAGCTCAAGTCACCTTTGTAAAAATGAAAAAAGTCAGCAGCTACAAAAACTGTAGCTGCTGACTTTTAATAAACAGATGCTTGCCTGTCTAAGACATCTCAACTGTGGACACCCAGCTGCGACAGCTTGCAGCTTCACAGCTGGCTGGCCACTGCGCATGTGCGAGCCGCGCTGCACTTTGTGAATGGTCCTGCAGTCTTTTGGGAGTTTTGACATGTTCCAGAAGACTGGGGTGAGAGTGGGAGAGAACTTCAAAACCAGGTACCCGCCCCTCAAACAAAAGTGCTATTTCTTAAAAAAGAGGGGGGCCCTAAAGCAGAACTTCCTCCTTTTGGGTGATGCTTTGCTTTAAGACAGTGTACTACTGATGGAGGAAAAGCGGAAATGTCATGAGCAGAGAAAGCCAACTCCAGGTATAATAACTTTCGTTTAAATATATTCCTTAATAGCCAGAAAGGATATCAGTCCTCTTTGCATGCTACAAGTGCCTTCAGAAACCCCAATATTGCCTTGTATTAGTAGGGGTGAGTAATTGTTATGCAGTCTATGCAGGTCGCCTGTAGCAAACTACAGGGGGTGGATACAAGACTAGTCATTCTCCAGAGGGATATACAGCAGCAGTGATCAGTCTTTATTATGACATGGCTGATTTGGGCTGTATGTTGCCAAGAATCAGTGTTTTTCAGCATAGCAAGTCTCGCTGTCCTGGCCCCTTCCGTGCATTACAGCCCCATAGGCTTTATGGGGCTATGTTTCTAAATCAGAGATGAAGGGAGATGACAGGAGTCATCACAATAGAAGTCTATGGGGCTGCAATGCGCTGGCATGGCCAGACTGTACACTAACACCAGAGGCTGCAGCCATGAGATATAGGGGGAGGAGGATGGGTTAATTTAGAGTGCAAAATCTAGTGCAGCTATGCATAGAAACCAATCAGCTTCCAGTTACTCCAAAAGCCTAATTGATCAAGCTGAATTTAGAATTTAGAAGTGGATTGGCTACCATGCACAGCTGCACCAGATTTTGCACTCTCTAGTTTTAGTAAATTAAAACCATTGTCTTGAAGTGCACTTATACTCTAAGGAAGGAAACTCATGGCTCTTGCCTTTAGATAATATTTCTTTTGCTTAGATTTCCGCCTTAATAACCCACTTACCACTCAGCAGAAAATCAGCAATACATTTTTCCTCCACTGTCCTATGTATCAAATGCCATGTCAAAAGCTATTGCAGTAAATTGTACTCCCAGGCCAATGAGATGTGCTGACAATAGAAGTACACGCTCCTCAACACAAAATTCTCTGGCTCTGAGCCCTCCGCAAAGCAGAGTAAATAATACGAAAGTTATACACTTAACAGCCAGACACCTCTGTCAAAGGATGGGGGTCGCCTATCTGCATCACAACCGTTAATCGGGTGAAATTTGAAATTCTGAATCCGACTGGTTACTACGTGTAGCAGCTGCATAATACAAATGAACCTGTTAAATTATACTGTACGTAGTCAAATACTAATCCCAGTAATTTGTGAGTGCACTTGGCATTGCAGATCGCACAGAAGAAGCCACTATCCCGGATCTTTTTTTTTTTTTGCAGTATATAATTTCAGACACATCAGTCAATGCAGAAAACAATTATTGCACACAGGGGGTTTAGTCGCCATTAGGTTTTGGCCTCCATGCTTTATATCTCCATAGGAAAGGCCACAGAAAGCTTGTGTATTCATTTCTTACAACGTAAAGTCCACTCCCACAAAACGTTTCCATCAAGTTCAGCTGTATATGGAGCAGTAGGTTGGTATTTTTGATTTGATTATCGTCAGGCTTTCCTTTAAAAAGAAAAAAAATCCACCAAATTCAGTTGCCAAATAAGAAACAAAATGAATTCATGTTTTAAGTAAAAAGAGCGGCTTTTTGTATCAAGTAATAAACAAAATATACCTAAACAGGACAAAAAAAATCATCTGTAATTTTTTAAAGGGTCACTCCACATTTTTAGAACTAACAGGTGAACTAACACCCTACAAGTCCCCCCACTGCCACACCACAAACTCCGTGGTACCCGCTCTCTGCTGTACTTGTCACCATGGGTGATTTGCTGTTACTGCCTACAGAGCCAGTTCAGCGGTCCAAGGATTTGAAATCTCCCTCTGCTCTGTGCCATGTTTTCGTAATGGATCAGAAAGAATCCCTCTGATCTGTCTCAGGAGCACTGCACAGGGAAGAGGGAGAAAAGTGGGGATTTCAAATCCCCAAACCACTGCACTGGCTGCGTGGCCACTGACAGCTCATCACCCGTGCAGGTAAGTACACTAGGGACATGTGGGGTGGGGAGCGTGTAGGGTGTTAGTTAGCCTTTTCCTTTTTTTTTTTATAGTGAACTTACACTTTAAATTAAAGACCTGAAATGTAGGTCCTGTATATGCTGTGCTGCTTATCAGCAAAGAGTAGTGACAGGACACATAGCATGTAAAAGTGCCTGGAACTACAGAGCATGTTAATTACCCCCTTTGTGAAACAGGTTTGCTTTAATGTCCCCATCACATCATCTACTCACTTTTCCTTCACAACCCGGCACTCCTAGTACCAGGAGCAAATAAAACACCTCTGGGTATAGATGAGCATGTGACTCACTCCATGTACCAGTGTTGCTGCTTACTGATTAGGCCAGCGCTGTCACATGTGGGCAGGGAGAGTCCTCAGCTCTGGGTAAGCTCTGACTGGATGGCTGGGAGCTTACACAGGGCTTTATTTCCATGTTCTCAGTGACCGAATAGAGTGAGGTGAATCAAGGCGAGTATATGCAGTAGGGAGGGTTGGGACATTAAAATGAACCTGTCACTTTGCCTTTTAACCTAAGCACAGGTTCGCTTTTAGTGGCTAAATGTTGTAGCTGTATATACTTAGAGACCATTATCTTATTTTTTAAATTTTTTTTGTAATTGGACTTAAAAAAAAAAAAAAAATATTGCAGACGCTAAACCTGAATACCAAAACATTAAAGCAGTTGTAAACGCTGAATTAAAAAAATAAAAACCTGTAAGACAATGGCATAATGCTCTAGTATGCACTGAAACAAAGCCCTTCCAGCGGCACCTGGTCACTGCTGAGAGGGCTGACAACTTCCCGGAGCCTTTCTTCTGTGTTCGCGGGCTCTAGCGATGTAACTGGCGGGAGCTGAGTTGACATTACTCCTGCGCATGATATGTCTGACCTTTAGAGCGCATGCGCCGGTGATGTCATAAGCTGCATGCAGGGTAAATGTCTCCTAAACGGTTCACGTTTAGCAGATATTCATTTTACCTACAGGTAACCCTTATTATAGGCTTACCTGTAGGTAAAAATAGCAAAGCCGGCTTTACTAACGCTTTAACTTTAGGAAACTGTATATCTAATAAAATAGTTTAGCTTAAAGCAGAATTCCAACCCAACACTACCTATGCTGAAAAATGTCTCCCTCACCCCAATGTAATACACATTTTTTAGCCCGCTCTGGTCTAATCACATGATCCATTGCTGTAAATTTACTAAAACTGGAGCACTCAGAATCTAGTGCAGCTGCACATGGTATCCAATCAGATTCAAACTTCAGCTGGTTCAATTAAGCTTTGACAAAAAAAAAAAAAAAAAAACACAAAAAACCTGGAAAGTCTGGGGCATGGCCTGGCCGCAGATGAATATGGCCGCTTGAACACAGAGCTCCGCTCCTCCACAGAGCTACACAGCGCTTACCCAGCTACCCATCCGAGCCTCTCTCTCCTAGAATAGGGGAAGCAGACAACACACAACCCCCGGATTATGACCTGTGGGCGATCTCGATTGAGGGGCACATGCAGGCTCCTGGATACCTACATGTGGCCCTCCCAACAGCCGGCCCAAGATGGCGCCGACACAGACAGGAACGTCCCGCCGTCAAACTCACTGCCTGTGACTGCCTCAAACAACAATCAGGTCTCAGACATGGAAGAGACAGGAGCAACAACCCCATCTTGCCTCTTACTGACAGAGGTAAGAGATCTGCCATCTCGCCAGCACAATCTCCTACAAAGCCTCCCCCAGTGAGAGACAGCATGGCGCTAAGCCTTGTAGTTCCACGGCTGATGCTGCTCCCACTCAGCCTCTTGCAGCATTTGCAACCACAGATAACCCTGCAACAGAACATTCTCTTAAAGAAATTCCACTCTCTCTGCAGGCTGATATGCAGAGAGAATTTAGAGCCTCCATTAACCATCTACATGACAGAGTTGATTACCTAGAGGAACGTACTGACCACATTGAGCAACTCTTATCAACAGCTATAACTGCTCATAACACTGTTGTGGACATTCAGGATGAACACTCTGAGGCCATTCAGCAATTGAGCCTGAAGGTAGCCGACCTGGAGGACCTCCAGGCAGAATAATATAAAAATCAGGGGGGTCCCAGAGGCTATAACATCAGCGGAGATTATGCCCTATTTGCACCAATTATTTTGCAAAGTTGTACCAACACTCACAGCACAAGACCTGCTCATAGACCAGGCCCACAGGATCCATAAGCCAACACATCTACCTGAATCCCTCCCCAGAGATATTCTGGCTAGAATCCATTTCTTTCACACTAAAGAGAATAATATGCACGATCTATGCGTCCGCACAATCTATGCGTCCTCTCCCGGATCCGTTCTCCAAAATTTCACTCTATAATGATATCTCGGCAGCTACCACACAGGCACGCAAATCATTTGCACCAGGTACCTTGATCCTTATGGAGCATAGGATCACGTACAAGTGGGGGTTTCCTACTAAACTGTTGGTCACCTACCAACATCAGAAAATTTCTATCTTAACCCGAAAGGATTGGATCAAACAATTGCACAACTGGGGTTTACTCACTGACCCACCACCAAAGACTCCCACTAACAAGAAGTCTGCCGAAATCTCAAACGGGTGGGACACGCGGAATAAACCCTAGTTCATGACCTTACTACTACCCAGGGATAATCTACCCTGGTCAACTTTACATCTAGCTGGATGTCATATGCATACACTTATGGAGGAGCTGTTCCACGTTGCTTCACTCTCCCCGCCCTACTGCTATTGCGTGCAAGGCATTTCTCTAGTATACCTTTATCATTTTGAGACTGCATTGTTGACTAAGCCTATATAGCTTCTACAACATACATAGATACCTTGTAGACATAATTTGCCTTATCTATACTGTATATCTGTAAAAGTTACTACTGCATTTTGGTCCTTAAGACTCATATGTTATACTCTTAGTGACTACTTGGACCCCCTACTTCTCTGTGCCACTTTGATATATCTCATATTAGAACTCATGTCACTCAAAATCACCTCCCTCAATGTCAAAGGCTTGAATAGCCCATTCAAGCGATCCCTATTATGGAGGGAAGCAATTGCCCAACGCACCAATATAATATGTATCCAGGAAACACATTTTTTCCTCGGTCAACCCCCTGCAGTGTTCCCACAAGCTATTCCCACACATCTTCCACTCTCAAACTGATAAAAGAGTGAGAGGGGTTATGATCCCAGACCGCTCTACTGTATCCTTAACCGTATCACACACAGAACAAGATTCCTCTGACCGGTTACTGATTCTGTCAGCCTATTAACAAACCTTTAACTATCGTTAATATCTACACCCCTAATACCCATCAAAAATCCTTCTACAAAATTGTCATGCAAATATTCAACACTATCCCAGAGACCAACTCATTATTTGCGGTGATTTTAATGAAGTAATAGACCACTCCCTAGACTGTTCCACTTCAAAGAGGAGAAGATCTACTGCCCTTTCTTCTCTAGTACTCTTATTCCGCGTACACACGGTTGGATTTTTTGACCGGACTGGTCCGACAGATTTTCCAGCGTACTTTCGAACGGACTTGCCTACACATGATCACACCAAAGTCCGACGGATTCGTACGTGATGACGTACACCGGACTAAAATAAGGAAGTTGATAGCCAGTAGCCAATAGCTGCCCTAGCGTCGGTTGTTGTCCGTCGGACTAGCATACAGACGAGCGGATTTCTGGGTCTGGCAGAATAACGACGTAAAGATTTGAAGCAAGTTCCAAATCTAAAGTCCGTCAGATTTGCGACTGGAAAAGTCCACTGAAGGTCCGGTGAAGCCCACACACGATCGGACTGTCCGCCGGCTTTGGTCCGTCGGCGTCCGTTCGGACCAGACAGGTCGAAAAGTCTGACCGTGTGTACGCGGCATTAGAAGATTTCTATGACCCCTGGAGGTGTCAGCATGGCACAGAGAAGGACTTTACATTCTACTCAAATTCCCAGAGGACTTACTTCAGGATCGACCTGTTCCTGACCTCCAAAGTACTACTTCAGTCAATCTCTCCCTCCTCTATTGGAGTAATATTGTGGTCTGACCACGCCCCTGTATCTATCACCCTTGTATTATCCCCCCCAGCACATCTCATAAATGATGGCGATTGAACTCTTCCGTACTAAGTACCAAAGATAGTAGGGAGCAGGTCGGTTCTGCGATTAGGGACTTCTTTAACCTTAATGCTGGATCTGTTGCTAACCCCACCACCCTGTGGAATGCCCACAAGTCTGTCATCCAAGGAATAAAGGAGAGAAAAAAAACGTGACTCGACCCTTAGCATATTTCTTGATAACATAAGAACCCTCAAAACAAGCAAAATCCCTCAAAGGCTACTCATGCTAAACTACATAAACTTAGGTCTGATTTGAGCTCCTAGCTACAGAATAATTATGACTTCTACCTGAGAAAGCTAAAACTCACCTGGTATTCCCAGAGTAAAAAAGCAGTCCAAAATGCCTTACCTATTAGACTCCCAGGGTCAAAGACTCCTCAACCCCAAAGAAATAGCCAACTGCTTTGACTCCTTCTATTCTAAACTATATAACCTTAGCCTTTCCCCTAATGAGCCCAAACATCGATTCAAAACTTCCTTTTTTCCCAGGAATCTTAAATCTCTGACCCCCACACAAGTAACAGCACTCGCCCAACTCTTCTCAACACAAGAAGTCCAGACCGCTATTAAAGCCCTCTACACAAGGCCCCCCGGATGGCTTTAGTAATGATTACTACAAAACGTATTGTGAACAACTAGTTCCCCATCTTTGTAACTCCTTCAATAGATTCCTAGCTACTGGAAACATCCCATCTGAATCCCTAGAAGCTGTCATAACCACTATTCACAAACCCGGTAAATCGCCACATGATCCGGTCAATTATCAACCCATTTCCCTCCTTAAC
The DNA here is from genome assembly GCA_037952925.1 of Lithobates clamitans. NCBI lineage: Eukaryota > Metazoa > Chordata > Amphibia > Anura > Ranidae > Lithobates > Lithobates clamitans. Next base: position 2,359,004 of record JBBGZY010000381.1, on the reverse strand, counting down.
ACAGACCTCAAACTGTACGCCAAATTACTAGCTACCCACCTTGCCCAACACATGCCTCAACTCATACACCCAGATCAGGTGGGATTTATCCCCAAGTGCCAGGCCTCAGATGCAATTTGCTACTTTGTAGACCTCATCCACTGGGCCGAACACCTCAGAACGCCTTCTTTGCTGATCTCCCTTGATGCAGAGAAAGCGTTTGACAGGGTTCATTGGGGATACCTAGAGGCTGTCTTGAGGAAGTTTGGCATAGAAGGTACATTCTTACAGGCCACCCTGGGTCTATACACTACCCCCAGTGCCAAAGTCTGGACATTAGGCATTCTCTCTGACTCCTCGATCACTAATGGCACCCGACAGGGATGTCCCCTCTTGCCCCTGATTTTTGCTTTAGTGATCGAACCCCTGGCTCAAGCAATTCACTCCAACGCTCTCATTTCCCAGATTTCAGTTGGGGACACCCCCCATAAAATAGGTCTCTACTCGGACATCATCATCACGCTCACTGATCCACTTCATTCAATACCCCCCTTATCCCAGATACTAGCTGACTTTAATTTGATATCTATGTACAAACGAAACCACTCTAAATCATCCACGATCGGCATCACCCTCACTTAAACTGGACATTACCAAAATATCACTGTAACGACACCCCGAGTATGAAAGGGGTTAAAGTCGTTTAGGACATTTCAAACCCAAACACAAAGGCAGCTACCGAACACTCCAATCAGCCAAACAAGGAACCCATACAAATAATCCACCCCAAAAACGAGACACGGCTCTGTCTTCAGGTTCCAAGTAGGAATGAATCTTTATTCAAAAAAACACATGTTATACAGATCCCACTTCAAAACATTTCCCCCCACCCTTGGAAAACAGGGCGGGTTAAACTGTCCAATAACAATGGACACACAGGTCAGGTGTGCTTAACTTCTCATCAGTAAACAGTCTTAACAGGGGGGCTGCTGGAGGAATCCCCCCTCCCTCTTTCCTCACAGAAATATACTTCCTGTGATCCAAGGCAGACAAACACAATAGAACATTGGAATACAGCCCCACCCCAAAGTAGCACAGCAAACAGTACACAACACAATGAGACAGCACACATTCTATATACACATATATACAGCATTGAGTCTCTGACTAGCACAGATCACAGCGGGGCTCTCACTCACCCTGTGCCCCACCAGCGACCCCCGTCACATGGCTCCCTCCTTGTGGAACACTCCGGCAAGGTCTGTCACAATTCTCCCCTTTCGGCAGGAGACTAACACAGGAGGAGACCCCAGACGGGTTGACTCCGAAGTTAGTCAGTAGTTCCAGTCCTCTAATGCTGGTATCCACACCGTACCCCAAACAAATTGTTCCAAACAGATCATTACTTACCCAGCCAACCTCTGCCTCTCTAGGAGAACATGCCCGCCGCTGGGGAGAGGCCTAGACTGGCCCTTCTCCCTGTAGTCTTTTCAGCTGCTGGAGAGAAGACAGGGTGACTGGGCTCACGCCATCATGCTGTTGGGGATTTGGGCACGGGTAGTCACTCGGTTGGCTTCAGCGGGGCCTATCGGGGCATAAGCAGAAATGAGGGGGGCCAAATCATTCCCCAGTAGTACATCCGCTGGCAAATCCTTCATCACCCCCACATTCACGTGTCCCGAACCAACCCCCCAATCCAGGTGAACACGGGCAACGGGTAGCCGGAAAATGGTGCCTCCTGCTACCCTTACGACTACAGTGTCCCCGGTGTGTTGGCTCTCTGGGATGAGGTTCTTCCGTAGTAGGGTCATGGTGGCACCAGTATCACGTAGGCCATTGGCTACCTTTCCATTAACCCGGACGGTCTGCCTGTGTTGCTGCCGGTTGTCCTGGTTAGCTGCTTGTACTAGATCAGCCTCGTGCAGGACGCCCCAACGTTCTTCCTCCTCAATGCAGTGAGCCGCAGGCATGGATGTGCGGGAATTCCCCCCTGCTGGCTTTCTCCATGAGTGGGACTGCCTGGCTGGATTCAACGGACAGTTTGGCTTTTTGTGCCCTAGCTGTTTACACCCGAAACACCTGAGGGGTTGTGAGTAGTCTTGGGAGTTGAACCTGGGCTGCTGAGAATAAGTGGCCACTGGAGGTGGTGCTGTAGGGCGGTACAACTGTGGTTTGTAGGCACCAGCTGGAGGGGGTGCCGCTGATCGATAATCCACCCGAGCTGTTGTCTTGACCACATGGTTATCCAGTTTGCGGGCGTCTGTGTATTCGTCCGCCAGGCGAGCTGCTTCAGACAAGGTGCAAGGTTTTCGGTCCCGGACCCACTCTCTGACTTCTGGGGACAGCTTTTCAAAGAAGTGCTCCAGCAGGAACAGCTGCAGCACCTCTTCCCCAGATACTGCTTGGCATCCAGCGACCCAGTGGGTTGCCGTGCGGTGTAGGCGGCATGCCCACTCGGTATATGAGTCTCCAGTTTGCTTGCTCGTCTCTCGGAACCGCCTCCGGTATGCCTCCGGTGTGACGGCATACCTGCCCAACAGTGCTTCTTTTACCAGCCCATAGTTCATAATATCCTTGTCTGGGATGGCCCTGAATGCTTCACTGGCCCGGCCGGACAATTTCCCAGACAAAATGGTAACCCATTCCTCTGTGGGCACCCGGTGTAGGGCACATTGCCGTTCAAAATCGGCAAGGTACCCATCAATCTCCCCTTCTGATTCAATGAAATTTTTAAAAGCAGCAAAATGTACCTTTCTCCTTTCAGTTGGTGCTGTTGTGACTCCCGCTGCTGCAGCACGTCTTTGCTGTAGCCAATTTGCATCCACAGCCGCTATAACTCGGTCTATGATCTCCGCTGTAGGGTTAGGGCCATAATGTGCCAGTCTTATTTTAACAGCCCGATCAAAACTTGCCTCTTCGGGTGTCCTGTCTGTTACGCTGGGTCTTTCGGTTATGCTGGGTCTTTCCGCTCTATCCATTTCGACTAGTTCTTCAATAATGTCCCTCTTCTTACGGTTATTGGCCGGTCTCCGGTTGTAGCTGTCCTTCTGGGCTGTGGGAATGATCCCGCTGCTTGCCACCAGTGTAACGACACCCCGAGTATGAAAGGGGTTAAAGTCGTTTAGGACATTTCAAACCCAAACACAAAGGCAGCTACCGAACACTCCAATCAGCCAAACAAGGAACCCATACAAATAATCCACCCCAAAAACGAGACACGGCTCTGTCTTCAGGTTCCAAGTAGGAATGAATCTTTATTCAAAAAAACACATGTTATACAGATCCCACTTCAAAACATTTCCCCCCACCCTTGGAAAACAGGGCGGGTTAAACTGTCCAATAACAATGGACACACAGGTCAGGTGTGCTTAACTTCTCATCAGTAAACAGTCTTAACAGGGGGGCTGCTGGAGGAATCCCCCCTCCCTCTTTCCTCACAGAAATATACTTCCTGTGATCCAAGGCAGACAAACACAATAGAACATTGGAATACAGCCCCACCCCAAAGTAGCACAGCAAACAGTACACAACACAATGAGACAGCACACATTCTATATACACATATATACAGCATTGAGTCTCTGACTAGCACAGATCACAGCGGGGCTCTCACTCACCCTGTGCCCCACCAGCGACCCCCGTCACATGGCTCCCTCCTTGTGGAACACTCCGGCAAGGTCTGTCACAATCACCCTTCTCCTGGTTTCCTACCTCTACTATGACATACTTGAACATTCAACTGGTATCTACTTCCTCCATGCTCCTCTGAACAAACCTCTCCTCTCTGCTCCAGAAACTTCAATCCATAAGCTCATCCATGATGTCTATTACTACATCTTGGGGCGGACCTATAGCCTTGGCTAAGATGTTTCTCCTCCCACATATCCTCTACTTATTTAGGACCCTACTGCTACCACTGCTACCAATAGATCTCACTAAAATTCAACAAATTTTTAATACCTTTATCTGGGCAGCCCACAAGCCTCGACTGAAAGCTTAAATTTTTAGGCACACCTACGGCTTTCTCTGGCCTGGGAGCACCCAATATTAAACGGTATTACAAGACAGTCTTCCTGGACCAAGCAAAACATTGCAATTCCTTATGGCTCCAAATTGAGTCAACAGCACTCTCCTGGGCCACACACCTGCTATTGGCAGCTATATGGATACACTTCCTTCCACGTTCCTTCTTACCCACTGTAAATGCCACAACCTCAGTCTGGAAGGCCTTACATCAAACCTCCCAAGGAATCCACAACGACGCCTTTCGGCCTCTTCCATTCCTCTCTATGCAACTACTTTCCCCAGATCTACCTATTCAGAACTGGTCCACTGCAGGAATTTGCAGGCAACAAAGCCTCAAAAATTTCCAAGAACTATTGCAGACCTACAGTCTGCCCAGTAAAGACTTCTACATTTTTCTCAGGATCCACCACATCCTCTCATCAGTGCCCGCCTCCACAGTAACAATCCATAAGGACCTGCTTTCATACTACAAACAAATAACAACTAAAACCAAGGGAATTTCCTACGTCTACAACATTCTTTCTAGACCTACAGCCGCAAGTAAATCTACCAGCATGATATACTGGGAATCAAAGTTACAAATGTCCTTTCCTCCAGGGGCACGATACCGTGCTCTTCAGCTTTCTACTACCTTCTCCAAAAATGTATCCCACTGGGAAATGCCCATGAAAATTTTCCACAAATGGTACTATACGCCTGACAGACTGGCATGCATCTTTCCATCCTGCTCCCTAAATTGTTGGCGGAATTGTGATACCATTGGGGACATCCTTCATATATGGTGGAATTGCCCTCTCAAAGCCCCTTTCTGAAAGTCAGTATCTGCTTTAATAGCTGATGTGACCCATACTAACAGACAACTGACCCCGCAAATGGCTCTCTTTGGCCTTGACGCCTACCCCTGGCCCACAGCATACATACCAACAATACAACACATCTTAATTGCAGCACGTATAGTAATAGCTCGTGCCTGGAAAGATCCACTCCCACCAACGGCCACCTTCCTCATTTCTGCTTTAAATGAACACTGCCACATGGAATATCTCTTCTCCAAATCTCACCTAATGGAAGAGAAGTTTCACAGACAGTGGGCTCCTTGGCTGGCTCATCCCAAAAGTATTAATTCCCATAAATAAAGTCATACGCCTATCTGACTACTTTTGAACATTGGAAAAAATCCCCTTTACTGTTCGGAACACACAGAGCCAAGTGTGAACACTTACCTTATTTTCATTGCAACGTTATGTCCGTATGTTTGCTTTATTAAATGTTTCCTAGGTGTCTAAGCTGGTTACTAGGCATCTTATATATTCGAGAAAAAATTGCGCTACCGGCGCAAAAAACTAAATGTAAGACCAATAGTCTAGTTTGCAGCAATCAAAAATACATGCCGCCCTAGTGTTGGGTGTTAAATATGAAATTAATGTGTGGATTGCACTAACTCCTAAAAAATTAATAAATGCCATACCACTTCTATTAACCAAAAAATATTATTATATATACAAATCTATTATCTATTTATATGTGAACTCCTTGCGGGTGTTTTTCTTCGTGCTGACAATATACATATATGTGCCCAAACTTCACCACAATATAATGCCCCATGTGAAAAGGGACTATGTGCAATATTAACAACAAATAGTTATCAATAATTAAAGTGCAAGTGCCAAATATAAAAAATGTGAAAGGAAGAAAAATTAGGATGAGGTGGAGAATAAACCAAAATTTACAAATATTAATATTAGGTAAGCAAACAACTCAATCCAATAAGTCCATACATAAAAAATATATATGTGTGTATAGCAAAGTGCAGTGAATGTCCACAGTGAGTGATCAATTCCTTCCAATGGTGACCTTCCTCAGTAGTATTTAAATACTTCCACTTCCACCATATAGTGACTACATCACCACCTAGTGAAATGGCCACTCACCAGATATAAACAATTATGCACCTTTGGTTCATTAATTTCGGATAACCACTCCGCTTTTGAAGGGTCCAACAACAGCCTTTCCAAGCAGTGTACTAGTGCCTCTTGCTCTATTGGTTCTCATGAAACATATAGATAGCCATCATGGTGTAGTATGTAACTATGCTTTTATTAAAAAAGTTAAAAAACACACATTTGAACTCACATGTTCAGGTGCCTCCAAGCCGGCACCAAGCTAATCCAGCCCTGTATGTGGAGTGGGGACTATCAGTCTATCTGCCCCTATACTTCCTCTTAGTGACGTGAGTTCCAAGCCTCGTTCTTGTTCTTGCCAAGAATGGCTGGATTAGCTTGGTGCCGGCTTAGAGGCACCTGAACATGTGAGTTCAATTGTGTGTTTTTGAACTTTTTTAATAAAAGCATAGTTACATACTACACCATGATGGCGATCTAAATGTTTCATGAGAACCAATAGAGCAAGAGGCACTAGTACACTGCTTGGAAAGGCTGTTGTTGGACCCATCAAAAACTGAGTGGTTATCCAAAATTAATGAACCAAAGGTGCATAATTGTTTATATCTGGTGAGTGGCCATTTCACTAGGTGGTGGTGTAGTCACTATATGGTGGAAGTGGAAGTATTTAAATACTACTGAGGAAGGTCACCATTGGAAGGAATTGATCACTCACTGTGGACATTCACTGCACTTTGCTATACACACATATATATTTTTTATGTATGGACTTATTGGATTGAGTTGTTTGCTTACCTAATATGAATATTTGTAAATTTTGGTTTATTCTCCACCTCATCCTTAATTTTTCTTCCTTACACATTTTTTATATTTGGCACTTGCACTTTAATTATTGATAACTATTTGTTGTTAATATTGCACATAGACCCTTTACACAGGGGCATTATATTGTGGTGAAGTTTGGGCACATATATGTATATTGTCAGCACGAAGAAAAACACTTGCAAGGAGTTCACATATAAATAGATAATATATATAATAATAATTTTTGGTTGATAGAAGTGGTATGGTATTTATTAATTTTTTAGGAGTTAGCGCAATCCACACATTAATTCATCTTATATATTCGCCACTCTCCTTTCTCCTATCTTAGACCTCCTACACCCACCCCCCCTAACCAGTCTTTGACGCCTCTCCTGTAGATTGCACGTACCAACATGTGGGACACCCACGGTTTACTTCTACAAATTTTTAAACTTATTAAATTGTTATGTGTTTGCAACTCCATATCTAGGAGGGAATCCCTCTCTTGTATTTGATATGGTATTTGTACCTTGTATCTTTTGCTTTTGATCTAATAAAAATCAATTGAGAACAAAGTTAAAGTTGGCCGTGTTGCCCCCACCTCCCGATACAGATTGCTCCCAGATGGAGTGTCTGGGTGTGGGGACAACACCCATACAGATCGGTTAATGCTATTACTTCCTCATTGTTCTAGTTTAGGTGCGACCTGAGTTATGTTAATGCAACCACTCAAGTGATTATCTGACATATGTTCAAATGTATAACAGATATTGACGTTGTTTTCTTATTTTTCTGTATTTAAATTTAGTGAAGAAAACCTAATAAAAAACAATAAAATGAAAAAAAAAAAAAACCTGGAAGCGGATTGGTTCCTATGCAGGGCTGCACCACATTTTGCACTCTCCAGTTTTAGTAATTCTCCCCCGTTGTGTCAGTGAGAGGCTGCTGCATGATAAAGATTGGAGAGGCAACAATGGCTGGACCATGGAAGCCTATGGGTGACAGACTTTCCAGCTATTGTCAAGCGTTCACTCCTTTCCCCTGCAGCTACCATTCACCGACAGGGAATCACATGACTTGACCAAAGCAAGGCTGAAAATAGGTATATACATGTAGGGCAGCACAGTGGCTAAGATGTTAGTATTTCCACCTAGCAGCACTAGGGTTGTCAGTTTGAATCCCAACCATGGCACTACCTGCCTGGAGTGTGCATCTTGCATGCGTGGGTTTCCTCTGGGTCCTCCGGTTTCCTACCACACTCCAAAGACATGCTAGTAGGTTAGTTGGCTCCTGCCAAAATTGGCCCTAGTATGTGTATGTATGAATGTGAGTTAGGGACCTTACATTGTAAGCTCTTTCAGGCCAGAGACTGATGTACAATATACAAAATCTCACAAAAGTGAGTACACCCCTCAAATGTTTCTAAATATTTTATTATATCTTTTCATGTGACAACACTGAAGAAATGACACTTTGCTACAATGTAAAGTAGTGAAAGTGCAGCTTGTATAACAGTGTAAATTTTCTGTTCCCTCAAAATAACTCAACACACAGTCATCAATGTCTAAACCACTGGCAACAAAAGTGAGTACACCCCTAAGTGAAAATGTCCAAATTGGGCCCAATTAGCCATTTTCCCTGCCAATGTCATGTGACTTGTTAGTGTTACAAGGTCTCAGGTGTGAATGGGGGGCAGGTGTGTTAAATGTTGGTGTTATCGCTCTCTCATACTGGTCACTTGAAGTTCAACATGGCACCTCATGGCAAAGAACTCTCTGCGGATCTGAAAAAAAGAATTGTTGCGCTACATAAAGATGACCTAGGCTATAAGAAGATTGCTAAGATCCTGAAACAGAGCTGCAGCACAGTGGGCAAGACTATACAGCAGTTTAACGGGACAGGTTCCACTCAGAACAGGCCTCGCCATGGTTGACCAAAGTTGAGTGCACGTGGGGTGGGGGGTCAGCCTGTCAGTGCTCAGACCATATGCCGCACACTGCATCAAATTGGTCTGCATGGCTGTCGTCCCAGAAGGAAGCCTCTTCTAAAGATGATGCACAAGACAGCCCGCAAACAGTTTGCTGAAGACAAGCAGACTAAGGACATGGATTACTGGAACCATATCCTGTGGTCTGATGTGACCAAGATAACCTTATTTGGTTCAGATGGTGTCAAGCGTGTGTGTCGGCAACCAGGTGAGGAGTACAAAGACAAGTGTGTCTTTCCTACAGTCAAGCATGGTGGTGGGAGTGTCATGGTCTGGGGCTGCACGAGTGCTACCGACACTGGGGAGCTACAGTTCATTGAGAGAACCATGAATGCCAACATGTACTGTGACATAATGAAGCAGAGCAGGAACTCCTCCCTTTGGAGACTGGGCCGCAAGGCAGTATTCCAACATGATAATGAACCCCAAACACACCTTCAAGACAACCACTGCCTTGCTAAAGAAGCTGAGGGTAAAGGTGATGGACTGGCCAAGCATGTCTCCAGACCTAAACCCTATTGAGCATCTGTGGGGCATCCTCAAACAGAAGGTGGAGAAGCAAAAGGTCTCTAACATCCACCAGCTCCGTGATGTCGTCATGGAGGAGTGGAAGAGGACTCCAGTGGCAACCTGTGAAGCTCTGATGAACTCCATGCCCAAGAGGGTTAAGGCAGTGCTGAAAAATAATGGTGGCCACACAAAATATTGATACTTTGGGCCCAATTTGGACATTTTCACTTAGGGATGTACTCACTTTTGTTGCCAGCGGTAATGGCTGCGTGTTGAGTTATTTTGAGGGGACAACAAATTTACACTGTTTTACAAGCTGTACACTCACTACTTTACATTGTAGCAAAGTGTCATTTTTTCAGTGTTGTCACATGAAAAGATATAATAAAATATTTACAAAAATGTGCGGGGTGTACTCCCTTTTGTGAGATACTGTATATATCAGTGCATGGAGGCAACCATATATGACTACTGCATACAGGGGCTGTGTTGCTGCTTAGCAGAGTGATTGTGCCTTGCTGATTCACTCATCTTACTGAATGTCTTCTAGACAAAAGTCCGAAAACTGGCTTGACATTCTCTAATGATGTGAAACATTCACAATGCTCATGGTAGACACAGACATGATTTAGGGTGCCTAGTTGGTTTTTATCCATGGTGGTAAAGTTGAGTTTCTTTTACTCCAAATAATAATGTGAGTGCCAGCATGTGCCCTATTGATGAATGTACCCATCCAATGTAATACATCTGCAGATAATTCACAGCTTAGTGCTTCACTGCAGAGCAATACAAGGTTTTTGTAATTTCAAGGCTGTTAATTCAGCTCATAATAATCTTTTTTTGTTTAATGCACATCTTCATGTTTATAATGTATTATCAGAAATTACCTTCCCACCATAATGCTCCAATTTCTGTAAAGCAGTCGTGACTGAATCTTTATGTTTTTTGTCCATTAGTCTTTTGGAGAGCTGTCAAAAGAAAATACAAACATAAAACACGATTTTTTTTTTTTCCATGAAACACATATATTAAAGCAAACCTGTAGTGTGAAAATAAAAAGCTCAGGGTGAATAGTTCCCACGCTAGAATTACCTTTTAACTCTTTCGCTGCCAGAGCTGTTTTAGATTTTTTTTGCACACATGTTTAAAACATAATAATTTTAGCCATGAAAATTTAACACCCAAAAACATCATATATTTTATGAAAGCAGACCCCCTAAATTAATTAATTAAGTTAATTTTAGGACACACAAACACAAATTAGCCAATTGTTTGAGTAAAATATAATAGATGAGGTTGTGCCATCTAAATAGATACCCAACATGTCAAACCTTAACCCCTTGACGCCGGCCGCATGCATATATTAGGCCACTCGGCGGGTGAGCCTCAACACTGAGCAGCCTCATATATTTGGCCCTGTTAAAACAACTTACTGTGCTGAGAGCATGCTCCCTGAACGCCCCCCAGCATGGCAGCCAGCGTGTACCAGAAAGCTCCTGATGCAAACTTGAGATCAGGGGCTTTACAGTCATGTGACTGCTGTGACAGCCAATCACATGACCTGAATGCCGCCTCCACCACCCGGGTTTTAAAACTGTTAAAGGGCTGGCAGGCGGTTGACGTGAAAAAGTTAAAATTGTGTGCCTCTGAAATGGTGACAGACTTCAGTACCCTATATTTTATATAGGCAACGCTTTAAAAGCTCCTATAGGTCATCAGTTTAGAGTTACTCAGGAGCTCTGATGCCAAAATGATTACGCTCACTCCACCGTGCCTGGCAATATGTAACATGTAGATCGCAATCGACATTTTCATGCGCATATGGGTGTACCCTATATTGCCAAAAGTATTGTGACGCCTGCCTTTACATGCACATGAACTTTAATGGCATCCCAGTCTTAATCCATAGGGTTCAATATTGAGTTGGCCCACCCTTTTGAACTCTAACAGTTTCAACTCTTCTGGGAAAGCTGTCCACAAGGTTTAGGAGTGTGTCTATGGGAATGTTTGACCATTCTTCCAGAAGTGCATTAGTAAGGTCAGGCATTGATGTTGGACAAGAAGGCCTGGCTCACAGTCTGCCCTCTAATTCACCCCAAAAGTGTTCTATCGGGTTGAGGTCAGGACTCTGTGCAGGCCAGTCAAGTTCCTCCACCCCAAACTCACTCTTTGTTTGGACCTTGCTAAAAATTAAAATATAAAAACTCTTTGCATGATGATGCCACCATACAGTGTACATTTACATGAACTTGTCTGCTTTCAGAAAATATATAATATTTTTGGGGGGGATGCGGGGTTATGCAATCTTCAGGCCTAAATTGATCTTTTAAGCATGGGTGCAAAAACAGCTCTGGTAGCAAAAGGGTTAATCCTGTACAGATAAGACAGTGTTCTACTCTCCCGTAGTGGACAAGCTGTAAAGCCTATTGACAAGGAGGTCTGCTTTAGGGGGCCTCTATATATCAGTGTGAGTGTGTCCACAGACAGTGGCGAGCCCACAGTTCTTGTAGGATAAGTGTGATCAGAGCCTTCTGGGACACACAGCCTTCACCTCACTGGACTAGTAGAGATCCAATCAGCACTGCAGGCGTGTATCTACAGAGGCAGTGTGTGAGAGGGTAACTACACAGCCAAGCCGCCGCCATCCCAATTGAACAGCCCCCTTCAGGGTTCAGATAAAAGCCATTGATGGTCTAACCATCTGCTCAGACTATCTACAAATGCAGGGCTCCATCCAGCGAAAGCAGGCGGAGCTCCGTGGAAACCGGAAGTTCCAAGGGTAAATATCCCTGCCTCACATTTTAGTTTGGTTTCTTAACAAAAACTGAATGGATTTTCGTCATGGTTTTCATCAGTGGACGGAAATGTGGTGTACTTCGTCTCTGTAAAAATGGCACCGATGAAAATTTTGACAAAAACGTTTTAGTTATAACGAAATTAACTCATTGCTCATCACTGTTGTTGAAATTGTTAATATGACCCCACTAACGATTAGAAAACCAAAGGACTGTTCTTAAGATGAAATATTTCAAACAAAAATTCTACTAATGTATAGGCAACTTTACCAAAACAGGAATTGATGAAAAATCTCCCCAGTGAGGAGACGGATAACAATAAGGCCCCCTTTACACTGGCGAAGTCCACCAGCGGATCTGCCCACTCAGCAGGGGAACTCTCCGCTGATCCCCCGAAGCAGACACGGACACAGCCTGCTGTTCTCTATGGGGCTATCAGATGGAAACTGACTGCCTGTCCATTTCCATCCAACTGTCATCCGGATCCGATCGACAGATGGGGAATGGATACCCATCTGTCTGTTTTTAGCAGACAGGATCGGAATGGGTGTCGGCGGGTGTCAGCAGACACATGTCCGCTGACATCCACCGCTCCATAGAGAGCTATGGATGGTCTGATCAGGTCCACCTGGAAGGGGTCTTTGTTGGCAGAAGTTCTGAGTCATATCCACACGAAAGAAAACTAAAAACAGAAATCATTTTAGCTTGAGTTGGGCTTGTAGTAAAGCACTCCTGTAACATACTAATGACGCCAGGCCAGGCAATATCATTTAGAGTTCTGATGACAACAACATTTTACAACTCATCTGGTACTTAGTATTATTGAAAATACTGGTAGCCCTACCAGGAGAGGTTTCAGGCCAGGCACAGACATTCACCACCTACCATAAGCCTCAGTTCACTGTACACCGCATGTGAGACGCACAGGAACTGCATTGCATTCCTGTGCAATTCACATGCGGTTCAGTTTGGTGCGATTTGAGCCCATTCATTTTGAATGGGCCCAAATCCCACCACATCGCACCAAAGAAGTGCATGCACCTTTTTTGAGCCGCACTGAACTGGAACGCATAGTTGTTTTGTACAAATCGATCCGGTGCAGGCGAATGCACTGCATTTGGGGTGTTGTTACGTTTGTATTGACAACCGTAGCAGATCGCAAGGGCAAAGATGTGCAGGAAACAAGGAGTGTGAACCTAGCCTAAATCGAGTTGTGTCAAGGGAATCTTTTGGGGTTGTTTCACCTACAATACTCATGCTTACGTTTACTTGTCCTTTAATGTAGAAAAAAGGAAAAAAACTAAGATTTTGTTTTCAATGATGGGAAATGTTACATCTTGTGAAAAGGCTTCTTAATAGGACCTGAATAGAGGAAAGTTTATACCATAGGTCTTACATCTAGGTTGCTATTCCACCAGACAAAAGATTTCTAAACACATCAAATTCACATTCCCTCTCTCTCCTTCCGCATTATAGCTCTTTCCTCTACTAGGAGTGTCTACTTATTGTCTGTGCTGGAGCAGCTCTTTCACATAAACCTTTTATTTAGCTGCTGGGGGAGGAGCAAAGGGGAATACTATAGAGCAGGGATATGCAATTAGCGGACCTCCAGCTGAACTACAAGTCCCATGAGGCATAGCAAGACTGACAGCCACAAGCATGACACCCAGAGGCAGAGCATGATGGGACTTGTAGTTTTGCAACAGCTAGAGGTCCTCTAATTGCATATCCCTGCTATAGAGTCACTTAACTGACAGCTCTGAGTCTGCTGATATCACATCCAAGATGGCAGTGCCCAATTTCAGGGCATTTGAATGTCTGCACAAGGGAGGCTTTTACAGCTAAATAACATGCATAAAATATAATATGAGCATTTAATGTCTTATGGGAAGATCTGCGTTGCAATGAATGGTCTAGAAATGGGGGGGGGGGGGGGGGTATTTACTAAAGCTGGTGAGTGCAAAATCTGGTGCAGCTCTGCATAGAAACCAATCAGCTTCCAGGTTTTTTTGTCAAAGCTTAATTGAAGTTAGAAGTTGATTGGTTACTATGCACAGCTGCACCAGATTCTGAGTGCACCAGTTTTAGTAAATCTCCCCCAGGGTCTCTTCAAAAAGTTATTTTCAGAACTTACACTGGTGAGCAGATTCTTTAGATGAATGTTTAATGCTGGACCAACAACAGCACTGAGCTGTACCAAGCCATTCAAACCTTTTTCAAACACGGCACCATCTGAGTGTACCTGAGAATCAAGACACATCATTAGTTTAAATATTAAAGCAGTACTAAATTAAATTATATAGAACACAATTTATAGCAATTTAGCAGTATGTAATCAATATAAACAAGGTAAAGTGCTCACCAAAAAGAAGAGACTATATGCTGTCCTTTGAAGATGTCCTTTGAAAAGTCCCGTGCCACAGGTTCTATTTCATGAAGCTACAACAGCACTTAGGATACTGTACTGTAAATAGTATTTTAGGAATGCTAAAGTGGCCTTTAAAGCTTAACTTTATTTTAACCACTTCATGCCCTTAGGCCGTATAAACAGTATACAACCGCATTCATGATCGTTGTGTCATTTTTTTAGGCCAGCGATGCCCCTCTCCCACTGCCATTTCCAAGCTCTCTTGTCCCACTGAGGATCCCGGGGCCTACTGTGGGCAGTTGCACTGGCTGACCATAGAAAAGAAGAAGGACCATCTATTCCCTGAACTTCTCTATGGTACTATATATAAAACCAGTAGAGACGAGGATTTTGTCACTTTCGGTTTCAGCTGTTTGTTTACTGGCTGTTAACAGCTAGTAAAGCAGCCGATCAAACCCATCTCAGTTTGGTCAGCTGCTTTGGAGGGCAGGAGAGATCTGGGGTCTATTCTGGAGATCTCAGGTCTCATAGACCCCAGATCTTTCAAGTAAAAAGAGTACCTATCACTGCCAGTGCTATCATAAGGGATGTTATTAATTTCTTGTGTAAGCAATAAAGTTGATCCAAAATAAAAAAATGAAAGACACACTGTAAAAAAAGTGCATAAAAAAAAAAAAAAAAAAGAAAAGTAAAGCACTCCTGACCCCCTGTGCTCATGCTAAAATATGAACACATACGTAGGTTCTGCACGCATATGTATAAGGTGATCACAATGATGTGATGCAATCTAGCACCAGTACTCACACTTAATACCCCTTTTACACTGGGACGGTTTTCAGGCGCTTTAGCGCTAGAAACAGCCTCTGCTAAGCCCCTGAAAACCACCTCTTTTTCATTCCAGTGTGCCTTTTTACACTGGGGCGGTGCGCTTGCGGGACAGGAAAAAAAAGTCCTGCAAGCAGCACCTTTGGGGAGGGTTGGGAGCGCTGTATACAGCTCTCCCAAAACGCCCCTGCCCATTGGAATGAATGGGCAGCGCTTTCAAAGCGCCTTAAAAGCGATTTGAAAGAGCTGCAAAACAGGAGTTTTTAACCCCTTTTTTAGGGTTAAAAGTTCCCCGCTAGCGGCCGCAAAGCGGTGCAAAAGCTAAAACAGGCGGCGCTCTACTGCGAGCGCGGCCCCAGTGTGAAAGGGTTCCTCTTTTAACTGGTAAACGGTAAGGACTTTAACCCCTTTCTTGGGATTAAAAGCTCCCCGCTAGCGGCCACAAACTGGCGCAAAATCGCCGCTTAAACAGCGGTAAAGCGCCACTTTACCGCAAACGAGCCGCAACCCCAGCGTGAAAGGGGTCTTACTCTAAACTGGTAACCGGTAAGGACTTTTAAAGTGTCGCCTATGGTTAATTTAATGTATCATAGTTTGTCCCTATTCCACCGGTGTGCGCAATTTTAAACCGTGATATGTTAGGTATCTACAGTGGGGAAAATAATTAGTTGATTCCCTGCAGATTTTGTAAGTTTGCCCACTTACAAAGAAATGAAGGGTCTATACTTTTTATCATAGGTGTATTTTAAATGATAGAGACAGAATATCAACCAAAAATCCAGAAAAAAACACGATACAAATGTTATAAATTGAGTTGCAGTTCAGTGAGTAAAATAAGTATTTGACTCCCTACCAACCAACAATAATTCTGGCTCCCAGACTGGTTACAGTATGTGCTCAATTGGTACACAGATTAGTGCTTTCAATTTAAGAAGGTGCTCCTAACGACAACTCATTATCTGTGTAAAAGACACCTGTCCACAGAATCTCTTTCTTCCATTCTTCCTCACCATCATGGGCAAGACCAAAGAGCTGTCAAAGGATGTCAGGGACAAGATTGTAGATCTGCATAGGCTGGAATGGGCTACAAGACCATCAGCAAGAAGCTTGGTGAGAAGGAGACAACTGTTGGAGCGATTATTCGCAAATAGAGGAATTACAAAATAACTATCAATCACCCTGGAGCTTCATGCAAGGTTTTGCCTCATGGGGTAAGGATGAGCATGAGAAAAGTGAGGGATCAGCCCAAAATTACACAGAAGGCGCTTGTGAATGATCTCAAGGCAATTGGGACCACAGTCACCAAACAAACACAATACGCTGCCATGGATTGAAATCCTGCAGTGCCCACAAGGTCCCCCTCCTCAAGAAGTCACATGTTCAGGCCCGCCTGGAGTTTGCCAATGAACATCTAAATGATTCAGAGAAGGATTGGCAGAAAGTGCTGTGGTCAGATGAGACCAAAATAGAGCTCTTTGGCATTAACTCTACTCGACATGTTTGGAGGAAGAAAAATGTTGACTATGACTCTATGAACACCATCCCTACAGTCAAGTATGGAGGTGGAAATATAATGCTTTGGGGCTGTTTCTTTGCTAAAGGTAAAGGCCGACTTTGCCGTATTGAGGGGCCAATGGGGCCATATATTGTAAAATCTTGGATGAGAACCTTATTCTCTCAGCCAGAACATGGGTCTTCCAGCATAACAATGACCCAAAACATACCACCAAGGCAACAAAGGAGTGGCTCAAGAAGGAGCACATTAAGGTCATGACCTTATCCTATAGAAAGCTTATGGAGGGACCTGAAACTTCATGTTACCAAGAGACAGCCAAGAAACCTTAAGGTTTTATAGAAGATCTGGAAAAGAAGACTAGACCAAAATCCCTCCTGAGATGTGTGCAAACCTGTTAACCATCTACAAGAAACGTCTTACCTCTGTGCTTGCCAACAAGGGATTCTCCGCCTAGTGCTAACTCAAGTTTTGCTTGGGGATCAAATACTTATTTTACTCACTGAACTGCAACTCCATTTCTAACATTTGTTTTATGTGTTTTTTCTGGATTTTTGGTTGATATTCTGTCTCTATTATTTAAAATACACCTATGATAAAAATTATAGACTCTTCATTTCTTTGTAAGTGGGCAAACTTACAAAATCAGCAGGGGATCACATAATTATTTCCCCCACTGTATTTATTCAATGTAGCATCATCTTTTATATATATTTTTTTTTTAAAAATGGGTATTATAGTGTGTTTGTGTGCACTAAAATGTATTATATATTTATTTTATTTTTTTCCTATAAAATTTGCATTTGATAAACCACTGCGCAAATATCGTGAAAAAAATCGCAACAGCCACCATTTTATTCTCAAGGGACTTTGCTTTCAGAAAATATATAACCTTTGGGGATTCTAGGTAATTTTCTAGCAAATGCTGATTTTTCCATGTATGTGAGAAATATCAGAATTGGAATTTTGACAGAAAAGCCCTTCTCTTCTGCTAAAAAATACTTTCCTTTTGCTCCTAGCAATCTTTTTTTTCTAGAATAGTGCATCTACAATTCACACTACCACTATCTGTAAAATGGTAAAAACAGAACCGGCTGAATTTCATTCAGTCTATGCCCGGCCTAACTGGGGGAAGTGGTGGAGAAGATGGTAGCTGGCATATTGCCATGGGACAGGTCTGTATTGGAGCAATGGGGCAGGAAGGCAATTACAGAGGGGAGGCAGCCATTAAGTACATATATATTAAAGAAAGAAAATTAGCTATTGCACTGACTAGAACCCTACCATCATTTAATGGGGCACAAATGAGGGCCAGGAGAGTGGTAGGGAACACCAGGTGAAGTGGATGCAGCTCCTCTCAAATTAGGTCTTGAGATCCTAATGCACATATACAACAAAAAAAACAAACACAAGAGGGCACCTCCATCTAGGTGTAGCGATGTATTAATTTATCATTATTTATGAATAAAATCGCTACACCTAGATGGAGGCGCCCTCATGTTTGTTTTTTATTGTGTACTCGTATGCTATGGAAAAAGCTACCTAACTATGGCTATATTATAGTTCTAAAATTAGGTACCACGCCATTTTATTTAAACACACTTCAAAACTATACCTAAAATGAAAAAATTGCATTTCACAAAATTTAGTAAATAAGCAATTTCTTTGCAATGCAGAATAACATTTTTAAAAGCTGCCACTGACAGCACCTTTCATCCAGTAGGAGGACAACACTACAAGGACTGCAGTGAATTCACTGGAACGTTGTCAACCCCAGCAGCCAAATAAGGCTACGTGACTACCACACTGTCACTGCTAACAATCCTAATACTGACTGTAGAGCTAGCATTATAATCCAACAGGATGCCCTGAACCCAGAGGAAGCACCCTCAGAGCACCCTCTTGGATCCTGCCTCCAACAGAGAAAAAACAATGGCAGCCCCTGAAATAACATCACAATGATTTCTTTGGAAAGTTTAAAAATGGCATGTACTGGGAGGAGAGGAAGCTGCCAGGGGAATACAGATAAAAGCGTTATTGCAGCTTTATGAATCAGCACCGTAGATATTTATAAAACTGAATGGGTATCTGTTCACAGGTCTGAACTTCACAAATCCCTTAGAGAACATACGCTGTCAAAGTTTTTGCTCAAACATTCAATATAGCGGCACAACAATCCCCGATGAAGCATGTCTGATCACATGAAACCAGCCAAGTCTCCCCACCTTGCTATTTTGTTGCATTTGCAATCAAGATTTCAGCTTACACCATGCAGTTTTGAAAAACCACAAAACCACCATTTGTAATTGATTTATTGTTTGGCGAAAAAACTGCAAGGACATACATAACTGTGGCCTATTTGTATTATCAGCAACTTTGACTCCATTTATTCTATCCTATTCTATGGTTCAACCTATTCTACAGCTGCAAAGGTAATCCCATTTGTTTCTAAGATTGTTTTATTAAGAAGTTTTATACAATACATCATAAAACAATACAGAGGGGTTGATTAACTAAAACTGCATAGTGCAAAATCTGGTGCAGCTCTGCACAGAAACCAATCAGCTTCCAGGTTTTATTGTCATAAGTTTAATTAAACAAGCTGACGTGAGAAGCTGATTGGCTACCATGCACAGCTGTACCAGATTTTCCACTATAAATCTGGAGCATATATATATATATATATATATATATATATATATATATAAATATATAAATATATATATATATATATATATATATATATATATACATATACATACATATACATATATACATATATATACATATATACATATATACACAGAAAATGGATGCTTACCTTTTTCTTGTTCATACATCACGGGAGACAGAGACTTGATGATTAGCCTAATTACAAGGCAAATTCTTCCCCTATATAACCCCTCCCATATGGAGAGTACCTCAGTTTTTTCACCAGTGTCTAAGGTGGTTGGTCATGCTAGAAGATGTGCTAAGAAGAAAGCTCTGTTTGGTGGTCTCTGCGGGGGGCCTAGGAGCTATATAACCGGATCCATACCTCGGGCCAATATATATGCCTAAGATGGATGGTTCCTGGGCCTCATGTGTGAAGAAACAAGGTTTTGCTTGTAATGTCTCTCTTTGAGGACTGGGCTCTAGGATCCAGTGCTTTGGTGCACAAATTAAGTTGCAGGAAAAGTTTATCTGGCAGAGTCTACTACAGGTCCAGGGAAGAGGATCCTGTGAGTAGGAACCCAGAACCCTGAAGGTTGGCACAACGCTACCCACCGTGATGGGTGAAGGTTGGATCTGTCTGTTTTAAGCAGTCCTGCGGCGGGGATAAGGTAGGTGAAGACAATCATAAAGTATACACATTATGGATTATCTTCTTTTGAGTAGTTGCATGTCTTACCTGGTTTCCGCCACTAGAGGGAGTAAGAACATACCTGGTGTATACTTACATGCCATCCAGGATACACGCTCAGTGAAGCTGGTCTAAGAAGCCACTCACCTCCTCCGCTGCAGGCTCTACCACATAATATAAAAGGGGGGGATCCCACGCTGTCCGGGGGTCCCGCGCAGTTCTCAGAGAATCCCCTTTCTCCCCCCTCACCCCCGGCCGCCGCCATGTCAGTCCTACGTGGGCGCGCTTTAACGGTGATTTTCTGCAGGGAAGGAAGGGGGGGGCGTGGTTGCAGCGCTGTGCACAAGCGGCGTGCACAGCGTACCAGTGTGCAGGCGCAAAGCGGCTATGTTTAAAGCCCAGTACGCCAGAGCTCCTGTAAGCAGTGGGACACAGAGCTGTGGGCAGTAAGCATCTCAGTGGATTCGGATCTAGGCATACCTAAGACACCTACTTGGCATCAGGTTGTGCAGACTGAGCTAATGTTTATATTGTAAGACCAGGGCACAGCAGCGATTGCATTTGTACTAGTACCTCTGCTTTGCAGCTTAGGACTATGTCTCCTCGTAAGAGGGCTTCAGGAGGTAAAAGAGGCACGAAAAGATCACCGCCTACTTCTAGGGGTTCTGGGCATGCCTACAGGATTCCACCCCCCCCCCCCTGAAAGACTGGAGGCAGCCTCACAGGATGAGTCTGTGCCCCTGTCAGGCTTTACAGCCTCTCCCAATGTTACAGTCCCTGTATGTCACTGAAGACAATATGAAGGCTGCATTAGATGGTTTGGAAGGAAGGATTACTACTTTTATCACAGCTTCCTTAAAGAGTTGCAGGTAAAGGGGTAGATCCCCTCCCTCTGCTTTAGGTGCCCTATCGGATGAGCATTCTGATGATGAAATATCCCTATCTGGGGATGGGGATCGTGAGCAGTTGGATGATTCAGGGGAAGAGGAGAAGCTCTCTTCTGCCTCCCAGGCCCTCAAAGTACAGGTGCAATACTTTACTGAGTTGGTGCATACATATATACACATATAGATTGCCCTCTGCTGAGGCTGTGTTTCCTCCCTGGGATCCCGGAAATCCCCACAGGCTGCATATACCTTCCCAATTCATCCCTTATTGGAGAAGTTGTTGTATGATGACTGGGGTCACCCAGATAAACTATTTTCTCTTCCTAAGAGGTTTTCTATGCTTTATCCGGTGGAGGAAAAATTCACCAAAAAATGGGAGGTGCCAGCAATAGATGCGGCTATTTCTTGTGTGAATAAGAGCCTGACCTGTCCTGTGGACAATGCTCAGGGGTTCAAGGATCCCACTGATAAGAAGCTGGAAACTTTATTTAAAGCCTCCTTTTCTATGGCTGGCGCTGTGGTCCAGCCTGCGGTTGCAGCAATCGGCATGTGCCAGTTCCTCAAGGAACAAATGAAGCAGGTACTTAACCTCCTCCCCACTGAGGAGGGTGAGGTTTTTGCAGACTTTCCTAAGGCCTTATGTTTTGCGGCTGATGCCATTATGGATTCTGTTTAGCAAGCATCCTGCCTTTCCCTCCTGCTCGTATACATGCGCAGGGCCCTTTGGCTTAAGCACTGGGCAGCTGAAGCTTTGTGCAAAAGATATTTGACTGCGTTCCCGTTCCATGGGGATGACTTGGACAAATACATCCAGAAGATTACTGCTTGTAAAACCACGTTGTTACCGGTCAAAAGAAAGAGTAAACATCCCACATTTAGACGTTCTCTGTCCCCAGCCCCTGGAGCCTCGTCCTCCAGGCAGTGGCGACGGCCTCCCCAATCCAATACTAGGGGAAAGGTCCAAGGCCAAGCCCAAGGGCAAAAGAAGTCTTGGGGTTCAAGATCTGTTAAGCAACACACTAAAACCTCCCTATGAAGGGGCGCCCCTGCTCGGCCGTGTGGGGGGGAAGGCTTCTGCAGTTTGCAGGCGCCTGGCGGGAAGAGATTCAGGACAGATGGGTAACCTCCAGGGAGTCTCTGGGCTACAAGCTGGAGTTCCGGGTGTTCCCGCCTTCTCATTTCCTAAGGTCAAGAGTCTCCAAGGATCCAGAAAAAAGAAGACCCTTGTTTCTGGCCTTAGAACGTCTACTATCCCAAGGGGTGATTATAGAGGTGAGCCCAGAGGAGCAAGGCTCAGGGTTCTACTCAAACCTCTTTACGGTTCCAAAACCAAACGGGAATGTCAGACCTATTCTAGATCTAAAAGACCTGAATTTTTTTTAGATATTCGTTCTTTCCACATGGAATCTATCCGCGCTGTAATTTTCCACCCTTCAGGGGGGGAGAATTCTTGGCATCAATAGACATCAAAGATGCATATTTACATGTGTCAATATTTCCCGCTCACCAAAGATTTCTGAGGTTTGCGGTGGATCAGCGCCACATCTAATTTGTGGCCCTACCTTTCGGTCTTGCTACAGCGCCTCGAGTGTTCACAAAAATTCAAGCCCCGCCCTTGGCAAAAACGATGGGCTCGGGTGACATAACAGTGACGGCTTATCTGGACGATTTGCTTCTTGTAGAACAGTCCGTAGCACATTTAGACCGCAGTGTGCTTAGCACAGTAGAGTACCAACAGTACCTAGGCTGGGTCCTTAATCTAGAAAAATCTTCCTTAAAGCCCCCAAAAAGGCTGGAGTATCTGGGCATGGTCTTAGACACAGTCCAAAAAAAAAACAGTATTTTTACCCAGGTCAAAGGCCAAATCCATAAAAGATTTGGTTCTGGTAGTCATGGCAAGGAAGAATCCCTCCATTCGGCTATGTAAGAGACTATTAGGGAAGATGATGGCATCTTTCGAGGCTGTCCCTTACGCTCAGTTTCACTCAAGGCCTTTGCAGAGCAGCATCCTCCCTGCCTGGAGCAAAAGGGTACAAGCCTTGGATCTCCCAATGTGCCTGTCTCCTTGGGTACGTCAGAGCCTCAATTAGTGGCTGCTGACTAAGAATCTGCTAAAAGGAAAATTTTTTGTTCCAGTTACTTGGAAAGTGGTAACCACAGATGCCAGCCTTATAGGCTGGGAAGCGGTTCCAGAAGAAGCTTCCGCCCAAGGAAGATGGTCCAGAGCCGAAAGGCTCTTGTCCATCAACAATCTGGAGATTCGGGCAATTCGGCTAGCCCTCAGGGTCTGGACTTGCAGGTTGCAGGGATACTGTCCGGATACAGTCCGACAATGCTATGGCTGTGGCATATGTCAATCAACAAGGGGGCACCAAGAGTCTGGATGCCCAAAAAGAGGTGAATCACAATTTTTCATGGGAAGAGAGACATGTTCCTTGCCTGTCTGCGGTCTTCATCCCAGGGGTAGAAAATTGGCAGGCGGATTTCCTAAGTCGCCAGCAGCTGTGCCCAGGAGAATGGTCACTACACCCCAACATATTTCAGGCCATATGTCGAAAATGGGGTACCCCGGATGTGGACCTGTTGGCCTCCAAGTTCAACAAAAAACTGGACAACTTTGTGTCAAGAACAAATTATCCGCTAGCACAAGGGTCAGATGCCTTAACGATTCCATGGGATCAATACTCTCTGATCTATGCGTTCCCTCCAGTTCCGCTTCTCCCAAAATTCCTTCAGAGGGTCAAAAGGGAAGGAAAGCCTGTAATTCTGGTGGCTCTGGCTTGGCCCAGGCGACCTTGGTATGCGGATAAAGATGGCAGAGGGAAGACCTTGGGTCCTTCCATTCCACCCAGATCGACTCTCACAGGGTCCAATATTCCATCCTGCCTTACAAAGTCTAAATTTGATGGTTTGGCGGTTGAGACCCATATTTTAAAGGGTCGTGGCCTCTCTGCGCCAGTCCTGTCCAACCAGGCTAATGCTAGGAAGCCGGCTTCCAGGCTCATCTACTACAGAATCTGGAAGGCATATGTTTCCTGGTGTGAATACAGAGGGTGGCATCCTAGAAAGTATGCCATTAGCAGAATTCTTGCCTTTCTCCAATTAGGCGTAGAAATGAAGCTGGCCTTGAGTACTATCAAGGGCCAGATCTTGGCCTTGTCAGTATTCTTTCAAAGACCGCTTGCCTCTCATTCCCTCATACAGGCCTTTGTTCAGGGAGCACTGCGCTTGAATCCGCCGGTTAAGCCTCCTGTGTGCCCATGGGATCTGAATTTGTTTTTGTCTGTTTTACAGGAAAAACTTGTTGAACCATTGAACCTTCTTTTAATCTTTTGACAAAGAAGTTGGTGTTTCTTGTAGCCATATCCTTGGCTAGAAGGGTATCAGAATTAGCAGCTCTTTCTTGTAAAGATCCATATTTGATTATTCACAAAGACAGGGTGGTGTTGCGCCCTCACCCGACTTTTCTGCCTAAAGTGGTTTCAGGATTGCATCTGAATCAAGATGGGGTCCTACCGTCCTTTTTTCCAGATTCACGGTCTGCGAAAGAAGAGTTGTTACACTCTTTAGATGTTGTAAGAGTAGTCAGTATCTATCTGCAGGCAACTACTCAGATACGAAAGACTGATTGTCTCTTTATTCTGCCAGCATCGAAATCCACTATCTCTAGTTGGATTTGACAGGTTATTATTCAGGCTTATGGTGTAAAGAAGTTCCTCCTTTTCAGGTTAAAGCGCACTCTACTAGAACAGTTGGTGCTTCATGGGCAGTGCATCACCAGGCCTCCATGGCTCAGATGTGCAAGGCTGCAACTTGGTCTTCAGTCCATACATTCACTAGATTCAGGTGGATGTAAGAGGGCATGAGGATGCCGCCTTCGGGCGCAGTGTGCTGCAGGCAGCAGTATAGTTCCCCTAGTCCGTTTGCGGTCTATGTTTTTTTCTGATCTGTGTCTCCCTCCCCTCAATTTGGGCATTGCTATAGTAGGACATCCCACTAAGTAATTATCAAGTCTCTGTGTCCCGTGATGTACAGTAACTGCCCGCGAGAATGTGTTTCCAGCGCGATCCCGTCGTGCTGGTTCTCGGGCAACAGGGTACGGTATATCTTACGCTGGCTGCAATAGCAGCGAGCGCGAGAAGGACTTTCCCTCCAAGAGCATGCCAGGCCCTTAGGTCTGGTATGGATTCCAAGGGGAACCCCCTACGCCAAACAAAACAGCACGGGTGTCCCCCCAAAATCAATACCAGACCCTTATCCGAGCACGCAGCCCGGCTGGTAAGGAAAGGGGGTGGGGGATGAGCGAGCGCCCCCCCCCTCCTGAACTGTGCCAGGCCGCATGCCCTCAACATTGGGGGTGGGTGCTTTGGCGCCCCCCCACCCCAAAGAACCTTGTCCCCCTGTTGATGTGGACAAGGGCCTCTTCCCAACAACCCTGGCCGTTGGTTGTCGGGGTCTGCGGGCAGGGGGGCTTATCGGAATCTGGGAGCCCCCTGTAATAAGGGGGCTTCCAGATCCCAGCCCCCCATCCTCTGTGAAGGAGTATGGGAGTATATCGTATCCCTACCCATTCACCTGCGGAAAAAAAAGTGTCAATAAAAACACACTAGACAGGTTTTTAAAGTAATTTATTAGGCAGCTCCGGGGGTCTCTTGCGACTTTGGGGGTCTCTTCCGACTCCTCCGCTCTCTCCGGCCTCTTCTCCCGCTCTCCGGCCTCTTCTCCCGGTCTCCGGCCTCTTCTCCCGGGCTCCTCCACTATCCTCTGCTCTTTTGCTAGCGTTGGCCCGGTCTTCTCCGTCATCTTCTTCGGATGTTGACACGACGCTCTCTCCTGCTGTAATGCCGTGTGCGCAGTGAGCAACGACTTATATAGGCATGGGGCGTGGTCACTGGGTGATGCCATCATGCCCCGGGAGGTGACTGTGACATCATAAGGGGCAGGGTCACCGGGTGACATCACCCTGTGACCACGCCCCATGCCTTTACAAGTTGTTGCGCACCGCGCACACGGCATTACAGCGGGAGAGAGTGTTGTGTCAACATCGGAAGAAGAGAAGAGAGAAGAAGACGAAGGAGAAGACCAGGCCAACACTAGCAAAAGAGCGGCAAAAGAGCAGAATATAGCGGAGGAGCCTGGCAGAAGAACCGGAGAGCGGGAGAAGAACCGGAGGGCGGGAGAAGAACCGGAGAGCGTGAGAAGAGGCCGGGCAGCGGGAGAAGAGGCTGGAGAGAGCGGAGGAGTCGGAAGAGACCCCAGAAGTCGCAAAAGACCCCCGGAGCTGCCTAATAAATTACTTTAAAAACCTGTCTAGTGTGTTTTTATTGACACTTTTTTTCCCCAAGTGAATGGGTAGGGGTACAATATATCCCCATACTCATTCACATAGGGTGGGGGGCTGGGATCTGGGGGCCCCCTTATTAAAGGGGGCTCCTGGATTCCAATAAGCCCCCCGCCCGCAGACCCCGACAACCATCGGCCAGAGTTGTCAAGAAGAGGCCCTTGTCCTCATCAACATGGGGACAAGGTGCTTTGGGGTGGGGGGGCCGCAGGGTGCCCCCCCTTCCCCAAAGCACCCACCCCTCCATGTTGAGAGCATGCGGCCTGGCACGGTTCAGAAGGGGGGGCGCTCGCTCGTCCCCACCCTCTTTTCTGACCGGGCTGCATGCTCGGATAAGGGTCTGGTATGGATTTTGGGGGGGACCCCCACGCCGTTTTTTTTCGGGGTAGAGGGTTCCCTTTAAAATCCATAACAGACCTAAGGGCCTGGTATGCCCCTGGAGGGCAACCCATTTTTAGTTAAAATTTGGCGTGGAGTTCCCCCTCACAATTCATACCAAACACCTGTCAGCAATGCTTGTCGCTCATCGGGAAAGGAAAAAACACATTTTACCCTTCCCGATGAGCGAGCCAGCTCGGCGCTGGCTCCCGCGACGGGGCTCGCAGGTGTCAATTTAGCCGATAACAGCGGCGATATTGACACAATATCACTGGCATCTACTGTATGAACAAGAAAATAAATAATAAATAAATAAGATTTTTTTAAATACAGCTTACCTGTAAAATCCTTTTCTTGGGAATACATCCCGGGACACAGAGCCCTCTTCAGGATTATACGTTGGGACACTTATTGCTTTGCTACAAAACTGAGGTACTCTCCATATGGGAGGGGTTATATAGGGGAGGAATTTGCCTTGTAATTAGGCTTGCCAGTGTCCAATTACCTGATGGTGACTATCTAACCCACTACATAATTATCAAGTCTCTGTGTCCCGTGATGTATTCCCAAGAAAAGGATTTTACAGGTAAGCTGTATTTAAAAAATCCTATTATTACAGCAGAAGAGGGAAGATACAGCCATGGCCAAACGTTTTGAGAATGACACAAATATTAATTTTCGCAAAGTCTGCTGCCTCAGTTTTTGATGGCAATTTGCATATTCTCAAGATTGTTAGGAAGAGTGATCAGATGAATTGCAATTAATTACAAAGTCCCTATTTGCCATGAAAATTAACTTAATCTAAAAAAAAAAAAAAAAAAAAAAAAAAAAAACAACATTTCCACTGCATTTCAGCACTGCCACAAAAGTACCAGCTGACATCATGTCAGCGATTCTCTTGTTAACACAGGTATCTGTGTTGACAAGGACAAGGCAGGAAATCACTCTGTAATGCTGATTGAGTTAGAATAACAGACTGAAAGCTTTAAAAAGGAGGGTGGTGCTTGAAATCATTGTTCTTCCTTAACCATGGTTACCTTCAAGGAAACACGTGCAGTCATCATTGCTTTGCACAAAAAGGAATTCACAGACAGGCATATTGCTGCTACTAAGATTGCACCTAAAATCAACCATTTATCAGATCATTAAGAACTTCAAGAGAGGTTAAATTGTTGTGAAGAAGCCTTCAGGGAGCCTAAGAAAGTCCAGCAAGTGCCAGATGATTCAGCTGCGGGAGCTTGCTCAGGAATGGCAGAAGGCAGGTGTGAGTACATCTGCATGCACAGTGAGGTCAAGACTTTTGTTGGATGGCCTGGTGTCAAGAAGGGCAGCAAAGAAGCCACTTCTCTCCTGGAAAAACATCAGGGACAGACTGATATTCTGCAAAAGGCACAGGGATTGGACTGCTAAGGACTGGGGTAAAATCATTTTCTCCATTCATGTATGGGGTTGCTTCTCAGCCAAAGGAGTGGGCTCACTCACAATTTTGCCTAAGAACACAGCCATGAATAAAGAATGGTACAAAAACTTCCTCCAAGAGCAACTTCTCCCAACCATCCAAGAACAGTTTGGATGCATAATGCCTTTTCAACATGACGGAGCACCTTGTCATAAGGCAAAAGTGATAACGAAGTGGCTTGGGCTACAAAACGTTGACATTTTGGGTCCATGGCAAGGAAACTCCCCAGACCTTAATCCCATTGAGAACTTGTGGTCAGTCCTCAAGAGGCGGGTAAACAAAAAAAAAAAAAAACACAACACCTCACAAATTCTGAAGAATTTATTATGCAACAATGGGCTGCCAGCAGTCAAGAGGTCTTGAAAAAAGAAGTGTCAACACTGCAAATATTGATTTTTGCATAAACCCTAATGTAATTGTCAATAAAAGCCCTTGACACTTATGAAATACTTGTAATTATACTTCAGTATACCATAGTAACATCTGACAAAAAGATCTAAAAACACTGAAGCAGCAGACATTGTGAAAATAATATTTGTGTCATTCTTAAAAATTTTGGCCATGGCTGTACAGTGTGACCCGAAAGAATATAACACAATAATGTTATATAAAATAGTATGAGATTTGTTTGGACACTGAGTCGATTCAGCGGGGGGACTAGGCATAAATTGGTTCACAGTTTTTATGTAATAATAAAGTACAAAATAGATAATCCAGTAGTCTGTGTGTTATCCAGTAAAGACTAAAGACGGCAATAGATGGATCAAATCTCGGCTGGTTCAGCAGGGACTGGCCCAGATTCTATACATCTATACGCAAGCTGGTTGTACCCAAGTTGATCCATTAATTGTCTTGAGTACAACAAGCCTGTCTGATTTTTTACCTGCAATTATAGCCGGGAGCTATAGCCTCTATCAGTAATCACTCTGTTCTGCTGGCTAGGAAGGCTCCCCACCGACAGAACACAGTAGCACTGCGGAAGTGATTCCTCCATCAACACTGACTGAATGGGTATCTGTTGGCTATCTGTTCAACCCACAACCCAAGATATTTAGGTCAGATTTTCTTCTATAACTCGGCACACTTTTTTACATCACAGAAAGGAAATTAGTCTTTATAACTGATGTACAATATACATAATATATACATACAAGGGCAGGCTTTAAAGCAGCGGCCAGCTTGGGTAATAAGGGCAAGGCTTTTTCTGCAGCCCCGGGAACCATCAATAACTCCTTAAATCCCTCTTGTGATACGAATGTGTAAGGGTGTCTGGTCTCTCGAAGACCCTGTCACACAAGAAAAAGAAAGAGGAGGAAAATGTGCTTACTACTGTAATTATGAATCTCATGAACTGACAAACAGCAAATACATTTCTAAAGTTCAGTGATTTTCAAATAAGAAGAGGGCAACCAACTGAAAACCTCCACAAGAATATGTATACACAATCTTATTTCATTTTTAGACTTTTATTTACGTGGTGATCCTGGAAACTAAAAGTGTCCATCATTTTACAAAGATTTAAAGAGGGCTGGCTGTTTTGTACCAAATAAGAAGGTGTTTTTTAATATAACCAGGTTTTAGGGCATTTTTGAAGCACCGCCTCTAGCATCAGTAAGCACATGATTCATGATATCACTGCAGCCAGGGTTTGGCTGTAGAGGTAATGCTAAATGTCATCCTTAAAGGTGCACAGGCACATTGCAATACGATCACTCGATTTAGATAAAATATGAGGTTTTTTTTACATTTTAAATAGTTTGTAGACTACCAAAATGTTTTTTTTTCCATTTGATCAGTTTTCTTTGTCATTTCAAATCAAATCCTAAGCCAATCGAATTGTAAATCTAAGAAGCTTTTTTTTTTTTTTAATAAAAAGAACACAGGAACACATGCTCTGACATAAAAAACAAAAAACAAAAACAAAAAATGAAAAAGGAATCTACAAGTACTGGTGTTAGTCTTGAAACCAATTCCTGTGCCACTGTGTGGCCCCTTGGATCTCAGTCTTTATAAAAGGTGCCACAACTTCTTTCTCTTTGCTGGTGCCATGTCCCACCCCTTACAATTTGATAGCTGAATGGCAGGGCTTATTGTTTTATTGTTTGGATGGGGTGGGGGTGGGATTAGTGTCATATGTATAGAGCCTAAGGACCCTTTCACATGGGCTTGTCCGTGCACGGACTCTGCTTTGCTCAACAGGGATCGCTCCGCTGATCCCCGCTGAGCAGGCGGATGACAGGTCTGTCTCCACTCACTGTGCAGAGATGGACCTGTCAAAGCCCCGCTGTTCTCTATGGAGATCGGATGAAAATGGACTGCCTGTTCCTTTTCATCCGATTCACCAGACTGATGGAAAATAGGGTTTCAATCCGTCTGGATTTCACGGACAGGATCGGATAGTGGCGGATGTCAGCGGACATGTCACCACTGACATCCGCCACTCCATAGAGGTGCATGGAGCGTCCGATCAGGTTTGCCTGATGGGAAAACCCGTGTGAAAGGGGTCCAAGACTGAAATTAAAGGGTCCTCACAAGGAACAGGAATAGATATAAAATATAGCACAATTACAATGTATTACAATTACAACTATGGAGGAATTAAGCATGCTACCATTCTATTATACCTGCTTTTTAATATTCATTTTGCCTGTATCAAAACAATATGTGAATTACTTTGTAGAAAAAACTATTTGATGTCTTGCATACAATCCCTGTCCTTGCACATAGATAGCATCCACGCATAGGCATTGTTTCCTGTCAAGGATAGCAAAACCACTGGAAGTTACAGTAGCTTGAGATCAGGAATGTGTAAACTAATAGTCATGAGCAAAGAGCACATTATTGACAAGTTCAAATTTGTTGCCTCCCTGAATCAAAGCCAATATGAGGGTCAACAACCTTGCTGTTCCCGATACAGACAGCAAAAAATATCCTGACAGTGATTTTACCCTGTATATACATATACACTTCATTAAAGCGATAGTAAAATCGCACCAAAAAAGAAAAAAAAAAAGGCCTTTGGGCAGTTTAAGTCATAATGTGCTAGTATGCAGCGCGGGGTGTCATCACCGACTGCTGCTACAGTAAATATCTCCTAAACCGTGCGCGTTTAGGAGATATTTACTGTACCTATAGGTAAAAGATAGCCCAGTGAGTTTACTACCGCTTTAAAGTAGCTTATCTCTAGCGGCTAATCTACCAGTCTCAACTCCATCATCATATCTTACTTTTCATTTTTAGACGCTGAACCAGTAAAGCAAAAATATTTTTTACAGAATTCTCTTTTTTCATTTTTAAGCACAATTAATTTAACATGGACTTGAAACTTCCAGGCGTGCAGGTTCTCTGTCCGTGCCAGACCCAACTACCTTTGCCCCACTTCCCCTGATTGAGACACTAATTGTTTTACAGAACATCTCCCAGCACTCCCCTGCAAAGAAATATATGGCACGGCTAAAACAGTCAAGGAAAGCACACACACAAAAAAGAGCCAGCAGCAGTGGGATTACTACGAAGTGTCACCAGAGGGACAGCTCTGTGTCTGCTGGTGCTACTGCTGCCACATCCAAAATTACCAAGATTGAGGCATGCTCAATCTTCAGTTCAAAGAAGGCCTTTTTGGGGACAACAGACTCCTTGTATTAGGGAAATAAAGATGCTGTAACAAAAAATTAAATAGACAAGCAATCTGGTGTCAAGTTTTCTCCTTTATTATGCAGAGTCATGTGAATAACTATTTACACCCAATGGAAATTGTTGACCTTTTTAACATATATGAATAGGCAAACATTCGATCTTGTTTTAGTGCCTACAGATGAAGGTAGCATAATTGAACAAATACAATTAAAATGGTGTACTCATTTTCATGATCTCAATTAACAAAAATGCAGATTTGTTATATGGAAAAAAGTACACACCTACATTTACCACTTCTTCAAACTGGAACCTGCTATTCCAGATTAGGTACCAATGATTAGAACCTACTTAGGGAGCATACAGATGTCTTATTTAGGCCTCAGACAGCTAGGGTCTCTTTGCTATCGACGTGTGATGTCATCATGGCAAGATCATAGAGTTCTCTAATGGGGCGTACACACGGTCCGACTTTTCGTCTACAAAAGTCCGACAGCCTGTCCGACAGACTTCCGGCGGACTTACGGCAGACTTTCTAACGAACGGACTTGCCCACACACGACCACACAAAAGTCCGACGGATTCGTACGTGATGATGTACACCGGACTAAAATAAGGAAGTTGATAGCCAGTAGCCAATAGCTGCCCTAGCGTGGGTTTTTGTCCGTCGGACTAGCACACAGACGAGCGGATTTCGGGGTCTGTCGTAGTTACGGCGTAAAGATTTGAAGCATGTTTCAAATCTAAAGTCCGTCGGATTTGAGGCTGAAAAAGTCCGCTGAAAGTCCGGGGAAGCCCACACATGATCGGATTACCAGCCAGCTTTAGTCCGTCGGCGTCCGTTGGACTTTTGTAGAGGAAAAGTCCGACCGTGTGTACGCCCCATTAGACCCTCAGAAAGAAGGTTATGGATGCCATGAGTTTGGTCAGGGATTTAAAAAAAGATCACCAAATTATTTTAAATCAATTATTCCACTGTAAGCAAAATAACCTAAACATATTGTAGATATCAAATGAATGCTAATTTGTCCAGGAATGGTTGACCCATCAAATTAAACCATTTAAAGTTAAAAGAAGTCTCCAAGAACCATTTTATCACACGGTGTTCAGGTAACTCCTGCATCAGTTGGGATCAAAGTGCATTCAACTAAAATTAAAAAGAGTTTGCACCTCCATGACAGGCATGTAAAGAAAAGCCCAGGTATCTAAAAAAAAAAAACCCAAATTAGAACAAGATTCAAGTTTGCCACTGAACATATAGACCATGGCCAGGCCTTCTGGGACAATGTGCCAAATCAATCAAAGATAGGAACTATCTTGCCACAATAACAGTAGACATGTGCCACAAGCTGAAGACAGTATTTCAGAAAAACATCAGAACAACTGTGAAGCATGGTGGTGAAAATGTTATGGTATGGAGTTTCTTTGGTTCTTCAGGGCCTAGGCAACTTTCACTCATTGAGTGTGTGACATGTTCTGTATCATGTCAAAGTGTATTTAATAAGAATGTGATGCCACCTGTTAAAAAGTTGAAGGTGAACCTGAAAGGAGTCTTTCAATATAATAATGATCAGAAGCACTATAGCGAATCCACGGAGAAATGGCTCAAATTAAATTTTTAAAATTGGTAGTTTATGCACAGAAACCCACAGACATCTTAAAACTGAAGAACTTTTTTATATATATATATAAAAAAAAAAATTCCAGCTAGTAGTAATATCTGCTACAGGGGGTCAATACCATCTTAAATCAAGAATGTACTTACATTTTCCATAGTACACACATTAATATTTTTATTGAATAAATGTTTGAAAAGGCACATACCTAGCTGTAGCTGAAAGTAGAATATGCAGGTTACTATCTATATTTACTGGACAAATTTGTGGCACGTTATATGGTAAATTAATTTATAAACCAATATGTCATGTCTCATGAAGGAGTGTACAACATTATACAGGGAACAAAGGACTAATAAGCCTTAATTCAATTCCTCTCTTTGACAAAATTGACACACATGAGCCAAAGCCTGGCCTGACAATGTAACAAGTGACAAATAAATAAAATGACTGTGATGGGCTATGATTAATCTTAGCCATGGATAAGGCATCTGAAAATAATTACACCAAGAGACGCTTTCTTCCAATTAAAATCTCTGACAGATGTTACTATTTAGCCTGATGCTAAATGACAATCAATCATTTTATTAGCAATTTCAGTGTGACATATTGTTGATCTCTCTCTCGTTTACACATAATTTAAGGAACATGCTAAAAATGAAAGTTTCCAATATAAACAATTGGAAGTCTTATGAATGGCAATGAAAAATGATTCTGAAAAAGAAACCAGTCACGTCTTTAAAGCATTAATATTAATTCAAGGATGCAGCAGTCTAATGCCATGTTCTGAAGAATAATATTATATTAGCCAAACAAAACCTATTAAAGGGAACCTGTACTGAAGAAGTATAGAAACTTCCATTGCTAACCGCATGTTTAAAAAGTACGGGACTAATTTCCTGTTTTTCATAATAAATACTAATATCTGGGGCCTCTAGACCCGATGCTGCAAATGCTTCCTTGATGGATGGTCAAACTTAGCCATCTACCAAGAATGCCCTTAGTGGCTTTTAGACCTTTATGGCCTTCAGAAAATAGAACAAACAAGGCATTGGCCCTCCTGAAATGCCCTGAAATTTCCAAAGTACTGGATCACACACACCTTCTCACATCTGGGGCCCAAAGACTGTGGTTCTCTAAAGCCTCCTGATGAAGGATCCTTTCTTACTCCAGAACCTACTTCCTGCTTAAGAAGTCTGATAGCTGATTCAAACTCCCCTTTAGGTGGACCACTGTTAGGGAGGCTCGATTTCTTTCTGACCATTGCAGAATTTGCCCTCTCAAGGCTAGGAGAGTACTGCTTCTGGTCCCCCCCCCTGCTCTGATATGTAGGTACACGGCTGAAGCATTGTCCAAAAGAATCTAGATCTGGTGACCTTGGAGAGACCTCTAAAAAAAGAGGAGGGCCAGCACTACTGCTTTTAATTCTCTTCAAGTGGATGTCCTCCTGTTTTGACCACGAACCCTGGGCTATTTGACTTTCCAGATGGGCTCCCCAACCCAAGGCACTTGCGTCTGTCATCAGACTTTTAGCTGGTGTTATGAACCACAGCAAACCCTTGGTAAGGTTGGCCTGACCTCTCCTTCACCATGGTGTTCTCCAGTGACTGTTGATGATCCCAGTTCCGCAGTATGAACTGCTGAGGTGGGCAAGAGTGCAGACGAGTCCACTGAGCTGCTGGCATAGAAGCCATGCGCAGGCCCAGTGCCAAAATGGTTGACCTCACCAACACCAACTGATTGAACTGAATAGGTTTAAAAGCTATTTGTATTTTCTCTATTTTTTCTACTAGGAGAAAGATTTTTTTCCTGCACCAAGCGCATGGTGTACCCCAAAAATCTGACCACTTAAAGAGGAACTGCAGTCTGCTCACATAATTTGAAATAAAAACATATTTGCCATTCTGAAGCTTCCCTCCAACCACTTTGCATATTATTTTATATATACTGTGATTCTGTACTTGCCAAATATGCTGCAGAAATCTCCCTCCACTAAGTCTGGCTGCATTCATTTTAAATGTGGGCAGCTGAAGCTGCTGTCTGTTCACTTCCTCGATTTACACAGACACAGAGGCACACAGCTCTGCAGTTCTCATTGCCCCTCTTATGACTCATCCCCCCTCCCTTCCTGGCACGAGAGTGAGAGAGAGAGAGCTGTGCATGATGTCATAAGCCTAGGCTTTTTACCAGACAAGAAACAGGAAGTGGGCTGTATAAGGTATTTACTGGCAGAAAAAAAAAAATGTTTTACTATCCAAAGTTAAAACAACAAGGGCAGAAGATTTAATAGATGGAAAGTTGAAAAAAATGACCGAAGTTCCACTTTAAGCAGGGACCAGATTTTTGCAGGTTCAGCAGCAAACCTAAATTCTCAAGATGAGCCTGAGTCATCTGTAAATCTGCCACCAACTGTTTCCTGGAACTGACAAACTGCAGAAGATCATCCAAATGATAATCACCTTTCATTCTCAGAAGAACTAGGGCTCCTGCCATCACTTTTGTGAAGATTCTTGGGGCAGGGGACAACCCAGAAGGGTGAGCTTTGAATTGAAGGTGAGAAATACTGTCACTCTGACCACTAGGCAAAGATGTCTATGCAAACTCTGGTATATGGGAATGTGAAAATATACGCCCCTCAGATCAACTGACACCACGAAGCAGCATGAGGTAAGTAAATTCCTCACTGAAAAAATTGTGTTTATCTGAAAATTTTTGTAACAAATGGATTTGCTCAAAATCTTCAGGTTTAGAATTAAACAAAACTTCCTGGATGTTTTTATTCAGAAACACATGGGGATATAATCCTTGCTCCTCCTGGTACCAGAAAACAACTCCCTGCTGCATCAACTCTTCCAGAAGAGATATTATAGCTAGGGATTTTTCCCAGTTCCCTAAATGCTAAAGTTACAATAATTCTCCTTGGAGGAACTTCTTAAAACTCTATAACCTGTAGCCCTGAGCAATGACATTCTAAACCAAGGTGCTGGATGTCATGCAAAGGAAGGCCTGAAGACTCCCTCCTACTGGTAGTACACTGTCACTGGATTTTGGAGACCTGTTCAGGATGCCTCAACAAAGCTCCTTCCTTCCCTTTTCCTTTCTAGGGATTTCAGGATTTTTTATAAGCAGAATCCTTGGTATTTTGGGACTGATGAAAAGAACAAAAACTATGTTTTCCTACAGGCCCCTTCATTTTCTTCACCGGGAGTGTCTTTTTCTTATCTGCAGTTCTATCCAAAAGTCCAGCCCGAACAAGAGGTCTGTTGAAAAAGAGATACTGCAAAGTTTGACCTTTGATGCCGAGTTCCCGAACCAGGTTTTGAACAAAAAAGCTTGCCCTGCTGAATTAACCAGAGCAGAATACTTGACGGACATCCTTATAGACTCAGATGAGGTGTCTGCCATGTAACTCCCACCAGCATGGGAAAGGTCTCCAATGTGAGGTGCCTGCCTCAATGAGTTCTTTTGATTGACAAAGCCAAAAATCCATATTTCTGGCTACTACTGTTGAGTTTATTGCTGGATTCAAATCTGACACAGTAGAATCCCAAGCTTTTTTGAAAAGGGAATTGGCTCTTTGTCCATAGCATTCTTTAGTACCCCCATGTCCTCAAATGCTATATTAATATTTCCTAAAACATGGGAAAAAAATGCATCTGACTTAGTTATTTCATACCATTAATTAATTCTCCTCAAAAGGGAATATTCTATTAAGAGATTTTGAGATGAACGGTCCTCTTTTTCATAGCTTTCCACTCTTTTTTAACCCCCTTCAGAAAGAACATTATGTACCGGGAAGACGTGAGCATTCATCTCATCCAGTCCCTGGTACATGCAATCATACAAGGATAGTTACACTTTTTCTTCCTGTATCTCCAGAGTAGTGTAGACTGCTTTCACTAATTGTCAGTCTCATAATTATTTATATCTAGAGCGGTGGTTGGTAACCCGTTGATCGTGATCGCGGCCAGGTAAGAGGTATAGCACGTCCCTCCCTTGCCAACCCTCAGAACTTGGAGAGCAGCGGTCAGCATTTACTGGAACTGATCTGTCTTTTGTTTCTGCAGGTTCTCCTTCTCTCCCTCCTGCCGGAATTCAGCTGCTGCAGGAGGAAAATACAGGGGATCAGGGGATCTATAAATGCTAACCCCTTCTGGTCAGGTTTCTCCTTCTGCTGCCCGAACCCCCCTGGTTCTCCTTTCTTTGTCTCAAAAGTGAGACATCAGGTAAAAAAAAACTTATCACCTTGCAACAAGCCCAAGCGCTATATATATATATATATATATATATATATATATATATGTATGTATGTTATATATATATATATATATGTATGTTATATATATATATATATATATATATATATGTATGTTATATATATATATATATGTATGTATGAGAGATATATTATATATATATATATATATATATGTATATATATATATATATATATAGTCAAGGCCGAAATTGTTGGCACCCCAGAAATTTTTATGGAAAATCAAGTATTTCTCACAGAAAAGTATTGCAGTAACACATGTTTTGCTATAGACGTGTATTCCCTTTGTGTGTATTGGAACAAAACAAAAAAAGGGAGGAAAAAAAGCACATTGGACATAATGTCACAAAAAACTCCAAAAATGGGCTGGTCAAAATTCTTGGCACCCTTAACTTAATATTTGGTTGCACACCCTTTGGAAAAAATAACTGAAATCAGTCGCCTCCTATAACCATCAATAAGCTTCTTACACCTCTCACCCAGAATTTTGGACCACTCTTCCTTTGCAAACTGCTCCAGGTTTCTCTTATTGGAAGGGCGCCTTTTCCCAACAGCAATTTTAAGATCTCTCCACAGGTGTTCAATGGGATTTAGATATGGACTCATTGCTGGCCACTTTAGAACTCTCCAGCGCTTTGCTGCCATCCATTTCTGGGTGCTTTTTGATGTATGTTTGGGATCATTGTCCTGCTGGAAGACCCAAGATCTCGGACGCAAACCCAGCTTTCTGACACTGGGCTCTACAGTGCGACCCTAAATCCTTTGGTAATCCTCAGATTTCATGATGCCTTGCACACATTCAAGGCACCCAGTGCCAGAGGCAGCAAAACAACCCCAAAACATCATTGAACCTCCACCATATTTCACTGTAGGTACTGTGTTCTTTTCTTTGTAGGCCTCATTCCGTTTTCGGTAAACAGTAGAATGATGTGCTTTACCAAAAAGCTCTATCTTGGTCTCATCTGTCCACAAGACATTTTCCCAGAAGGATTTTGGCTTACTCAAGTACATTTTGGCAAACTGTAGTCTTGCTTTTTTATGTCTCTGTGTCAGCAGTGGGGTCCTCCTGGGTCTCCTGCCATAGCGTTTCATTTCATTTAAATGTCGACGGATAGTTTGCGCTGACACTGATGCTCCCTGAGCCTGCAGGACAGCTTGAATTTCTTTGGAACTTGTTTGGGGCTTCTTATCCATCATCTGGACTATCCTGCATTGGAACCGTTCATCAATTTTTCTCTTCCGTCCATGCCCAGAGGGATTAGCTACAGTGCCATGGGTTGCAAACTTCTTGATAATGTTGCGCACTGTGGACAAAGGCAAATCTAGATCTCTGGAGATGGACTTGTAACCTTGAGAGTGTTGATATTTTTTCACAGTTTTGGTTCTCAAGTCCTCAGACAGTTCTCTTCTCCTTTTTCTGTTGTCCATGCTTAGTGTGGCACACACAGACACACAATGCAAAGACTAAGTGAACTTCTCTCCTTTTTATCTGCTTTCAGATGTGATTTTTTTATTGCCCACACCTGTTAGGCCTCTTTCACACGGACTGTCCGTTCAGGTCCGCCTGTCAGTTTTTTAGGCGGACCTGAACGGACACTCCATGGAGGTCTATGGAGCGTCGGATGTCAGCGGTGACATGTCCGCTGACATCCGACCCGCTCCGATCCGAAAAAGTGTGACGGAGGAAAAACTTACTTTTCCATCCGTTTTCGGATCGGATGACGACGGACACTACGGTCCGTCATCACCCGATCCCCCATAGGGTAGAGTGGCGCTCTGACAGGTCATCTTCCTGCTGTTAGCGGGGATCGGCGGAGCGATCCCCGCTGAGCAAGCGGATGTTCACGGGGTGGATCAGTGATGAAAGAGCCCTAACTTGCCCCAGGTGAGTTTAAAGGAGCATCACATGCTTGAAACAATCTTATTTATCCACAATTTTGAAAGGGTGACAAGAATTTTGACCAGCCCATTTTGTAATTTTGTGTGACATTATGTCCAATGTGCTTTTTTTCCTCCCTTTTTTTGTTTTGTTCCAATACACACAAAGGGAATAAACGTGTATAGCAAAACATGTGTTACTGCAATACTTTTCTGTGAGAAATACTTGATTTTCTGGAAAAAATTCTGGGGTGCCAACAATTTCAGCCATGACTGTGTGTGTATATATATATATATATATATATATATATATATATATATATATATATATATATATATATATATATATATATATATATATATATATATATATATATATATACACACACACACACACACACACACACACACACACACACACACACACACACACACACACATGTACATACATATACACATACAGACACCTACATTTTATTTATATTATATCATAATAAATATACAGTTTAAAAGATTAAGAAATTACCTCGGCTAAGTTGATGAGAAGTGGCTCAAAAGGTATTGTTTCTGGAGGTCGCTCCCACTGTAGCTTGTGCTTCACAGAGCCATGGACCAGCCTGAGTGGTGGAAAGTACTCATGTGATTAGGACTATTCTGTACATAATACATTATTCTGTACATAATACATTTCCAACTCTCCATACACAAATGAAGCACACATACAGCATTTTCTTAATACATTTCTCTCACATTTTGAATGGTTGAAAAGGAGAACATCTTACATTTTAGCTAAGCTTTGTAAATCATACAATCAGACTGTGTGAGCCAGCGTTATAATGTTAAAAATGTATCTAAACCCCTAAATAAACGTTTATTACAGTGCAGTTTACCAATCTTTAAATATAGTGGCTGCGTTTGTTTCCTTTTTAGGCTTTGTTTCCTTTATTTTCACCTGGTGAAAGTCTTTTAACAAACCAAACTGTCCGGCAAAGGTGAAAATTAGACAGTTGAGGCAAAAACCTTTACCACTGACAGGGGTGCTTACAATGGCCTTGTATTTGGGTAAAACCTTTATTTCGAAAAGAAAAAAAAACGTTGATGTAAATACTCAAAGGATATGTAAACGTTTGTTTTTTTTTTTTTAAACAAACCTGTCATTCTTACCTCCTCTGTGCAGTTGGTTTTGCACAGAGTGCGTCAGAGAAGCGCTCTCCCTCGGGGCACCATGTGGGCGCGCTCCCATGTCCTGTTGCTGTGTCCATTGACAAAGACAGCAGGACTCAGGTCCGCTCCCCGGCTCCCGCGTCATGGCTGCGCTGCTATCAATCTATCCAATCAGGATCCGAGACACTGGCTGGAGTGGGTGTGCTTGTCTCTGGCGCAGGAACGATCTGGCTCAGGTAAGTAAAATGGGGGCTGGTGCAATACAAGAGGTTTTTCACCTCAATGGAAAAACTGCAAAGGTTTACAACCCCTTTAAAAAGCATTACCCAGAGTTTGATTTTTTTTTTTTGTCAAGATCATATAAATCTGCTAGTCTAACACTACCCTCTACCCAAAAGCTGTCCAAAGGGGTCTCCGCTGCTCCTCCGTCCAGAGTAGAACAGAGTAAAGATACCCTAAGGCCCCTTTCACACTTGTGCGACCTGAATGTCACGCGATTTTGTCCCGACCTGAAGCAATGAATGTGTAATCTTGAGGGCTATGGACCTCAAGTCGCAGCAAAGTCGGACCAAAGTAGTGCAGGGACTACTTTGATGTTGCACTGATATGAATGGTACTCTTTTGAACTCCTGAGGTACGATTTGTCATGCGACTTTGCAGTTCCAAGTTGTAGGACAAGTCCCACAAGTGTGAAAGGGGCATAAGACAGGAAGTGTGTTATAGGCCAGATCACC
Organism: Lithobates clamitans; assembly: GCA_037952925.1. NCBI lineage: Eukaryota > Metazoa > Chordata > Amphibia > Anura > Ranidae > Lithobates > Lithobates clamitans. Next base: position 2,317,587 of record JBBGZY010000381.1, on the reverse strand, counting down.
TGGTGAAAATAAAGAAAAAACAAAAAACACACACACACTTAAGAATTGGTAAGCTGAAATTAAGCAAAATGTTGTTTTGGGGTTTAATACTGCTTGAAATGATGGTATCAAATCTAGCACCTCACAGGCACACCTTGACACAATGTAGAAGGTACTACTGCTTTTTTGCTTTGTTAAGCACTTGTAGGCATTGAACCATTCAGCTCAATGCATCTTCTCATCTCCAACATCAGGGGAGTGCATAGCATGCATTAGGAATGTTGCTGTGCACCCGCTTGGTGTCTCTATGGCCGAATTCTTCCTCATCATAAACTCTGTTACTGCCATGGCTGTATGAAAAAAGGATAGAGGCACGCAAAATCTTAGAAAAACTAGTGCCAGATAAAACTTTTGCTTTAGTTCTTTTTAAAATGTCAAAATAACCTGTGAGTTTTTTGTTGTTAGCGTCCCCCTTGGTTTTTCTCTGTTCCCATGTAGTCACTGGAACAGGAAGCGAGAGAAATGTGCCCAATGGAGGCACAGCAGTAAACATGAAGGCAAGGGCTAAAATTTCCTTCAGGTTTTTAGCACCGCATTTCTCCAGCCACACATGTGGCTAACTGGTAAGTGTGCTGGGAAAAAAATTTTCTTTTGTTTTCTCTATGCAAAGCCTCCATCTACTCCTTACTCTAAAAGCTAGTGATAAATTGGGGCAGCTGCTTTTTTTTCTTAAACTTGCTGGATATGACACGGGGACACATTGCATGCCTTTAGCTGCCACGGTGCTTTACTGGGCTTCTGGTGTGTCCCTGCGTCTTTGAGGAGGAATGGACTCCCTCCAGGCACACCCGCACTTAAAAGATAAGTTCACATTTACAAAAAGGTAAAAAAATCTGAATTTATTATTTTTTTTGTTAGGGACCTGTAAAGCATTCCATCCACGATCAGCAGATTGTGGGAGTAATGCCACGGTCCTGCATACTGACTACCTCCGATACAGTTACACAAACAGGAAGCTCAATAAACTACCAGAGCACTCAACAGGGCCCTAGTAGTTTATTGAGAACTCCAAGCCAACAGCGGCAAAGGCTGTGAGGACTTGTAGTTTTTCTATTCACAGAACAATGTGAATGAGTGACATGAGCCCCGCACAACCTTGGTTTCTCTAGATTGTGACAGCGAGCGCAGGGATAAGATCCCCCCCTCACACTGTCAAAACTGGGACTGAGCGGTTGCAATTGGAACATGTTGTATGTTATACCCTTAATATGGGTGTAACATGTTACAAAAGGTGAAATTATCCTTTAATTTATCCGTTGCTATATAGGTTTTAGCATGGATATTCTCATAAACCAGAGTTAGGAATGCAAAATAAAAAGGGACCTTGATGAGTGCGGCTCATACATATATTTTCAAATGTTGTGCAACTAAAACCTCTGCAAATTGTTAAACAGTGTAAGGCTTGGTTCACACCCATGCAGTTTGCTTTTGATCCGTTTCTGCAGTGCTTTTTATGTTTTTGTTTTTTGACGCATTTTTTGCACGTTTTTTGATGAGTTTTGCATTTTTTATGCTTTTTTTTGCCCAATTTGTTGTTAGGCAGATTAAAAAACGCAAATTGCAGAAAAAACGCACTACATGCTGTTCTGCAGCTTCTTCATTGAAGTCTATTGAACCAAGAAAGCACCATTTTGCTTTTAAAAAAAGGCCCTGACCCTTTTCAAAAATGCAGCCGCTGAAAAAAAAAGCATAGATGTGAATGTGTCCCATAGGAAACCATGTTAAAAGGACTGTAGTGCGTTTCTGCAAAATGCACATAAAAAGGCATAGGTGTGAACTGAGCCTAATGGTCCATTCAGACTGCAATGTATGTGTTGAATGCACTGCAATGCCCTGTACACACGATCAGACATTCCGACAACAAAATCCATGGATTTTTTCCGACGGATGTTGGCTCAAACTTGTCTTGCATACACACGGTCACACAAATCTTGTCGGAAATTCCGAACGGCAAGAAGGCGGTGACATACAACACGTACGACGAGCTGAGAAAAACGAAGTTCAATAGCCAGTGTGGCTCTTCTGCTTGATTCCGAGCATGCGTGGAACTTTGTGCGTTGGAATTGTGTACACACGATCGGAATTTATGACAACGGATTTTGTTGTCGGAAAATTTGAGATCCAGATCTAAAATTTTGTGTGACGGAAATTTTGATGGAAAATGTCCGATGGAGCTTACATACGGTCAGAATTTCCGACAACGAGCTCCCATAGAACATTTTCCGTCGGAAAATCCTATCGTGTGTACGGAGCATAAGGGTTCATTGATTGTTTTAGGAAAACAATAAAGGGAGATTTAATGCTCCTCCCCACAGCTAGACTGGTCCCTGCAGTGTCTGCATCCTCGTTCTCCAGCGGTCTAGGTTCCTGATGTCATCAAGACCAGAGCAGGGTCCATAGTTCAGCACTGGACGCGAGAATATCGCGGGACAGTCCATCGCAATTAACCCCTGCAATGGGGATGCAGTCCCACTACAAGAGATTTTTTAGTTGCCGGAGTTGGGCTTTAAACATAGAATAGAAAACATTCCTAAAGGGAAGACTGAAAAATCGCTCCGAGTTATTTCATTTGAAAGAACCATTATTAATATAAAGAAAAACACCAGTCAAAAGTATGTACTTTTAACTAAAATACTTTAACTAAAAATACTTTTTACAACATATATAAATATGTTGGGTTTTGGAAAGCAGAGGTCTATAAAGCTAAAGGCAAGAATATACTAAATGTACCTGCACGGAATGCCTCCTTTGGAGTATATGGCAGCAAACGCAGAGGGAGATCTCTGGGACTCAGTAAACTGAAATAAAAATAGACATGTAAAAGTGATTGACAGCGTCTGATTTCTGACATCTTCCTGAATTTAAAGAATAAACGGTTCACTGAACAGATATTATTATTAATTCAACAAGTAGTAATAAAACTAACAGCAATGATGCCTAATTATTTCAGTTTCTCTCAAGATTCCTTCTTTGATTTATTGTTCATACATATCAGCAGGTTGGACAATTAAAAAATAAATCCCCTGGAAACCATGGAGAGTGAATCACATGAATCTCATGGGTCTTAAAAAGAAGAAAAAAAAAAGAGGATTATATTATACAGAGTTCAATGCAAAATCACAATAGAACAGCAGAAATTTGTCCAGGGGCATTGAGATTTCATATAACCATGCGTCTACAATTTATCTTTCCTCTTCTTTTCCTTCCTATACATCAGGGGTCTCCAAACTTTATAAACAAGGGGCCAGTTTATGGTCCTTCATACTCTAGGGGGCCGAACTGTGGCCAGTGGGAGTAGAAAATGTACTGATGTCAGTTGGAGTAAACAATGCCCCATCTTTAGTGGGAGGAATAGTACCCCTTTGTTGGGGTCAGTGACAGGAATTATGCCCCAATTGGTGGTTTCAGTGGAACAACTAGTGCTCCAACGTTGGTGTCAGTGGGAGGAATATTGCCCTATTTTTGGTGTCAGTGGGAGGAATGGTGTACCATTGTTGGTGTAAGTTGGAGCAATAGTGCTCCATCATTGGTGTCAGTGGGAGGAATATTGCCCTATTGTTGGTGTTAGTGGGAGGAATGGTGTCCCATTGTTGGTGTAAGTTGGAGGAATAGTGCTCCATCATTGGTGTCAGTGGGAGGAAATGTACCCTATTGTTGCTGTCAGTGGCAAGAATTATACCCCCCTTGTCGGTGTCAGTAGGAGGAATAGTGCCCCAAGGGCCAGATAAAAAAAACAAGCAGAGGGCCACATCCGGCCCCCAGGTCGCAGTTTGGAAACCACGGTTATACATCTTAGGTTCCTGCTCTTCTATTGCTAAGGTGACCAAATTGTTTACAGTTTGTCAAAGCATATATATGCAGGTACATGGTGGTCAGCTGTATGGTGACCATATTCACTGAGAGATGTGGTCATCATACGGTCCCACCTATCAGCCCTCAAAAACAACAACTAAACCCAATTATTGGAAAAGTGTTTTTGCATATTTTGAATGTCTTTTTTAAAGGTCCACCATGTGAATAAAGAGTCTCTTCACCCCAAATATGAAGACATTCTAGAAAAGACAATGGGCCAATAGAATAAGAGCAAGCGCCTATTTCATTGTTTGGAAACACTTTTCCTGCTTTACAAACAAGCAAGTAAATAAGAGTTCGAAGATCAACAATTTCTGACGAAAAGTTTTAGTCTAGGCGGTAGTGTTCCCTTTACCCACCTTGCTTTGTGTGACTATTCATGTCAATCAACAGAATTTTTAATAACCGATCAGAACAGTTATATAAATCATATTCCAGAAAGGCTTCATTTATAGATTGTATTTTTGATAAAACATATCGCTTACCGGATCTATAGTTTTGGGGTTGAGCTTATCACTTGGTTTTGCTCGGACTCCACTTGCTGAGCTTGTAGAAGGAGAAGCCAATGGTGGTGTCGTGGTTTTGCTTCGCTGACCTGTGTTTCTGGACGGACCTCGAGAAGATGCAGACATTGCTGGACCACGGGGTTCTAGAACAGGGTGCAATGTTTAATTACTGTCTAAAAGGTTAAAAAGATCATCATGAAAAGCAAACACTCCAAATGTTATCATGTTGTAAAGAGATGTTGTTTTCCTCCTGCACATGATTACCTTATGTACGATACTTTGTTCTTAGTATTAGCTGTAGTAGTCTTCCAAGGTAATTCAAGGCATTGCATATAGATAACATAAAGTGGAACTTTACCCATAACAACAATAAAGAATAAATGTTCCTTAGCAAGAAACATACATTCCACATTATGCTACCAAAATGAATGTGTTCTGTAAATTTGCCTCCAGCATTGCTCCTGTTTCTTCTTGCTGGAGACTGCCATTTTGCTGAGATCCAGAGCCCCAGTAGTAAGTCATAAAGCAGAACTAAACCCATCAATTTAACGGTTTCAAAAAACAGTTACATTCCTGGAATGCTGGGATTGCTAACTGTCACATTTGCTTGTGTCCTCAAACAAACTGTCAAACCATCAAAAGGCTGGTGTCACAACTAATCACATGTACATCTGCACCATGGCAGTTGCAGATCAAACAGAAGCAGCTTCCTTGGCTGTAAAGGATAGAAGGGTTTCATTTTTATTTAAGGCTGTCAGTAGATCGGCCTCTACAAACTCTGCAGTGCCTAAAAATGGAGAGCAACTGAGCATGTGCAGAGCAGGATTTAAAAATGTATGCACTTATTTTTTATGTTTTACACAGCTATATCTGCAAAAGGGGTCAGCCTGAAGTGATCTAGCAGGACTTAATTTTCTGACTAACGTTCCACTTTCAACTGAAATCAAATTAACATTGGCAAACTGACACAGGATTCAGAAAGCAGTCAGTGTAATACAGTTCACAGTCAAACAAAATCTGCGCTTAACAGTAGAGCGATGGCAATGGAAGAAACCTGGAACACCTATGGCTCCCAGTACATGCACAGGCCTTGCTGCCCTGGGCTCTGAGGAAGAGGGGATCCCCCCTCGAAATGCATCACCCTGCTGGAAGGTTGTCCAGCGTGTTGGACACAGTCCTGGTGATCTGGTCACTTTTTGTCCATTGTGGACTCTGATATGCTTTTATAATCCACTTGTTTGTGAGTAGGTTTCCTTCTTTTTGATTTTAATAAATATTACTTGGGTAATGCGCAAGGTTGGTGCGCCCTCTCTTCATTCTTTTACGGTGTAATACAGTTGCCAGGAGGGACATTATATGAGATATGGAACAGCTTTTGCTGACAGCAAAAATGGCTCAAAACCATCAGATGCTAATATTATTTTTCAGCTTTTAACGACAAAATGGGCACCCATCTACCAGTAGCCATATGTCAAATAGTGAAGATTACAGATCAGTTGTTTTATGCAATTTACAATCACCTCTGAGACTGATGGGGTGCCAAGGGCTGCTAATGCCACACAATGTACACACAATAATAAAATGGATGAATGATCGTCCGTTTTTTTTTTTGTATGCTGGTCTCATACGAAAATGAATAGGTTAAGTTATGAAAATTTTTGAATAACAGAATAAAACTATGTAACTTATTGTATTGCGTTGTAAGTAATGCATTCTTTTGTTTCCGAGCATGTGTGGTTTTGGTCACACAATTTTTTTTTAATACAAATAATATACTAATTACACGTAAATCGTTTGCTCTTGTTTGTTCATTATCGTACGAGAAACATTTTCACGCTTCTCCTTTCGGAGATTTTAGGATGAACTGTCCTGATCGGCTCTGTATTTTTTGGCTAATTTTCTTATCGTGTGTACTAGGCATAAGCTTTGTTCTAGCACCACATCGCCCTGGCCTCAGAAAGTCCATGTAAGCAATCAGCACTTCAGATGTTTAAGAACTAAATTTACATATACTGAAACAATCGTTGGAAAGGGGAATTCACTGGATAATATCTTCAGTGCAGTACATAAGTATCAGCTTTGGGGTTTCCTTTTTGTTGAAGGCGGACAACCCCCTAAAGGCATATTGGTGGATTTGGTTAGGCCTGCAGAAAATACTTATTTTAGCCAGTTGTGACCCAAAAATGTATTGTATTGGACCAAATAAATTCCAGCTTTATATACCATGCTGTGTTACAGTCATGTTCCATCACTCGATAGTCTGTGGTGACCACACATGTACTTTTAAACAAAGGTCAACTAAGTAGTACTGAAATTACAGTATTATATTAATGTACAAGTTCGTTAAATACACAGAAAGATGTAGGCAAAATGTTGACAAACATGTAAGGAAACAGGAACGTCCCTGATAGAGAAAACTGAGGTCATTGTCTACAAAAACCTATCACATGCCTATATGAACTTTGTAAGGGTGGGTTCACATCGGAACGAAGTGCCGGAAAGGTGTGTTCTGTGCACATTTCCCACACCATGCTCAAATTGCACTACCTTTGCCATCTTCCGAGTGTGCCAGTGTAATATTAATGGCACCACAAGCGCAGGTCACAGTACCACAGTAATATGCAGTTTGGTGCGGTAAGTTATTTTAAAGGTAGTGCATGCACCACTTTCTCAGCATTCCCTGAAATTTCAGCCATTCAAATAAATAGGCTACAAAATTGTCCAATGGGAATGCACAGGAATCGTGGCACGTGTTCCTGTGTGGTCCCGATGTGAACCAGCCTTAAGAACTCTAGAGTTGTACTGGTCACAGTAGACAACACCATTCTGTAGCAACATTACAGAAGAAGTAAACATTCTTTACTGACATAGGGCTCTTTCACATGGGGCGGATCAGCGATGATCCGCCCCGTGAACATCCGCTTGCTTAGCGGAGATCGCTCCACCGATCCCCGCTGAGCAGGAAGATGACAGGTCCGTCGCTGCACACTGTGCAGAGACGGACCTGTCAGAGCGCCGCTCTCCCCTATGGGGGATCGGGTGATGACGGACCTATGGTTCTATGAAGGTAAAAACTTCAGTGTGCAGCTCCCCCCTCTCTCAATAGCTGAGACACCTTGGCTCCCGCTGCTGTCAATCACAGACAGTGAGGGGGGGGGGGAGGGGGCTGAGCCATGCTCTGTGTGTCTTATAGACATACAGAGGCAGCTTGGGAGTGGGCACGCATGAATGCCCCCAGAGCAAGCAGCTTGCTCTGGGGGCACTCAGCATGGGGGAGAAGCCTGGAGCGCCAGTGGGGCTGAAAAGATTGAATAGAAAAAAATGTAAATACTTGGAAAGGATGGAAAGAGTTTAAGATCACAAAGAAATACTCTGAGATAATGGGAATCTGAGAAAAAAAAAAAAGATGTGGAGGGAATAAATGAAGGAAGATTATAACACAGGTTTAAGGAATGTGGGATGGGAAAGGCGTGGGGAGGGGGGATAGGGGAAAGTTATATTTTTATAAATGAGAATTTTGAACAAAGTATTTTATATAATGTGAAATTTAATAAAATTTAAACAAAAAAAAATAAATGAGAGACCCTGGAGCACTTCCAGATTCAATCAGACTAGAGGAATCAGAGGATCAGTGATTGGCAGTTCACCGATCTCCATCCTGATCCCCCTGCAAGAGGAAAAAGAGGAGCAAGGCGAGGTGAGAGACCATAAAGGGGGGCAGGTGCTACAGTACTTTCCTAAAACAATGTGTGCCTGCAAGAGGAAGATAATGTACTGTCCCTCAGTAAATATGGGTGAAGGGTGAAAAAAAGGAAAGACAATAAACACTCTGCTGACTCCCTTATAGAAAAGAAGCATTTAATTTCTTCCATGCCACATCTGAAATTACAGAACAGGGTACTGTGTGCTGCTTCCACCAACTGGACATATATTATGCTGAAATGTGAATGCACACAGCGAAAAAAACAATGATTAAAATCACCACATATATGAATAATGAATGACCCTGATATTGTGTAGTCCTATCGCTTGCTGTATAATGAATTATTACTGAAGGATACAAGGCATCAAAAGCTGTCTAATTATTCAATAAGTGCTAAAAATAATGACTAGAATATTTAGTAGGCAGTTTTGTTGATGTAATTATGATCCTATAAAGTCAATTCTATGGCTTTACACTATAACTTTTAGAATAACGAGAGAAAATGAGACTTGGACTATTTAGGCACAACCAAATGATTATACAAATTTATATTTTTATTATAAACACATAAAAATTTTGATTACATGATGTCTAAAAAACCCACATTGATATATCAGCACATAATTGATACAATACCGCTACTGTACAAAACCATAATAAATCTGCAAGGAGACTAGGAGATGAATCAAAGCCATTCAATAGTATACAAAAATCCAGGAGTGTGGTTTAATTACAGGGAAGCGGTAGAATGATGTTCAAAAAAGAAATTTCGCTCTACATGTTGCGCGCTTGTTGCGCTTCTTTAGGAGCGTTTACATTGACTATCAAACAAAATGGAAAAGAGAGACATACATAAATATAATACATAATTACAAAACAAGTTAACAACATAATATATACATAGTGAGCTGACCCATCTGAACCCCTAGTGGCCAGACCCAAGCATCTTGATGCAAACAGAGAAAGACAAACCAGAATACTGAGAACGTGCATAACATAGTAACACAATTCTATGAGGACAGAAGGCAGTAGCCCCCCTAGAGGCAAAACAGTTTATATGGGGAAGGTAAGTATGAATAGAGATACTAAAGGGTCCTTAAAAAAGGAACCAACATAATCAAGTGTATCTAATATAGTTACTGATACTAGAGGACCAATGAAAGAAATAGTGTGTATTATAGTGTCTGGTGACACTGTTTAGCAAAGAAGTATACTTACTATTTAATGTGGGATGAATTTGAAACATATGGTTAAAAACAACATTTATAAGCACAAACGGAGATGCACCAAACCACTGCGTTAGGGGAATAGAGATAAAATGTAGTCCTATCACAAGGGAAGACAGACGGAAAAAAGATTACCTGTATTAAAAGTACAGAAAAAGGGTAATAAAATAATGCTATGCCGGAAACTTCAATTAAATTAGTATAACATAATGAGCATAACTGGCAGGCTTACTAATAAAGGAACTCCCCAGGCAGAGCAAATGTTCATATATATGGTATTTTGACCAGAGGAGGGCAAGGGAATATTACTGATAGTGAGATGAATCACTTAATAATATCTAACCCAAATAGAATAGTAAGGGAATATTCACATCTAAGCCCAATTAGGTCATTAGTTTCAGAGGAAAGCACTGATAACTCCTGAAGTGTGTATCTAGGTAATAGACCCGCAGAAAGTATGTCAGATAAGAATGTATATTGAAAGAAACTGGCACTAGCATAACAAGCATTGGCCAAAAAAAACAAATGTGATTACCTTGATGCAAAGGACCCCTCGCAAACAGCAGCCTCTGTCAGGCTGGTAGCTGCCCTCCTCTGGTCAAAATACCATATATATGAACATTTACTCTGCCTGGTGAGTTTCTTTATTAGTAAGCCTGCCAGTTATGCTCATTATGTTATACTAATTTAATTGAAGTTTCCGGCATAGCATTAATTTATTGCCTTTTTGCTGTGCTTTAATACAGGTAATCTTTTTTCCGTCTGACTTCCCTTGTGATAGGACTACATTTTATCTTTTTCCCCCTAACGCAGTGGCTTGGTGCATCTCCATTTGTGCTTATACAAAGAAGTATACTTCTTTGCTAAACAGTGTCACCAGACGCTATAATACACACTATTTCATTCATTGGTCCTCTAGTATCAGTAACTGTATTAGATACACTTGACTATGTTGGTTCCTTTTTTAAGGACCCTTTAGTATCTCTATTAATACTTACCTTTCCCATATAAACTGTTTTGCCTCTAGGGGGGCTACTGCCTTCTGTCCTCATAGAATTGTGTTACTATGTTATGCACGTTCTCATAGTATTCTGGTTTGTCTTTCTCTGTTTGCATCAAGATGCTTGGGTCTGGCCACTAGGGGTTCAGATGTGTCAGCTCACTATGTATATATTATGTTGTTAACTTGTTTTGGAATAATGTATTATATTTATGCATGTCTCTCTTTTCCATCTTGTTTGATAGTCAATGTAAGCGCTCCTGAAGAAGCGCAACAAACGCGAAACATGTAGAGCGAAATTTCTTTTTTGAACATCATTCATATGCCCCATACACACGGTCGGACTTTGTTCGGACATTCCGACAACAAAATCCTAGGAGTTTTTCCGACGCATGTTGGCTCAAACTTGTCTTGCATACACACGGTCACACAAAGTTGTCGGAAAATCCAATCATTCTGAACACGGTGACGTAAAACACGTACGTCGGGATTATAAACGGGGCAGTAGCCAATAGCTTTCTTCTCTTTATTTATTCTGAGCATGCATGGCACTTTGTCCGTCGGATTTGTGTACACACGATCGGAATTTCCGACAACAGATTTTGTTGTCGGAAAATTTTATAGCCTGCTCTCAAAGTTTGTGTGTCGGAAAATCCGATGGAAAATGTGTGATGGAGCCTACACGGAATTTCCGACAACAAGGTCCTATCACACATTTTCCATCAGAAAATCCGACCGTGTGTACGGGGCATAACTCTTCCCTGTAATTAAACCACACTCCTGGATTTTTGTATACTATGGAATGACTTTGATTCATCTCCTAGTCTCCTTGCAGATTTATTATGGTTTTGTACAGTAGCGGTATTGTATCAATTATGTGCTGATATATCAATGTGGGTTTTTTTAGACATCATGTAATCAAATTATGTGTTTATAATAAAAATATATTTTTGTATAATTGTTTGGTTGTGCCTAAAAAGTCCAAGTCCCATTTTCTCTCATTATTCTAAAATTTATAGGACGTGGCACTGGCTACTCTTTTTGTATCCACAGGACTACTCTGTGATATGATACAACCAATTATCTCATTACACTATAACTTGTAGAGGAACCTCTATATAAAGGTCATGTAATGACCTGAATAATTAAAGAGTCACCTAAACGGATTGTTTCTATAGAATGGTCACATTTGCCATAGGTGGCAACCATATAAGATAACATCCCCTAGACCAAAATGAGCAGTTAACCCTTGCAGTGTAGGGGAAGCCCAACTGCAATGGGGGATTTTTAATTGCCCTGGAGTTGGGCTTTAAAAATATAAAATGCAGATAAGTATAACAAAGTGTTTTTAGATTTTCTGCTTGGTCAGAAGGCAGGAAACAAGGAGATGGCAACAGTCTACCAATCATGAAAAACAAGCAGCAAGGGCAGGTAGAAGGCCACAACAACTCACACACCACCACCAATGCTAGGATAGTGGTGGCAGCAAGAAGGATACAACTGCCCATCTACCCCGATCACCAGGTTGACACAAGTAGGTCCATCCACCACCGCTTCCAGGCAGTAAGGGGGATGCAACAGCCCACCAACCACCAACACTGCCAAAGAGTGAGGCAGCAAGGAAACAGCCAATCATAGGTGGTGGAGTCATTCCCCAACCTGCAGCCACATGTATAAGGGATGTGTAATAATATAATAATAATAATAATCATCTTATAATGTGGCTGTTGGGTGGGGAATGCCTCCACCATCTATGATTGGCTGACGACTTAGGCAGGATAGCTTAGGCAGGTTCAGACTTGAGTCTGAACACCGCTGAGCTCATTCTTGATTAGCAGTCAGCTCAGGCATGTTCGGATCCTAGTCTAAACCCACTTGAGTGAGCCCACCAGGAACCTGTCACTGTACTGGGCCAATCATGAATGGCTGGGCATTCCCTGCGCTGTAGTTGCAAGTATACAAGGGTTCAGTACAGTGACAGCTTCCTGGCAGGCTCAATCAGATGGGTTTGGAGTAGGATCTGAACATGCTTGAGCTTATCCCTACAGCTGATGACTAGGAATCAATCTTGGATTAGGACCGACCCAAAGAACAAGCTATTACTTTAAAGTGGAATCAAAATCCCGCTTCTGAAAACTGGGAGCAGGCAGGCTCTTTTAAGTAAGAAGCTTACCTCCCTGCTTGCAGTCTTCTTTGGAATGTACACTGAGCTGTGCAAGCACAACTTAGTTTACATTCAGGCACAGCGCCTGTGCGCCAGGATGACTGAACTCCTGTGCATGTGCAAAAGTGGCATCATCCCATGCCAACCAATGGAGATGGCTGGAACCAGACACCCCGAAGAAGCCAGGAAGAAGATGACAGCACTGGCAAGGGGTCGGACTGTTGGAGGTTATTGCAGAGTTTAGATCCTAAAGTGGTTGTAAAAGGTCGAAGGTTTTATACCTTAATGCATTTTCTTCAATAAAGCGGAGCTCCACCCAAAAGGGGAAGCTCCCCTTGTTTGCCTCCCACCCCCCCTTCCGCTGCCACATTTGGCACCTTTTGGGGGAGGGGGAGTGGCAAAGTCCCTCAGAAGTTCAGCTTCCCCCCTGCCGGGCCATTCAGAAAGTGCAGCGCACATGCACAGTAGGGAACCAGCTGTGAAGCCGAAAGGCTTCACTGACAGTTGCCCTTACAACGAATGGGGGCGGCAGCACCTGAGAGCCGACTGGAAAATCTGCTAGGGTGGCGATCGCGGGAAGTAAGTGTCCTAATATTAAAAGTCAGCAGCTACAGTATTTGTAGCTACTGACTTTTAATTTTTTTTTTTTGGGGGGGGGGGGGTTGGGGGCAGAACTCCTCTTTAAGGTAAAAAAAAAGCCTTCTGTGCGCAGGATCCCCATAGACCCCCCAAATATTTACCCAAGTCCAATCTTGATCCAGTGCTGTGCCTAGGAAGAGTGGCTCTCCCCCCTCTCTCCTCTGTGGACTTGGAGGCAGCAGTGGAAGCTATCGGCTCCTGCTACTGTCAAGCTCAGCCTGTGAGGAGAGAGCCGAAGGGGGGCCTAGCTGGCTCACACAGCACAGCTTGGGATTGAGCTTGCATGAGCACCGCCATAGCAAGCGCCTTGCTATGTAGGCACTTGGCGGGAGGAGCCAGGAGTAGAAGCGAGGGACCAGAGAAGAGGAGGATCTGGGCTGCAAAACCACTGCCCACAGCAGGTAAGTATCACATGCTTGTGATTTAAAAAAAAAAAAAGCTCTTAACCGTAGCCAAGACATTCCGCAAATGTGTGTACACAAAAGGGGTAAGGAATGCTCATAGAGCTTAGGTTCACAGTGATGCGGGTTTGAAATCGTGCAGGTTCCTGCACAGATGTCTATTAAAATCGCCCCCAATGTCGCCAAAAGTAGTACAGGGACTACTTTTGGGAACTGGTGCGGCGCCGCAAAGTCTGCATCGCACTCATTCGGACGGTGCCATTGCTGGCAATAGCTGACTATTTGACATGTCAAATCGCATGTCAAAACGGCTGATGTGAACGTGGGCTAAATCATTGACCTAATAAGGCCAAATGCCCTGCCTGCAGTTGACTGGCCAGCAGTGGACCTCAAGGACAGCTTTCTTTTGGGTTCAGTCCCAACACAAGCCTGTCCCTACTGGTGACATTGTCAAGGAGAGGCGTTCACTTACCTGAACAGAATCCCTCTGTCACCGGGCCAGATTGCTGCTGAGGGAGTGACAACTCACTGGTCCGGTTAATGTGGGAGTGACTGTCGCTGTTGCTCATGTGACATGGTCCTTATTTAAAAAGAAAAAGTCCAATGAGATTAGTAAATGACAGTCACATGACCGAAATAAAGATATTATTCCTGGTGTACGTCTTTGTGAATGGAGCGGGTAAGAGAACAGAGGGATGTGGCATCTTTTGATTTGAGGGGGTGATAAGGGGATATGTGCTGGGGGGGGTGCTTTGGGAGTGGACAGGACTTGTGCTAGTTGGGGGGGGGGGGGGTCAAATCCTCTACCCCCTCTCCACCATGTGTGCATCTGTGTTACCAGACCCCCCCCCCTTCCCCGGTTACTGTGTCCCCCTCTACTGTGAACAATGCACAGACCTCAGAACAAAAGCTTGGCTCTGGCAGTGCACTCATGTCCCTCCTCCTGGCTGTGTACACAAGAATATTAGAGCCGAGGAAGGGGATCCTCAGTGAGCTGTATGTGCCTGTCAGTGGGAAAGAGGTGTCGGCTGCCACTGAAAGGCGAACGCTGTGTGTGGGACCCCGGGCGACAGATGTCACAGGTGCCCACGCTAGCGTGCCCCTGTCAGGCCAGTTACTGGAGCTCAGTGCAGGAACATGTTGTGGCACTGGGCTCTGGGATTCAGACCGAGTGCCCTAATGTGCGGGAGCCGGGAGCATTTTTTGTGCAGGGGGGCGGCAAAAAAGCTGCCCCCCTGCACGCAAAAAGCTCCCGGCTCCCGCACATTAGGGCACTCGGGCTGAATCCCAGAGCCCAATGCCACAACAAGTTCCCGCAGCAGTCAAACTAAAGCCTCGTACACACGATCAGATTGTTGGCCATATGAGCGTCTGATTTTTGTCAAAAGCACCATGTGCCAGGATCTTGTCTTGCATACTAACAGCACACAAATATCGGCCAACAAACACGAACGTAGTGACGTACTAGGTGCAATTTCAGCTCTTGAGTGCCACCCTTTGGGCACCTTCTGCTAATGTCGTGTTTGGTGAGCATTGCGTGTTTGTACTTTGGACTTTTGTGTGACGGATTTGTGTACACACAATACGAAAATCTGACAACAGACCACTGTCCGCAGAAAATTTACTAGCCTGCCATCCAACATTTGTTGGTGGAAGGTTGGCCAACAATTGTCTGATGGAGCGTACTAAGGGTCAGATTTTAGGCTAACAGTCTGTCATCACACAATTCCCTGCTGAAAATCCGATTGTGTGTACGAGGCTTTAGAGCAATCCTGAGACCTACAGGAGAAGTACAGTACAGCCAAAAGAGCGTCAGCCGTACTTCTCCTTTAATGCTTGTGTGTTGTGAAGGGGGTGCAATGCATTGCACTGTTTATTTTTTTAACTTTATTTAAATATCACAAAACATAGTATGTGCAGCTCTATGTGTCAGCATATTCTGTGTGATGCTGTGTATAAAAATGTATACACTGTAGCAGTCAGCATTGTACCTAGCAGGAATATGGAGACCCCTCCACCCCATCTAAGACCAGAGACCACTCTAACCTGAACCACCTCGTCTATTAGTAGCACACACTGACCTGCTGATCCGCAGCGCTGTCTGATGATCCCCCTAGAGTCGGTCACGCATCCGGTGTGTTGCCATAACAACAGGACGCTTCGGTCACTGGTTAGCAGAAGCCGACGTACAGGCACTTGCTTGTCCCTACCTCCGTGCGTCCTTGCGTGCTCGCTCCCGTACTTTTCCTCTTAGTATTCTGCCCTCAGCGCGCATGCCCTGTCTGTGTCTCTGCGCGCCATTGGCCCGCGTTATGGTCACGTGACGAGGCCGAGTTTTCATTCATATCACAATGTCCCTTGTGCACACCTATGTACTTCACATTCAGTGTACTCCTCCATTGATAGTGACAATAAAATGCTCTGCTGACAGGCATTACACTCAAGATACTAGATAAACCTGGTCATACCTGAGAACTTTCAGGAAACTGTTACCAGTGTGCTTCCATGTTGCTGTAATGCTCATGTGTTATTGCAGTAAGGCTGCAGATTCTAGCAGACTAAAAAATGGACATGCATCATTTGTTCCAATACAGCGCACAACAACACACACCACCAGTGCGTTACCATGCAATGCTCGTATGTGAAAATAAATGACAGCGTGATGCACCGGGGGAGATTTACTAAAACTGGAGAGTGCAAAATCTGGTGCAGCTGTGCATGGTAGCCAAACAGCTTCTAACTTTAGTTTGTTCAATTAATAATGACAAAAAAAAGCTGGAAGTTGATTGTGCAGCGTTGCACCAGATTTTGCTCTCTCCAGTTTAAGTAAATCCCCCGTGTACATGTTACTTCAGCACAAAGTGTGATGAGGAGGAGGGGGTATGGCAGTACTGTATCTTGTCACTGTGAACTGAAGGGGTTATTAGTGGCAGGGGCGTATCTACCACGCAGCAAACAAGTGGAGGCATTTTTTAGAGGCGTGGCGCCCAGTGTTGCCAACCTACCAGATTGAAATTTACTGACGCGACACCCAAAATTTACTGGTACAGTCAAGCTTTTACTGGCATATTTAAAAGTTACAAAATGACAGTTTTAAGTGCAAATTTCAGTATTTAGGCTACAAACAAGTACAATATGCAATTAGCAAAGTGATTTAAAGGTAGATATTAAGGCAAAAACATATCTTATTTTATTTTCGATATAGTAAATAAAGTAGCTCAGGGACAGGAATTGAGAGGACAAGAAATTAGAATGGGCGGCACGCACACATGCAATTGACTCTCACAGTGACACTGATAGCAGTGTACAGCAGCACAGATGGTCTCGGCCAAATGTCACAGCCATATTTTTTACTGGCAACCTTTTTCTTTCACTGGCAGGAGAAAAGTGCCCATTTTTTACAGGCTGCCAGTAAAAATACTGGCGGTTGACAACATTGTTGGCGCCACCCCTCAGATGACAACACTATAGCCAAATGATGAGTAAGTGAAGATGTCCTTCGCGCTGTTAGTGAGCAATGAAGGAGATGTGCAAAAATGACAACTAAAGTGCTGATGGGTGTAGACTACAATTTTTGGTTGTAACATGACAAAATGTGGAAAATTTCAAGGGGTGTGAATACTTTTTCAAGGCATTGTACCAGGATCATGCCACAGCTGTAGCCATGATCCTGGTATCAAAATGTGAGGCTGGCTATGGGCTTTCATGTAAAAGTGATCAAAGTGGCTCTACAGTCCTCAGAAGAGGATCCTCCACCTCCTGCCACCACCCACCGCCGTTCCTCCCCATCCTCTGTGACAAATGAAGCTAAGGCAATGATAGACTCACCCGGGACAGAGGCTTTTGGAGGGGACTGAATGCTAGCCTCTTGCCTACTGACTATGGGCCCTAGCATTTGAGGGAGCTACAAGCATTTGGGAAGATGTTCTTTTTTGTAATGCAAAAGGACATTTTTAAGGGGTAAGGGGGCCATGATGGTCTTTGCCAGCTTGGGACTCATAGCTGATGTTGATGTCATCAGCAAGCCACCTGTCTGGGGCCCCCTGCCATAATGTGTTTATTAAAAGTAGGTCTAGTGTGCCACCTAAGGGTCTTTCACCCATTTTTGTTTGTGCTAATTAACTTTGCTATTGTCTGAAGGTGTTCTGTGTTTATACTTATGATAATGTGTATTGTAGTTTGTGAGATAGGAGACGGCAAGTCTGACCTGGAAGGTCAGACCTCTGAACCATCCGGGGGGTTTATTAACATCATGTTTATAGTATTTGTCTGTTGTTGTAATTATATTCCTGTGTGCACTTTGTATTGTTAGGGTAATCTGATCAGAAGGTAGGATGCCCTTCTCACGTGTATAAAAGCCTGTATACTTGTTCAAATGAACAGTTATTATTCTGGTTTACTCCAAAACTGGTACTGCCTAGTTCTTGGGGTAACTTAGCCAGGACCACTGTTTTTTTGTTCCAGAGCTTTGGGAAGCAATGTCTTGGCGGAGATACCCAGTTATGGTGTCCGGATTCAGTTGCAGAAGTAACATAGATTTTGGCTCTTCTGGTTTCAGTTCTTTGTTTACTGGCCGTTACTGACCAGTGAAGCAGCCAATCAAACCGTTCTTGGTTTGATCGGCTGCTTTGGGGGGCAGAGGAAGACCCCAGATCTCTCAATAAAGAGGACTTGACACTGTCCCATCTATCGCAAGATCTGTTGTTCATCCCTTGTGATATCATTAAATGTCATTAAAATAAATAATAACATAAAAAAATATAAAAAATTAAAACACACGCATATACAATCAGGGCTTGCACCACCCATGTGAGGTATCGCCACCAATTTCAGAGTGAGATCAATAATTCTAGTGCCAGATCTAGTCTTCACATTTAAAGTGTTACTAAACCCACAACAAATCAGTCTGTATATGCAGTAAAGCATGCTTGTTATACTCACTGTGGAACCTAAGGGGTTAATCCTCTGCATTGTGTAAAAAGGCTGTTTGATCCTGTCTTAACTGATCCTCTCTTTCTTCCATTGTTCCCAATCCATCTCCTGATAGAACAGAGCCCTGGGGGTGTTCTGCACATGCTCAGTTTGGTGTGTATTGCTAGAGAGTTTCTTTATTTGGAGGGTGCATGTGCTTAGCATAGGGCTAATCAGCACTGCCCAGATAGAGAGTCAGGGCTCATGCAGCCTCAAAGGGCAGCTAGAGTAGAATGAATAATTCTCCTACAAGCTATAACCAGACACTGATAGAAGTCACAAGACTGCTATATACTGCTGATAAGAAAAGGTATTTAGCAGTTTATATTTACTAAAATAATTGCATTTCTATGTTTGGTGTACTGTGGGGGACCAGATATATTGAATGCAGGGTCCTGGGTCTAGTAACACTTTAACTCCTAGCTGGTAACCTGTAAAAGCTTTTAAGCGTCGCCATGGGGATTTTTAGGTACCAAAGTTTACATACTGTAGGTGCGCAGCCTATTGCATTAGTGTGTGTACCCCAAAGCTCAAATAAACACGCCTTTCTCTGCAGCCTCAGCTGCACGGGACAGTGGATGAACAGGTAGTGCTTTGTGCTGAGAGGCTTCCTGTTCATTTACAAACTGAATTAGAGTAAACACAGTTTACTATGCTTCAGCTATGAATGAACACAGTGAGAGTTTTCTCTGTGTTCATTTAGAAAAGGAAGAGGTCTATAAATCACATATTTACTAGACCCTTTCCCCACACCCCCTGCCCAAGCCTATGATAGTTTATCGCCATTTCACAGGCGAGCAAAATTTTAAATGGTATCTTGGTAATTTTTAACTTGGCGCAACAAATACTTTTATATCTTTTATATTTTACCAAAAATTATTATTATACTGCATTATATTACGTTTTACCAAAAAAGTATTAATATATTGTATTATATTGTGTTTGTGTGTGTCAAAATGCATTTAGAGGAACTGCTGACTGAAAATATTATCATAAAATATAAATTATTACCTATATCTCTCCACATTCCCTTTATGCTACCTATATGGGTTTAGTAGATGTCAATAGATAACAGATACTGTTGGAAAACAATATATAAAACAATAAAGGCAAACTTGGAATTTTTTTTTCTTCCACCAGTCCATGTTACTTGACCCCGCCTTACACAACCGTCTTACTTTATACTTTGGGTTTTGCTTTTAACTTAATTTAGCACAACTGATCTTCTTTTTTCGCTTTTCATTTTGCCTGTTTTTGTCCACTAGATGGCACTGTTTCACTTGGTTTGTAGAGTGAACGCTATAAGGTACATCCAGAGAGCAAGTGGTTGGGATATGTAACTTCGCATTTATAGTAGAAAACTGCTAAATGTAAAATATATATTTTCATTTTTGTAGTATATAAGAAATATCAGTCGTCTTCATACAGGGTAACACAATTGTATGTCTTCAAAGCAAACTTTGAATGCCAGGATACACATTAAAAAACATGGAGTCCATTGCTCTATATTGTGCGGGTGTATAGAGCATAACATTTTTTATGGTTTGGATGGAATAGCACAGATTTCATGTTACTAAAGTGTGCAAGAGGCTATAGACACAGTGTATGTTCTCGCCTCCATCAAACTTTTGCAAAAGACAAGGGAGAAACACAAAGACAAAATAAATAATAGTGTCAGATAGAGAACATTAGTCCTCTATTATCTCAGGGTGAGCAGGGTGATGTTTTTATATAACACAAAGCCCCATGAGGTTCTAAACCTCACATTGAGACGTGTGGTCAGGAGACTGTGTTCAAAATGCCTTTAAATGTTATAGTAAGGCCCCTTTCACACTGGGGTGGTTTGCAGGAGTTATTGCGCTAAAAATACCGCCTGCGAACCGCCCCAAAACAGCCTCCGCTGTTTGTTCAGTGTGAACGCCCGAGGGCTTTCTCACTGAAGCGGTGCGCTGGCAGGAGAAGAAAAAATCTCCTGTCAGCCGCATCTTTGGAGCAGTGAAGGAGCGGTTTATTCACCGCTCCTAAACCGCTCCTGCCCATTGAAATCAATGGGACAGCGCGGCTATACCGCGGCAATACCGCGGCTATACCGCGGCAATACCGCGGCTATAGCCGCGCTATACGAGTGGATTTAACCCTTTTTCGTCCGCCAGCGGGGGGTTAAAACCGCACCGCTAGCGGCCGAATACCGCAGTAAAACAGCGCTAAAAATAGCGCTGTTTTACCGCCGACGCCCCCTACCGCCCCAGTGTGAAAGGGGCCTTACTGACATATCATCATGGATGTCACACCATTTGCTCTCTATAAAACTGAGCTGATAATATTCCCCCCCACTCCCCTGTCCCCCCCTCCATGACTTTTCCATCAAAATCAATAATGCAATCATAAATCCTTCCCCTAATGCCAGGGTACTAGGAGTAATCCTAGACTCTATTAAATTAAAACTTAAGTTGCGCTGGTTAATACTGTAATTGATAGTCCGGTATGATACCTCAGATATCTGACATAAATGAGTCCATATATAACATGTGAGAAAAATTCTCTTAGTAATTACAAATAATACAATTGGTGTAAATATCACCAATTGATCCTTGACGGATAAAGAACCAAATCAATAGTCCATATATTGTGAGTAGTACATCAATGTGTTCATCCACGGTGACACACAAACAAAACACCACAGAAGAAGTGAGAAGGTAAGATAGGATAGTGCCTCCACCTCTGCACGCACTGCCGCTTACCAGCTGTAAATGATCCCCTATTATGGGAGATAAGATGCGCTTGTGGCTTGTTACCCAGCCTCGGGTCTCTGTGCTGTACACCAAATTTCTCAGTGTCTTCACCAATGGATGTCCTCATATACATATATGTTCAATAGGTCCCCATGTAAAATTAATGGCTTGCATAGTGTAAATCCTTATTTTTTATTAAAGTAAAAAGCGAAATTGCACTTACAATTAAGTTGAATAAAATCAGCATTAGAATAAATTGAGCCGGCCGGCTCTCAATAACAGCCCGTTGGTTCCAGGACCTGCGTACACACAGTGACGTCAGCACATCGCTCCTCCCTACACGTAGGGCCCCAGGACGATGTCAAATGTGACGAAACACGTAGGGAGGAGCGACGTGCTGACGTCACCGCGTGTATGCAGGTCCTGAGGCAACGGGCTGCTATCAAGAGCCGGCCGGCTCAATTTATTCTAATGCCGATTTAATTCAACTTAATTGTAAGTGCAATTTAGTTTTTCACTTTAATAAAAAATCAGGATTTACACTATGCAAGCCTTTATTTTTAAACGGGGACCTATTGAACATATATGTATATGAGGACATCCATTGGTGAAGACGCTGAGAAATTTGGTGTACAGAACAGAGACCCGAGGCTGGGTAACAAGCCACAAGCGCATCTTATCTCCCATAATAGGGGATCATTTACAGCTGGTAAGTGGCAGTGCGTGCAGAGGTGGAGGCACTATCCTATCTTACCTTCTCACTTCTTCTGTGGTGTTTTGTTTGTGTGTCACCGTGGATGAACACATTGATGTACTACTCACAATATATGGACTATTGATTTGGTTCTTTATCCGTCATGGATCAATTGGTGATATTTTGCACCAATTGTATCATTTGTAATTACTAAGAGTATTTTCTCACATGTTATATATGGACTCATTTATGTCACATATCTCTAAGGTATCATTCCGGACTATCAATTATTAACCAGCGCAACTTAAGTTTTAATTTTGTATGGTATTGTGTGCGTCTCACATGAAGTTGCAGTGGAGTTTTGATTTATTTCCTTAAGTTTTAAAATCATTCATTGTTCCACAGATAGAGCAGTATTTTAGTTTTGTTGTAATCCTAGACTCTAACCTGTCCTTTCAGCACCAAATCCAATCATTGTCAAACGCTTGTAGACTTCACCTCCATAACATCTCTAAAATTCGCCTCTTTTTAACTAACGAAACCACCAAGCTCCTCATTCACTCTCTTGTTATCTCTCTCCTTGACTATTGCAACTCCCTTCTCATAGGCCTACTTCCCATAGGCTATCCCCTCTTTAGTCTATCATGAATGCTGCTGCCAGACTCATCTACCTTAGCAACCGCTCAGTGTCTGCCACCCCTCGCCAATCCCTACACTGGCTCCCGATCGCCCAGCAAAGTAAATTCTAAATAATAACAACATCATACAAACCCATTCACAACTCTGCCCTGTGCTACATCACTGACCTTGCCTCCAAATATCACCCAAATCATCCTCTTCACACCTGTCAAGACCTCCTGCTCTCAAGCTCTACCTCAATCTGTCCAGCTATCTCCTACTCTGACTGCCTTTAGGCGATCCCTGAAAACTCATCTCTTCAGGGAAGCCTATCACGCCTCCAACAGTTCTAGCATTTCTTACCACTTGCTCCACCCTATTAGATTGTAAGCTCCTATGAGCAGGGCCCTCTTAACCCACTTGTATTTTCCCAGGTAGCAAGCAATTGTGCTGCAAGTTTGAAAATGACTTGTTAAGCTATTGCTAGACTTGCCAGGCTTCACAAGTTTGTTGCACAATTGCAGCAAGTCTGCATTGCATGACTCCAGATCACCTTTCTTTGCAAACATTCTGCAAGTCTGCTGCAAGTTCTGGTTCAGTTATGTTGTGCAATAGTCATCCCACCACAGGGGTCACTGTGGCTAAATTTGCATGCTGTAGACTTGCAGAGTTCTTGCTGTAGACTCACCACTGCAACTTTACTCTTGCAAATTTGCTACAAATTGGAAAAGTGTCTTCTAGAACTTGTGCTTCAAGTGCTCTATTGTATTTTGACTGTGTGGTCTCCCTTTATATATTGTAAAGAGCTGCGAAAGCTGTTGGCGCTATATAAATCCTGTATAATAATATTAAAGTACTAAAGTATAGCCAAAACTTTTTGTGTCGGTTTTTGATAGGAAAGCATTGGGGCACCTGTCCTTTTTAATGCTGTCTGTGTCCCCTCTGCTTTAAAAACACATTCTCTATTTATCCCTGAGACCAAGAAAAAAATGTTGGGGTTTTATACCGTCCCTACTCTAAAATAAAAAGTTCTGACTATGCACATGCTTTAATGCTTTAAAGTGGAAGTTTATTCTGCTTGCTTTCCCTGGCATCCCCCCCCCCATAAACATGCAAATTCCATATTTCAATTTCTACTAGATGCATCCTGCCATGATCACTGCAAGTAGTTGCTGGCTGTGTGAACAGCCAGGAGTAGCTGTGGCCACCGACAGCCTGTCATTGCCGTGTATGAGCTCGCTGGCCCCAACTATCTACTCACAGCTGTCAAAAAGCAGATTCCTGCTGCTTGGATTCGCATTGTGACTAATCTCCTGTGTGAATATAGCCTTATGGCAAGACCTGTGTATAATAGTTCAGGAGACGTTTAGTTAATGTCTGTGTGTAGGCAGGTGCAGTCCATCCTCCCGTCTGTAGGAGGCACTGGATCACAGTGGCAATACAGGGGGGGAAGGAAGGTGAGAGGAACTTACTTCCTCTGCAACTTCCTGCCATCAGCAGGGAAACACTGTTTGATTGGATGCTGCTGCCCTGACTGATCCCTGTAGCCATCTTTAGCGAGGTCAGTGCCTATGTAAGGTACTGACTCCAGGGGTTGGCACACATTTTTGCAAAGTGGCTAGTTCATGGACAGGTTCCCCCCTTTGTCAGGAAGAGTGCTTAGCCTCAGGGAGAGGTTCCGCGCGAGAAAGGACCGCTCACTACTCTTGGGTGTGGACCGGCCAGGCTGCATTCTATCTCCTCTCTGCAGACATTGTTGGCATTCTCCAAAATTATCAAAGACCTTTCTCAGCAGTTCTCCATACATGGAACTGAAGAGTTATAATATACTTTTGCACTACTCTGGGTCTCTGTGTGATTTTTCCCGCACCAGTTCACCACGCTGAGCCCTGTTCACATCTGTCTCACACAGAATTGGACATCAGCCATGATGAAGAAGCACAAGTGTTGGAGAAGCAGCAGACAGTCAGATGGGGAGGGAGCCCAATGTGTAATGTCTACAAGAGCGCATCTGCAGACTCATATACTGTACATAACCAGTAACATATTGATTACTGGTTACAAAGTGTAAAATGCCTGAAGAAAGAAAAGTTATTGTTGAAAATACTCAAACTCTTTGCTTCATTCCCATACTGCACTGAAGTAGAGAATGTGATTATTATCGGTGACCGGAACATTTGTGCACATTGGGTGCAGCCAGTGGAGAATAATCCAGCCTACTGAAGAAGTGGACAAGCCTCTGTCCAATTGTAAATGTTACTGTTGTCCTAATACAATGGCTATGCTGGCAGGAACTCTTACATAAAGGGACAAATTTGGAAGATCAAAGGATAACTCAACTACACAATTCATACATAGGGTTTAAATAACTTTAATATGAGGTTCTACTTTTACTGATGCTTACATATATTCTACAATAGAACAGTTTTACTGTAAGCTATGTGATAAAAGTGACCTATCCCGATATAAGGTATACACTTCAAATGTGTGTGTGTGTTCAGTCGTGTATGACTCTTGGCCATTCTATGGGCCATCTCTCCCGATTTTAGTTTATGCTGATTATTGCTGTGCCATCCAGGGTAATATGGCACTTTATTTCTGGACTACAGTCACCACTTTGATCAATCTTTGTTCTCAGGAAAGTGAAATTCTGCATGTTTTCAATCTCTAAACTGTTGATTGCTGTTTTGACGTATCTATTTCTTGCAGTGGTCACGATCTTGGTCTTTTTTGATGTTCAAGAAAAGGCCAAATTTCCCAATTTCTTTGATCCTGTTGATCAGATGTTTCTGTACTTCTTTGGTTTTTAGGAGGAGGACCATGTCATCAGCATATCAAACATTTTGATGGTCCTTCCTCCAGTCTTTACTCCTATTTCAGATTTTTTACACTCTAGCATCCTCATTTCAGCATAGAGGGGGGAAGGGGAAATAGTACAACTTTGACACACTCTCTTCTCTATCTTGAACTAATAAGTACACACATACGGTGCTCACATAGTGGTGTATTGGATGGTATACAGTGAAGTGTTAGCACCCCCAGGCCCCAGCTTTTGTAGGGCTCTCCACAGCTTGTCATTATTGACACAGTCAAAGCTTTCTTGTAATTGATGAACCATGTGTGGGCATTCTTTTGAAATTTATGACATTTCTCCACGATCCAGCACATATTTGCAAATTGGCAAATGCCGTGAAGGAAATGTAAATATGAGGTAAACTGCATACTTGACTTTTCTAGTCATGAAGATAAAAATAGGTTGTAGAATAAACAAAGTCTCAGAACATTACTGCAAATGGCATCAAAGTCTTCCATAATGCAGCCTCTTTCTAGTGGCCATATGCAAAGGAGGCAGAACCTATTGATATAGGAGCGGGGTGGCTGTTATAGATATGCAGGGCTTAATTTAATAAAGATGACATGCTGGCAGTGGAACTAAAATTGTTGTGTCTTTTTAAAAGGATGTTAGGTCCCATAGGCATTCCCTTGGTGAAATTTCTATGTAGTTCCCTTTGGTACCGCTACAGATGAAATAAGGACAAATAAGGATATCTACAGTGCATTGAAAAAGTAGTTTCCACATTTTGTCATGTTACAACCAAAAATGTAAATGTATTTTTTTGGGATTTTATGTGATAGACCAACACAAAGTGGCACATAATTGAGAAGAGGAAGGCAAATGATAAATGGTTTTCACATTTTTTTTCCAAATAAATATGTGAAAAGTATGGTGTGCATTTGTATTCAGCTCCCCTTACTCTGATACCCCTAACTAAACTCTAGTGGAACCAATTGCCTTCAGAAGTCACCCAATTAATAAATAGAGTCCACCTGTGTGTAATTTAATCTCAGTATCAATACAGCTGTTCTCTGAAGCCCTCAGAGGTTTCTTAGAGAACCTTAGTAAACAAACAGCATCATGAAGGCCAAGGAACACACCAGGCAGGTCAGGGATAAAGTTGTAGAGAAGATTAAAGCATGGTTAGGTTATAAATAAATACTCCAAGCTTTGAACATCTCACGGAGCACTGTTCAATCCATCCCCTGAAAACGGAAAGAGTATGGCACAACTGCAAACCTACCAAGACATGGCCGTCCACCTAAACTGACAGGCTGGGCAAGGAGAGCATTAATCAGAGAAGCAGCCAAGAGGCCCATGGTAACTCTGAAGGAGCTGCAGAGATCCACAGCTAAGGTGAGAGAATCTGTCCACAGGACAACTTTTAGTCGTGCTCTCCACAAATCTGCCCTTTATGGAAGAGTGGCAAGAAGAAAGCCATTGTTGAAAGAAAGCCATAAGAAGTCCTGTTTGTAGTTTGCAAGAAGCCATGTGGAACATGTGGAAGAAGGTACTCTGGTCAGATGAGACCAAAATTGAACTTTTTGGCCTAAAAGCGAAACGCTATGTGTGGCGGAAAACTAACTCTGCCCATCACCCTGAACACGCCATCCCCACCGTGAAACATGGTGGTGCCAGCATCGTGTTGTGGGTATGCTTTTCTTCAGCTGGAACAGGGAAGCTGGTCAGAGTTGATGGGAATGGGATGGAGCCAAATACAGGGCAATCTTACAAGAAAACCTGTTATGTCACGTACACACGACCGGTTTTGGTGTCGGAATATACTCCGAAGGTTTCTCCGACGGAACTCCGACGAAATTCCATTCAAGCGGTCTTGCCTACACATGGTCAACCCCAAAGTCCGACCAAAGTCCCACCGTCCAGAACGAGGTGACGTAAAACACTTACGACGGGACTATAAAAAGGAAGTTCAATAGCCAGTAGCCAATAGCTTCCGTTTTGTACTTGCTTCACAGCATGCGTTGTTTTTGGTCCGTCGGAACAGCATACAGACGAGCGGTTCTGTCGGAAGTATTTAGAACATGTTCCATTTCTAGGTCCATCAGAATTTTCGAAAAAAAAGTCTGATGAGGCCTACACACAATCGGAATAGACGATGAAAAGCTTCCGTCTGACTTTTTCTGTAGGACATTCCGCACGTGTGTACGCCTCTTTAGAGTCTGCAAAAGACTTGAGACTGGGGCAGAGGTTCACCTTCCAGCAGGACAACCACCCTAAACATACAGTCAGAGCTACAATGGAATTAATTTAGATCAAAGCATATTCATGTGTTAGAATGGCCCAGCCAAAGTCCAGACCTAATTCCAATTGAGAATCTGTGGCAAGACTTGAAAATTCCTGTTCACAGACACTCTCCATCCAATCTGACAGGGCTTGAGCTATTTTACAAAGAAGAATGGGCAAAAATGTCACTCTCTAGATGTGCAAAGTTGGTAGAGACATTCCCCAAAAGACTTGCAGCTGTAATTGTAGTGAAAAAGGTACAAACTACTGAATATAAATGCACGCCACACTTTTCACATATTTATTTGTAAAAAATTTGGAAAACTATTTATCATTTTCCTTCCACTTCACAATTATGTGCCACTTTGTGTTGGTCTATCATATAGGATCCCAATAAAATACATTTACATTTTTGGTTGTAACATGACAAAATGTGGAAAATTTGAAGGGGTATGAATACTTTTTCAAGGCACCGTAGATATCCGTATTTGTCCTTATTTCATCTGCATAAGGTCCTTTTAATGAAGGTTCAAACTGTTTCCAAATATATATCTATATATGTACACCACCAGCCTGAACCGTTGATACAAGGCAGGATGGATCCATGCTCTCATGTTGTTTATGGCAAATTCTGACCCTACCATCTTAATGTTGCAGTGGAAACTGAGACTCATCAGACCCGGCACCCAGCTTGGTCTTCTGCTGTTGTAGCCCATCTGCTTCAATGTTCAATGTGTTGTGCATTCAGAGATGGTATTCTGCATACCTTGGATGTAACGAGTGGTTATTTGAATTACTGTTGCCTTTCTATTGTCTCAAACCAGTCTGTACATTCTCCTCTGACATCAACAAGGCATTTTCCTTCACACAACTGCCGCTCACTGGATATTTTCTCTTTTTCGGACCATTCTCTGTAAACCCTAGAGATGGTTGTGCGTGAAAATCCCAGTAGATCAGCAGCTTTTGAAATACTCAGACCAGCCCGTCTGGCACCAACATCCATGCCACGTTCAAAGTCACTTAAATTCCATTTCTTCTCCATTCTGATGCTCGGTTTGAACTTCAGCAACTTGTCTTCACCACGTCTAGATGCCTAAATGCATTGAGTTGCTGCCATGTGATTGACTGATTAGCAATTTGTGTTACCAAGCAATTGAACAGGTCTAACTAATAAAGTGGCCGGTGAGTGTATATTATAGAGCACTGTGCAATCTGTTGGTGCTATATAAATCCTGTATAATAATAATAATGTATGTGCTTATTATCAGCTTAACATAAACACCCTTATCTTTAAAAACAAATGGTGAATTAACACAACAGAATAAAATGGGTAGACTAACAAGTAAAGCGGCAATTAATATCTGAATATGTGAAATTCAGTGGGACAATACTGTAGCAAGCCTAAAGCGTAACTCCACTTTTGTTGAGAAAATAATATTCCCCTCTGGGTGATCTAAGTAAATTGCAAGGGTTTTAACAAACTTCAGTGCAGATTCTTATGTTTTATAATTCTGAAATAATAGCTGTTTGTTTGTCTGTGTCCATGTGCACAGAGTGAATCTGCATGGGAGTGGTTTAGTAATTATCAATCAGTTGCTGCACCTGCAGGGCTCTAATAAGGAAAATTGCAGGGCCTGCATCTCTTTAGGCCGGGTTAACACTGGTACGACATACGCTCCGACTTTGGGAACACATGTTGCATAACGTGTGTAAATCAATGATTCCCTATTAGAGCGGTCCTAACTGGCCCGACACAAGTTAGTCCGACTTTGAGCCCTGGTTCACATGTTCACATTGGTGCGATTTGAGATGCGATTTGACATGTCAAATCGCATCTCAAATCGGCGACACTTCCTGGCAATGGCACCGTCCTAATTGGTGCGACGCCGCACTTGCGGCACCACACCGATTTCAAAAAGTAGTTTCTGTACTACTTTTTGCAATTTCGGGGTACTATTTCCATTGACATCTGTGCAGAAACCCACACAGATGTCTGTGAAATCGCAGCCGAAATCGGGACTGACATGTGGGAGTGCAATTGTGCAAGTTTAGCTGAACTCAATCGGCTTCATTCCCGCAGCTCAGTGTGAACCAGGGCTGAAAAAGGTTCCTGCACTACTTTGGTCTGACTTAAGCCCATTGAATATCATTGAAGTTGGATCAAATTCAGATCCTTGTCCTAACCATCCGACTTGTGACATCCGACATGGTGATTACAGCAGCAGTAATAGCAATTTATGTCACACTGGGATTGTTTTGCTTGGTCAAAGGACAAGTTAGACTATCTCAAAGTCGGAGCAAAATCTTATCCTGTTCATCCAAGTCAGATAGAAATAGGACCAAAGTAGGACAGATGTTGCACAGTCGTGTAGTACCGGTTTAAAACCAGCCTTAGACTTGATTTTCCTTTTGAGAGTATCTCACCAAAAATGACATTTCTGTTGCAGGGGATCAAAGTCAAAAACGGAGTCGTGAAAAATGGGGTCCATCACCAGGAGATAATTCCTGAAATAATCAGGATCGTTCTCACAGATCTCCCGCAACAAAGGCACGTGAGAGATTTGGTCACGCTGGAGCAACCAATTCTTCATCCATGAACCCCTCCTCCCCCTGTTCATGGACTGAGCTTGGGTCAAAGTAAGAACCCCAACACCAAGCCCCCGCATAGCACAAACTCTATGACGAGTATGTAACTGCAACATGGCTTCAAAATGGTCGGCTGGTCAGAACAAACTAACAGAACGCACTTAAAATCAGAAAGAACCTGAGAAGAACGAGCTGAAAATCAGAAATGAGCAGACAAGAACGCACTGAAAATCAGATACGTACTAGAAAGAGCACGCAATGAAAACCAGATACGAACTGACTACACGCACTGAAAACCAGATACGAACCCACAAGCACAAACTGAAGAGGAGTAACGATTGGAAAAGCACGAGGCTGAAAAGCGCGAATCGTCTCTCACCAAACTTCTACTAACACGAGATTGGCAGAAGGAGCCCAAAGGGTGGCACACTGGCTATTGAACTTCCTTTTTCTAGTCCCTTGTTACTTGTTGTATGTCAGCGTGTTCTAGCTGATCGGAATTTCCGAAAACATTTGTGCAACCATGTGTATGCAAGACAAGTTTCAGACAACATCCGTCGGAAATAAATCCACGGTTTGGTTGTCGGGAAATTCTGATCGTCTGTGCGCGGCATGAGGGTGCACCTCTCAAACCAGTGATACAAATCCTTCACTTGCAGGTAGTAGTTTTGGAGCCACGTCTGGAACAGAATGCTCAGGAACCCTGAGATATGACTACAAAACCTAGACAGACAATGAGAGCTAATGTGAGAAAGGTTGAGGTAGTGTCTCAGCCTCAAATTGGTATGTACAACACAGAAAAAAAAGTGCTTTAGTTTCAAGCCATTTCCTGAATGATAGGACAGAGATCATAGTTATAGTAGTCCCAAGGAGATCAGCCTGAATAAGGACAGAGCTAAAGTGAATTACAAGTCCCAGGGGCTGAAAGCTGGGCAGGGGCAGAGAGGACTAAATGTCAAAGCTGCAGCAGGCAGGGAACAGAATAATGCCCCATACACACGGTCGGACTTTGTTCGGACATTCCGACAACAAAATCCTAGGATTTTTTCCGACGGATGTTGGCTCAAACTTGTTTTGCCTACACACGGTCGCACAAAGTTGTCGGAATTTCCGATCGACAACCACGCGGTCACGTACACCACGTACGACGAAACTAGAAAAGGCCGGTTCAGAACCAAGCGCGGCACCCTTTGGGCTCCTTTTGCTAATCTCGTGTTAGTAAAAGTTTGGTGAGAGACGATTCGCGCTTTTTCAGACTCGTGGCTTTCAGATCGTTTTCTGTCGTTCAGTTTGTGCTTGTGGGTTTGTATTTGCTCTTCAGTGCGTGCAGTCAGTTCGTATCGGAGTTTTCTGTGCGATCTTGTCCGCTCGTTGCTGTTTTTCAGGTCGCTCTTCACAGGCCTTGCTGTTCTTCAGTGCGTTCTGTTACTTCGTTCTGAGCAGCCGACCGTTTTCTAGCCATGTTTCGTATGCGTACTCCTCGTACAGTTCGTGCTGTGCGGGGGCTTGGTGTTGGGGTCCTGACCTTGACACAAGTCCAGTCCATGAACAGGGCGAGGAGGAGTTCATGGACCAAGAATTGGTTGCTTCAGCGTGACCAGTTCTGTCATATGCCTTTGCTCCGTGAGATCCGTGAGAATAATCCTGGTGATTTCAGGAATTTTCTCAGGATGACTGACCCCGTATTTCACCGTTTGTTGGCTTCGCTGACCCCCTATATTAGCAGGCAGGATACCTGCATGAGGCAAGCCATCACTCCGGAGCAGAGGTTGGTCGCTACCCTGTGGTATTTGGCGACAGGGAGAAGCCTGCAGGACCTCAAGTTCTCGACAGGCATCTCCCCCCAGGCTCTTCTTTGTGGACATTTACTGCTTGTGTTTGTTTGAGCTGACCCTGATAGAAATGTGTGGAGTCCAGAAAATGTCGTGATTGTGTAACCTTATACAAAGCACTGTTGGCTGTTATTTACTAAATGCAAAGACACTTTTCACTACAAGTGCACTTGCAACTGCACTGAAACTGCACTTGTAGTGCAAAGTGGATTTGCCCTTAGGAAATTACCCCCATTTTCTCATCAAACAACAATTACATCACCCCAAAAGTGTTGTAGCGTTTTTAATACCAGCACAATCACATGTGCATTTACCAAAGGTTTTTCTGACAAACCGACATGTTTGTTGTATAACATATTTTGTGGTGTCATTATCCAAAATCAAAATGTGCATTTTATAGAAAACAGGCCTGTGTAAAACCCACAAGAAAGACACAAATCTTGATCTTACAAAGTTCACATTTGGTAGAACTTGAAGGCAATATCAGACATGAGTATTTAGGAACTGTGTTTGATATAGCGTTCAGATGGGGGGAAATCACCCCTGGAAAAGCCAAATTTGGAAGATGCACACAAATTTCCCAATGTCAACATGTGCTATCTGCCATCACGGGGGATGAAGGGACGTGTTTTTGGGGAGAAAGCCCTCCCTCACCGTTACTTTATTATTGAGGAAGGGGTTGCACCCCCAAAACGCGTTCATTGATCTCCCGTGATGGCAGATAGCACATGTTGGCACACTGTGTGCATCCTCCAAATTTGGCTTTGGGAAAAATCACAAAAACATTTCGCACATTGTAGCAGACAAAAGAAGAAAGTGATTTTGAGGGGCTTTAAACTCGCCCCAAAACATCAATGATGTTTTTATATTTTGGAATAACATCATTGATGTTTTGCTGGATGTTTTCCAATTGTAAATTACACCCCATGATCTCCCCGATCAGGATCTGGGCACTTTCGGATGTGAAAGGATCTTCATCCACAACCTCAAGATCACCTAAAAAGAAAGGAAACAAAATAAATTAGGTCTAAAAAAAATGCCGCCATCCATCTCTTATCTGAGCCTGTGGTTGCAGACACTCACCTGTTGTGGTGACTAGTTCCACCACGTCTTCATCCTCCTGCTCAGCTTGTGTTGGGGGGATTTCCCCTTCTTCCAGAGGGGGGGGGGCTCTGGTCTCCTCGGATGAGGGGTGTCCTCCGAGTCTTTTCTCCCCTATGTAAAACAAAAATGGTATAATTAGCACACAGATATTTGATGGCAGAACTCTAAAGATGAAACATTGCTTGGAAGTGGGGTACAATTGTCTATTTTAGCAGAGTTCCAAGATGTAGCTTTTTTAGTGTCCTTTGTCAAGCTGCAATACTTTACCTGTTTTGTACAAGCTTCACAGATGGAGACCCCCCTATAGTATACACTGGAGCACCTGTGTGGCCCCCCTAATAAAAAGGGTGTTCTGGGGTCCCACACTAGTGCTCCAGTGTCCAGATGTGAAAACAGCTGCTCAGTGTCCTCTCCTTACACACAATCTAGTTTGCATTTCATTCTAGTAACAAAGCCATCTACACAACCCAATTCTTTGAAGACAAGTATAGGGCCTCAAAATGGTGGCCAAATGCATATGGGCTAAACAATGGTATTTTATAGTCCGAAAAAAAAATGTGTGATCCGAACGAATAATATGCCCATGAACATGAAAGTTGCCATTTTAAACTGTACAACAGTTCCTAAAAGCACATGGAGCAGCACGAACGTAATAAACACAAGAACAATAGGAACACAGCACAACTACTTACTTTTTTGCAGCACTCTCCGGATCTTTCTGTACTGCTCATGTTCTCGTAATTTCAGGTCCGACCACCGCTTCCTGAGCTGATCTTTCGATCGTCGTACCCTGAATTTCCGGTGCAGACTCCTGACCACTTTCGCCATGATCTTGGCCTTTCGGACATTGTGGTTGGGGTAAGGCCCATACTTTCCATCATAGTCGGCCTTCTTCAGGATGTCCACCATTTCCAACATCTCCCCAAAGGACATATTTGAGTCCTTTAATCTCCTTCTGGATCGGGACGTTTCAGGCTCCGGCCTTTCCTCCTCCTCCTCCTCCTCGTTGCTGTAATTAGCACGATCCTGCTGTCTATCCGCCATGTGCTCTTCCTCCACTGCGCCGAACGAAAAGGGTCGGGGAATAGACTAGAAAGAACGTCAGGGGCGGGCGGAGTTATACGCATGCGCAGTGTGTATAAATCGTAACGCGCGCGTCTTACGTACGATCTGTGAGCGGAGGAAAGAGCATCGGAGACGCCGATCGTGCTAACGAAGGTAGGATCTAAACTTGGGCCTATACTGCTTCGAAATTGAAGCCTATATTGTAACAAGATTAGGGGAGTTTGGCCTGACATTAGGGTTTGTCTTGTGTTGTGTCTTGCAGAGAAAATGGATGGGTTCAACCACCACAATTTCCTGCCCCTGTTTATTGACAAGTACAGAGAGCTGCCCTGTCTGTGGCAGGTCAGACACCCCCACTATAACCACAAACAGAAGAGGCAGGCAGCGCTGGAGAAACTGCTGGAGTTGGTGAAGCCGGTGGTCCCCACAGCAACCATCCCTTATTTAAAAGCTAAAATTGGTGGCCTGAGGAGCACTTATCTTAGGGAGCGCAAGAAGGTCACAGATTCCCAGAGGTCCGGAGCTGCAGCAGATGACGTTTATGTCCCCAGGCTGTGGTACTATGAGAGACTGCGATTTCTGTCAGACCACACTGAAGTCAGGGAATCCCTCTCTACTCTTCCTTCCACGCTTCCTTCCACACCAGCTGAGGCTTCTGATGTCCAACCTGGGCCTTCCAGCCAGGAAGAAGTGGAGGAGCCAGGCTGGAGTCAGGTATAGCATTCTTCTACAGATTTCTGGGCAATAAATAAATGATGTTTACTAGATGTTATTATTGATCACTAATTGCTGCTTGAAAGTGTTTTACATATCAATACACAGTAGTGGGCACCCAAAATTGGGACAAGAATGCAAAATGCTGGGCTCAGAAGGATAGTCTGTTATATTTGTTAACATTGAATTTGCAGCAGTCAGGA
Source organism: Lithobates clamitans (assembly GCA_037952925.1). Lineage (NCBI taxonomy): Eukaryota > Metazoa > Chordata > Amphibia > Anura > Ranidae > Lithobates > Lithobates clamitans. The sequence continues at coordinate 2,282,458 of JBBGZY010000381.1, read as the reverse complement.
GGTGAAAATTGTGTGTGATTGATGAAAACAATACTAAAACTATGTCCCTTTTTCATACACAGGAAGACCTCAGCCAGGAGGAGGCTGTGGAATGTGGCAGTCAGGAGGAGGCGGGGATTAGTGGCAGCCAGGAGGAGGCGGGGCTAAGTGTCAGCCAAGAGAAGCCAGGGACAAGTCGCAGCCTGACTGAGTCTCAGGTCCCTCCCCTCCGCCTGCCATATAAAAGGGCCAGGAAGGCCACTCCCAGTCCTGTGCAGGATTCAGCGTACAGGCTGATCCAGGAGGCTTCGGCGTCCCTCAGAGCCTTCCCCAGTCCTGAAGAGGCCTTTGCCTGCATGGCTGCCACCAAATTGCAGGGCATGCAGGAGGGCCAACGCAAGATTTCTGAGGACCTGATTTATAAAGTCCTTCGTAAGGGGGAGAGTGGGGAACTGACACCCAAGACGGATGTCATTGAGATGGACCATCCTCCTCCTCCTCCTCCTCCTCCTCCTCCTGCTGCCACAACTCCACCACCACAGCCAAAGGCTGGAAGGAAGCGTGGAAGGAAGACCAAAGAGTGATGACCCTGGGTTCAGTCTGGTCTGACAAAAGCTGCAGTCTCTCGTATGACCACAGCCTGGGGACATAGATGTCATCTGCTGCTTTCCGGATCTCTGGGACTTCTTGACCAGACTGCCCTCCCTTAGATATGGACTCCTCAGGCCACCAATTTTGCTTTTAAATAATTGATGTCTGCCCTGGGAGTCCAAGGCTTCGCCCACTTCTGCATTTTCTCCAGCGTTGCCTCCCTCTTTGTTTATAGTTGTGACCCCTTAATAAAATATTTTTAGGTAAATTCTACTCTCCTGTGTGTGTTTTCATCCAAAAAGGACAGTTTGTTGGGGAGTTTTCAGGTACATTTCTAAAGTACAATGTGAAATTAACAAGGGACAACAACACCAAACAATCTCCTCCTACAGATTAAATAGAACAACATATCAATGGTGTTGTGGGAACTTGTCACAAAAAACACACAAACATTTTCGGGAGTACAAATCAAAATCACCAAAAAAATAAAAAATAAAAAGAGAAACACAAAAAAAGATTCTACATTAAAGTAAAAAAAAAAAAAAAAAAATATGTTGTCAGATGTGAGAAATCAAAATATATTGAGGGAATCCCGATAAATAGTAACGAAAAAAGTTTGTGAGAAGTGTGTGTGAATATGAGCATCAAAACGACTTAATTCTTGTCACATTATAAAGAAGAAAAGAGTGCGCTGTATTAAACCATTTTGAACATTGCAGCGTGACGAAAGTGCTTTATCCATTACGAACGCTAAGTTTACCAGAACGAGCTGTCCCGTGTCGGAATTTCTTCTGAGCATGCGTGGCACTTTGTGCGTCGGAACAGGCCACACACGGTCGGAATTTACGCGATCGGATTTTGTTGTCGGAAAATTTTATCTCCTGCTGTCCAACTTTGTGTGTCGGAAAATCCGATGGAAAATGTCCGATGGCGCCCACACACGGTCGGATTTTCCGACGACACGCTCCGATCGGACATTGTCCAACGGAAAATCCGACCGTGTGTACGGGGCATAAGAAGGATCCCTATCCAGTGCTGAGGAAGAGACATGTGTTGCTTGTGAGAGGAGGCTGTGCTGCACCCAGGCTGTGTACTGCTAAACTGGTGGGACACAGGAGACGTGTTATCTGCTAGACTGAGGGACTGCTACTGCCATTGTATCACATGCTGTACTGCTGTGGGACTGCAGAGCCTAGCTATCACTGGCACATATATACATATATATTTCCAACTTTCAGCAACTGCGGTGGTTTAATAGGTATATAGTGTTTGCTACACTTATTATGCCCCATTACTATTATCCTATGCATGCCTGATTGGTTACCTCTTTATTATCAAGGCATCCCCATCATTGTTGTGTTTATTTCGTCACATATTGGGATTTTTCTATCCTTATTGGTGACACACATACACTTTTGTTATCACGTCATCGATTTTTCCTCCTCCTTGTCACTAGCAATTTTTTTATCCATATATTAAACAACAACATTATGTTTCCAGGTGTGTGGCGTTTTTTCCTTCCTTTGGTTGCATTTACATTGACCACCAGGATGTCAGATCTGTGAAGACACCATGTTGTTACCATCTCCCCACTGCTTCACAGCTCCCATGAGGAAAAGGAGTTGACTTCAGGACATGCCTGGGGGAGACCCTCTGTATTTTACCATATATATTGCTACACACAAACTTGCCTTCTTTATCCAAGCAAATTACTTTTCCGGCGAAAGTTGACCAGCATTTGGCACTTCTTGTAAGTTACAGATATTGAGATATACTCATACATATGTGGCTCTCCTCTTGCCCTTTTCCCTTCCCCTTACCACTCCTTCCTCCCTTTTCATTTTTCAATTTTTTTGTTGTTACTAATATCATTCATTGATCCATTTTTATCTCCAGATACCTACCTGCGCCTTTACTGAGGAAGCGAGAATTACCTTGCGAAATGCGTAGAGATCAGTCTCGCAACAGCTCTAGATCGATTGGGGTATCTGTATGGTGCCTTCAGGTCCTGCATATCTAATTTTTTCATATGAACTCTATGCAACACCATTCATGTTCATCATTTATGTCTTTTTTATTATTGTGGTACACATGTTTTTAAATGTATGATAATACATTTTTGATATTTTTACATCTACTGTCTGAGGTGTGACTCTTTAAAAGTCCCATGGGCAAAATGTTTTTTTCTGTGTTGTCCATGACTACAAAACCCTCTGGAACCACAAGATCTGTATTCAACACAGCAGACTGTATAAAGTAGGTACGCTAGGCTCTGCAGTCCCCCAGCAGTACAGCATGTGATACAATGGCAGTAACAGTCCCTCAGTCTAGCAGCCAACACATGTCTCCTGTGTCCCACAGCCTCTGATCATTTGTTTTTCAGCCGGATCCAAACGTGCCACCCATTGCCTTTTATGGGCAGGCAGAAATCAGTGGAGATGTGTCTGCTGACACCCGCCTGTCATCCGATCCGATCTCCACCTGCCCATAAAAGGCTGTCTGTTTTCATCCGATCTCGCCATAGAGGACAGCAGATCCGCTGTCTTATGCCCTGTACACACGGTCGGATTTTCCGACGGAGAAAGTGCTATCGGATTGTGTTGTCGGAAATTCTGATCGTGTGTGGGCTCCATCGGACTTTTTCCGTTGGAATTTCCGACACACAAAATTTTCCGACAACTAAATCCGATCCTTTAAATTCCGATCGTGTGTAGAGAAATCCGACGCACAAAGTGCCACGCATGCTCAGAATAAATTAAGAGACGAAAGCTTATTGGCTATTGCCCCGTTTATAGTCCCGACGTACGTGTTTTACGTCACCGCGCTCAGAACGATCGGATTTTCCAACAACTTTGTGCGACCGTGTGTATGCAAGACAAGTTTGAGCCAACTCCCATCGGAAAAAATCCGATGGATTTTATTGTCGGAATGTCCGATCAATGTCCGATCGTGTGTACAGGGCATAGGCGTGTAAAAGTTACATCAAAATTTACTTACAGAAGTTAAAATATTTGTTGAAAATGTGTCACTACAGTTTCACTTTAAATCTGATACCTGAAAGAAAGAAGAACAGCTTTGTGATGGAAGATTTTCCAGGGATAAATCCCAGGAATGAAAGGGAATCCGGGACAGTTGGCAACCATAATGAAAGTTTTGTGCAGCCAGCATTACCATGTTTTCATGTTATTATTTTTACATTGATTCATGTTATACTATTAAGTATATCACACACACACGTTTTTTTATCATTTGTGAATACTGCTAATTGTGTATATCTGATTGATGATATTCCATGTTCAGGTACTTAAACAAATTTCTAGTTCTTGCAATGTTTCCAGGACAGGTCCAATTTGCTGGAAGGAAAATCATCCTCACTGACAATAGTGCATCAGTGTTCAAGGTCAGCTTGTCAAATAAATGTACTGACAGCTCCCCAGAGTAATATAATACTATTATGTTGCTCTTTGATCTTCCACCTTTTTGTGAACCTTTTTAATCAATTAACCATGAAACTACCCCGCTTGTCTTATTTACTCTGTATAAAACTTCTTTGGTCTGGTTGACATATTCTACATTATAGATCAAAGATAGCATGGGGTTCACTATCCAACAGGGATAATTATTGAGCATTTTTATAGAGCATTTTTTATAACTTACAAGGGAAAGAAGAAACATCTCTGTGACATACTGTATAAGGGATGCATTTTAATCTTCTTGATTCAAAATGAAAACCAAGAGTCTTTAAAGCTGTCCATACGCATACACACTATATTACCAAAAGTATTGGGACGCCTGCGTTTACATGCACCTGAACTTTAACCACCTCAATACAGGGCATTTTCACACCCTTCCTGCCCAGGCCATTTTTCAACTTTCAGCGCTGTCGCACTTTGAATGACAATTGCGCGGTCATACAACACTGTGCCCAGATGAAATTGTTATAATTTTTTCCCCACAAATAGAGCTTTCTTTTGGTGGTATTTGATCACCTCTGCGGTTTTTATTTTTTGCGCTATAAATAAAAGAAGAGCAACAAGTTTGAAAAAGAAGACAATATTTTTTACTTTTTGCGATAATAAATATCCAGTTTTTTTTCTTTAAGACAAATTTTTTTCTCAGTTTAGGCCAATATGTATTCTTCTACATATTTTTGTTAAAAAAAAACGCAATAAGCGTATATTGATTAGTTTGCGCAAAAGTTATAGCATCTACAAAATAGGGGATAGATTTATAACAGTTTTATTTATTTATTTATTTTTTACTAGTAATGGCGGCGATCTGCGATTTTTATCATGACTGCGATATGGCGGCGGACACATCGGACACTTTTGACACATTTTTTGGACCATTCACATTTATACAGTGATCCGTGCTATAAAAATGCACTGATTACTGTGTAAATGTGACTGGCAGTAAAGGGGTTAACGCTAGGTGGTGTTTGAGGGGTTAACTGTGTTGCTAGGGAGTGTTTCTAACTGTAGGGGGCGGGGACTCACTAGGGGAGGAGACCGATCGGTGTTCCTCTGTACTGGGAACATACCATCGGTCTCCTCTCCTCTGACAGGACCGTGGATCTGTGTGTTTACACACACAGATCCACGGTCTTGCTGTGTTACCGGCAATCACGGGTGCCCGGCGGACATCGCGGCCGCCGGGCACACGCACCGAGTGCCCAGTGACACGGCGGGCGCGCGCCCCCTGGTGGGCCGGGAAGGCGAGGCAGTCATATGACGCCCGCCCTCAACGATAGCTGTGCCGCCTGGCTGTCAATTGACAGCCGGTGGTCAGCAACCAGTTAATGGCATCCCAGTCTTAAGCCGCATAGACATGATTGGATTTTCCGACAGGAATTGTGTGATGACATACAAATCCGACCGTTTGTATGCTCCATCGGACAATTGTTGACAAATGTCTGTTGTTGGATTTTCCGAGCATGTGTACACAAGTCCGTCGGACAAAAGTCAGAAGTACAAACACGCATGCTCAAAAGCAAGGACGAGCCAGAAGAGGTCGGTCTTGTAAACTAGCGTTCGTAACCTCTGGGGGAATCTAGGATGGAAAAGGACCTGGGGGTCCTAGTAGATGATAGGCTCAGCAATGGCATGCAATGCCAAGCTGCTGCTAACAAAGCAAACTGAATATTGGCATGTATTAAAAAGAGGATTCATTCCAGAGATAAAACGATAATTCTCCCGCTCTACAAGACTCTGGTCCGGCCGCACCTAGAGTATGCTGTCCAGTTCTGGGCACCGGTCCTCAGGAAGGATGTACTGGAAATGGAGCGAGTACAAAGAAGGGCAACAAAACTAATAAAGGGTCTGGAGGATCTTAGTTATGAGGAAAGGTTGCGAGCACTGAACTTATTCTCTCTGGAGAAGACACCCTTGAGAGGGGATATGATTTCAATATACAAATACCGTACTGGTGACCCCACAATAGGGATAAAACTTTTTCGCAGAAGAGAGTTTAATAAGACTCGTGGCCACTCATTACAATTAGAAGAAAAGAGGTTTAACCTTAAACTACGTAGAGGTTTCTTTACTGTAAGAGCGGCAAGGATGTGGAATTCCCTTCCACAGGCGGTGGTCTCAGCGGGGAGCATTGATAGCTTCAAGAAACTATTAGATAATCACCTGAATGACCGCAACATACAGGGATATGTAATGTAATACTGACACATAATCACACACATAGGTTGGACTTGATGGACTTGTGTCTTTTTTCGACCTCACCTACTATGTAACTATGTAATGGAGAATTAACATTTGTGATGCGGCAAATTATGAAATCTCAAAATGCAGCACACATTCTCTTCTTTAATGGGATAATAATGAAGATGCTTTGCTGGTGATACTGATGGAGTTATTGCAAACAAATTTTCAAAGGCTTTTTTTTTCTAGTGATATTATTATTATTATTTTTTTTAGTTACCACAACACCATTATTCTGTAGTTTTTAAGATCAAAGATACAACTGTTGGTGTCCCTCGTTACATTTTAAAAAATACAATGTAAATTTAACTGCCTACTCCCAAACTGTCATTTGAAGTAAAACACATAGCCAAGTATTATTCTCCACATTTTTTTTTATTGTACATTAAAAAAGAAAACAATACTTTATGTATCTTTATAACATTGTATACTCAATAAACGTCTTTTGACAAGGAAAAAAGAAAACAAATACAATTAGATATGCTATCTGCTAAGTGCATTCTATGAATCCAAAAATATAGAAAATATACCAAATCAAATTATTATTCAACCAAAAAATAGAATAAAAGCCTCATGCATGTGTCCTGCTTCTTAATATAGGGGGTCAACAATGCCAAGAGTTGGTTAAAGCAGGGGTCTGTCATCCGAGGATAATTACTAAAATCATCCAGATTATTCTCCTGGAGCTCCCGCAGCAAAGGCATATGACATAATTAGTCACAATTACTAAAGCAACCAATTTTTGGTCCAAAAAATCCTGGACTGGACTTGGGTCAAAGCAATAACTCCAAGGCCAATAATAAATAACACGTTATCTCCTCCATTTCCACAACATGGCTGGTTGACAAATGGCCGTTCAGAAACGAACAGAAAAGCACGAAATAAAAAGCACGAATCAACACTCACCAAACGTCTACTAACACGAAATTAGCAGAAGGAGCCCAAAGGGTGGCGCTAAAGAGCTGAAAAACCACATAGTACGTCACTACGTTCCTGTTTGTTAGCCGACAATTCCTTGCCATTTGTATGCAAGACAAGTTCCTGGCAAACGTCCTTCGGACAAAAGTCCAAGGTTTTGTCTGTGGAAAATCCAATCGTGTGTGCGAGGCTTTAGTCCGTAGGGTTCAATATTGAGTTGTCCCACCCTTTGCAGGTATAACAGCTTCAACTCTTCTGGGAAGGCTGTCAAGAAGGTTTGGGAATGTTTGAAACAAAAAAAAACCTTTGTTCCTCAAGTTGTAAACCGTGGGAGCCTCGTACACACGGTACGATTGTTGGCAGGGGATTGTCTGTTGACAGACTGTTGTCCTAAAATCTTACTGTTAGTACGCTGCTTTTGACAATTGTTGTCCAACTTTCAGGCCAACAAATGTTGGATGGCAGGCTAGTAAATTTTCGGTGGACAACAGTTTGACATCAGATTTTCATATGGTCAGTACACAAATTCGTCATACAAAAATCAAATGTACAAACACGCATGCTCGGAATCAATGCTCACCAAACATGAAATTAGGAAAAGGGGCCCAAAGGGTGGCACTCAAGAGCTGAAATTCCTCGTAGTACGTCACTACGTTCGTGTTTGTGGCACAACAATTGTGTACCATTAGTATGCAAGACAAGTTCCTGCCACGAGCCCTTTTGACAAAAAATAGACGCTCGGTTGGCCAACAATCGTACCGTGTGTACGAGGCTTTACTGTGGAAGTCTGTTGGATAAAAACCCAGTGCAGCTGACCAAAGAAACATATGGAGATGTGGTATGCAGGGAAACGTAAGTGGATAGCGCTCAATTGGTTTAAATCTGGAGATGAGTACCAAGCCAATGCCACCAAAGTCATAAAAGTCAGGACAATGTTTAATAGCTTAAAAGCACAGAGGAGTCGGGTAGTGATGATAATTGAAGAATATATTAAAATAGCCTACTGTGTCACTGAAGGTCTCACGGCACTGAGGAATTAAACGCATCAGCGCACAAAACAAGGTCCATAAAGACATGCATGAGCGAGTTTGGGGTGGAGGAACTCGACTGGCCTGCACCTCAACCTAATAGAACACCTTTAGGATGAATTAGAGTGGAGACTGCCTACCAGGCCTTCTCGTCCAACATCAGTGCCTGACCTCACAAATGTGCTTCTGGAAGAATGGTCAACATCAGTGCCTGACCTCACAAATGTGCTTCTGGAAGAATGGTCAAACATTCCCATAAATATACTCCTAAACCTTGTGGACAGCCCTCCCAGAAGAGTTGAAGCTGTTATAGCTGCAAAGGGTGGGCCAACTCAATATTGACCCCAACAGGCTAAGACTGGGATGCCATTAAATATCATGTGTGTGTAAAGGCAGGTGTCCCAATACTTTTGGTAGTATAGTGTATGTGGCGCCATGGACAGGGCCTTATGCCATGCTGCCACGTATACAGTATGTGTACCTATGTGCAGCAACATGCTTAATCCGGTGCCCCAGCACTGAAACCGAGCTGTCAACCATAGCTTATGGTCTCAGAGTATTGATTGGGAGCCAGTAAGATGGGTTCCCATTTACATCAGCACTGTCATAGCCAATCAATGGGATCACTTGTTGGATAAGCCACCCCTGTATCTCTTTTGCATATATGAGGAGAAAAAAAATTATAAAGATAAAATAGTTAAATCATGGCATGTCTAGGTTAGTGTTAGGGTTAGTGTTATGCCGCGTACACACGGTCGGACTTTTCAGCTACAAAAGTCCAACGGACGCTGACGGACTAAAGCTGGCTGGTAATCCGATCGTGTGTGGGCTTCTCCGGACTTTCAACGTACTTTTTTAGCCTCAAATCCGACGTACTTTAGATTTGAAACATGCTAACTACGTAACTACGACGGACCCCGAAATCCGCTCGTCTGTGTGCTAGTCCGACGGACAAAAAGCCACGCTAGGGCAGCTATTGGCTACTGGCTATCAACTTCCTTATTTTAGTCCGGTGTACGTCATCACGTACGAATCCGTCGGACTTTTGTGTGGTCGTGTGTAGGCAAGTCCGTTCGTTAGAAAGTCTGCAACAAGTCCGCCGCAAGTCCGCCGAAAGTCTGTCGGACCGGCTGTCGGACTTTTGTAGATGAAAAGTCCGACCGTGTGTACGCGGCATTAGTGTCAGCATCATTGTCACTGTTAGTTTTAGTGTGTATTAGGTAGAATAAAAAAAAGCGAAATGCACACTAAAGTTTCTGGGCCCAACTATGGGTACAAACAGTAAATAACACCCACATATAAGGTTTCTAAATCCACATTAGGAGTGGGAGAAATTATTTTGTGTTTTTTTTGGTGGTGGATCATGGTGATGGCTTAAAAATGTATTGTTTTGGGCCAGTTTTCCTGTGATAATAAAAAAAACAGACGATGTCCATTAATTAACACATACTAAACTTGCAAAACTGGTTTTGAAATTTTTGTTTTACCTTCGTCATGAAGAGATTAAATAGTAGTTGAGAAGTGAAGTTCATGGCTGAATTAGTGGGACCATTTAACCACTTCAGCTCAGGAAGGTTTTACCCCCTTCCTGAGCAGGTCATTTTTTTGCGATACGGCACTGCGTTACTTTAACTGACAATTGCATGGGCATGCAACGCTGTACCCAAATAAAATGTATGTCCTTTTTTTTACCACAAATAGAGCTTTCTTTTGGTGGTATTTTATCATCTCTGCAGTTTTTATTTTTTGCACTATTAACAAAAAAACACCAACCATTTAAAAAAAAAAACAATATTTTTTACTTTCTGCTATAAAACATTCCCAATAAAAAAATTTAAAAAATCGAATTACTTCATCAATTTAGGCCAATATGTATTCTGCTACATATTTTTGATAAAAAAATCCCAATAAGCGTATATTGATTGGTTTTTGCAAAAGTTATCGCATCTACAAACTATGGCATAGATTTATGGACTTTTATGGATTTTTAGTAGGACTGCAACATTGCAGCGGACAAATCTGACACTAAGTTACACTTTTGGGGACCAGTGACACCAATACAGTGATCAGTGCTAAAAAAATGCTAGGGAGTGCTTTCTAACTGTCTGGGAAGTGGATGCACTGGAGGAAAAGAGAGATCCGTGTTTGAGCTTAGCTGAAACACAAGATCTCGCTTTTACTCTCTGACAGAACATCGGTCTGCCTTGTTTACATAGGCAGACCGCTGTTCTGCCTTTCCTCTGACCGATTGGCAGGTCCCTGTGGCCATCGCGGACGCCTGACACACTGATTGGCTCATACTGTGTTCAATCACAGCGGGAGTGGCGCTCCGGCGGTGCACACATGTCCCCTAGATCATGTGCACAAAATCATGTACAGGTACGTGATTTTGCGCAGCTGGGCCGGCCAGCCGCAGTATATATGCAGTAGGCGGTCCAGAAGCGGTTAACAAATGCAAATTTTTGTATCAGTATCTTTCTATGCCTGATAAGTAGAATACAAAAACAAATCCTTTGGGGTTGATTTACTAAAGGTAAATTAACTCTACAAGTGCAGTTGCTCCAAAACAATGGCAGCTGGTGAAGTTTTAGGATGGGGGTGCCAGACCCCGCCCTTCCTTTTTGACCCCTCCCACTTCTCATAAGCCCCACCCCTTATAGAATCCACTCACTCTGTCCCCTGTATTCCACTTGCTTCCACCCATAGTGTCAGGAGTATACAGCTCAGCCTCACAGATCTGGGTATATAGCTCAGCCTCACAGATCAGTGTATATAGCTCAGCCTCACATATCTGGGTATATAGCTCAGCCTCACAGATGATGGTATATAGCTCAGCCTCACAGATGATGATATATAGCTCAGCCTCACAGATCATGGTATATAGCTCAGCCTCACAGATCAGGGTATATAGCTCAGCCTCACAGATCAGGGTATATAGCTTAGCATTACAGATCATGGTATATAGCTCAGCCTCACAGATCAGGGTATATAGTTTAGCATTACAGATCAGGGTATATAGCTCAGCCCCACAGATCAGGGTATATAGCTCAGCCTCACAGATCACGGTATATAGCTCAGCCTCACAGATTAGAGTATATACAGTAGCTCAGCCTCACAGATCAGGGTATATAACTCAGCATTACAGATCAGGGTATATAGCTCAGCATTACAGATCAGGGTATATAGCTCAGCCTCACAGATCAGGGTATATAGCTCAGCATTGCAGATCAGGGCATATAGCTCAGCCTCACATATCAGGGTATATAGCTCAGCCTCACAGATCAGGGCATATAGCTCAGCCTCACAGATCAGGGCATATAGCTCAGCCTCACAGATCAGGGTATATAGCTCAGCCTCACAGATCAGGGTATATACCTCAGCATACAGATCAGGGTATAAAGCTCAGCATTACAGATCCCAACCTACCAATCGGCCAAGTTTCAGAGTGAAGGTACCGCTCGGGCCATGCGTTCCATACACGGAGCCGCGGTGTCACTTCCGGTTTCCCACTGGCACAGAAACAGGAAGTGCGGCTTCGCAGAAAGCACCGCCCATGTCCTACAGTGGTGCCAATCACAAACCCCACAACAAGGGGAATAATTTTACAGTGGGCGTGTTCGGGAGCATTGCTGTGCACCGAAAAGAAAGAGCTTATCCTTGACTTGGAGCTAAACCAGTAATTATGCATTCACAATTATGCATTCATCCACAGGGCAGTGGACCATATGCACATACCACCTGTACTGTAGTAAGATCAAAGAATCCCAAGAACAGCAGATTGTGATGCCACAGGGCTGATGAATGCTTATATTATACAACACCAGAGTAACGAACTGCAACAGATAAACATTACCACAGAGTTTGGAGACATGCAGTGACTTCTGTGAAATCTTCGGTGGATTTTTCCCGGATCTGCACAGGACAGCTGCAGCAACATACAGATCAATAAACTCGTTTTTTTTTGGGGGGGGGGGGCGCCCGTGCGCCCCTATGGACGGATCGCCGCTGCTCCAGAGCTTAGTAAATGAGGTAAAGCTTCACTTTGTAAGGAGTACATGATCACATGCAAGGAAAATGAAAAAAAATGCATTTTTGCTTGCACATGATTGGATGATGGAAGTCAGCAGAGCTTCTGCTCATTTACTAAGCTCTGGTATAGCTGCATTTGCAGAGTGCACATTCCATTTACCTTTAATAAATCAACCCCTTTATATTTTCCACTGAGTAAGGAGCTTGTTTTTTGTGGGTTGAACTGGATGGACTTGCGTCCTTTTTCAACCAGAATAACTATGCAACCTGAGTTGGTACTAAAGGTATGCTGTTCACTTTGCAGGGAAATGTTTCCTGGAGCCTAGTAAATGTGGTGAAATATAATTTTGCAAATAATAACCAATTACATGCAAGGGAAATTTAAAAAAAAACAAAAAACTTGTTTGCACATGATTGGACGATGGAAGTCAGCAGAGGTTCTTCTAATTCACCAATTCCTGGGGAAAATTCCCTTACAAATTGCAACTTGTCTGCAAAGTGAACAGCCAATCTTTAGTAAATCAGCTTCTATGCATCTCTCTCCTCTCACCTCTCTATCTACCGGTATCTATCTATCTATCTATCTATCTATCTATCTATCTATCTATCTATCTATCTATCTATCTATCTATCTATCTATCTATCTATCTATCTATCTATCTATCTATCTATCTATCTATCTATCTATTTATCTATCTATCTATCTATCTATCTATCTATCTATCTATCTATCTATCTATCTATCTATCTATCTATCTATCTATCTATCTATCTATCTATCAATATTCATGTGTATATCTCCTTCATATACAGTAGTTATAATATATATATGTATATATATATATATATATATATATATATATATATATATATATATATACACAGTATCTCAATTATAAATACATTTATATGATATAAAAGATTCCAAGTGTTACAAATATCTCTGAAAGGCAGAAAAAGAACCACTATGGAATTCTGTAGGAGACATTGTAATGAATAATTCATCCCTCAGCTCTCTATTCTGTCATGTCATTTGTTCCAATTTATTTATTGATTTTGAAAATGTCAGTGGCTTCAAACAGTAATCAAAATTGTTATTTCAGACATGATAAATTTAATTCCAGATTTATCTTGTGTTATTGTGTTTGCTAGTGCATTTCAGTATCAATTTAAGGGAGCAGGTTGAAAAACGACTGCTGATTTAACATTTTGCAATAATTTTACTTCTAGAAAGTGTGTTGTTCTGCTGTTACAATTTCCAGTTTATGATCCGTGGCTTGCCCCTAAATGAACAAACGTGGAATTGTTGTGCTGTTGTTCTGACTCACAAATTGAACAAATGCTTTATATCAATTTTTTTTTCATTTCATATAGTGAATTTTAACAGTCACAAATGCCTCCTGATTATTCCTAATCTGAATTTGGATCCATTTTTAGTAGGAGGCCAGCTGGCTCCTACTAAAGTTTGTACATGCCTATTACATGCTGGGTCTGCTAATCAGCTACAGGACTGCTAGACCTGAAAGTAGGATTTTATCCCATAGTTATGATCTCCCGTAGCAAAATATATATATATTTTTCTAATGTTACTGCCAAGTAAGAATCAGGGAAAGGTAACTGGTTGACAACAGTTTTTGGGAAGAACAACTCAATGAATATACAAAAAAGAATGTAGAGGGAATGTTAGCAGGTGAGTAGATGCCAAAAAGTTTCTGTTGTCTATTGCATATCCAACACTTACAAAGACCATCCCAGCTAATGTATTAGACCTGAAGGCATCTGCTGCATTTTCCATATGTTTGTTAAAAGTATTTTGTCAAGTCATATGTATTTCCTGCCACCCTAGGCCAACTATTTTCAACTGCCTTGACTCCTACCCCAGTCGAGTGGCTAGCCCTAATTATAAAACTGACAAGATCAAATGTCACAATTAAATAAGACATGCCAAGGCTGGTGGTGGAGATGCTCAGTTTTCCTAATTTGTGTCAGTACACCAAGAGCCAACAACTAGAAGAGGCAGGGAGTCTGCTTTCCTTATGTAGCACTATTCCCACAGGAGCTGCTGGTGATGATGATCTTTGTTCTGTCACTATTCGTTAAGCCACTTGGTCTCCACTAACAAACCTGGTTGTATGTTGGAGGCTGCTAACATTTGTGAGTGTTAGTGTGCTACCACTCTATAACTGTACACAGAAAATAGGCCACAAGCAACTGGATGGTAGATTAAATGGATGTATTAGGGCAAGGCAGTTATTATTATTATTATTATTTCAGGTACTTGTATAGCGCCGTCAATTTACGCAGCGCTTTACATATATATTATACATTCACATCAGTCCCTACCCTCAAGGAGCTCACAATCTAAGGTCCCTAACTCACATTCATACATACTAGGGCCAATTTAGACAGGATCCAATTAGCCTACCAGCATGTCTTTGGAGTTGAACAAAGCATTAATCAGTAAACATGCAATTTAACATGATTAAAGACTCTGTACTGGTTACGTGAATACTGGCATATACCATGGCAATTAGTTAACCGCAACGAAGTTAAACCAAATTTCAGCTAGTAACAGTGGGCAATATAACTCCAATAACGAATCCAACAAAATGTCCTCAAGTGCACTTTATGCATATAGCCCTAGAAGCGGATGGATGTATGCATTCCTCACAAGAGATTTCCCCGGAGATTGCTATAAAGTACCTGGCACCTATTTAGCAGGAAGTACTAACCCCGCTATCTTTAGGGCCTGTCTGTAAGGTTGGGCGCGTGATGCTGTCCCTTTAAAGCTGTCCACTGTAGATGGGATTGTTTGACCATTCTTCCATAAGCACATTTGTGAGGTCAGGCACTGATGTTGGACAAGAAGGCCTGGCTTGCAATCACTGCTCTAATTCATCCCAAAAGTGTTCTATCGGGTTGAATTCAGGACTCTGTGTGGGCCAGTCAGGTTCCTCCACCCTAAACTCGCCCATCCATGTCTTTATGGACCTTGCTTTGTGCACTGGTCCAAATCATTTGGTGGAGGGGGGATTATGATGTGGGGTTGCTTTTCAGGCTTTGGGCTTGGCCCCTTAGTTCCAGTTAAGGGAAATCTTAAGGCGTCAGCACGCTCCCGCGATTTTCCCCCTATTTTCAGGGGAAAAAAATGCGTGTTATATGCCGATAAATATGGTACTTATAGGTGTAGCTTTTGCTGCTTTGTTTTGAAAGGTGTGGGTTCCACTGTTGTCATTTTCATCCTTGCTTCACTACATTGTGAGTAGCTGGCACAGAACAGAGCAGCCAGTGATAAGTTATGTTTTTTAGTTTTAAATTGAGTGGGGAGGGATTGGAAACCCTTTCAGGTTTTAAATGCTGTCTGTTCCTCCATTACAGAGATTCATTCCCTCTATTTATCATACTTACCGTTATCACTGGAAGTGAAAGAAAACCCCAAATTTTGGGTTGCCCCCAGAAAACGCCCCAAAGGGGACACTAGTTCTGGTGACTCTGGTGTCAACTATGGATTTTTTTCTCACATTCTGTTTTAGCTACAGGACTGAAAGTGAAGGGAAATCTCCATGAAAGGACACAAATGGCAAAAAAATATATAAAAAAACTGACAGGGATTATAACCCTCCCTTACGCTACCTAAAATGAAAAATAAGTTTTGCTTTTAGTTCTACTTTAACCACTTGCCGACCGTATAACTTACATATACAGTGGCAAAGTGCCAGTGTTGTGCAGGATCACGTACCTAGTACGTGATCCTGCACTTTTGGGACATGCATGCGCGCCGCCATGTGATGATACACAGCAGGAGCTGATCAGTGGGTCCGCTGGCACCCGCCGATCCTTCGGTACTGAGGAAGAGTAAACAAGGCAGATCACAGCAGAAAGTAAAAAATATTGAGTTTTTCTCAAAATTGATGGTATTTTTTTGTTTATAGCGCAAAAAATTAAAACTGCAGAGGTTATCATATACCACCGAAAGATAGGTCTATTTGTGGGGGGGGGACAAAAAGGCCATAAATTGGTTAATTAGTTGAAGTGGTTGATAAAATTTTAATTTGAAGATTTTTAATTCCCAGAATTCCCTAGATTATAAAAACCAGATTGGTTTCCTTTGGTTCTCCTATCTATCTATCTATCTATCTATCTATCTATCTATCTATCTATCTATCTATCTATCTATCTATCTATCTATCTATCTATCTATCTATCTATCTATCTATCTATCTATCTATCTATCTATCTATCTATCTATCTATCTATCTATCTATCTTCTTACTTTGATATGATAAAAGAAAGGAACTAAATATTTTGTACAAAGTGCCTGTGAGAACATATGTCAGTACTCCTTGAGATTTTCTTTTCATATATATCTCAGTATTGGTGGATTTATTATGAGTGTGTCTACATGTTTTCCCCTAGATCATCTTGAAACTATTTTTATAACTGGAAACATTCTCATTGCGGATTTACCTAATCCTCTCTTTCCAATATATTTAAGTTTCAACTTCCTGCAAGTCATGGCGAGCTGATAGCAGAGGTGATTTAGAGGCCTTCAAAGATTCTTAAGGAGTATTGTTTTTCTAGGCTTATATTTCAGCAGAGCCAAATAATCAGTGATTGGATGTCAGCTTTTAAGCTTTATAGAGATAACTGCTTAACACAAGCAGATAACCCTGACCCCCACTCTGCTGAACAGATGATGATTGTGATCTTTGCTGGTTTTCCTAGTACCTGTGAACAAGGAGGCCAAGCTCATTAGTAAAAATATTAATGATAATATCAAGCTTAAACACAAATAATTCTGTATTAGAAGACAATGTTGTAGATAACAGGACATGGCGGTTCTTTCAGATGAAGGTATGTCGCTCCAATGATCAGAGATTAGTTAACAGAAAATAGAAATAGAAGTCTCTAAAGAATCATAGAACTTGTTCTCAAGCCAGTCATGATGCACATTTTCTCTTTCCTGGTCTATTTTAGGATTACTAAAAATGTTATTTATTCAAATTCCATAGATAATAATCAGCTGATCTAATTTAATATGTCCATAGCGTGTGTTGGAACCTTCTGATATGAACACACAACACCAGATGATCAGTCGTGGGGCATTAGTTGTTTGGCAAGGCTTCATTCTTCTCACCCATTTATTGTACTTTCCACATTTGTAGTCAGATTTGCGAATATATGATTGTTGTGTGCTCCTATTCACACATCATACCTAAAAAAATAAAGAAAATAAAAAAACTGATTCTCACCTTTTAGACGTTTCTATGCAGGAGGTGTAATGGCCGATTGCAAGCATTTCCCAGCCAGCTCAACATGATCTGTCCCAATAGCTCAGTTGGGGACGGACTCAGTTCTCAACTGAGTCCATCCCCAACTCCTAAACCTTTAAACTTTTGATAAGACAGACAGCTGCCTCCAGACAGGGCTATTCATGGTAAACACAGCTTCCCAGACTGCCTTTATATTGCTATGTGAATGGGGACTTGTAACAAATATAAGGTAGGTATTAGCCCATATTGGCTGCAAGAGTGGAAATATCTTTTAAGATTAACCACTTGCTTACTGGGCACCTATACCCCCCCCCCCCCCCCCTGCCCAGACCAATTTTCAGCTTTTAGCGCTGTCACTCTTTGAATGACAATTGCGCGGTCATACAACAGTGTACCCAAATTACATTTTTATCATTTTTTCCCACAAATAGAGCTTTCTTTTGGTGGTATTTGATCACCTCTAGGATTTTTATTTTTTGTTAAAAAAATGTTAAAAAAATGTTAAAAATACAAAGCCGTTTTATATTTTGTAAATAAATTTTGCAAACAGGTAGTTTTTCTCCTTCATTGATGTACGCTGATGAGGCTACACTGAAGGGCGCTGAAAGGCTGCACTGATGGGCACCAATAGGCTGTACTAATGGGCACTGATAAGGCGACACTGATGGGCACTGATAAGGCGGCACTAATGGACACTAATAGGCGGCACTGGTGGGCAGTGATAGGTGACATTAGTGGGCACTGAGAGGTGGCACTGATGGGTGGCACTGAAGGGCATTGGAAGGTGGCGCTGAAGAACACTAATGGGTGGCACTGATAGGTGGCACTGATAGGTGGCAGTGATGGACACTGATGGGTGGCAGTGATGGGTACTGTTTGGCACTGGTAGGTGACACTAATAGGCAGCACTGCTATGTTGCACTGATGAGGCACTGATTGGCACCACTGGTGGGAATTGATAGGTGGCACTTGTGGGCACTGATAAGTGGCACTGATTGCTGGCACTTACGTATGGTTGGGCACTGATTGGTGGGCACTGATTTGTGACACTGGCAGGCAGTACTGGTGGGCACATGAGGCTCTTCCTCTTTGGGACTGATGTCCCTGCAAACAGAAGCTGGTGATCGTTTTTTTTATCTCCTCCCGCTGTCAGTGTGGGAAGAAAGAAAAATCTATTACGATCTTCTGTTTACATCACGTGATCAGCTGTCGTTGGCTGACAGCTGATCACGTAGTTAGGGGCCAGGATCGTCCCCTTACTCAAATCTGTGATCACCTGAGTCTCATCGACGCACGCGCCCTTCAGGGGGGGCATGGCGAGGCTGCAAAGGGGAGGACGTCCATAGACGTACTCCCGGCAAAGCAGATCCGCGCTGTAGCCGTCAATCGGCTATAACGCAGATCTGAAGGGTTTAAAGGAGCTTTTTTTGGCCATATTTCTTCTATGGATCACAGACGTGAAGTTCATTCTGCAGTCCTGTGTCCAGTTTTCAGCCGACAATAGGCTAAAGCCAGCTGTTGGCTGACAACACTCAGCCAGTCCAGGCTCGAGATTCACCCAGATCCCTGGACTGGCACCTGGCTCAGCCTCTTAGCAATCACCTGAAAGCCTGAGCCAGCCCTTACCACCCTCTCCACAGCCCAGCTCTCCAGTGAGCGCTGGAGGGGAGAGCAGAGAGCTGCTGACTGACAGCTCAGAGTGGAGGGGGAGAACTGAGCAATCAGCGGTGTTTGAGGCAATGGGGGACATATGCAGCATCAGATCAATGCTGCATTCACCTAGGTAAGTATATATATATATTTTTTTAAATCACGAAATTCTCTTTTAAAGTAACATTAAAGGATCATTTAAAAAAAAAAACATGTTATGCTCTGTGCACAAAGCAACCCAGATCCTTCACTTTTCGGGTCCCTCGCTGGTGCTCCTGGCTCCTCCTCTTTAGCCAATGCCCCCAATAGCAAGCCCCTCTGGGGGCACTGGTGCATGCTTGCTCTTGAGCCTCACTTTATGTTTCCATAAGACACACAGAGGCGCGGCTTGGCCCTGCCCCTGCTCTCTCCTCATTGGCTCACTGGCTGTGATTGACAGTAGCAGGAGCCAATGGCTCCCACTGCTGTCTCAGCCAATGAGGAATGAGAGACCTGATAGAACCTCAGCTCTCATGCACATCGCTAGATTGAGACGAAGCTCAGGTGAGTATTAGTGGGTAAAAAACCTTGAGCCTTTAAAACCACTTTAAGTTTGAATACAGCCTGTACACTGTACACAGTGCATAAATATAAGCTATATTGGCCAATAGTTCGGGTGTTTTCAGTGAATATCTAACAAAACCAAAGGAATTTTCCAGCTCAACTTACCAACCAGCCTGCGACCAACCAATTTGACCTGTCTAACAATATGCATTAAAAACTGGGGCTTAGTCTGCACACATTTGCAAATACATGTGTAAGCTATAATCCCCATCAAGGCACCCCATTTTCTGTAGTCCTAACTTCTGAGAGTCTTCACAGTGCCTGGAGAGAACTGACCATGATGTGTTCTTTTGCTTAGTGTGGTCAGTTTTTACTAAGAAAGCAGAGGGACTGGAAGGAACACCAGGGATTTCACACAAAGGAAGCAATACAAAGAGAACAGGATATTTTCTCATACAAGTACATGGTACAGCAGGCCCCAGCTGGTGGTTTTTATAGTGACCCACTCACTGACCCACTCAGTATAAAATTAAAGTGGGGCTCTATGGCCAGTCCTTTGGACAGTCTAGACAAGTCGCTCAGTGTTGTCGCTTTGCATACCGCTGCTCACCATAGCTGTGCTGTATTCCTTATGGCATGCATTGGCCGTAGTAGTACGGGAGACCTGCAATGCTTCCTAAGCAAGGTGGAAAGAGTAGAGGGCGTGGTTAGTGGCGTCTGGGGCACGTCTGCATGACGTCAACACATTTCAACTGAGAACCCTGCTTCGTCAGGACACCCCCTAGAACCATTTCTTTCTTTCAAACCATGAAAGGTTTCTTTCCCTGTAGAAAATGCGATATTTGTCAAATTAACTCTTTCAGAGGGTGGAAATGTGAAACCTTTCAATCGACTCAGACAGACAAATCGTACAATATAGAGTCATTCATCACATACTCTACTGAGTGTGTGGTGTATATGATTCAGTGTCCATAAACAGTACATTGGACGTATGAAAAGAGCTTTACATGTATGTTTGTCCGAGCATGTGGGGAAGATTAAACGTGGCTTCAGCAAACATAATTTATCCAGACATTACACTAAATACCACGATAAAAAGCTCAAAGGGACCCTTTTTGTAGCCTTGGATAAAATTCGACCTCAGGGAGGGGAGGGGCAATAACAAGGTTAGAGCAATCTCAAGACTCAAAACGAGATGGATATTTGACATGAAATCTTATGTGCCCTTTGGCTTGAACGTCGACTGGGATATTAATTGTTTTATCAATAATTCTTAGTATTTCATATTATAATTAATTTTGACCTCATTAAATTTTATAATACATTTTATAATTCATTTTTATATCAATTATTTGGTAATTTCTTAATTTTTTATTTAGGTCTACATGAATTGTACAATGTTCTTTCATTTGATTGGTAATGTACGTTTATGCCTATATGTATACAATATCAATATTCTCTTTGTATATATGTGGTATCTGCCCAACTTCTTATTTGCTGTTTTGTAACCCATCAGTAAAATATATTTTTATTATACTTTTGCCACTAGATGGCGGAAGTTTTCGTTTTCTCTTCTTTAGCTTCCCTTTGCCTCGTTTATTAAGCTTGCACAGGCGGCCAGCAGTTAACATGGCGGCGCCTTTCTGTTTCCATCGTTCTATCCAGAGCGGCCAGCATCTAAGATGTTTAAAAAGACAAAAATTGCGCTTACACTAATTGGTATGAGCTGCGACTAGAAAGTAGTAAACCATAAACCATATAAGAATCAAAAAGTCGCGCTAAAGGAAAAAATTGGCAGCAGGCTAATGCCCAAACAGCAATCATATGAATGAAAGAGTGACGAGTGAACAATAAGTGAATAAATTATGAATAAAAATAAGAAAAAAAGAAAAAAGTGCCAAGTAATAATAAAAGCACTAAACAAACACAATGAAGCTAAAAGTGAAATTAGTAAATAATAAAATGACACAATTGGCAAACCAATATCTGAAGTAATGATAAGGTGATGAGAAAAATAAATTAGTGGCTGTGACAACTAAACCAAAATAACCATAAGGGGAAAATGAACCCAAAAAAAGTCCATGACTAGAAAAATTGATATTAGTTCATCAGTGCAAATAAACATGCATAAATGGTAGCTTGTCTCCAGGTGCTCTGTGGATAGTTAAAACGAAAATCTTGCTGTGATGAAACCAAAGTGTGTAAAAAGACCTCCACCTCTTAGGGAATAACTGCCTCTTACCAGATGGAATTGGTCTCTTAATTACAGGAGACCTAAGGGGGCGGATGGCTGCATCCCCAGCCAGGGGTCTTTAAACAGAACACTCAGCGCTCAACTCCAGGGACTTTCTCCACCAGCATCAGCAGATAAGGAAATGAGACCATGCAAGACACAAAATGCTCCACATAGCATAAAATCCAGCGATTTATTAAGTAAAAATAAGAGTTGCACTTACAAGCAGGTTGTAGTAAACAGCATGTAAAAAAAGCCGGCCGGCTCCAAAGTATCCCGTGTCTTCCGGGTGTAAGAATCGCGGTGTCGTCATCCCGTGACCACGTCCGCTAGTGACGAAACGACGTAGGGAGGAGGAGCCACGTCCCGACGACACCGCGATTCTTACACCCGGAAGACACGGGATACTTTGGAGCCGGCCGGCTTTTTTTACATGCTGTTTACTACAACCTGCTTGTAAGTGCAACTCTTATTTTTACTTAATAAATCGCTGGATTTTATGCTATGTGGAGCATTTTGTGTCTTGCATGGTCTCATTTCCTTATCTGCTGATGCTGGTGGAGAAAGTCCCTGGAGTTGAGCGCTGAGTGTTCTGTTTAAAGACCCCTGGCTGGGGATGCAGCCATCCGCCCCCTTAGGTCTCCTGTAATTAAGAGACCAATTCCATCTGGTAAGAGGCAGTTATTCCCTAAGAGGTGGAGGTCTTTTTACACACTTTGGTTTCATCACAGCAAGATTTTCGTTTTAACTATCCACAGAGCACCTGGAGACAAGCTACCATTTATGCATGTTTATTTGCACTGATGAACTAATATCAATTTTTCTAGTCATGGACTTTTTTTGGGTTCATTTTCCCCTTATGGTTATTTTGGTTTAGTTGTCACAGCCACTAATTTATTTTTCTCATCACCTTATCATTACTTCAGATATTGGTTTGCCAATTGTGTCATTTTATTATTTACTAATTTCACTTTTAGCTTCATTGTGTTTGTTTAGTGCTTTTATTATTACTTGGCACTTTTTTCTTTTTTTCTTATTTTTATTCATAATTTATTCACTTATTGTTCACTCATCACTCTTTCATTCATATGATTGCTGTTTGGGCATTAGCCTGCTGCCAATTTTTTCCTTTAGCGCGACTTTTTGATTCTTATATAGCATCTAAGATGGCACTGCGGGACTATTTAAACCCCATGCATAATGACAGCGTCACTCGGCCAATCCCCAGAAGACGCCCTATCGTGACGAAAGGCGTGGGGTGGAGCCTGTCACTGTGATGTCATTACGTTTTCTCTTAGGAGATAGGAAGCCTGTAGAGACGCCGCGATCTCTATCTTTGATTCAAATTGTTGAAACGCTTGTAAAGCCTTAAATATCTTGTAAGTGCAATTCATTTGAGTACTACACCATAGGAGCATCCTTTGTTTTTTGTCTTTCGAGTGCCACGAGTATAGCCTCAACTTCAGACATCTGTTTAGGTTTTTGGGAGACCAAATTCCCTGTGTCTGGTGAGACTACCTAACGGTGGTCATTTGTAGTCGGTAAGGAGAATAATTACTTACTTGGGTGTGGAGTTTCTTGGGAAAAGGACCTTTCTTCACCTTTTTTGGAATATTATTTCCACACTTTATATGGACTTTTGCTGGTTTAATCTTTTTTTTTTCACTGATCTTAACTTGAATGGGACTTTGCTTTAGTGACTTATTCTATTTTTAGTTCTTTGTATCACTGATTTGCAATTTATTAGGATTCACCTTATTTTTTGCATATGTTTTAGTGTTGCATTCCAATAAGTGGTTTCATTATTATTTATGATTTATTTGTTATATCATTTACCACCTTTAGTTTTAATATTCTATTGTGGTATCTGCCTTAGTTTTTCAGTTTGAAAGTCTTTTCACCAATACGTTCTAATCATTGCTTTGTTTCAATTATTATTGATGTTTTCACATTATTAGCGCTGCATCCATATTTTATCACATTGTATTTGAGTTTTTTGTATTTAGACTTTTGGTGCTGGCAGCTTTTATTTATTTCTTTTTTTCAATATTTTTTATTCTGTTATTTCTAGTGCAGCGTTAACCTTCTGGTTCTTTTTACACATGCATATATCTTTACTTAACTCCCTCTGTTGTACAGTATATGCCTATATGTGCTCTGCTACGTGCTTTGAGTCCCTTGCTAAGACCTGCCATTCACTTCCCGCTGCCGCTTAGCTGCGCCTTCTCTGTGCTCTTGCTTTGCCTACACTTTATTTATGGTCACTTTATGGGGACACTTGTGGATCCCTATGTTTATGTTAGTCATTAGTTGGACATTAGCTACTGACTTTAGATCCTGTTTTATGTCTTTTAGGTTATGTGAATCCCAATAGCATGGATTGGGATAAGAGAGTGGCCATTTTAAGATCTCTTTTTATTGCACGTAAGTTGGTAGCCTCTCGCCGGGTGTCATCCAATCTTCCAACTTTGGTGGACTGGATTCAGGAAGTGGATACGTACGTAATGATTGAAAAACGTTCAACGCAATACTTTTTCGAAGTTTGAAAGGATTTGGAAAAAGTGGATTGATGCATCGTGTTCTAATCTTAATTTAAATCCTTGACGGGACGGGGAGGGGGAGGGGGGATCTGTAAAATATTTATATTACCTGCTCTGAACATTTTTAAATATTTCTGAAAGTTATTGAATACTTTTGAATATTCCTGAAAATTTCTGAATATTTCTGATCATTTATGAATAGCTTTTCGAGTATCTGTGTATATTTTAGGATAATTAGATGTGGCTGTTTGGGCGATGATTTTTGCTGTTGATGTTAACTTTCTGAGAAAATAAAATCTGATAAAAAAAAATTAAAAATCAGTATGTCACATAACTACTTGATGCACAGCCAAGGTAGATGTGTCACTTTTTCAGTGCAATGGTTAGTGGAAGATCTTCCTTTTGCAAAACAATAACAACCCACGGGAAATGAAGCCCTTTTGGAGAGCACCAAACAAAAGCTCTGTTTTGGTTGCACTTGGCTTTCAAATTAATATGCAAGTGATTTTAGAGTGTTTGTTGCTCATTTGCTTATATTACTGGCATGAAGCTGTGAAGCCATAAGAGCCATTAATTTACCTAGTCCAAGAATAGCAGATTTGTTAATCTCTTGATTTGTACAATCAGTAAAAGTACATTTGAAGGAAGTGAATCAAAGTGTGGAATGTGTCCAGAGTCATCTTTTGTGTTTATTCACTAGATAATGTCACAATGGAGTTCTCAGCGGTGTCAGAAAGACACCAGAAAGACATTAACACAAAATTCTTTCTTGTTTCAGTAAGTGTAAATGCTTTGACATATGACATCCAGCTGTCCTATCAGTGTGCTCTTAGTCTTTGGGGATTAAAATAACTTTTCTAGGACTCCACTGTGTCCCTGATTCCCACTGAATATCATTAACGTACAATGGTAATTTTGTTCATTTAGATTACAATTGTCAGCAATATTCCAATATAAATGAAATTGTGGATTTTTTTTTTCCAGAAGTGACACATCTGGCAACCTTCATATCAAATATGTGATGGAGGTCCAGGTTTTAAATATGTTTTTGTATCATATCCGGAATATTTTAATTCTGACATGGTGACACAAGACACATACTCCAAATACTGAGATTAAAGCAAGGGCTCATCTGCACTTTGCTACAGTTTTGGCTTGTGCTGTTTGTGTGTATGTCTACTCCTAATGGATATTATCCTGTATGCGCAAATATGTGTATAAGTGTAAAAGAAACCTGTCATGAGTCTTTAAATGAATGGGTCGTTATAACAACCAGGCTACTATCATTTTCTGAAGAAGGTCAACCCAATGATAGCTGCTGTATTTCCCTCATGACAGGCTTCCTTTAAGGCAGGGGCCAGCCAAATACTGTTTTAAGTTTTGGATAACATGAAGAAGAGTTAGAACT
This sequence comes from Lithobates clamitans, assembly GCA_037952925.1. Lineage (NCBI taxonomy): Eukaryota > Metazoa > Chordata > Amphibia > Anura > Ranidae > Lithobates > Lithobates clamitans. The sequence continues at coordinate 2,256,555 of JBBGZY010000381.1, read as the reverse complement.
GACTAGAGACTGGTTTATTAGGTGGTTTTGTCCTCATCAAGCAATTTTAACTTACCCCCTGCCCCAGGTGACACCAGTAACTCTGACAAGAAGAGAAAATAAATTCCCCCACAAAGTCACATACAGATAAAAAAAATATCAATTTAGGTTCCAAACCTCTCCTGTTCCCAAGTTAATGTAAAATAAAAATGTTTTTTATATTTATATCCAAGTTATTTTCCCTCACTTCCTATATAGGTTCTATTCCCTTGGTACCCAACCTGTGGCCCTTTGGCACTTTTTGTGTGGTCCTCAGGGCCCCTGTAGACACTAATCTGTGTTTCCCTAGCAGTCTTGTGTAATGCGTCTCCAGTCTATGAAGCATGTTCTTTGGCTCCAGCAACTCCTATATCATGTTCAAAGTTTCTGACAGTCTCTTACAGCATGTCCACATTCTCTGACCATCTCCTGTGTCTTGCTCATAGTCTCTAAGCATCTCTTGTGACATGTCAACATTCTCTGACCATCTCTTGTATCATGCTAGTAATCTCTGACCATCTCTTGTATCATATCCATAATCTCTTACCATCTCTTGTATTAAAAAATGGGTAGTGACCTGGCTAAATAGTATGGGATTTAATACATTAGTCCATCAATAAGTCTTTGAAGTGGATACTCAGTATATGTGGAGGGGGAGAGATGAAGATGGGAGACCTGTATAGATTACTTTAGCAGTCCAAAACAACCATGGCAGCCTTTGAGGGTGGAGTTGAAAGCAGACTCCAGATATGAAAATGAAAAGAGAAACACAGGCGCCTCTAGGTTAGAACTGTAAACATTTTAATGAGATACAGGTGCATTATCCACTTACATGGAGGTTAAGGAAGTAAGGCACGAGTCCATCCACACTGCAGTGGCGTTCACTGCAGAGCGGTGTTCTGAACAGCTGATTTGTCTGCCTGTGGGGGAGAAATCCTATCCAGCAGGATCTCCGGGACCATGGCGATGAAACCGAGGCTTGGATCAGGCCGATGGTGAGGGCTGGAATGCGGGGCCAGACTTGATGACATCATTGGTGGGTTGCGTCCCACCAGTGACGTCATCACACTATTCTGCTGCATCACAGGACACCCCCTTTATGTTATGGACATGAGGAAAGGCGGGTGTTGTGTATTCCAGCAGGAAAGAATTCAGAGAGAGGTGAAAACACTGCTTGAAATTCAGTGCAGCAGAGGCAGTGTTGTCAACTTTCAGTAAAACAATAACTGGATTTGTGTAAGGATCATGTGTTTTTAAATAGACAAACCATGGGAAAATGTGCATGTATTGGAAAGTTGTACTAAATATGTTTTTCTTTTTATATGACACTTTAACTCCCTTTTTTTATTTTTCATATCCAATAAAAAGGTTTTCACCTGCAATGAGACAATAATGTGGTGTACGCCTTTAGAACTGACACGTATGCACTTGCCTGGTTATTGCACTATCTATTCGATGATACTGTATTACTTGTTAATGCATCCGCCTTGATTTACAGTGTTTGATTCATTTGTTTTTGCTATATCAAACTGACAAAAGGTTCTTCTCCTCCACCTCTCTATCCACAACTAACATAATAATTTGGGGTAGTCTTTTACTTTAAGCTGCTTCTACTTTTTCATGTATTTGCTCATGTGAACCGAGGCCTTAGTTGGAAAATATGACATGATTAAAAAAAGCAACAATATTTGCATGATAAATTCCTTTCAAGTGATGTTTTTCTTCTAGCAGTAAAGTCATTATGAATCATACATCATTAATCCTTATCACACAGACGTAAGAAATTCTGTCTCTTCTACATTCCCTTTTTACCACAGCTGAGAATTGGTCCAAATTTTGAAAGTATTTACATTTTTTGCCAAATATTGAAAAAAAAGACATCTTTATTAGATCCATCTTAAAAACAATGGCAAAACATCTGAGGAAAGCATCTTTAATCAATAGCCAGCTCAGGCTTGTAACACAAAACAAATCCGAGAAACTTTGTTCAGACACAGAGCATTTGTCTGAAATAGCTGGGATTCTGAGAGACAGACTATCGATAATGCCCCACATAGTATTGTCTGATTTCCAAACACCATGTGTGGGAAAACAATATTAGTAAGATGTTTTTGTTATATGCTCAAAAACCTTTTAACCCTAAAAAACTCAAAATCAGCTAATTGAGCAAATGAAATGAAAGTTATAGTGCTAGTTTTATTATACAAGTATTATGTTCCAGTGACAGTTGGCCTCTACAGTGTTCAACCTCCACCTGAATGGATACACGGTAACAAGACATGAACACCTGCTGGATGAAATATGTTGCTGCACCAGATGAAAGAGCAGTGTTTATAGTTTCCATACAACTCCTCTAAAACTGCCTTTCTTTTCCACATGCCCTCCTGATTCACCCTTCACACATTTGTCATATCTGCTTTTCAGCCATTTTAGCCATTCCTGCTTCTCTTCCCTATTTTCAATCATCCTTCTCTTGCCTTATTGTCATTGTTGCTGACCTTCCTTCTCAGTCACCCTTCTCCTCCCTCCTTTTTAACTATGCTTTGTTATCTCTATATCTCCTTCCTTCTCCTCAGCCATGGTTGTCATTAGGGATGAGCCGAACACCCCCCCGGTTCAGTTCGCAGAAGAACATGCAAACAGGCAAAAAATTTGTTTGAACATGCGAACACCGTTAAAGTCTATGGGACACGAACTTGGAAAATCAAAAGTGCTAGTTTTAACGGCTTATATGCAAGTTATTGACATAAAAAGTGTTTGGGGACCTGGGTCCTGCCCCAGGGGACATGTATCAATGCAAAAACAAGTTCTAAAAACTGCAGTTTTTTCAGGGGAACAGTGATTTTAATAATGCTTAAACTGAAGCAATAAAAATGAAATATTCCTTTAAATATCGTGCCTGGGGGTGTCCTTAGAATGCCTGTAAAGTAGCACATTTTTCCTGTATTCAGAACAGTACCACAGCCAAATTACATTTCTAAAGAAAAAAATGTCATTAAAACTACTCGCGGCTGTAATGTATTGTCAGGTCCTGGCAATATAGATGAAAATTATTGACAAAAACGGCATGGGTCCCCCCCCAGTCCATTATCCGGCCCTTTGGGTCTGGTATAATTATTAAGGGGAATCCTGCACCCAAAAATAAAAAAATGGCGTGGGGGTCCCCCAGGCACTATATACTCTGAACAGCAGTATACAGTATCTCACAAAAGTGAGTACACCCCTCACATTTTTGTAAATATTTTATTCTATCTTTTTCATGTGACAACACTGAAGAAATGACACTTTGCTACAATGTAAATTAGTGAGTGTACAGCTTGTACAACAGTGTAAATTTGCTGTCCCCTCAAAATAACTCAACAGACAGCCATTAATGTCCAAACCGCAGGCAACAAAAGTGAGTACACCCCTAAGTGAAAATGTCCAAACTGGGCCCAATTAGCCAATTTCCCTCCATAGTGTCATGTGACTCGTTAGTGTTACAAGATCTCAGGTATAAATGAGGAGCAGGTGTGTTAAATTTAGTTTTATCGCTCTCACTCTCTCATACTGGTCACTGGAGGTTCAACATGGCACCTCATGGCAAAGAAGTCTCTAAGGATCTGAAATAAAGAATTGTTGCTCTACATAAAGATGGTCAAGGCTATAAGAAGATTGCCAAGACCCTGAAACTGAGCTGCAGCACTGTGGCCAAGACCATACAGTGGTTTAACAGGACAGGTTCCACTCAGAACAGGCCTCGCCATGGTCGACCAAAGAAGTTGAGTGCAGGTACACAGCGTCATATCCAGAAATATCATATCTTTGGGAAATAGACATATCAGTGCTGCCAGCATTGCTGCAGACTGCATCGAAATGGTCTGCATGGCTGTCATCCCAGAAGGAAGCCTCTTCTAAAGATGATGCACAAGAAAGCCCGCAAACAGTTTGCTGAAGACAAGCAGACTAAGGACATGGATTACTGGAACTGAATAATGGGGGCCACACAAAATATTGACACTTTGGGCCCAATTTGGACATTTTCACTTAGGGGTGTACTCACTTTTGTTGCCAGCGGTTTAGACATTAATGGCTGTGTGTTGAGTTATTTTAAGGGGACAGCAAATTTACACTGTTATACAAGGTGTACACTCACTACTTTACATTGTAGCAAAGTGTCATTTCTTCAGTGTTGTCACATGAAAAGGTATGATAAAATATTTACAAAAATGTGAGGGGTGTACTCACTTTTGTGAGATACTGTATATACTATACGGCCTGCCCTATATACTCTGCAGAAAATTGGGCCTTATGTGTTGGTGGTACCAGAACACTGTAACCCCTCACAGTTACTCTTGGTGGGTGCAGGAAAAGGCCCTGCTGTGAAATATTATATCAAAAATTGTAATTACATGCCCCTGTTAAACAGGGGCAGAAAAATTGGGCCTTGGGTAGTGGTGGTGGTGCCACAACACTGTAACCTCTCACAGATACTCTTGGTGGGCGCAGGAACGGGCCTTGTTGTGAAATATTAGATCAAAAATTGTAATTAAAATAAATAAATATACCGCACTTAGTGCCACAAATGTTAAATAAATATCACGTTTGAAAACTGATACAACTTTGAAAAATCGCTAAAAAGTCCTATGCAGATAATTTACCCTGAGTGCAACAAAAATTGAATAGATATCTCATTTGAAACCTGGGGCGTTTTTTAAAAAAATCGCTAGAAAGTCCCATACAGAAGATTTGTTGCCAACATCAATAAACTTGAAGCAATAAAAAGTTCCAAATCCCAATTAAAGTGCTTGTGCTCTACAAAGTGGATAAGAATCTGTGCTTGATAAGTGCTTGATAAGTGCTTGATATGTGCTCACAGGACAGTGCCCCCACATGGATGTGAACTTACCCCTCCAAATGGACCAACTATTTCTAGTTTGGTCAAACACGCATGTGGGGCAGTCCCCGCGGATTTTCTGTGGACTGATGTGGTTCGGGATCGATACTTCCTCATATGACTGGATATGATAAAGAGGGCCTCATTCCTCTATATACTAGAGTTGTTTGGTGTAGATGTTCCTCATGCAAATGACAGAAAAGGCCTCATTGCGCAGCAACGTTTTTAAAACATTTATTCCATATAAAAAACATAGTAATTAAACTCACATGTAAGGGTGCCTGTAAACCTGGCACCCTATGTGAACAGCAGGTAAGTTTCCAGGAAATCTGCCCAAATGCAGTGGTATGCCGCCGCCGCGGTATACTGGTTGATTTCCAGGACCGGAAGTGTGTCACGATGACACAATGCTGTGGACCAACTTCTATGTGCATTGTAATTACATGCCCCTGTTAAACAGGGGCAGAAAAATTCGGCCTTCTGTGGTGGTGGAACCAGAACACTGTAAGACCTCACAGTTACTCTTGGTGGGCGCAGGAACGGGCCCTGCGTTGAAATATTATATAAAAAAATAGTAATCACAGTCAGGTCCATAAATATTGGGACATCGACACAATTCTAATCTTTTTGGCTCTATACACCACCACAATGGATTTGAAATGAAACAAACAAGATGTGCTTTAAATGCAGACTTTCAGCTTTAATTTGAGGGTATTTACATCCAAATCAGGTGAACGGTGTAGGAATTACAACAGTTTGTATATGTGCCTCCCTCTTTTTAAGGGACCAAAAGTAATGGGACAGATTAACAATCATCCATCAAACTTTCACTTTTTAATACTTGGTTGCAAATCCTTTGCAGTCAATTACAGCCTGAAGTCTGGAACGCATAGACATCACCAGACGCTGGGTTTCATTCCTGGTGATGCTCCGCCACAACTGTCTTCAGTTCCTCCTTGTTCTTGGGGCATTTTCCCTTCAGTTTTGTCTTCAGCAAATGAAATGCATGCTCAATCGGATTCAGGTCAGGTGATTGACTTGGCCATTGCATAACATTCCACTTCTTTCCCTTAGAAAACTCTTTGGTTGCTTTCACAGTATGCTTGGGGTCATTGTCCATCTGCACTGTGAAGCGCCGTCCAATGAGTTCTGAAGCATTTTGCTGAATATGAGCAGATAATATTGCCCGAAACACTTCAGGATTCATCCTGCTGCTTTTGTCAGCAGTCACATCATCAATAAATACAAGAGGGCCAGTTCCATTGGCAGCCATACATGCCCACGTCATGACACTACCACCACCATGCTTCACTGATGAGGTGGTATGCTTTGGTTCATGAGCAGTTCCTTTCCTTCTCCATACTCTTCTCTTCCCATCACTCTGGTACAAGTTGATCTTGGTCTCATTTGTCCATAGGATGTTGTTCCAGAACTGTGAAGGCTTTTTTAGATGTTGTTTGGCAAACTCTAAACTGGCCTTTCTGTTTTTGAGGCTCACCAGTGGTTTACATCTTGTAGTTAACCCTCTGTATTCACTCTGGTGAAGTCTTCTCTTGATTGTTGACTTTGACACACATACAACTACCTCCTGGAGAGTGTTCTTGATCTGGCCAACTGTTGTGAAGGGTGTTTTCTTCACCAGGGAAAGAATTCTTCGGTCATCCACCACAGTTGTTTTCCGCGGTCTTCTGGGTCTTTTGGTGTTTTTGAGTTCACCGATGCGTTCTTTCTTTTTAAGAATGTTCCAAACAGTTGATTTGGCCACACCTAATGTTTTTGCTATCCCTCTGATAAGTTTGTTTTATTTTTTCAGCCTAATGATGGCTTGCTTCACTGATAGTGACAGCTCTTTGGATCTCATATTGAGAGTTGACAGCAACAGATTCCAAATGCAAATAGCACACTTGAAATGAACTCTGGACCTTTTATCTGCTCCTTGTAAATGGAATAATGAGGAAATAACACACACATGGCCATGGAACAGCTGAGCAGCCAATTGTCCCATTACTTTTGGTCCCATAAAAAGTGAGAGTCACATATACAAACTGTTGTAATTCCTACACCGTTCACCTGATTTGGATATAAATACCCTAAAATTAAAGCTGAAAGTCTGCAGTTAAAGCACATCTTGTTCATGTCATTTCAAATCCATTGTGGTGGTATATAGAGCCAAAAATTTAACAGAATTGTGTCAATGTCTCAATATTTATGGACCTGACTGTACATGCCACTGTTAAACAGGGGCAGAAAAATTGGGCCTTGGGTGGTGGTGGTGGTGCCAAAACACTCTAACCCCTCACAGATACTCTTGTTGGGCACAGGAACCGGCCCTGCTGTGAAATATTATATAAAAAATTGTAATTACGTGGCCCTGTTAAAAAGGGGCATAAAAATTGGGCCTTGGGTGGTGTTGCCACAACACTGTAACCCATCACAGATACTCTTGCTGGGCGTATAAACGGGCCCTGCTGTGAAATATTAGAATAAAAATTGTAATTACAGTGGGGATGGAAAGTATTCAGACCACCTTAAATTTTTCACTCTTTGTTATATTGCAGCCATTTACTAAATTCATTTAAGTTAATTTTTTTCCTCATTAATGTACACACAGCACCCCATATTGACAGAAAAATACAGAATTGTTGACATTTTTGCAGATTTATTAAAAAAGAAAAACTGAAATATCACATGGTCCTAAGTATTCAGACTCTTTGCTCAGTATTTAGTAGAAGCACCCTTTTGATCTAAGCAGCCATGAGTCTTTTTCGGAAAGATCCAACAAGTTTTTCACACCTGGATTTGGGGATCCTCTGCCATTCCTCCTTGCAGATCCTCTCCAGTTCGGTCAGGTTGGATGGTAAACGTTGGTGGACAGCCATTTTTAGGTCTCTCCAGAGATGCTCAATTGGGTTTAAGTCAGGGCTCTGGCTGGGCCATTCAAGAACAGTCACGGAGTTGTTGTGAAGCCACTCCTTCGTTATTTTAGCTGTGTGCTTAGGGTCATTGTCTTGTTGGAAGGTAAACCTTCTGCCCAGTCTGAGGTCCTAAGCACTCTCCTCCAGGATATCCCTGTACTTGGCTGCAATTATCTTTCCCTCAATTTCAACCAGTCGCCCTGTCCCTGCAGCTGAAACACACCCCCACAGCATGATGCTGCCACCACCATGCTTCACTGTTGGGACTGTATTGGACAGGTGATGAGCAGTGCCTGGTTTTCTCCACACATACCGCTTAGAATTAAGGCCAAAAAGTTCTATCTTGGTCTCATCAGACCAGAGAATCTTATTTCTCACCATCTTGGAGTCCTTCGGGTGGTTTTTTTTAGCAAACTTCATGCAGGCTTTCATGTGTCTTGCACTGAGGAGAGGCTTCTGTCGGGCCAATCTGCCATAAAGCCCCGACTGGTGGAGGGCTGCAGTGATGGTTGACTTTCTACAACTTTCTCCCATTTGCCGACTGCATCTCTGGAGCTCAGCCACAGTGATATTTGAGTTATTCTTTACCTCTCTCACCAAGGCTCTTCTCCCCCCGATAGCTCAGTTTGGCCTGGGGGCCAGCTCTAGAAAGGGTTCTGGTCGTCCCAAACGTCTTCCATTTAAGGATTATGGAGGCCACTGTGCTCTTAGGAACCTTAAGTGCAGCAGAATTTTTTTTGTAACCTTGGCCAGATCTGTGCCTTGCCACAATTCTGTCTCTGAGCTCTTCAGGCAGTTCCTTTGACCTCATGATTCTCATTTGCTCTGACATGCACTGTGAGCTGTAAGGTCTTATATAGACAGGTGTGTGGCTTTCCTAACCAAGTAGAATCAGTATAATCAAACACAGCTGGACTCAAATGAAGGTGTAGAACCATCTCAAGGATGATCAGAAGAAATAGACAGCACCTGAGTTAAATATATGAGTGTCACAGCAAAGGGTCTGAATACTTAGGACCATGTGATATTTCAGTTTTTCTTTTTTAATAAATCTGCAAAAATGTCAACAATTTTGTGTTTTTCTGTCAATATGGGGTGCTGTGTGCACATTAATGAGCAAAAAAATGAACTTAAATGATTTTAACAAATGGCTGCAATGTAACAAAGAGTGAAAAATTTAAGGGGGTCTGAATACTTTCCGTCTCCACTGTACATGCCCCTGTTAAACAGGGGCAGAAAAATTGGGTCTTGGGTGGTGGTGATGGTGGTGCCCTAAACCAAAAATATTGTTGGAAGCTTGCATCATCAAGATTGAGGAGGAATAGGATAGTCAGCATTGGCAGTCTTCAAGGGGTCCCACATCCATAGCAAATTCAATCAGTTACATCAGCATCAGGTGCTTGATAGCTGCTGATCCAAGACTGATTCATTTTTATGAATGTGAGCCCATCAACAGAGTCTGTGGAAAGGCGCACTCTTTGATTCGTTACAAACCCTCCAGCAGCACTGAATGTGCGTTCAGAAAGCACGCTGGATGCAGGACAGACCAGTAGCTCAATTGTATATTGAGCAAGTTCTGGCCAGTGGTTCATCCTCAAAACCCAGTAACCCAGTGGATGCTCTGTTGGAAAGGTCTCCAAGTCTGCTTTTGCCCCTAGAAATTCCTGCACCATGTAATGCAGACACTGGCAATTGTTGCTTGAACCAACTGAAAAATTGTTTAAAGGCATCGGTCAGCCAGCCACCTTCTAACCGCTCTTCCTCTGACTGAACAAAGCTTCAACAACACATTGTTCAACACCAGGAAATTGCAACCTCCCAGGGTCTCGAAATGCGTTGCACAAACCTTTCTTCAAAGCCTCCTGAAGATGTTTCATCCTCTGCTCCCTCTGCGAAGGCAGGATGAGTTCTGCAACCTTACCCTTGTAACGTGGATCAAGTAGGGTTGCCAGCCAGTAATGATCCCTCTCCTTGATATCACAAATCCTAGGGTCCTTTCGCAGGCTTTGCAGAATCAGGGAGGCCATGCAGGGCAAGTTTGCAGAGGCTTTCAATTCTGAGTTCTTTGGGTCACTAAGGATTACATGATTGGTAACTACCTCCTCCCAGCCACGTACAGCTCCTTGGCTTTCTGGGGACTGAAAACCATCCCTTGAAGACTGTGCTGCTGAGTGTTATCCTCTAAATCCATGCTGACACAATCCTCCTCCTCTTCTTCCTGTGTGTTTGGCGGGCCCGCAGGAATGCTATCTGGATAAAGGGGGCTTTGAGAGGTAAGGGAGTCCTCCTCTTCCTCCCGCTGTTCAGCCTCAAGTGCCCTGTCCATGATTCCACAAAGCATGTGCTCCAACAGGAAGACTAGAGGGACAGTGTCATTGATGCATACATTGTCGCTGCTCACCATCCTTGTGGCCTCCTCAAATGGTGACAGGACAGTGCATGCATCCTTGATGAGTAGCCACTGGTGTGGCGAAAAGGATATTATGGCAAAGGTTCCCTATGGTGACAGGTTCTCTTTAATGAGACATCCAGGGCCTAAAAGACCCTGCATATCTCCTATGTGCTCCACTAAGTGCAATGCACATCACGCTGCATTACATTCTTTCCCGGCCATGATGGCCGGTAAAACTGTCAACGGGAACCTGAAAGTGACATCACACTTCACTTTTGGGTCAACAACAAGAAGGGGAGGAGAGAAGACGCGTGTCCGCTCCCCCCTCCTACCCTGCGGCACCCGCTATGCTGGTTACATGTCCACAGATTGGCAAGCGGAGCCTGGGTTACATAGCATGGGGCGCGCAGGGTGTAGAGCATTTGGGCGGCAGCCCAGGTGACAGGATGACATTTATTGTCACCAGTGAGACCTGGCGCATGGGGACCTGGCACCAGGGTATAGCCCTGGTGTGCTATATGCTTCCAGATTCAGTGCAAGCAATGCTTAGTTCTAAAGCCAGCATATCCTAAAGGTGTGTTCTTATACCAGGTTCAACCTAACAAGGAATTTTCAGTATAATTATCTCTAGTCAACGAACACAAAAATGCTATTTTAATATTTTATTATGTTCATGCCCTAGTGGGAGGGATAGTGGGTTGATTTAACACTTGACTTTCTGTATCTGTCAGGGACTTCAAAAGCAGGACGTCCTTGATTAAACTCCAGATTCTACCATGGAGTCTTAACATGTCACCTGCTTTAATTTTCACTGTAATCGGATAAAAGAAAAACCCAGCGGGGGTGGGGGGATCCCTTAGTAATGGGTGTGGAAAGTGGTGGAAGCCAGAAACTCCGTTTTGGGTGGACTGGCCAGTATTACATCAGGGATTTTTTTTCTTTTTGTGAAAACAGCGGAAGCATTATGTATCAAATGCTGTGTTTATTGGATAGAAGAGGCTTTCAGACCCATAAATAAGAATATATTTTTTGATAAAACAATTAGAGGTCTGACACTGGCAGGATGTGTAGGTCTGTTAAAGGAAATTTATAGTGAGAGGTATAAGGGCTGTCATTACATAATTACATAGTAGGTGAGGTTGAAAAAAGACACAAAGTCCATCAAGTCCAACCTATGTATGTGATTATATGTCAGTATTACATTGTATATCCCTGTATGTTGCGGTCATTCAGGTACTTATCTAATAGTTTCTTGAAACTATCAATGCCCCCCACTGAGACCACCGCCTGTGGAAGAGAATTCCACATCCTTGCTGCTCTTACAGTAAAGAACCCTCTACGTAGTTTAAGGTTAAAACTCTTTTCTTCTAATTTTAATGAGTGGCCAGTCTTGTTAAACTCTCTTCTGCAAAAAAGTTGTATTCCTATTGTGGGGTCACCAGTACGGTATTTGTATATTGAAATCATATCCCCTCTCAAGTGTCTCTTCTCCAGAGAGAATAAGCTCAGTGCTCACAACCTTTCCTCATAACTAAGATCCTCCAGACCCTTTTTTGCCCTTCTTTGTACTCGCTCCATTTCCAGTACATCCTTCCTGAGGACTAGTGCCCAGAACTGGACAGCATACTTCTGGTGCGGCCGGACCAGAGTCTTGTAGAGTGGGAGAATTATTGTTTTATCTCTGGAGTTGATCCCCTTTTTAATGCATGCCAATATTCTGTTTGCTTTGTTAGCAGCAGCTTGGTCTATCATCTAGTAGGACCCCCAGGTCTTTTTCCATTGCTGGTCTACATCTAATACTAGTTCCTTGCTGCCTCCATTCCTCAATTATATTCTTTGAGTCATTAACCAGGAACAAGGTATTGTCAATATTGTCATCACACACTTTCCTGGATAGGGCTTAGAAATGTCGGGTGCTGAAGCAACAACCAGATGGAGACATCACAGATTAAGTGCACATATTTGCCAGCACACCAAGAATCATCGAATAGCACCCAAAATCTTTATTGAAGAACGATCACACCACAAGGGACATGAAACATTGCGTTATGTCCCTTGTTATGTGATCATTCTTCAATAAAGATTTTGAACACTATTCGATGATCCGTGGTGTGCTGTCAAAAATGTGCACTAACCAGGAACAAGTGTGCAAACTAGAAAGTCAGAACTCCTGATCTGGATACTTGTTGTTGATAAATATCTTTGTAAGTATTTGATATAGTGGATAAGCATGACAGCTGGTCAATCTGCATTTCCAGAAGGTGAGATAAACAAAAAAAATCCTCTATATTTTCTCAGTACATCATTTCTTTATGTAATAATTAAAACTAGGGTTGTCCCGATACCAATACTAGTATCGGTATCGGCACCGATACCGAGCATTTGCCCAAGTACTTGTACTCGGGCAAATGCTCCCGATGCTTCCCCCGATACCTGGAGGACAGCTGTGAGCGGCGCGTGGGGGAGTTACAAGATTCTCCCCCAGCGGCTTTCAGCTGCTTTAGTGACATACAGCGGTGATCACTCACCGCTGACTGTCACTGCATCCTCCTTTCCTCTGTCCCCCTCCGCTGTCCCCCTCTGTTCCTCTTTCATTCTCTATGCCTCTCCTGTCCCCTCCGTTCCTCTCTCCTTTTCTGTCCCCCTCCGCTGTTCTCTCCATTCCTCTTTCCTTCTCTGTGCCTCTCCTGTCCCCTACGTTGTCCCCTCCGTTCCTCTCTCCTTCTCTGTCCCCCTCCCTTCTCCCCCTCCGTTCCGCCGTCCTCCCCCTCCTTCCTTTGTGTATGGATAGAGTCAGCTGACTCTGTCCATTCACATAACTGAAACATTGTAATCTCTTGTGATTACAAAGTGTCAGTTTATGAATGGAGAGGAGCCGCTTTCTTCTCTCCATTCATTCTCAGTGCAGCTGAGGCTGCAGAGAAAAGGGACTGGGGAATCTCTATCCTCTGTCTCTTTCTTTGTCTCAAGGGGGAGATATCAGAGGTCTGTTAAGACCCCTAATATCTCACCAAAGCCCCCCAACAGGGCTGATTAAAAAAACAAAACAAAACAAAAAAAACTAAAAAAAAAACACATATTGCAATAAAGAATAAAAAAAATTATTGTAAAAAATAAAAATTGTAAATAATAAAAAAAAAAACACACACATACAACGTTCACCCCCCCCCCCCCCCAAAAAAAAAAGCACTGTTAAAAAAAAAAAAAACACTGTCACGTGACTTTAAAAAAAAAAGTATCGGTAATCGGTATCGGCGAGCACTTGAAAAAAAGTATCAGTACTTGTACTCGGTCCTAAAAAAGTGGTATCGGGACAACCCTAATTAAAACATTTTCGAAATACACTTATTATCAGTCTGTCGATGATAAATAAATTGGTTAGCTGCAATTTAGAATTTAAAACTGCCATATAGTTAGATCTACGGCTCTTTATGCAAAGTCAGTGGCCATTATAACTCATCATTTCACAGATTTCCCTTTGTAGGTATGTAGGGGAGGCAATCTAATAAATCGTCATGGTTGCAGACATGCTGGTTTTGGTAAAATCCAAATAAAGTTGCCCTGCAAGAGAAGAGCCCTTAAAGTCATTTCTCAGAAGCCCTTATCTTCAATGTCTCTTTTTTTTTCCAGAACAGCAGCTTCCACCACAACAGAACTTAGTAGTAACATAGGTGTTGGAGGTAGAAATCATGGTGCACAGTGGGGCGACAAAGGTATCTGACAATCCCAGATGTGTTGAATTCCGAAGCCACAGATGTATGGCTAGTTTCACACGTATGATCCTGGCACAAGTGAGAATTCAGCAGGGACAGGATCACAAGAAAATACAGGGAGAACACTTACCTGCTTTCTATGTGTTGCTCCCTTACTGGATTTAGCAGTGAGGCAATGCTCCCTTACTGGTAAATACACTTCAATGTTAGTCGTCAGCAAAAGGGAAACACTTTGCTTATTTAGCTGGCTAGGGACCAACATGTTGAAAGCAGATATCACCTCCATACTGAGAACTTATCAGCGTTAGGATGTTAAAGTGGAACTAGACCTTCATATCCTTTTCAGCCAAGGAGGCTGACATCTTAGCCTCTGTTTGATCTGCAGCTGCCATGGCGCTGCACATGTGATCAGTTATGACTCCAGCCATTTGAGGACTTGACAGTTTGGTGTAAAGCACAAGCAAATGTGACAGCATTCCCAGCATGCCTGGAATGTAACTGTTTTTTGAAACCATTAAATCAATGGGTTTATTTCCTCTTTAAGTGTGACACTAACCAGTGGCAGGATCACAAGTGTCACACCAGCCTAAGCCACTTAGGTATGACTGTCCTTAAAAGAGTAAGGTATCAATCATTACACATTGAAGGGCTTGGTTTCAGTTTTTTCCCAGAGAATCATACAAAATGTCACAACTTGTGAAGTACGGAGTCCTTACTGTGATATGTACTCTAGCAATTTTTAGTTCTTCGTTATGACCTCTTTGTCAACAGAGAGCTGAATGTACCCTATATTACCAAAAGTATTGTGACACCTGCCTTTACATGCACATGAACTTTAATGGCATCCCAGTCTTAGTCTGTAGGGTTCAACATCGAGTTGGCCCACTGTTTGCAGCTATAACAGCTTCAACTCTTCTGAGAAGGCTGTTCACAAGGTTTAGGAGTGTGTCTATGGGAATGTTTGACCATTCTTCCAGAAGCGCATTTTGTGAGGTCAGGCACTGATGTGGACAAGAAGGCCTAGGCTCGCAGTTTCTGCTCTAATTCACCCCAAAGTTGTTCTATTGGGTTAAGATCAAGACTCTGTGCAGTTTCCAAATACCAGTACCCATTTTGATTACTCCACGTCTGATCCCAGGTTTCTCAGTTCAAAACTGGCAGAAACAAGGTATAAAACATCTTTCTGGTTTATACACAAGTGGATCACTTAAAAGTAGTGGCTTCTCCCCCCACTGACCTCACTGCCCCCCTCTCCTCCCCTTTCCCTCTTCCCTTCTTTCCTTTCCCCCTTCCCCCTCCTCCCCCCCTGTTTCCCCCCCCTTCCCGCCTCCCCCCTCCTTCCTTCCTCCCCCTTTCCCCTCCCTCCCTCCCCCCCCCCTTTCTTCCCTATTCTTCCCCTCCCCCTTCCTCTCCTGTTTCCCCCCCCTCCCCCCCTTTCTCCCCCCCCCCTTCTTTCCCTCCTCCCTTTCCCCCCTTTTCCCCTTCCCTCCCCCTTTTCTCCCCCCTCCCCCTCCCTTTCCCCCTCCCCCCTTCCCCCCCCCTTTTTTTTCCCCCCCTTTCCCCCCCTTCACCCTTTCCCCACTGCCATCTACCTTCACTCTCTCCTTGGTTTTTCTCCGTGCACACTGGTTTTAACTGTAGAGGCACATTATTGGCACCCCCTTATTCTATCCCTCCCTTTGACTGACTTCCTAGTCTATTTACCATTATAATTCTATCATCTAAAATTTATCTATTCAGAGGCTGTTTGTTATCCCCTGTGTCCGCCACAGGGGGAACCACTTGGGGCCTTACACACCCACAGAGAATTATTGAACGGGTGAGCTCATCCTTTTTCTACCTAAATTGTATGTAATTGTTTAATGTACTGTCTAATGATTTTGCTGCATCGATAATCTTGCTATGTATCTCTTGTGTTATGTACTTACTACAATTATTGTATGTTGTACCACAGATAGTGCTCTCCTGAGGAAGCGGTGAAAACCGCGAAACCGGTCGAGAATTCAAGCTCTATTTGTGTCCACCATTACTATGGGTTGTAATCCAATTGGTTGTATTTACTGCTTCCGTTTTTAATTACAACTGTATGTGACACTGTTATAATCTTTTAATCATGTTTTCTATTAAAATGGAATTTTTTTATATTATTACCTCTTCTTTTTTTACTTTCCCTTACTGAATACTTGGCTATATCTAGTACCGCAATAGTCCCCCCCCCCCCCCCCAGGGGTTGTTCCTCCTTTGCATGGGGTATTGAGATACTGGCCGACAGAAGCAGCTAACTGCGGCCGCTCCCTACCTCCTGCCCTTTGTTTTTGTACTAGACATTTGGGATGATGGTACTTGTACCTGGTATTTCAACTTTTTTGATCTAGACGCTTTTTCCTTCACTTAAAATGTTTGTTGATCTGAGAAAGGAATTTGCCATCCCCACCGCAGATTATTTCAAATATATCCAAGTAACACATTGGGGGTTATTTATTTATTTATGAAAGGCAAATCCACTTTGCACTGCAAGTGCACTTGGAAGTGCAGTCGCTCTAAATCTAAGGGGTAGATCTGAAATGAGTGGAAGCTCTGCTGATTTTATCATCCAATCATGTGCAAGCTAAAATGTTGTTTTTTATTTTCCTTGCATGTCCCCCTCGGATCTACAGTGACTTTTCTTCCAAGTAGACTGAAAGTGGACTTTAAAGTGCACTTGCAATGCAAAGTGGATTTTCCTTTAGTAAATAACCCCCATTGTCTATTAAGTAAACTGTGCCTACAGTTGTATGTCCACAAGAAAAATCTGGGAGTACCTTTCCACTGCAACCAAGAATACTAAATACTATATCATTATTCTATGGCCTATTAGAGGCCAAAAACACTTTTACCAAGCTCCCCCCAATAATAAAATGGGAAAAAAGATATAGGTAGGTCCTTCAACCCTCCACAATGGTCCACAGCACTAGTCACCAACTACAAAGCAACACGCGCCTCCAACCTATGTGAACCGACACTTAAAGTAAACCTTCGATGGTACATTACCCCAGTTTATATCCACAAATATGCTCAATCCGTAGCACCTAATTGCTGGAGAAAATGCGGGGAACTGGGTAACCTTCTGCATATGTTATGGGGATGTAACAAAATATTGTAATTTTGAGTATAGGTCTTTGCACTCATTTGTTAAGTCATCAAAACTCCAACAGTCCCATCACCAGAACTTGCCTTGTTAAATATAGGAATAGAAAACTTCCCTCCTCACCTCAGATTTGTGACCACCCATATCCTCTTAGCCGCTAGGCTCACCATCACCAGAAATCTGCAGACCTAGTACTAGTAGATGAGGTAATCTCCTTAGTGCACACTCATGGTGCATATGAACGCATGTTTGCAGCCTCGGAAGGGAGAATGACAGCCACTACCAGGTGTGGCTGCCATGGCTTGAATGGTTCCAAACCGACCTGTATAATACCGCTGAATTTAACTAGTGATTGTGCACTGCTTTATGATTATAATAAGCAACAAATAAGTTATCTTGGAAAGTTATGTTTGTTCTGTTACTCATGCCTAGTTTAAAAATGTGACGTACACTGTTACGCTTTCTCTGTAGAACCCAAAATAACATGCTATACTCTTCTGTTCATGTAATTGAGTATTGATTAAAATCAATAAAAATTTATTGAAAAAAAAAAAAGACTCTGTGCAGGCCAGTCAAGTTCCTCCACCCCAAACTCGCTCATCCATGTCTTTATGGACCTTGCTTTGTGCACTGGTCCAAATCATTTGGTGGAGAGCTGATTATGGTGTGGGGTTGTTTCTCAGGGGTTGGGCTTGGCCCCTCAGTTCCATTGAAGGGAACTCTTAAGGCGTCAGCATACCAAGACATTTTGGACAATTTCATGCTCCCAACTTCGTGGAAACAGTTTAGGGATGGCCCTTTCCTGTTCCAACATGACTTTGCACCAGTGCACAAAGCAAGGTCCATAAAGACATGGATAAGCGAGTTAGGGAGGTGGAGGAACTTGACTGGCCTGCACAGAGTCCTGACCTCAACCTAATAGAACACCATTGCGATGAATTAGAGCGGAGACTGCGAGCCAGACCTTCTTATACACATCAGTGTCTGACCTCACAAATGCGCTTCTGGAAGAATGGTCAAACATTCCCATAGACACACTCCTAAACCTTGTGGACAGTCTTCCCAGAAGAGTTGAAGCTGTTATAGCTGCAAATGGTGGGTCAACTCAACATTGAACCCTACAGACTAAGACTGGGATGCCATTAAAGTTCATGTAAAGGTAGGTGTCCATATACTTTGATAATATAGTGTATGTATGGTGCTTCCAGAGGTAAATGACAGGCAGCGGAGTCAAATGTTGTCCTTATCTGAACATGCTGTATAACAGTGGTTAGGGTTTTATAGCTCTTCTGGCAGAGTGTGGCATGAAGAAGAAACATAGAAACACAGAAGAGGGATGGCAGAAAAAAGATCAAGTAGCCCATAGAGTCTGCCCCATTTTTTTTATATCCCTAGTATAGATGTATGTTTTTCCCAAGTATGTTTGAATCCACTTACCGTTGACTGACTCACTATCTGTGCTGGAAGTCTATTCCAAGCATCAACTACTCTTTCGGTCAGAGCATGCAGAGCCCATTAGGCAATGTGTACTCTACAGAAACTGCAGAACCTCACTTGCTCTCTTTAATAAAACTTGAATGCATGAATACAAGAAGACAAGTCAGGAAATATGGAAGTAATATCTGTTTAATTTACAAACATCAGTTGCATTACTGATATCAGTCCAAATATGACAAAGCACACTGCATTATACATGTACACCTAATTTCTTTGTAAATACAAATAAAAAATGTTGAACATAACAAATGTATTGTACAGAGTGCCTGCTTGTTTCTTTATTTAAGGGAAGGAGAACACAGCCCACTACCGACCATTAACAATCATATACTGGATTTAGCAGCAGCTTATTAACATGGGAGCCACGTGTTACTATGGTAGTTTTATTACGGGGGAAGCCACAGTTGTGAACGGAATAATCTGCTCTAAAAACAGATACAACTTCATGGGGGGGAAAATTAAGGAACTTCCTCTAGTCTAGTGACGTTCATCTGCCTACAACACAATTTTAGTTTCTTTACGTAAATATACATTAAATTTATATTATATGTAGGGAAAATACTTCTATATCATTTTTGATCTAATGTAAACACACTCTATTGTACATTTGTCACCATGCGCCCTAACATTGAGAACACGGCGCATATCACAACCACATTATTGAACACAAAAACTAGTTCATCTGACACATGTTAGTTCTAGAAGAGGAAAAAAAAATCCTGACCTTTGAGTCATTTTGCATTTATCAAAATAGAAAAATATCAGGACAAATATAAATTAATATATATTAAAGCATTGGAAAAAAAGGGATAAACTAAAATTGTTAACAATGATGTACTCTGGTACAATAAATATGTCTTATTCAATCTGAATACTGCTTATAAACTTTTTTTTTTTCCTTAGAAGTTGTAAAATTATTCCTAATTAAAACAAAAAAAAAAAAAACTACCTGCTTTTTTTGTTTTCTAATGGCCCAGTTAATTATTTATATTACAAAAATAAAACAAAATAAAAAAATAATACTGGAAAAGGCTAGATGAAGACCTCTGTATGCTTCTTGTGCTATCACATGACATTAACAGATTGAAAAGATGAGTCTACTCTGGGCTAATTCTCAGTCCCATCCTTGGTTCTTGTCTAGATGACTTGAAATGCATCAGAGCTCCCGATACGTTTCAGCGGTTTAGTTGGGGTGCACTCAGTGCTTCAGGATTTCAACTTGATCCCTTATCATTCACAGCTTTTCCTTTATCATAATTGTGTGGTTTTCCCATCGGTGGGGCTAAAGAGGGCTGATATGTCACAGCCAATTAACAAACCTCATATCCGGGACAAAAAACCCCCCGACTTTTCAACTTGACGGCAGAACACATCAAGAATCTTCTTTATCTTCAGAATGTTGTAAATAGCAAACCATGTTGATTAGCAATTGCAATTCCTCTCACTCAAGAGAGATCTACTTAGACTTGTGTGTCAATGTCCATCTGACATATCTTCTTCTTTACTAGAAGTCCTAGATAAGAACTTACATTTTTTTGCTTCTTTTTGTTTTTTTTTTTTCATTGCCAGTGAAGAAAATGTCATTTTTTTTCTTAATAAAAATAAGTCTGTTTCTGTATTTTACAATATAATTCAAAATATTTTCCACTATGAAATTTGAATTAGTCCAACACGGTCAAAAGGTATACAACTTTGTCAAAAGACTCGTGACGGTTACATATTTAGGAGGGGCACTTTGTACAGCCACACTTTATGACTTTCTCGACTTCGTCCACAAATGAGGAACCGTCGGTGCACTCAAAAACATATTTCCGTCTCTTGCTTCTCAAGGGTCCGCAGCACTGACCATTGGAGCAGCCTCCTCTGCATTCTAGTCTCGATACCTTCTCGGTCGTCTGGCAAGCTGCATAACCTTGCTGTTTTTGGTAATAATCTCTGATCCGTTCCCCTCGGCAAGAGATTTCTGGAAGAAAAATATCACATCGTTATATTGGCATTTTAATTAGAAGCCAATTATTGATAAATTTCCATTTTGTATGCATGGACATATTTAAAGCTATCCTGAAGCTGAAAAAAAAAGAAAATAAATTAAGCTCTTTCAAAAGAGCATATTTTAGAACTACCTGTTTTGGCGCCAGTTTGTAGAATACTCTATTCATTGCTGAGCAAAGCCTTCTTAAGGCTCTTCACATCCAGCACATTTTCTATGTTGGAAACCAATAGCCCTTGCCATGTTTTCTGGTTCGTCTGTCTGGTCCCTACATCACCGCTGTGTCCAAAACTGATGTAGGGGCTGGCAGAAAGAACAAGATAACAAAGGGGAAGGAAATGTGAAGATGCTTGGGGCAGCTTTGCACAGCAATGAAGATTTTAAGATTGGGCACTGGGACAGGTAAGTAAAACGTGTTCTTTTGCAGGAGGTTTTTTTTTTTTTGACAGGGTCAGTTTAAAGAGGATAGCAGAGTGATGACCAACAGCTGAGCTCCAAGCCAATATTAAAAAGAACAAAATTTATTGCAGTTATGTATCCAACAAAAAGTTTTTAAAATATAGCTGGTTTAAGTCAATTAATTAGTTTTTTGAAATTCCTGCACAACAAAGTGCATTTAGTGAATTCATTGCAAAGTGCTGCCAGTTGTGCACAGGACACATACTGACAAGAAGGGAGGGCATAAAAATGTCCATGTGTTGATGCTCCTTTATTATCCAACCAGCTAGCTGGGGCAAAGAGGTGACCCCACTGTGCTTCTAAAGTATAATAGTGTATGCCTTACAAAACGTTATTTTTTTACCTATGTAGTTCTCACTGGAGTTCAGCTTTAAATGAAATATTTAATGGTACCCAATATCTATAAGAAGCATAACCACACTGACTCAGTAAATAGGTGTGGGGCTCACAGTCTTTAATAAATAGTGTTGTACCCTAAGCATCTAGTTTTGTAGAAATATACCAACCACAGTATAAAATAAAGAAAAAAACTGCGCTTGGAAAGGAAAAAGAAAAAACAAGCTGCGGTCATAAGTGTGGCCCACCAAAATAAATCAAAAAAGGAAAAACCGCGCTATGACCAACCACAGTGCCTTCTGCCATTTTTAGGGTGCCATTATCATTTTTATTCAGATCATGGCATCAGTTAATTTTATGATACAGAAGACTATGTCAAAACTGGCAAAATGTTAACATTTACTTGTACAATCTCAATCCACTGTGCTCAACATTCAGAAACTAGTCATCGTAACTGTTACCCATCATTCAATACAGACCAGTCATTAGTCTGTAGGCAAACCATAATGAAAATATTAGCTTGCTAAGAGTGAAGGTCTATTTCTAGCCACATGCAAATACCTCAAGGCAATATATGTTAAATGTGTTCCTTAGCAGATATGTTTTTTTTTTTTTTTTACATAGTTACATAGTAGGTGAGGTTGAAAAAAAAGTCCATCAAGTCCAACCTATGTGTGTGATTATATGTCAGTATTACATTGTATATCCCTGTATCTTGTGGTCGTTTAGGTGCTTTACATTTTTTTAAACTATCGATGCTTCCCGCTGAAACCACCGCCCATGGAAGGGAAGTTCACATCCTTGCTGCTCTTACAGTAAAGAACCCTCTACGCAGTTTAAGGTTAAACCTCTTTTCTTCTAATTTTAATGAGTGGCCACGTGTCTTATTAAACTCCCTTGGGCAGAAAAGTTTTATCCCTATTGTGGGGTCACCAGTATGGTATTTGTAAATTGAAATCATATCCCCTCTCAAGTGTCTCTTCTCCAGAGAGAATAAGCTCAGTGCTGGTAACTTTTACTCATAACTAATGTCAACCAGTCCCTTTATTAGTTGTATTTATAGTTTATTAGGGTATTTATTACCTGCTACCCTCAAACCATTTTAACCCTAGCCTAGACCATTGCTGATTAACCACTTGCCGCCCGCCCACCGTCAAATGACGGCTGGGCAGTGCGGCTCTCGTTCTGGATAGACGTCATATGACGGCCTCCCAGAATGACCGCTCTCACGAGCCCCCGGGGGCGTGCAGTGTGCCGATCGCGGGCACGCAGAGCGGCGATCGTGGCCGTGCCGCGTTCTGAGGACACAGCGCAACCCCGATCTGTGTAAAGAGCCACGTCTCTTTAACCATGTAATCGGCTGTGTCCAATCACAGCCGGTCACATGTAAACATGGAGATGATGATAATCGGCGCTCCTCGCCTCACACTGACACATTGTGAGGAGAGGAGAGCCGATCAACGGCATCTCCTCACAGAGGACATCTAGGGATGTAATCAGGGCACTGATCTTCAGTGCTCTGATTAAAATTAAGTGCCAGCAATGCCACTGCCAGCAATCAGTGCCAACCAGTGCCCACAATTTCCAACAATCAGTGCCCACAAGTGCCAGCAATCAGTGGCCATCAGTGATGCCAGTCAGTGCTGGCTATCAGTGCTGTCCATCAATGCCCATCACTGCTGCCCATCAATGCTAATCACTGCTGTCCATCAATACCACCCATCAATGCCCATCAGTGCCGCCTATCCTTGATGCCTATCTGTGCCCACCAGTGCTGCCTATCTGTGCCCATTGCCACCCATCAGTATTGCCTATCAGTGCTCATCAGTGACACATATCAGTACCACCTATCAGGACCCATAAGTGCGGCATATTCATGCCTTCTAATCAGTGCCCATAAGTGCTGCCTCATCAGTGCCCATAAGTGCCACCTCATCAGTGCCCATCAGTGCTGCCTTATCAGCGCCCATCAGTAAAGGAGAAAAATGACTTGTTTACAAAATTTACTGACAGAAACTAAGAAAAACTTTTTTCTTTTTTCAAAATGTTTTGTCTTTTTTTTTCTTTTTTTATAAAAAAAATAAAAAACCCAGGAGTGATTAGATACCACCAAAAGAAAGCTCTATTTGTGTGAAGAAAATGATAAAAATTTCACATGGTTACAGTGTAGCATGACCGCGCAATTGTCATTCAAAGTGTGACAGCGCTGAAAGCTGAAAAATGGCCTGGGCAGGAAGGGGGTTAATTGCCCTGTATTGAGGTGGTTAACCTAATTACATCTCTGTATCCCCTGTTTCCACTAAATGGCTGTAGTAGGCCAATATTTTCCCCAAATATCTAAGCAATATTGTCTGGGAAATGTTAGCCCAGTCACCCTGATTTAACAGGTGCTGCCTCTAACCCCAGTACCTTTTAAAATAATACCAATTTACTCAACTTCCAGAAAAGTTCTGCAAAATCCTGAACTAAGTTTTAACTCAAAAAAAAATACTAGATTTAAAGTCATACTAGATTTAAAATGCCCTCATTTATAAAAACAGATTTGTCTCTTGAGGTATTAAAGTGACATGCAGAAACATTTTAAAATTGATTGTTGTAATAATGTCAACAAAAGCTTAATCAATCCCCAAATGCCTCAAATTTCTGAGCACTTATTTCCAATTTTTCTTTTTTTAAGGGTAGATAAGATTTAGGCTGAGCAGCCCATTGGGAGCAGCAGCCAGCTAACACTTGTTGACACGCCATCCCTTCTGGCAAATGGTAGAATTTTCAGATTCCTTCTGCAGACCTCAAACCTCCTGATTTAAAGTTTGCCTGCAAATTGGATCTGTGTCTTAATGCTGGATAACAGAGGGTTAAAAAGGTTAAATGCACATCATGGGCCACCATCATCTCAATTTTTCTACATCTTAATAACCATATTTTTTTTTGTTACAAAATTTCTCACAGTCTATGAACAACATATACAGCATTATTACAATGACAACAAAATTGGTTGCTTAAATCTTTTCTTTAATATAAAAGTCCATATTCAGTGTGCTTAGTCTGAACAGCTGGTTTTGTTTACATCGGGGAACTGTTTCAGAGAGTATGCAATTTAATTTATTAGACCTCTAGCTCAATATTATTCAATCTGCTGCTTAATACAAGTTACATTCCACAAGCTTCATAAATTACCAAAGTATAAACCAGCTAAAAATGAGCCATCTGTTAATCACTTCCCTGGCCCCAAACCCCCGCCCCCCAGTCACATCGATGCTGAAGACAAAATAAATAAATGCCAGCTGAGGGAAAAGAGGAGAAGACATTGATATATGGCGGAAGGAGACACCACAATGAATGGAGGTGGGAGGGGAGAGAAGTGAACTCTTGTTATTCAACCATCTCACCTGTGGAATTCTTTGAGATATATCAGCGGAGGCTGAAAGGAGTGAAGAGCAGAGCATGTGATAAGGCAAAGTGTGAAGTCATTATCCATTACAGAAAGAAAAAGTTAACAGAAGAGAGTGATCGGCAAAGCTAAAAAAGATTTAGGTCCATTGGTAGATGTACACAGGATGTGTAGGAAAATGGAAAATTGCATTTGTTTAGGACTGCTTTGTGTAGTAATGCGCAAGGGTCTCTCTCCCCACAACTCCAGAGAAATACAATTACAGAATGAAGGCTAAGTTCACCTTAAAAAAACAAATGCACATATTTTTTGCATGAGAAAAATATATATTTATTATTATTTATTTTTTTAAATTTTTTTTTACAGGAGCCTGCAAAGTAATGCAACCGTGATCACTGGATCAGCCAATGCAATTTCAGGCTCCTGCAAACACTTCCTCCAGTTCTCTGACCATACAGTGCCTCCATACAAGTTGTAGAGCTGGAGCAGTGTCAATGGACTACACGTGTGCTGATTACCACATTCGTAGTCCATTGAGAACTACAAGTTTGTCTGCTGTGGTGCAAGATGGGACTTGTAGTTCAATCATTCACAAATTTTTGTTGAATGAATGACACAGCTGTGTGGGTAGAGTTCCATGAAGCCACATAAAATCTAAAAGAGACAGGGAGAAAAGGGACATTTACACCATGTTACACCCTAAATACGGTTGTAACATAAACATGGTGCAAAAGGTGAACTTAGCCTTTGAAGCAACCCTATCTGTATCAAAAATGTAAATTTAAGGCATAACTTTAAAAGAAGACTGCAATTACATCTTTCCTGCAGCCTGCATACACCACTCCGATCTTGAGAAAACTTCATGTAAAGTCTGAAGGGAAACCAACCCTCCTGGAAATGCCGATCCCCTGGATCCCCCACAGTTCTCACTGGTTCCTCCTGCTGACCTTTACCCATTATAGGATATAGCAGTGACATTAAAGTGGTGTTCCGGCCGAAATTATACTTTTTAAATAAAAATACCCCTATAATACACAAGCTTAATGTATTCTAGTAAAGTTAGTCTGTAAACTAAGGTCCGTTTTGTTAGTTTATAGCAGTAGTTTGTTATTTTAAAAATTTACAGCAGGCCGTGGCCATCTTAAGTGTGGGCATCAGAAGCCAGACTGTATTTCTTCCTGGATCTCACCCTTGCACATCTCTCACATGCTCAGTGCAGCACAAGCAGTGTAATAGGTTTCAGGTCAGGTGTCCATAGCAACAGCAGTTTCAGAGGAAGTTGCCGCCCCTTCCCAGAAGGCATTGCAAACAGGAAATGATGCGATGGGCCGCGGCCAGGGAGGAGGAAGTGAAAAATGAATACAGCAGATATACAGTAGGTGCTGAGAAAAAAAAAAATATATCCAATTCTTTTACAGTGCACAGTTTAGTGAGGGATGCTGAAGAGTTATAAAAGTGAGTGGAACTCCACTCTAAGGTCAGCAAGAGGAAGCATCTAGAGCTGTTGAGGACCCAGGAACTTGGTTTCCCTTTGGACTTTACGTGAAGATTTCTCAGGGGGTATTGTTCGTGAACAGCAGGAAAGACGATTATTTACAGTCCTCTTTTACAGTAATGCCTTGATTTGAAATCTTTTGTATAGTGACTGTGGAGATGATTCACTAAAGGCAAATAGACTGTTCACTTTGCAAGGGAAGTTGTACTTTGCAAGAAACTTTTTCCCCAGTGAAAGTGAAACTCTGCTGACTTCCATCATCCAATCATGTACAGGCAAAATGCTTTTTATTTTTCCTTGCACATGAGTGGGTATTCTTTGCAAAGTGAAATTTCACCACATTCACTAAGCTCTAAGGAAAATGTCTTTGCAAAGTGCAATTTTCCTTTTAAGGCCTATTTGCCTTTAGTAAATCAACCCTAATGCTATTATATTTTACTGCATAAAACAATAAACCACTTGCGTTTATGGCTATATTGTATGAATTTTATATGTCTGATGTGTGT
Organism: Lithobates clamitans; assembly: GCA_037952925.1. NCBI lineage: Eukaryota > Metazoa > Chordata > Amphibia > Anura > Ranidae > Lithobates > Lithobates clamitans. The sequence continues at coordinate 2,229,840 of JBBGZY010000381.1, read as the reverse complement.
GTGTGTGTGTGTGATTATGCTGGACCGCTAGAAGTGAAAGTTGATTCAGATGGATCTACTGTAAAGAGATTTTTCCTTTAAAGAAGCATATCTGTGGTTGTGATATGGTACAGGTGGACCCTATGCTAGTCCTAGGCTAATACATCTCTCACAGCAACTAGGGAAGTGCTTGACAGGCAGTAAATTCTTTGGTATGTACTGAGGAGCACTTGGTACAAAGTTCATCTCACTTGAAAGCCTTTTTGAAACATTTAATAGTTAAGAGCCTCAAAAACAGCCAATTTTTTTGGGGAAAAGGAGCCTCTCCCTTCCAAAGGGATTGAGCAGTCAATGGCTGGCTGCCTTTATTGCTGTCCAAAGACATTAGTCTTCATAAAGCCAGATCCTCTAGCTCACCCTGATGTGATTTCATTAACATCGACTGCTCAAGCCCTAAAAAAGGGGGAGACTATTTTCCCCTGAAACATGTTAGCTGTTTATAAGGCTCTTGACCATTAAAGGTTTCAAAAAGGCTATCTAGTGAGATGAACTTCTGTACCAGGTGCTCCTCAGTACACTCCTAAGAGATATATTTTATAGGAATTCATATATCTACACAAGATCACTTTCTATTTCAATTTATAGATGTAGAAACTGGATGCTTATGATGATTTACCTTTATCACAGCTGTCTCCGGTATAGCCACTGTTGCACTCACAGTAGGCTTTCCCAAGGCCTGAAAGTCGGCATTTGCCATGTTTACATTTAACAGATTGGCAAGGGTTAAACTGTTCTTCAATTTCATCACACAGAACTCCACCATAGCCCGAGGAACATTTACAGCTGTAGGAAAATGCATTGATCGGCAGGCAGGTGCCATGTACACATCTGTAAAACAGTAAGAAAATTCCAATGTCACATCACAAGGTTTACCAGCTGCCCAAAAATGTAACATATACTATTGAATGGAACGTAAGGCAAACTAATTATACCATCCTAGTGGAAAATTAGATAAACAAGGCAAGAATGTCATTTTGGCAATTGTCTGTCCCTACGAGATGGGGTAAGAGTTCAAATAGGAAATAAGACTGCCCTCTGGCCAAAAGGAAGAAAAGAAGAAAAGTTTGTTGCTAGGGTCTACATACACTTCAAATCACCCATTAGCTTTCACACCAATCAGCAAGGAGCTTTCCCTGCCACGGATCTGCCTCCCCTCAACAAGTTAACCAGTCTCATATTTCTGGGTGCAATATAAGAGTCTTGGGTATTCTCCTAAAATCCCCCAAATGTATGATGGAATTTTACATATACTGAATATTTATATATATATTTTTATACTTAATATATATATATATATATATATATATATATATATATATATATATATATATATATATATATATATATATATATTTATTATTAACTATCAACAACATAAAATTAAACTGATACATACAAATTTTAAATTGTTTCATGCACTAAAATTACATCTGGAAGCCATCTCCAACTACTAGTCTCCACTACCAGAAAACTCCCCCTTTAAAATTGTTCAGGAGAATTTCACACTCTTCTCAGCAATTATAATAAACAAATAAATTGTCTCCAAGTATATACTGTATTCCTGCCAAAGGAACATATGTGCTAGGTACTCTGAACATCCCTCAGCTGGGAGCTGTCAGAGCAGCATAAATTCAATATAAAAATAAAAAAGGCACTGGAATACACAGGCTGAAAAATGTAAGGTTGAGCAGTTCACAACTGATAAGAAAATGTATGCCAGAAAATGGAAATCTGACATCCTTCTCAGATAGATAAAAGAGTATGTACTTCAGACTACGATCTGTGTGTTTGCAACAACACTTTATCATATGAATTATTTTAAAACTTTTTACCTGCCAAATCACTGATGTAAAAAAATTGCTGGGTTGCCAAATGTTTTGTGCTCTAAATTACATTTATCAAAGCAAAAATTCCATAGTTGCTCATGTGCCACTGCAGACACTTCATAATAACTTAAAACATAACTTCTAGGGAAGCTATCTTTGAAACAAGAAGAGGACACCAAGGGCCATGTCATGTGATCCTGAGTGCTCAAAATTATAGGAAAATCCATCCTGTGATAAATATGACCCTCCTTTTTAACACTGATCGCTAGATCGACTTCTGTCGATTGGACAAGCTGGAAAGCTTTCATCGATCAGCAGCTAAAGCTGCTGATCAGTGTATTCTGAGAGCCCTGCTTTCAAAATACAAAGTACTGGTGGGGGATTCTTCCATCCACCTCCTTTGTGTGGCCAGCTATAGTTACTGACTTAAAGGAAGTACTTTATGAAAATCAGGTGTTCTGCTCTGACTTGACTCCAGTCCAACCTGCTGAATACTTGTCCAGGGTCAATGATTTAAAAATTACCAAAGCCAGAGCTATCCAGGCAACTTTTTTTTCAGATGGAGGTTAGCAATGGCAACCCACATGTTTGTTTCATGATATGTTTCCTTTAAAAAATAAGTCCTCCTAGTATGTTACTAAAATATCAGGTTTGGTTTTTGATTTTGTGATGCAGCCTGACAGAACAAAGTGGACCTCCATTCAGATTTTTCAAAGAAGTGAAAGTTCTAGACTGCCTGACTGCTCTAGAGCTGATGCCCTAGCTTTAGGAATGTGTAATGGAAAGAGGTCAAAAGCAGCGGCAGTTTCCAAGACTGGTAGCCAGTAGCACTTAGGCCTACTTAGACCTGGTCATAGTAGCAGTAACCTATACTATATATTATAGTAATTTCAAGAGAACAATTTTCTCAAAACTATCAATAGTTCCAAATACAAACACGTACTTATTTCCCAGACAAGGGTCGTTGGACTGTTGATCACAGAGAGGTCCTGACCAGCCTCCTTCACACTCGCAAGTGAACCCAGACTGACTTGTGGCCAGACAAGTTCCATGCACGCACAACTTCTTGTGGCATGGCTCACATCCATGAACAATTCCTGTCGGCAGATTAAACTTCTTAAAGTCTTGTAGATCGTTGTTTACATGCAGGTTTCGGATGCAACCTTGAAAGCTGGTTCCATTCTGTCCAGGAGCTTGCCGCAAAACAGCAACATTGTTTTTCATAGGCATACCTGTAGTGCACAAAGAATGTAAAATACTTCTAATGAAATGCACAAGACCCCAATACATATAAAAACAGCCATACAATAGTTCAACATCCAAAACCTTCTAATTGCCCCTGCACATGCAATCTACAAAAGCAAGTCTCTTCTAGAGTCCCTCATAAGAGAATTGTTGTCATAGATGGATTGAATTTTGTCCGGTTCAGCAGAGACTGCCTGAAATTCGGTCCATCTATGAGCTGAATGGTTGTGTTTTGACTTCAGTATAACCAGCCTGTCAGATTTTTTGCATGCAATTCGTGCCAGCGGCTGTAGCCGCTAGCAGTAATCATTGTGTTCTGCCACCAGGGAAGGCTCACTGCTGGCAGAACACAATAGCACTGTGGGAGGGACTGACTGTATTGATGGTGGAATAGAGCAATTTTCTTTCCTGAAACCCATTGCTGCAGGAAAGAAAATTACATCATCTATGGCTTGGCTAACTAAAGATAATGTACTGTAGCTATTCTTGAAAGTGATTTTAGTGCTTCTCACACATGTACAAAGGGACTACAGTGTTTTGTATGTGAAGATATTCTCATTGTGTACAGCACTTTATCACAGTCTCTGAATCATAGGCATACATAGAAGAAATATGGGCTTAGACACTGAGCGTGTTTTTTTCCAATAATGAATGGTACTTCAAATTTCCATGGTGAGGATCTACTACCATCCAGTATGCCCCCACACTATTTGTCTGTGCCAGGGCAGCACCAATAGGCTATCCTACCAAGAGTTAATTATGAAAAGTCCAACTGTCATTCAGCATCTCAGGACATCACTGTGACATCCAACTCTTCCATATCTAACCATCCTATAGTGGCCATTTACAAAGCTGGCCAGGCCAATATGGTAGGTTTGGCTTTATTTGTGTGGTGTGATTTAATTACACCTTTTCGAAGTACCTCAAAACCTTTTTAAGTCAAAGGCATCCTATGCTCACCACCATTCCATATTTCTCTCCATAAATGTAGATGCCCTTTAAGCAGTTAAAGTCAAGGCTTTGTATTAGGATAATTCTTGGTACATGTCCGCAGGTCTGTGACAAGTATACATGCTGGTAGGTTAATTGGCTCCTGCCCAAACTGACTCTAGTATGTATGTGAGATAGCAAGCTTAAGATTGTAAGCTCCTTAGGGGCAGAGACTGATGTGAATGCACATTATTTAAAAGCATTGCGTAATTTGCTGGCACTATAAAAATACCTGCAATAAATCATTAAGTATAGGTCAGCCTGATTTATTATATAGATCATAGAACACTGTGATAAGTACATACAACTACACAATGCCATCAAGTGTAGCAGGTCAGGTTTCCTTCCACTTTAATCAACTGTACAAGATATATAGGAGACAAGTCTTTGTCTCTAAGTCAGACAATCAACTCTATAGAAAACCCTCAGACCTCTCACAAATACAGGCTACTTCCTGAGATCGATATACTTCTCCAGGAGTTTGGGGCATCATCACAAGGTCAGAACATACATTAATCATAGTGATATGTGATAAACAAATGCACCATTATCAGTGGCGTGACAAACCAATATCTTTTACCTCCTATATATAGCGGAGAGTCGAAGCCGAGAGAGGATTGTTTTGACAAATTAGTGATGGTCTTAGGGTTTCCTCCATCTACTATCAGTGACAGCGTTTGATCCAGGCTTACAAGTTCCACAGTGTGAAAGTGGCCATCATTTATTGTCTCAACGCTGTATTAAGAAGAGAACAAGGAAAACAAGACAAGTTAATACACCATGATAGAGACAACCACACAAATCACTGAACGCATGTACTGTGCTGTCAAATCAGGTTTAAAGTCCAAACACTTCCAAACAGCTAAATACACAGTTGGAAAAAATAATATAAAATGTATGTCCTCCTTCTAAGCCAGGTATAGATAACTTAAAGCATATTTAAAGCAAATCACTTCAATCTCGTATTATTGTTGTTTTTAAAAGTCATTTGCAATCTTATGTTATACCCGCACCTATCATTAAATAATACACAATGATCCTATTATTAAAGTGTTACTAAACCCACAACAGTAAAATCAGTCTGTATATGCTATAAAGCATGCTTGTTATACTCACTGTGGAACCTAAGGGGTTAATCCTCTGCATTGTGTAAAAAGGCTAATTGATCCTGTATGCACAGATCCTTCCCTCCCTGCACTGTCTGGATAAGACAGAGCCTTTGGAGTCAGGCTGCACATGCTCAGTTTGATGTGCATTGCTAGAGAGGTTTTTTTGTTTATTGGGAGTGTGCATGTGATCAGCACAGGGCCAATCAGCACTGTCCAGACATGTTCAGACAGGGGGTCAGGAGCCCTGCAGCCTCATAGGACAGCTCAGTGCAGTATGAAAACTCCTCCTACAAGCTTCACCAGGAACGGAGAGAAATCACAAGACTGCTATATACTGCTGTTGAGAAAAGGTATTTAGATGTTTATATTTATTAAAATAATTGCATTTCCATGTTCTGTGTACTGAGAGCAGATATAGCGAATGCCGGGTCCTGGGTTTAGTAACACTTTAACGCTTGTTCAGGCACTTCCTTTTATAATAGGACGACAATGTCCTGTCCCTGGCTCCTATTTGTGCTCTGTGTTGTCACCCTGTCACACAGGCTACGAGTGGTCATTTCAATATACATTATGCAGGCATTATCCGCTGTTGTCACCATCAGGATACCCGCCCTGAAAAATGCCATGCAGCCATTGAGGAAGTGCATGTAGACTAAAAGTGGCTGCAAAAAGCCAGAAGGAGATCAACAGCACCGATGCAACAAGGGTTAAAAAACAGTGAAGTATTGTATTTTAAAAAATGTCAGTTGATTATTGTTTATGATATACAGTTCTTTAACAAAATAAATGTCATTCAGTTAGGGCTCAAGAATTCTTTACTCAGGGACCCCAATTCTGGCATGCTTGGGTAGTTCTTCAATGGCTAATCTGGAGAAATTAGTAGGAAGATGAGGAAGAACTGCAAAGGAATTCTGGATTACAAAGTGTAAACTCAGGAAGTCGCTGAACGACTGCTCAGAATGCTGTTTCTGGCTCTCCAGTCTATTTAACACTTTTTGGAAAGCAGCTCAGTAAAGTGTCATGCTGTGTAACATATTCCATTACTGCTGTTTTATGGCTTCTGCTCCATGGTGTTCAACTGATTTATTAATTAGCACTATGCTGGATGTACTATGCACACAATATGCCCAATCAAGGAAAGACAAGCTTTTCTAATCATCAATGCCTTGTATCCCTAAGGGAAGAATTACTGCATAGGAAGAGGAAGCTGAGAGTCTGATAGAGGTTACACCAGATGTGCCAATTCTTTAAAGTGTATATCAAGACAGAATTGAAAAAAAAACAAACACGTATGTAATGAATCTCTGCAATACATGCAGGTTTTCACATGTTTTATGCCTTTTAAATTCTCGCAAGTATAGAAAACCTATACCTGTTGTGAACATTTTTGTGCAATGAATAGTGTCAGCCCTGCCCATTGTCTTTTGCTAAGCTACTCAACTATTCCCGGTGTCTTCTAATTTAAAGCATAGGGACTAACTGACCTGTGGAGCAAGATAAGAGGAGGGTGGGCTAAATAGTTCCTTTGAGATACCACAGGCAGAGGGTACAGGACAGCTCTGAAAGATGAACAGGAGTAAGGCCAGCCTTGCAGGGTGCAAATTTCTTTCCTGCTACCATGGCTTGCAGGAAAAAGATTCACATGATTCCCACATCAACACAGACTGTGCTGACAGGGAAATCCCTCCTGCTGAGCAATTGTCAGCTTCAAGCGGGGGGGGGTTAGGGGGTAGGGGGGAGCAGGGAGGGGCAGGGGAAGCCGTGTCCGCTGGGAGAAGAGAATCTGGCAGGCTGGTTCTACCCAACTTGATCGATTGATCAACTCGGAACATTTAGCCTGGCCATTAATGGTTCCAATCTCAGTCGGTTTCTTCTGAACTGACTAAGATTAAAACCGTGTATGGCGGTTATATAGGAGAAGTTAATTGATATAGTTCACAAACGCTTTAACTAGAAGATTACAGGACAGCCTGGTGTCCTTGCCTAGGTGGTTCCTAGCAAGAGCAGAGCCAAACAGCCAGTTTTATTGTAGATGCAAACATGAGTTTAAATGGGAGGCAGAAAAACTTTACCGCGTACACACAAGCGGACTTTTCGACCGGACTGGTCCGACTGACTTTAGGCGGACTTCCAACTGACTTTCCCAACGAACGGACTTGCCTACACACGATCACACCAAAGTCCAACAGATTCATACGTGATGACGTACGACCAGACTAAAATAAGGAAGTTGATAGCCAGTAGCCAATAGCTGCCCCAGCGTCGGTTTTCATCCGTCGGACTAGCACACAAACGAGCGGACTTTTCTATAGGAACTGGGTCCGGAGGAGTTCCGGCAGAAAGATTTGAAACATGTTCCAAATCTAAAGTCCGTCAGATTTTCGACCGAAAAAGTCCGCTGCAGGTCCGATGAGACCCACACACGGTCGAATTGTCCGCCGGACTTGGTCCGTCAGACCAGTCCGGTCGAAAAGTAAACTCGTGTGTACGCGGCATTAGTGTTTATTTAAAGGGTCATTCCAACCAAAACTGATCCTCGATGCTGTGGTGTTAAATCATCTGCTTCCCATGTCTATCAGAGATGCCAGTCCCAAAGTCTGCTGTGGTAATTATAAATGGGCTTATTTTCCCTGTTGGATTTTATATTGTGCAGGTATAGGAGGAGCGGTAACACACATGAAAATTCACCTATTTTGTAACAAGTGGAGTGACACTCCAGATTGGGCACAACTGAACCAAGAACTATGGCAAGAAGAATTTCCCACTAGCGTGAGATAAAAAGTCAGTGGGGATCATTCATTCTAGAGATATGAACTCACCTACAACTGAAATAAATCTTTTGTGGAAGCCCCCTTTAAGTTCATGCCAGAGAGTTGCCTGTGGTCATCTCTTTTATACATGTGTGCTAATCACTTCCAAATACAACGTTTTAACCATGTTCTGCAGAGTGGTAAACGCTTAAGCCTATTTGACAAAAGTGTTCAGATTAACTGGCTAGTTGGTTTGGGAGGGGTGGAGGTAAGTAATTTAAAAGAGAAGTTTTAAATAAGTTTGGAGTACTAAAATAACAAACACACATACTCACCTACATGCTGCAGAATCAGTCTGATGTTGCAGCTGTCCCCCGCCAGCTCCAAGACCAAGAACTGAGCGATCAGATGATATCTGATCGCTCAGTTCTCGATCTTCCTGGAGCGAAGTCACCACTTTCTGCTAACCATGAATATGGCTGTTTAAAGCTGAAACATGTCAACTTTCTGTGCTGTTTACACCACTTTACAAAAAAAAAAATTCAAGCAATACTGTGATTTACCATAGTGCTGGCTAATTTCCTGTATTACATGCGTTGGTGGCTCTTAGCAATCTGCTCCTGAGTACCATTAGTTTCAGCCGTGACTGATACCAGGGGAGGTAGTAGCACTGCACCTTTGCTGTTTGATTGGCCACTCTCTGTTCTGCCTCGCCAGAGAACACACAGCTAGCTCTTAATCAGGCAGCTGGATGGATCCTAAAATTATTATTATAGGGATCCTTCCAGAGCCTGAAGCAGCTTTGTGAAGTCAGTCAACAACAGGCTTTAGCTGGCTGTCGGCTGATTCTGGATCACAGGAGAGCAAAAGTAAGTGCACTTTAGTGACCCAGAAGAGAATTATGGCCTAAAAAGCTTTGGCCGTACTTCTCTTTTAACTGAAGTTGAACATGTACAGGATTGCTTTACCACTGAGCACAGTAGGCCTTTGCCTATAAATGGAAGTTGGAAAAGTGGCAAATTTTCACGCCATAATTTTAGGCACACATTTTTCCCATGATGAGTAGAAATACAATCATCCCATAAAAACAAATTTACAATAGTATAAAACGAGCATCACAGTGGCTTAGTTGTTAGCACTTTGGCCTTGCGGCACTGGAGTCCCTGGTTCAAATCCTGGTCAGATAATATCAGCATGGGGTTTGCATGTTCTCCCTGTGCTTTCAGGGGGTTTCCTCCAACACACTGATAAGTTAATTGTCTCCTTTCCAATTTGGCCCTAGCTTGTATGCACATGTACTTGGCATTGCTGTCATTTACCATTAAAAAAAAACATTTTTTTTTCCAAACACATTCTGTAAAACCTTTGTTTTGTGGCCATTGTAGTTACAGATAACGCTTACTCATCCAGAGATTTAAATTGCTCTGGCAGTCTCTTAGTTCCGCAGCCGAAGGTATTAGGCCTGATCAGATATATCCATTCAGGAATTTACCTCCTGCGTGGAACCCATTAAAAATCACTTTGTAATACAAATGCTAGGCTTTGAGAAGAAACACAAGAATGGACCAAGAACGGACAACAGATGGGTAAGCATGTGGAAATCATCTACAATATCATTGTATGTTGCATAATGAGGTTTATGATTGGGATTGTGATTAAACAGATTTGTGAAAAATGTAGGTAAAGGCCAGCGAGCGAGCACTGGCACCTCTTGCAGACATGCCAGCGCCAGATGTGCGCGGTAATCACACTGTTTCCAGCGAAAGGCACGTCACACTAAGCTTTATTTGGCCGTGTTTATTTTGTATGATGGCCAAACACAGGTTAGCCTGCTTATGAAACACCTAGGAGAAGGAATGGGAAGGAGACTGTATTATGTATTGTGCTCATAATACACTAGATAGACTTGCCTCAGCCATGCTAAGCGAATATTAATTACTTGTCTCTGTATCACAAAGTAATGACTGCATACCTCTTTAACAATAAGCTAATTATCTTATAACTATTAGTCTTCCATACTGTTTTAGATTTAATTTCCCATTATTCACTCTAGATATGGCGTAAAGCGAGCCAAGAGGGCAGATGCGGAGTCTGATGACTGCATATGTAATTATCAGACTTTATGCAATCTTTGAATTAAAGCTGAGCTCTAGTTAATGCAGTTTTGCATTCAATACATTCACATTTGTGTTAATATCAGCCTTCATGTGATCAGTTCTACAGTTAAAGGCAAACTGGGGAAAAAAAAGCAAGCGCTGGAAGCCAATAAAGCCAATAGCTGGAAGCCCATAAAGATTTGCTGCAATCACGAGGGAATGTGTTTTTGCCCAGACTGTGCTTCTAGTATAATGGGTAGAGATATTGCCCTGCTATCTGACAGGCAGCCTGGACCTCCCAAACTGCAGCATTGAAGTGTACGAGGTTAGGCAGTTGAAACACCAGCAACTATCAGACTTCAGGTCACCTCTGTCACTTTGCCTTAGCAATGGCAGCCCCCACATTTCTACCCTGACAAGTTCCTTTTAAGATCAAACATTTCATATTTACTGGTGCATGGGCACCTTACAGCCTGATATAGAAAGTATATGTAGATTCACGTCATAATCAGCTGACAAAACACATATGAAAGACGTCAAAATAACTAGCCTTTCCTTTAGATAACCCATGGAAATCAAAAATTATACGATTAGTACGAATTATATGATGATACAATTTATGTCTGTAAACTGGGATAAATGATAATCATCAGAGTCAGGTATTTATCTCTGTCTGAAATCACTTCTTACCACTAAATAACAATTAGCAAAATGTTGCGCCTTTTGGGCAAAAGATGAATAAGGTAAAGTCACAAGGTTTTGTGCAGTGCTAAACTTAAGCCTAGTACACACGGGCATAATGTCGGACGACATCGGCCGGTTTAATAAAAACTGGCCGACATTCGGCCTGTGTGTATGGCAGCCAGTTTGACCAGCTTCTGTTGGACAAGTATGCTGGAAAACCATCAGCCAACCGGCTCCCGATCAGCGCTCTCTGCCAGTTCTAGTAGGGGGGCGTCCCCCTGTCAGAACACAAAAGAACAACAGTGGAGATCGCAGTACTAACGTTGGATGTCAGTTTGGTGTGTACCCGGCTTTAGATTTAAACTGATTAGTTAAATACCATAGATTGTAAGCTCCTGGTGTGCAGGGACTGATGTGAATGTATAATATACAGTATCTCACAAAAGTGAGTACACCCCTCACATTTTTTAAAAATATTTTATTATAGCTTTTCATGTGACAACACTGAAGAAATGACACTTTGCTACAATGTAAAGTAGTGAATGTACAGCTTGTATAACATTGTAAATTTGCTGTCGCCTCAAAATAACTCAATACACAGTTAATGTCTAAACCACTGGCAACAAAAGTGAGTACACCTCTAAGTAAAAATGTCCAAATTGGGCCCAATTAGCCATTTTTTCCTACCGGTGTCATGTGACTTGTTAGTGTTACAAGGTCTCAGGTGTGAATGGGGAGCAGGTGTGTTAAATTTGGTGTTATCGCTCTCACTCTTTCATACTGGTCACTGGAAGTTCAACATGACACCTCATGGTAAATAACTCTCTGAGTATCTGATAAAAAGAATCGTTGCTCTACATAAAGATGGTCTAGGCTAAAAGAAGGTTGCCAAGACCCAAAAACTTAGCTTCAGCAAGGGGGCCAAGACCATACTGTGGTTTAACAGGACAGGTTTCACTCAGAACAGGCCTCGCCATGGTCGACCAAAGAAGTTGAGTGCACGTGCTCAGCATCAAATCCAGAGGTTGTCTTTGGGAAATAGATGTATGAGTGCTACCTGCATTGCTGCAGAGGTTGAAGAGGTGGGCGGTCAGCCTGTCAGTGCTCAGACCATACGCCATGAACTGCATGGCTGTCATCCCAGAAGGAAGCCTCTTCTAAAGATGATACACAAGAAAGCCCGCAAACAGTTTGCTGAAGACAAGCAGACTAAGGACATGGATTACTGGAACCATGTCCTGTGGCCCGATGAGACCAAGATAAACTTAATGGGTTCATATGGTGTCAAGCGTGTGTGTCGGCAACCAGGTGAGGAATACAAAGACAAGTGTGTCTTGCCTACAGTCAAGCATGGTGGTGGGAGTGTTATGGTCTGGGGCTGCATAAGTGCTGCTGGCACTGGGGAGCTACAGTTCATTGAGGGAACCATGAATGCCAACATGTACTGTGACATACTGAGGCAGAGCATAATCCCCTCTCTTTGGAGACTGGGCCGCAGGGCAGTATTCCAACATGATAACGACCCCCAAACACACCTCCAAGATGACCATTGCCTTGCTAAAGAAGCTGAGGATAAAGGTGATGGACTGGCCAAGCATGTCTCCAGACCTAAACCCTGTTGAGCATCTGTGGGGCATCCTCAAATGGAAGGTGGAGGAGCGCAAGGTCTCTAACATCCACCAGCTCCATGATGTCATCATGGAGGAGTGGAAGAGGACTCCAGTGGCAACCTGTGAAGCTCTGGTGAACTCCATGCCCAAGAGAGTTAAGGCAGTGCTGGGAAATAATGGTGGCCACACAAAATATTGACACTTTGGGCCCAATTTGGACATTTTCACACAGGGGTGTACTCAATTTTGTTGCCAGCGGTTTAGACATTAATGGCTGTGTGTTGAGTTATTTTGAGGGGACAGCAAATTTACACTGTTATACAAGCTGTACACTCACTACTTTACATTGTAGCAAAGTGTCATTTTTTTCAGTGTTGTCACATGAAAAGGTATAATAAAATATTTACAAAAATGTGAGTATACTCACTTTTGCAAGATACTGTATATGTAAAGTGCTGCGTAAATTGAAGGCACTATATAAGTACCAATAATAAATAAATAAATAAGAAGAGGTATGTGGTTGTGAAAAAAAAAGCATCCATACCCATCTCTTTGCTGCAGCAGTCCAATGTTGGTTACATGACCACTGATCACTCAGTTCTCAGTCTGCTCCGAGTGGAGAGTAATGACTGTCAGTCACCATTCTCTGCTCTGTTCCTCCACTCTCACTGAAGTGCTGGGCTGGGAAGGAGGCAGGCACAGCATCCTCTGGCTATCAGCCATGAGCTGTGAGGTGGAGCCAGCTGTCAATCAGGCAGCCGGGTGGATCCTGCCAACATTGTCAGGATACTTCTAAAGCCTGGAGTGACTCTGTCTTGTCAGTTGATAGCCAGCAGTAGCCCGCTACCAACTAACTCTGGGTAACAAGAGAACAAAGGTAAGTGTACTTCTGTGACCCACAAGAGATGTATGACCAAAACGGCTTTGGCCATGCTTCTCTTTTAAGATCCAAAACATGAAGGATAGAAACATGTAGAGAACAGAAGATCCGTGCAGTTGACTCACCTGTAAATGGCAGATGCTGGGTAGCTTCCAGTGTCATAGCTAACACGTACTCTTCCTCTGTACAGCTCCACTGCTATGTGGTCCTTGTCACCCTTGTAGAGCAAGATGCCGCTGTCTTCATCTGTAGCCACCTGGACAGCAAAAAAACAAATGTGTCATATTACTATCTGTAGACATTAGGAGATTTGTTAGAGAGTAGGAAACAAATCAAATACCAAATGACCTTCTGCTCAACAAGTACACAAATCGATTTGCATCCTACAGTTTTGGTATCTTGCATATGTATAGTGTAGGCACCAGCAACCATGCCTCAAAGATATCATTATTAGCATGCAGTCTGGCAGATTATCTAATCTTCAAATACAAATACTACCTCTTCCAAGAAGAACATAATCTGGCCTAATATATTTTCTTCAGTCATTGATCCATCGCCGTTTCCCCCTCCCCTATCAGTCAAGGCACACAATGTCATTATGGAAATGGGATGTCCAACAAGCTCATACAGCTGTGATAGGTGTTCACAAACCTTTGGCCATAACATGTAACATTTTTTAATTCCCCCCCCCCCAAAAAAAAATCAAAAAAAATAAAATAATTTCAAAACATTCTCTTATTTAACCAAACACAATTCCTAGTACAAAAAACAGCTTCAAATTCCATACACTTCATGGGACTTTACCCAAATACGCCTGGATAATGTCAACATTATCCAAGTAAAGTCAAAATAATCCATTTTTTACTTTATCCATAACATCCATACATTAATATAAACACATACATGTGTTTTATGGAGTAGCATGACATGTATTTTCTCCTGCGCTGACATAGATCAACATCTGCATGAAGTTAATAAAAAAACTGATTTCTGGAGCTGCAACAAAGGATCCTGTTTCATGAGGAATTTCAATGTGTTTTACTTATTAAAAGTTCCCTTTATGTGCAGCAAAGATGAATATCTAAATAAGGGTTTTATTGCAGAAGTGATAGAATGATACAGAGATCTGATAGCGGGAAAGGTTCACACACGGGCATGATCTGTGTATTAATAACAGGCTCCCTAGCCATTTCTCTGGTGTTGGATGCAGCTTGACATTTGCAACTAATTATTGGAGAGATAGAAAGTATGGTGGTAGAGAAAAGCGTGATAAAAAAAAATTAATAAATAAAAAAGATAAGGAGAAAGAGCAAGGCCATTGCTAAAATGTATTTGGTTCTGCCAAAAACCTTATTTAAAGTTGAATTTATTTGCATTTGACAGAGAAAAAGATGAATCAGTAAGAGAGAGAACAACAAAGAAGATAGATAGATAGATAGATAGATAGATAGATAGATAGATAGATAGATAGATAGATAGATAGATAGATAGATAGATAGATAGATAGATAGATAGATAGATAGATAGATAGAAAAGAGAGAAGAGAAGAAAAATGAGAAGAGAAGAAAAGCAAGATAAGTAGAAAAGAGAAAAAGAGGAGAGGAGAAGGGAAGAGGAAAAGAGAAGAGGAGAGAAGATGAAAGGAGAAGAGGAGAGGAAAGGAGGAGAGGAAAGGAGAAGAGGAAACAAGCAGAGCAAAGGAGGAGAGAAAAAGAGAAGAGGAAAGGAGAAGAGGAAAAGAGAAGAAAAGAGGAAAGGAGAAGAGAAGAGAAGAAGAGAGGAGGGAAAAAGAGGAGAAGAGAGGAACAGAGAAGAGGAGAGATGAGGAAAGGAGAAGAGGAGAGGAAAGAAAAAAAGGAAACGAGAAGAGCAAAGGAGAAGAGGAAAATAGAAGAGGAAAAGAGGAGAGGAAAAGAGAAGAGGAAAGGAGGAGTAAAAAAGATGCAATTAATGCATTGGGCTTGTGCACACCTGCATTAATGCACACTGACACATAGTTGTCTCCAATTACAAGTGACTGAATAACAAAATGCATGACAACACATAAAAAATACAGGATAAATAAAGAATAGAGGAAAAGCAGGAGAAGAAAAGAGGAAAAGAGAAAAGGAGGAGAGGAGAAGAGAAGAAGAGAGGAGAAGAAAAGAGGAGAAGAAAAGAGGAGAGGAGAAGAGATGAAAAGAGAAGAAGAGAGGAAAAGAGGAAAAGAGGAGAGGAAAAGAGAAGAGAAGAGCAAAAGAGAGGAGAAGTGAAGTGAAAAGAAGTGGAATAGAGAAAAGGAAATAAGAAGAGGAGTGGAAAAGAGAAGAGGAGAGGAAAGAAGAGAAGAGAGAAGAGAAGACAATAGGGAAGATAAGAGGGATAGAGAGTGATAAGAGAGATAAAGAAAGAGAACAGGAAAGAAAGAAGAGGGAAAGAGAGAAAAGAGACACACACACATGCACACAGGCAGACAGAATATTGGTATGATTGTGTAGAGCACATGTTATAACAAGGAGTTGCACAGCTCTCCGCAGCTCTGTCAATCATTGTGCTCATATTCTATTATCCTTGCCATCAGCGGTGATAAAATTGGGCTTGTGCACACCTGCATTAATGCACACTGACACATAGTTGTCTCCAATTACAAGTGACTGAATAACAAAATGCATGACAACACATAAAAAATACAGCATGCATGACTTTTTCCAAATCGCACTGCCATAGTCTAAATGACCCTCCTTTGGCTGTTAGGGGGGTGATATTTCTGCAGTAGTCACAATATACTGACCTGTTCAGCTAATACAAAATAAACACACTGTCACTGCCCAAGTGTTAAAGGAGATAAGACAAACACACACTTGGCTGAAACAACTCCTCCTATACATTAATCCAGGTCCAATGATGCAACAGAATTGTCTGCATCTTTGCAGCTTTCTATAGATCAGGGAAGTCTTCAGTCAGCACTATAATCACAAAAAGCGAGTGCTGGCCAGTGCTGGCCTTGTGCAATACTTTAGACACCATTTAAAAAAAATCCAGCAAAATACTCACAAGAGTAGTAAAATCACAGACATGTAATCAATGATCATATATTTACCTATATATATAGGTTCTGAGGAAGAGGGCCTGATCATTGAAATGCATCAGCATTAAAGGTTAAAATGTTGTTGGATAGGTCTTTCTTTAGACCACCTAGAAAATGGAGACATGAGGAGGTCCACTCCATGGGATATGATAACCGATTACACGTCTAGGATTATACTACTCTTGTGAGTAATTTATTGCATTTTATTAAATAAAGCTGTGCCTAAGGTATCGCATAAAGCTGACCAGTTCAACTGCTCAAGATGCTTTATGTTAGCATTGTTCAGTTATAATTTCAGCATTTTTACTTTACAAAGTGAGTAAGCTTAGTGAATGAGGTAAAACTAATGCCGCTTACACACGGTCGGACCTTTCGTCTACAAAAGTCCGACGGACGCTGACGGACCAAAGCCGACTGACAATCCGATCGTGTGTGGGCTTCCCCGGACTTTCAGCGGACTTTTCCAGCCGCAAATCTAACGGACTTTATTTTAGTCCGGTGTACGTCATCACGTACAAATCCGTCAGACTTTTGTGTGATCGTATGTAGGCAAGTCCGTTCGTTAGAAAGTCTGCCGCAAGTCTGCCAAAAGTCTGCCAAAAG
Organism: Lithobates clamitans; assembly: GCA_037952925.1. Taxonomy (NCBI): domain Eukaryota; kingdom Metazoa; phylum Chordata; class Amphibia; order Anura; family Ranidae; genus Lithobates; species Lithobates clamitans. The sequence continues at coordinate 2,212,941 of JBBGZY010000381.1, read as the reverse complement.
TCCGTCGAAAGTCTGTCGGATGGGCTGTCGGACTTTTGTAGCTGAAAAGTCCGACCGTGTGTACGCGGCATTAGGGAAAATTCACTCTGCAGAGCATAAGCAATTACATGCAAGTAAAATTTAAAAAAAACAAGAGATGTGCTTGCACATGATAGGATGTTTGAGCTTCACCTCATTTACTAAGTGAAAATTAACTTTGCAAAGTAAAAATGCTCAATGGCTTTAGTAAACCAATCTCATTGTTTAATTTTTCCAGCACCATATCCCCCAAACATTATCCACAGTTTAAAACTCATCTGTTTATATTGTTCGGTCTTTACACAATCTTTCACACAATAGCCATCATACCTGCACTGAGATATTGGTCTGCGCGCGGATTCTCATCGATGACATTTGCAGGTAAGATTCCTTGTTTACAAAGTTGATGCTTGTTAGTTTCTCACACTTGCTCCCTTGATATCCCGACACACACTGACATGAGGGGTCAGTGCCTTTCACAATGCATTGAGCTCCATTCAGACACTCAAAATTATCACAGGGACTTGTACGAGGTAGGACCATGGGTGGTGGGTACTCACAAAAGAGTCCACTGGAAATAAAAAAAAATGGAAAAAGTATAAATATTTCTTTCAACCTTTTACTCCAAACTTGGCTAGCATACAGATACTGTTTAAGGTAACAAAAAATACAGGTATATGTAATACAGGCCAAAGAGCTTCCAATCAGAATTCACCTTTTACTGTTCTGACTGTAATATAATGAAATTAGATTGGTTAAAAAGTATTGTTACACCGTATCATGGCTTCTGGCATGGTCATACTGAATAATTCTGACAGATAGCAATGCATATAATTAATACTTAAAGTGTTACTAAACCCAGGACCCTGCATTCACTATATCTGGTCTCCCACGGAACATGAAAATTAAATTATTATTACTATAAACTGCTAAATACCTTTTCTCATCAGCAGTATATAGCAGTCTTGTGACTTCTATCAGTGCCTGGTTAAAGCTTGTAGGAAGCGTTTTCATGCTGCACTGGTGGTCCTATCAGGATGCAGGAGCCCTGACCCACTGTCTGATTGGCCCTGTGCTTTAACATGCACTCTCCCAAGGAAAAAAAAATTCTTTAGCAATACACACCAAACTGAGCATGTGCAGCCTGACTCCAGTAACTCTGTCTTATCTGGATCTGTTTTGGAGTCAGTGGAAGAAGAGGAGAATCTGTGCATACAGGATGCAGCCTTTTTACACAATGCAGAGGATTAACCCCTTAGGTACCACGGTGAGTATAACAAGCATGCTTTACTGCTTATACAGACTGGTTTACTAAACCCACCATGGTAAAATCAATCAAGTCTACTTATAGGTAAAATAAAGGATAAATGGTGTATAAATTTTATTCTTCTGTACGGCCAGATCTATACCCCAAGATAGGCAAATGTGGAAGTGAGTTCTTTTACACAGTGAATACATTTTTACACATTTTTTTTTCAAAACCCAAAGAAGCCTCACCTGAAGCCATCTGAACACACACAGGTATAGCCGTTCACGGCATCCGTACACCGCGCACCATTCCGACACTTGTTGTTTTGGCAGTCATCATAGTCAGTTTCACAGTGCTCACCAACATATCCTGGAGTGCAGTCACATCTAGAACGTAAAGGAATAGCAGACGAATCGTATTAATTTACACCATGTGCTCTATATTAGTAATTCACATGATAGAACCCCACAGAAGTCAGCTATGGTCCTTCATACTGATGTGCATCATAGTGCATGACTCTAGTGACATGTCATTTGGCAGCTGTACAATCAATGAAGGAAAAAGAAGCCGGAGTCGTAGTAATGCAACATTAAAGAAGAACTTTGCTAATCTCTATTTGTAAAGACACTGGCTACATTTAGAACAATTTTACTTTTTGTGTTCTCCTGACTCTAATGCCCCGTACACACGGTCGGATTTTCCAATGGAAAATGTGTGATAGGACCTTGTTGTCGGAAATTCCGACCGTGTGTGGGCTCCATCACACATTTTCCATCGGATTTTCCGACACACAAAGTATGAGAGCAGGTAATAAAACTTTCCGACAACAAAATCCGTTGTCGGAAATTCCGATCGTGTGTACACAAATCCGACGGACAAAGTGCCACGCATGCTCAGAATAAATAAAGAGATGAAAGCTATTGGCCACTGCCCCGTTTATAGTCCAGACGTACGTGTTATACGTCACCGCGTTCAGAATGATCGGATTTTCCGACAACTTTGTGTGACCGTGTGTATGCAAGACAAGTTTGAGCCAACATCAGTCGGAAAAAATCCTAGGATTTTGTTGTTGGAATGTCCGAACAAAGTCCCATCGTGTGTACGGGGCATAACGGTCACATGTGAAAAAAAAGAGTGAGTTGTCAGCCTAAACCAAGAAAAGAAAACAAAGCTCTGCTTCTATGGTTCAACAGAAACTACTATCCCGCTTTGTGCAAGACAGATCTCAGTTGCCATAATATACTGTAGCTCATGGGGTGGAATCCAACATTTTTCAAGGCTTATGTAGAGGGCATTATTCCAAACACTAGCTTTTGCTTTATAGCAATTAGGCACTCAAACACAAGCATTTAAACTCCCATGTACACAAATCCTTATGGTATTGGTTACTGGTCAGCAAGTAAGCTACTCCAATTGCATGAAATAGCGGTAAATGCATTTTCATCTATTACAGGGGTCTCCAAACTTTCTAAAAAAAAGTTTACTGTCCTTCAGACTGTAGGGGGGCTGGATTAACTGACCCCAATGGAACTAGAAAATACTCCAGCATCAGTGGGGGTAAACAACAGTGAAATCGTGCTTCATATCAGTAAGAGGAATAGTGCCCCAAGGGTCAGATAAATACAAGCAAAGGGCTGCACATGGCCAGTGGACCGCAGTTTGAGACCACTGACCTATTATGTACTCATCCCTACAGTTTATAGCAGGGATATGCAATTAGGGGACCTCCAGCTGTTGCAAAACTACAAGTCCCATCATGCCTCTGCCTCTGGGTGTCATGCTTGTGGCTGTCAGAGTCTTGCTATGCCTCATGGGAACTGTAGTTCAGCAACAGCTGGAGGTCTGCTAATTGCATATCCCTGGTTTATAGGGTAGTCGATTAGCAGAAAAGGGAGATGCTCACTGATTGCAAGTAAATGTTTTTTTTTATGTGTGTGTGAGTAAATTGGATGACCAAGGACACAGACCAAACCACTAGAGCAACCTTTTTCTTACATTAAACACTCACTTGTATCCCTTTGGTATCATGATGCATTTGGAGTCGTGCAGACATGGGTTTACTTCCTGGGAGCAGAAATCCAGCTTCTCTTCACATAGTTCTCCTGCAATACAAAATGATGCAAAACATTTAGAGTGGTGACCATTTTTATTCAATGCAGTGTAGCAAATCAGAATTAATTTCATATCTTGTTCGTTATGGTCACATGTGCAACTGATATATCGTTGGATCATGTGGGCAATGTGTGGGCCTTTATGCAGATATAGCTATATACAGATCATAACTGAGACCCAACACTCCTGGGTCTCAGTTATTGAAAGTATTTAAAATAAAAGGGGTCTTCCTTGTTCCACAATTACCAATAAGATTCAGATTTCCAGACTGCCTCTGGTTTGAGCCAAATTAGTGTCTACAGTGCACCAACACACTCTGATAAGCACGAACCCATGCACCTACAGTTCTTTTATAATCATTGGCTAAATCTGGGCTTTCACTGATCACATTTTTGCCAGTTCATCAGAAAGTTCTCTCTGTAGGTGACCCTGTCAGTCGCCTCCACCAAACATCCCAAAATTGACAAATTGAAGTGACTGAGCGGAAAACTGTCAGCCAAAAAATTGGCTTCATCCAACAGATGCAGCCGGTGTTTGGGCATTTTGACAGTCGGCAAGGGCAGCTGTCAAAATACAACAGTTGCAGCAGGAGATTCATCTATCTGCACTGTGTAGCATGGATAAAGGAAACTAACAGTGTATGGCTAGGATATTACCCAAAGAACAGCACAGATAATAACTAAAGTGCCCGCATCACCTCTGCAAACAAATACATATCAGAAATGTAAACAAACACAGCGCTAACTTAAACAGAATAATTAATCCAAGTTATCAAAAAATAAAAAATAAATAGATCAAAAAAATATTAATAATAAAGTCCCACGAATTGTGAAAGAAAAATGCTTGTGCTCAAATTCCAAAAGTACAGATCGGTGCTCCACTGCTTAGTGATCAGACCAGGTGCCCCACATGGGCATAAACTCACCCTGGATGTTGACCACCTATCTCAATTGTGGTCACTTGCCCTACTAAGCACAAGTGTAGTGTTGCTGTTGAGCTCACATTTATACTGCTGCTACTATTTTTTGTTGCACAATTTTATTTTTATTATTTTGGCGCCAAGTTATTTGTTTTTCAAACAAATTCATATGTTTGCTTTCCCATAATTTAGGCATTCAGAATGACGCAAAAACTTTTTAACTCAAAAATTAAAATGATCTAGGTCTTCTTTCATGGTAATTCTTAAATCTGAAATTTAATCTGCTTGTATTTTGCCTTTCCTGGTGGACCAGAGGTAGTGAGGCTATAGAAGACAGGGCTAGGTGATGTTGGACATCCTACAACCAGGAAATGAGGCAAGCTCTATCTGACTTGCTCACAGTATGCAGTGAAATCAGGTATTAGCAATTTCAGTAGAAGATCCTGTACAACTGTGAACGTGAAGGTAAGGCTGGAGTTCAGCTTTAATATGAGGATTGTTTAAAACTTTTTTAAAGTTAAGTGGGGGGGGTCAAAGAAAATGGCCTATTGGCGTTCCTGCATATGATTGAAGATAAGACATTGTGAATAATTGGAAGGCTCTAAGCCAGCCTTTTTCAACAAAGGTGCTATGGCACCCCGGGTGTGTCTCCTAGGTTCTTCAGGGATGTCTTGGCAGAATGCCTAAAAACTGCCCCAAATTGCCCAAAAATTGCTGACAAGCTAGCGGATGGATCAAGGCTACTTTACTCAGCCACTGGCTTCCTAACTACTGACGTCATCATAGGTTGATAAGGAGGATGTCAGCCGCCAGAGGACATCCTCGTTTGCCCCTCCCCCGTCTTCTCTCTCAACACTGGGGTTACATTAGCTGAATGAGGGAGAAAAACCCTGTAAAACCAGTCAGAACCATTGTGCAAAGGTATATTGCTTTGTAAAAAATAACCTCCAATGTTGGGTGTCCTACAGGTGTAGAGACTACTGCTTTATGTAAAACAATCAGTTTAGTTTTGTTTTACATTTTAGAATGGGGACTTCAAGCTTGTACATCATTTTAAAGGGTGCCTTGTCTGATAAAAGGTTTCGAGTGATTGTAAAGTCTCGTTTTTTTTTCTTATTAAAATAACAAACGTTATACTTACCTGCTCTGTTCAGTGGTTTTGCACAGGGCAGCCTGGATTCTCCTCCTCTTGGGTGCTTCGCTGGAGCTCCTGCCCCTACCTCCTGTTGAGTGCCCCCACAGCAAGCAGCTTGCTATGGGAGCACCCGAGCCGAGCTGCAGCTGCGCGTATCCATTCAGACACAGAGCTGCGGGCCGGCCCCACCCCCCTCTCTCCTGAATGGCTAACTGAGCTTGACTGACAGCAGTGGGAGCCAATGGCGCCAATGCTGTGTCTTAGACATTTAGGAGGGAGAGCCATGGGACTCATACACATCGCTGGATAGAGATGGGGCTCAGGTATGTATGAGGGGGGCTCTGGGGCTGCTGCCACACAGAAGGCTTTTTATCTTTTTGCATAGAATGCATTAGGATGAAAAACCTTCTGCCTTTACAACCACTTTAAGAAACACTGTTCTAAGCAGCAATTTTGGCATGCATACCTCTGTACCGATGAATAATTGTCACCGGTAAAATTGGTAGAGGACAATAAATTCGAAGAACAAAAGCCACTAGACTATCGTATGCAAACATCAAGCCTTTATGTGAAAAACAACCTTAAAAAGTGGCCCCTTTTAACATACCTTCAAACAAAACACACATAAAGTAATACTTAGTATATAGATAAGTACTTATGCACAACTGGCTAAATAATTAAATTGCCTGTTAAATAGATGTAACATTAAACATTGCAATTGATTTATATATATATATTATAACTAAGGAAATGGACATCAAATATGCCTAATAATGTACGTGAAAATAGTAAACTTGGGCTATAATTTCTACTTAATTAACAAGGCATGCAGAGACCACAGAGGAAATAACCATGGTACAGGATATCTCCAACACATCTTACTGTTTCATATTGAAAAACAACTTTTGGTGTGTAGCTTTGATACAGCCGTGTGCCCTGTGGCAGTTGTTTTCCCGATGACTAGGAAGGAAGCATCCCTGGGCTAAGCTTTCTTGAGTTTCCTAGCAATGCACTAAGTTACTCTGACAGCTTTATGAAAGCCCATTCTCAGTTTGGAAGGAACACCTGCTGTAGTTATCCCCTGCCACAATGTATTGAAAGACAAAACGTATCTTTTTATGTAGTGGAATAATTAACTTAGTTCAACAGCGTGCGGCGTTGGAGAACTGCCTCCAGATTGTGGGACTTTGCAATAGATGACTTGACTCGCATGAATTCTACCTTGAGGGGCACTTTCATGTTACTTGAGACGACTAGTAACATAAATATATATATTACAATCTGCTCCGAGCTCTGCTCACCTGCAAATCAGCCGACACTGACAGACTTCTTACATATTGTAATTACCTTGCTCTGTGCTTAATGTTGCTACAGTAGTTACACGCATGAGAGATTTAGAAGAATACAATTTGTAAAAGGCATTTAGAACCATGTGTTTTCCCCCACGGGGATGGGTGGCTGTGTGAAACCTTGACTGTCTGATATAAAAGGCATATCGAGCAATGTACTGTATGTTCTTATTGAATGACTGGACACTTAGAAACCCTTCAGAAGCTGTAACTGGAGGTAAGCGTAAAATGTTTGAAGATCAAAAAAAACTAAATTAAATATATGTATGTGGCAACAAGGTGGCTCAGTGATTAGCACGTATGCTTTAAAGAGTTGACGTCTTGGGCTTAGATCCAACAAGCAAAGCTATGCATTTTTCCCATAAATGAATAATATTACCCTGAGCTCAGGTGTGCTATTTCGCCTACAGCAGCTGTAAATGTTTTTCCCATGCCTGTGTTTCCATCAATGCTTTGGTTTCATCCATAGCCATAAACATAAGCTATATTACCAAAATTATTGGGACGCCTGCCTTTACACGCACATGAACATTAATGGCATCCCAGTCTTAGTCTGTAGGGTTCAATATTGAATTGGCCCACCCTTTGCAGCTATAACAGCTTCAACGCTTCTGGGAAGGCTGTTCACAAGGTTTAGGAGTGTGTCTATGGGAATGTTTGACCATGTTTACAGAAGCACATTTGTGAGGTCAGGCACTGATATTGACAAGAAGGCCTGGCTTGCAGTCTCCGCTCTAATTCATCTCAACGGTGTTCTATCAGGTTGAGGTCAGGACTCTGTGCAGGTCAGTCAAGTTCCCCCACCCCAAACTCACTCATTCATGTCTTTATGGACCTTGCTTTGTGCACTGGTCCGAATCATTTGGTGGAGGGGGGATTATGGTGTGGGGTTGCTTTTCAGGGGTTAGGCTTGGCCCCTTAGTTCCAGTAAAGGGAACTCTTAAGGCGTCAGCATACCAAGACATTTTGGACAATTTCATGCTCCCAACCTTGTGGAAACAGTTTGGGGATGGCCACTTCCAACATGACTGTGCACCAGTGTACAAAGCAAGGTCCACAAAGACATGTATGAGTAAGTTTGGGGTGGAGAAATTTAACTGGTCTGCACCTCAACCAGATAGAACACCTTTGAAATAATTTAGAGCAGAGACTTCGAGCCAGGCCTTCTCATCCGCATCAGTGCCTGACCTCACAAATACGCTTTTGGAAGAATGGTCAAACATTCGCATTGACACACTCCTAAACCTTATGGACAGCCTTCCCAGAAGAGTTGAAGATGTTATAGCTGCAAAGGGTGGGCCAACTCAATATTGAACCCTATGGACCAAGACTGGAATGCCATTAAAGTCCATGTGCGTCAAAATAGTTTTGGTAATATAGTGTACTTACATGTTAATTGGGTTCCTTGCCCTAGCACTATAATACATTACTGTAGCACTTTTTTAAAGCTCATATGTACAAATTTTATTGACATTGAAAATAACATATTATAGCTGGTCCAAATGAAACTTGCAGTGTCGCTTTAAGCTGAGACAGAGATCTTCCTGCCAATTACAGTGAAGGGAGTTGTTACGTCAGTGCTCCATTTATAAGTGTAAAAACATTATTAAAGAGAAGAAAAGGTGCCGCTCACCAACCCAGTATGTATGTATGTAGATGAATGTGGCCACAGCCAGCATTGCTCCAGCCATGCCCCCTGACATGTTTCACCCTGCTTACTGGGGCTTGGACAACTTCTGTGACCAAGCCCTGGTGAACGGGGGAAACATGTCAGGGGGGCATGGCTGAAGCAGTACTGGCTAAGGCCAGATTCATCTTCATACTAATGCACTGGGTTGGTGAGCGGTGCCTTTTCTTCGCTTTGATCATATTTTAGCTGACATTGTATCAGAGGAAATATGAACATTAAGGCATAACAACAATTTATTTGTACAGATACACCTTTATAATCAATCCAAAGCTTATATTTTATATGTTTGCATGAGGCTCATCTGTACCTGGATGCTTGTTTAGATGGTGCTGTACACCCTATAGCTCACACCAATAAAGGTTTGGAGACAGTGTGGAGAATATTAGAGAATAAGTAGATGTAAGCCTATGTGTTTCTGCATCCAGCTCTAGCGTAATTTCAGGTGACAGTCTGCTCTCCAAGCTGGAAGGAAGCCAATCAACAAGAGCAATGACAGTCAAAGGGCCTGTAGATCCAGGACCAGGTCAAACACAGCAGACAACATTCATGACAGAGTGAAGAAAAGACTTGGAGCTGGTATGTACGGATGTATTCAGATCAATATACCCTTATTGCCCTGAGGGGGATGTTCTGTGTATGTCAGAAACACATACTTTTCAACTACTAGGTGCAAAAAGCTCAAATGCCAATGTTTTAAGAAACATGCATCAGCACATCCTTTAAGAACTGTATCCTATAATACTAGATACATGTTTTGAACTCTTAACCTGACAGCACCATTATTTTAAATTAACCAAAGAAAAAAAAATAGTATTTTAGCACTAAGGGTGGTTGTAGAATGATAATGAAATGCTTCCTTTAAAATCCACATTGGGAAGGGGGAGGGGTAGAACTAACCAGTAACTGCTTTACACTATACACACTTTTTTACCTTTTGAGTTGGATACTAAAGAGGGTCCCTCAAAGTGTTCTCAGGGAATGACTATCCCTATCCACCTTCTTACTTTGGGTTTTTATGAGATTTATAGAGGTGTACACGGGGGGATCTATAAGGTACCCTTTTTCTATTCATCTCTTACCTCTGATTTGTTTCATATGCTGTGTGGCATAGTTTGCTCATGTCATGGTTGCACATTTATATTTTATTAATAGAAGTAAAACTGTCCCCAAAGATTAGGGTAGCATATTGGATTATTTTAGACAAAGAGCAGAACGATGGCAACAGGTGGACTGATTGTACTGTGACTTAATTATTAGCGGCATACCACAAGAAGTAGGAGAAAAGGATGAAGGAAGACTGACCTTTTTCCACCTCATTCAGATTAGCAGCTTGTGCAACAAAGACAGAAGAGACAAGATACATATGTGTTTATTGGAAACAACACAGCATGTCAAGCTAGCAACAATGACAAGAGCACAAAGGCAATGATATGAACAGACAGCTTAGCTTTTACTAATAGCAGAACAATGATTAGTAGTAGCAGGAAAATGCACATTTACTAATTAGAATGGAAGAGAGACAGGGGACAGTTTATAGCGGAAGACGATATGAGGACATTCCTTATTACGGCAATTGCTGATGAATGCATTACAGCAGAGGCAGGTAACATGCAGCCCTTGCTTTGTGGAGCTAGAAGTCCCAGCATGCCATAGAGTCACAGTCTGGCTGCAATCCATGGATGAATGCACTTAGTTTACACTGTAGTTACAATGAATACATTAACATTTGCAACAGAATTGTTAAACACCTGTACCAGGCTATGTACACAAAACTACTCTCATGGTAAGTATTGCTTTGAACAGCAGCTAGTTGATTGGAGCTCATACTATATGCATTATGGGTATGAAAATTCCCTACCATGGCTTAAACCTTAAAAGGCAGAGTGCATGGCCATCCACAGTGATAAAACAATATCCTGGTGTATAAACAACTACCATGCAACATTATCTTATTGAAGCTTACAAGGTGAGCAACATTCACCTATCTGCTGAGTGAATCTCATGCTTAGAATACAATAAACAGTTACAGAGTGTAGTGTGTATGCAGCCTAAATTTGAACATCTAATACAGTACAGTGAGCTCTTCCTTACTTAAATTAAGATTCATGAGACTCACCTGTGTATTCTGGTGGACAGAGGCAGGTGTAGTTGTTGATTCCATCCACACAAGTGGAATTATTCTCACAGTCATTATCTTCACAGTCGTCAATGTTCACCTCGCAGTTTTCACCTTCAAAGCCATCTGCACAGGTACACCTTGAAGCAAGCAGATACAGAAGGTGGAGGTTACAAATGATGGCAGTCATCTCTTTTTTTTTAGTAACAAAAAGCCAACTGCCACAGTAGTGTCTGAATTATGCATTTTTCCTGCAGTGGAACCCATCAAAAAGAGTCAGCATAGCCTCTCATGATACAATTTTCCACTACCGTAGCTGTAAGCAGGGCGGATGAGAGGTCATGCAGAGTAAGAAATGTCAAGTGTATGAATGAAGTTCAACAGCTCACATCTGCAACTTCCAACTTGTCACATTTGTTAACTGCATGTGGAAGCAATGAGAAATTAATACTTTGGAACAAAAATCCAACACATGTTCAGAAGTGTCAGCTCATCAAACTTATTACCCATACCGTTTGGAGGAAGCTGGTATGTAGAACTGGCAATGGGTCTGCTTAATCATTACCAAATGTGGGATAAAAAGTAAAAATGCAATCTACAGTTTGTGAATGATCAAAATGCTGTAAAAATGATATATTGCCTGATGATAACAGCATTGTTTGAAGGCTAAACCAGGTATCTCCACTATGCCTGGATCGTGGTGTCTGTAGGTCCTACGTATTCTGATTTTATGGCTGAAAATTTCAGATGCACCTTGTGAATGGCTCTATGTGACATGCTGATGTCACCCCTCATGTTTGTCCCTGGACACTACAGAGAAGATGCAGTAATCACAAGTGTGAATATAGACTTTCACAGCTGTTTTGTGGTTAGTCTATTGAATACAATAATTCAGCCAACCCTGCTGCCAATTACCAGCAACATCAACAGGGGAAATGAGTTGAACTACATCACAATAAAATAAAATGTGCGATGATCATTATGAGATTTTATTATGATCTGCTTTTCTTTCCCTAGGCTAAGGCCAGTTCTGGACACTAGGGATTCAATGCATAACAGGTCCTAAAGTTACCAAGGCCCTAAGCATCATGTCTTCTCATATTCATATATACAGTGTGAAAGAAAACCTACCAATATCCATCTTTATCTCCTTCCTTCAAGTGGCAAGTTCCTCCATGTTTACATGGGTTGCTGATACAAGCATGGATAGGTACATCACAGTCTTGACCCTGTAAACACGATGAAGAGTCCATAAGCCATGTAACAGTGCATATGACCCTGTCAACACAACGCTCTGTATATTTAAAGCCATACAGTACCTTAAAGCCATAGGGACATGTACAGCGATAGAAGTCAACTGGGTCATTGTTGCAGGTGCCCTCATTTTTGCAGGGATTTGATAAACATGGGTTACATTTGGCAAGGATGTTGACATCCACTGGTCCTAAAAAATTGAGAATGCAGTGTTGGTGTTATAATCCAAGTTTAAAAAATGTGTGACCAATAACGATAAAAGTACAAAATGTTACAAAAAATCTAAATCCAGGTAGAGAACAGCCATGCAGGAAAAATTGCAGACTTAAGCACCATAGTGTAACACTGTATACTAAAGTATTGTACTGTATAACTCTACATCATACCTTAAATGTAGTATGAATAAAACAGGAGTCAAACATGAAAAAAGTGCCATTTAGGTAGACAAAGTGAACCCATTCTATCTTCACGATACACCTAGGTTCCAACCTTGTACACTAGGTTTGCTCATTCTATAAAACCCTATGGTAAAAATAACTGTCGCTATTTAATAATGTTGTAACTTTGTGAGCCGATCCTCCATAACATGTAGACAACGCTTTCAGTTTCCATTTAAAAATGACCCACCTGCATAAAAACATTGTTTGCTCCTTGAAGTAGAACTTTAGGCAAACATTTTGGATAGAGCAAGGGAGGGTCATAGCCCCTGTTAGTTTAATTGTTGTCATCTGTGTCCCATTGGGAGATTTCCTTTCACTTCCTGTATCATACTCAAAACAGGAAGTGAGCAAAAATCAATGCAAATTAAAGGAACCCCCTGGGGACCCCCAGGTCACCATAACTAGTGACCCCATTGGAATATTTCCCCCTCTATTACTTTTCTGAAGACAACTCAAAATTTGGGATTTTCTTATTCTTTCACTTTCAATATTAACAGTATACAGGACAAATAGAAAGGGTAAATCTTACTAACGCTTGCACAGACAGCAATAAAAACTGACAGGTGTTCTAATGTCTCTCCACTCGAAAAGTAAAAAAAAAAAAAGTATGCCTTTAGTTGTACTTTAATTACACCTTTTATGAAGAATGTCTTTAAAGTTTGTAAAGAATAGAAGCTGAAACCACAGTAACATCTAGCTCTGTGTCAGCACTGTACCAATGTAAACAAAGGAATAGTTTACATCAGTGAATTTTAATACAGGACAGAGACACGGGGAGGAACATGACATGCGTGTTTGAATTTGGGAAGACATCTTAGGAAAATCCAGAAGGTGAAGGTGGTTGTCTTGCTGTGGGGTCAGGAACCCTTACCTGGAACCAGAAAACCACAAGGCCCTGGAATTTCTAAGGGATGGTTATCACAAGGCCAAAAGTGAAAGATTGAAAAATTATTAGATGTCACACAAAAAGACTTTCAATAGACTAACAAGTGACATGGTGAACACATATTTCCTGTAGAATTGTGTGACTAGTGGGAATAAATAAAAATAAATTACATTTTAATATAGATGTTTTGATAACCTTACCAAAAAACGACATTTATATTAAATACACTGTCAACTTATAACAGAGGGGCACATACCTCCCCCCTGAGTTGGTCATTTGCTGTCACCCATTTCTACCTTTCCCATTTTATTTCTTTAAATAGAATACTTGCCAATAGTCCTGAATTAAATGCTAAGACAAATGACATCTTACCCCAACATATACCCTAGCCCAAATCAGTTGCTGGAAACGGGATATCCTAGACAGCTGACAACACTGATCAGACAACTAATTAGTGAATTTGAGATATTTTCACTGTATAATAAAAAGCACAGAGATTTTTTTTTTATTCTGGTGAATCACAGAATTTCACTCTGTGGCTAAAATATATTTTTTAAAACTTTATACCAGGAACACCACTTAAAGTGTACATTGTCAACCTTTATTTTGCTTAAAATAGCTATTGTGTAATATGTAGGACAAACGCAATGAAAAACAGCACAGGTAATAGAAGAAGAGATTGTGAAATTACCATGACATGTGAACTTTTTGGATGGAGTAGTAAGAAGCAGTTTTTCTGCCAGGTCCCCAGGTCCAGCACACCTAGCAATACCAGGTTCCTTGTATTCAGACTTCACCCATTCCGACAACCATTGCAAGTTACAGTCGCAGTGCAGAGGGTTTGCTCCGATGGCCCTGGAACAGGATAGAGGCGAGACATTCTGGTCAGTATAGAGTATGAGTTGCGGAGAGAACTGTGTAATACTCTGGGTTAAGTTTATCTGCATAGTGTGTAAAGTATGAGCAGGTATTTTTACTGTCACCCCTAATGTCTATAAAGTTGTAGAAGCAAATAAGGACACTTTCTATTATAAAATATAAAATCCTTTTACATGAGCTGAGATAAAAAGAAAAACACTATTTCATATGAATTAACTTTGATAAGGCAATGCAAGGTAGCTCAAATTGCCCACATTTAATGTAGTTTGTAGTAAGTGTATGATAAGCATAGTGCACATACTGTATACACATTTATACAGATTATGTCTTACTAAAAGCTTGCAAAAATGCACTGCTATACATGATTTAAAGATAATAATTTAATGGAAACCCCAATTACTACTAAAGACATTTCTGAACCCTTACCGCTGCTCTTTTATGTTTAAGCATGGGGCACAATATTTGGGTTTAACACCATTTTGACTGTGGCCAGAATTATGGAGGGCCAAGGAGGAGTTTTGTTTTCAATCAGTAATAAGGAAGCCTGACCCCTGCTTGGCGCATTTAACCAATATGGGAGCGTTCAGGACCAATGTTCAATGTAGCAGAAGAGGCAGCTTACCCAAATATTAATCCATTTTTTTCATGTGTAATGCTACAAACAACTGGATTTTGAGCACATTTTAGGTAGACAGGTAAGCAGGGTTCCCAGCAAAATAGTGTAAAACTACACAGTAACTTAATATACAGATTGTTTGGGCTGTTTTCCCCGCATTCCAAGTTCAGCCTTAATAGATAAACTTACAAGTGTGACAGGGAGGAGAGGTCATTGAATGCTCCTTGTGGTACAGAGGATACATCATTGCCATGGAGGGATCTGTGGCACAAAAGAAAGGCATAATTATTCGAACAACAAATATAAAGGTATCTACAGCATCAGCATTGTATAGACTTCTGTAAAGACACTGGATCTGCTCATGAAAACTATAAGAAGGAGATGTGCAAGCTATGTATTGTTATATTGGCATTACTTGAAAGGGCTGATGAATTAAAGAGTGTGTGAGTCCTGATCTAAGGCACCTGAGCGCTGATCAGCCTCAATCTGTTCTGTAAGATTACAAAGAGATATGAAACAGCTTGTTTATTTGTATTTAGAAACAAACTTATTACTGGAATGTAATGATACTCTAAACTTTATTTGATTGCCATTAAATATGGTGCAGTAAAATACAATTTTATTAAGCACCAGACCCTACTCTGATAATTAGGCCAAAATAATGATAGTGATGTTACCCCAACGGCTGGGCAAATGTTCACTTTCTCCTGCATCCACTAGCTAATTTAATAAAGCATTCTAATAAACTGTCATGGAAAAACAAAATGGCACAAATATATGCTACACACCCTATAAAAATGATATTGTTACATTTTGTACATGTCACATGGCTAGTTCTTAAAATTTCCATTGCCTTTGGCAGTTCCACTACTATTTTCCTAATCTGAATAGATAGGCCAGGCTGTTACTTACAGGAGTCTAAGGGAATTAAGTCCACTGAAAGCCCGTAGAGGAATACATCTTAGTCGATTGTAACTTAGAATCCTGTAAAACATAAATTAGTCATGAATAGAAGTATAACGTTAGCCAACATTTCACGTTTCTATCTTTATATATTCTATATAGCGTATCTGCAATTGCTGGGAGTATTGTAACTACACAAATGTTGATGGGCAATTGTCTAAAAATGAGAGGTATATTTGTAGTGCATGCACCACAAACTTTTGGGATTAAAGACTGAAATGATTAATAGTTTTGTCCCTCAGTAGCTTTTTCTATCTCTTGAGAACTCTAGTGAGATCTCTGTACTTGAGGCCCTAAGCCCTGTTAGGGCCATTACAAGGGGGTTTCACTTTCACTACTAAATACATCTTAAGGAATATAAAAGGCAACACTGTGTCTTCTCCTCCTGGTGAAGAGTGGACATGGCAGAGCTGAGTTCTCACTCAGGAGATCTGCTGTCTCCCTTGGTAATATACCAAGCTAGTGGGTGATTTCATCCAACATTATAAACCACCTTTGGTTTGGAGAGTCCAACCCTGTAAAGCCCAATTGCAGTCAGATCTTTTTTTTTTTTTTTTGAAGTACAGAGTGGAGAAGGGTTAGAATCTCTTTTAGGTTATTTTTGTCTGTGGATTTAAAAACAGTGTTGCCCTAAAGCCTCATACATGCATTTTTTTTGCATGCTAGTCTCCATATCGAAAATTAAGATCAACTTATGGAAATTCTCGTACAACACAATACGCCCTCAGATGTGATGTAATGTATTGTATTGTATTTGAATTCTATTTTTGGACGAAAACTGTGCTGATTAAATGCAAATCATATGATCTCGTATTGTACAAAAAAAAATCAAAAAGATCTGCTCTTGAAAGTTATGTACTAACAATCAGATTATAGTACGATTGCTTCGAAAGTGGTATTTTTTGCACAATTTTCTGATTGTGTGTACTAGGCTTAAAAGTGTGTCTCAGTGACACCCTAGTGCTACCAGGACAAAAAGACAAAGACAGCCATAAAAACCTGGTTGAGAGTCTAACCAATGCCCACTGTACTAAAAATGTTTGTTTGCTATGTCTCCATTTAAGAGTTTTCAAGTCACTTTCTTACTGCCTTTGACTAGGACCCAATAGGATATTTACAGCGTTTCTAAAATTTTCTTACTCTATCACGAAAAAAGTCTTGGCTACAAACATAATTCCAAACCATGCTCCGTGTCATCCTCAAACTGATCCATTTGACAGTTGAAGGACAGGGCTACATAGAGGTGTCAGGCAATAATGTATAATTATTCACTTCCGTGAACATACTTAAATGGTTTCTCTGATGTATAGTTGTAGATCAAATTACAAAAATATAAAAGGAGAAACTCATCTTATCACACATATGGCATTTTAACTAAAAAAAAAAAAAAAAAAATCAGTCTTCTTCTGTTTTAGTAAATAGCACCACCATCCTAAAATGTAACATAGAGGCTGCACACCTAAGTGAACAGGTAGGCAGTCAGCAGGTTGCACTCACTGCTATAGAAAATAGTACAGTCACAATACTTACAAGGTGAGAAGCTGTGTCATATTGCTGAAGCTTTGATTGGACAGAGTGCTGATTCTGTTATTGCTCAGGTCACTGGAAAAAAAGTTGTTCTCTGTTATATTACAGCATCTCTCTCTCTAGCCACATACAATCCAGTAAGAGTTTAGCAGATAAAACTAAAAAAACTGCACTTTAAAGCTTTAATACACTAATGAAGAACAATAAAAACATTCCGTTTCTTTTATTTGGCTTTATCACTGTAATTACTTGCTGAGAGTGGTTTTCAAAGCTGAAAAAATACACATTTTTTTGGAATTGTATTTTAGAACTAAAAGCTAATGCAGCCTTTGGTGGTTTCAATCACTCTGGAGTGCCATCTTTGCCCTTTTAGTGTATTAGACTAACCATTCCACAGTGAAACACACTACAGATAAGGGATGTCAGACAGGAAGCATTAGGATAAGATGATGTCAGAAAGATGATAGGATAATGTCAATATCACTTTACTCTGGTAAAACTGATACACAGCACATATACAAACTCACAACCTACACTAAATCACCTCTATTAGACTTCTAGGTGGTTGCCAGAGTTGCATGTAGACATAATGCAGCCCTAGGCACAGATGAATAACAGGATTCACATCCCTTTTCTCCTAAAGTTAATTTGTTAAATCAATTACTAATTTCCAAAAGTGGCCTGTCAAGAAAAAATAATAAATGAAAAATAACCACAAGTTGAACATTTTATGGATTGATTCTGCACCCTCTCAACCTACTCTTCCATTAACAATTGATGCTTAGTAAACATAGCTTGGCCTACTACAGAGGGGTGAAATGCGTTGGCAAGGAGGAGCAGCAGGATGTGGCTTACAGTGTTGTTTGAAATGCACTGTCCTTGTGGAATAAAGTTTTTGAGAAGAGAAAAATAGTCAGCAATAGTGCAGCATGTTTTATTTTTTATTTGATAACTATAGGCTACAAATACATATTCTTTTCTGGCTGATCCCAGGTTAAAGGCTATCCACCATATATATTTTTCAACCAATAGTCTAATTGTTCTTTTGTGAAAGGAACAGATTCATAGACCAATTCCACGTCCCTAGGATGCCCTAGAGCAGTGTTTCTCAACTCCAGTCCTCAAGGCGCCCCAACAGGTCATGTTTTCAGGCTTTCCGTTATTTTGCACAGGTGATTGGATCAGTTTCACTGCCTTAGTAATTATTACAGCAGTTTCATCTGAGGGAAATCCTGAAAACACGACCTGTTGGGGCGCCTTGAGGACTGGAGTTGAGAAACACTGCCCTAGAGAGACATTGACTATAAGTTGACTGTAACGGCCAAACTTTATCCTGATTCAGTTCTCAGGTGAGAACCAGGCCATTAAAGCAAAACTTCACCCAAAAGGGGAAGTTTTGCTTGTTTCCATCCTCCCCCCTTCTACTGCCCCATTTGGCACTTTTTTTGGGGGGGGCAGGGACCTGGATTTGACAAATACTCTCTCCCACTTCCGGCTTAGATCTCCTTCCTCCTTCCCCCGCAGTCTTCTGGGACACATCACAGGTACCAGAAGACTATGGGACCATTCACAAGGCAGAGAATGACTAGGTGTCCTGGGAGCCGCACATCAAGTCAAGATCTGCTGCATGATAGTAAATGGCAGTCTCAGCCTGGACCCCTGCCAAGCCAAGCCCACATTTACTATCATACAGCAGGTCTTGACATGATGTGTGGCACCTGGGACACCTAGTCACTCTCTGCCATTGCCTGGAGCATAGACAAGCTCCCTTCCCGGCCAGCACTCAGCGGTGGCTGTGAGCAGCTCACACACATACTGTATCCTTGTTTCTCACCATTCACAAAGCACAGTGCGGCTCGTGTATGAACAGTAGGAAACCATCTGTGAGCCACAAGGCTTCCTGTTTTTCTTACTAGAGATGCCGGGGCTTGCACCCGAAGCTGACTAAAGAATCGGTTCGGGTGATGACTTCGCTGGATCCCTGGACAGGTGACTGTCTTTACATTAAAAGTCAGCAGTTACAGTATTTGTAGCTGTTGACTTTTATTTATTTTTTTTTGGGGGGGGGGCTGAAGCTCTTCTTTAAGTTGTATCTCTAGCAGGCAATAACAAGATCTTTGGGGGGGGGGGGGAATCTCATTCTCTGTAGCTTGTCTGTCAGCACCTGACAACACCTAGTCCAACACTGCTTTCTGGATTGACCTCTGTTGCTAAAACCCTACAACTGTAAGCTGTAGCATCTGGGATGGGGAGTATGTGAGACACAAATGATGGTGAATTTGGCTCAGTCAGGGAAGGTAAAGGAAGTTTTCTGTTTACTTTGAGGCTTGTGCAACACATAGTAACCGGATTTGGTGCTTGTTTAGACTGTTATATAGAAGCCTTTGGTTGATAAACCTAACAGATTCTTTTTGTGGGAAGAATGCTCTTCCAGAACGGCTTTTTAAAAAAAATAATAATAATTAACAACTAGAAAAGACTGGAGAACCCTTTATTATGAACAAGTCATTAAAAAAATAAAAGAACATAAAACTCTGGTCCCTAACACTGCAGGAAACGATAGCTACTTTTACTCACATAAGTGTCAAGTGCCTATAATTGGATAGCTCCTTCGGGACAAGGTTAAACTGATTTCCATCCAGGTACCTATAACACAAATATGGAACAAAATCCATCACTGTGCAGAAGCATTAAAAGGTTTCACATCAAGGTAAATTTTCTGCAATCCCAGAGGCAGCAAGATAAATGATGGTGAGAGTGCAAAGAAAATGCAAAAGTACTAAAGCTTATAAATGTATTTTCTGAGTCAGCAGCATGCATAATGCATTATCTGTAGAACAAATCTGCTGCCTTCTATTTTGTTGAAGTTTTTATAAAGGTTTAAAGATGGTATCCACTGTAAAGCAGTTGTGTAACATAACAGCAGCATGATGGCTATGGGGAAAGCACTTTGTGTCTAGCATCCACGGGGTGCTAGTTTGCAATCTGACCCAGAACACTATCTACTAAGATTTTGTAAATTCTCTCCATGTACGCATGGATTTGTTTTGGCCTCCTTACATACAATACAAAGTACATTTTTCAGCATAGCATAGGACTGGTCTCTAATTATTTAAAAAAACATATATATATACATGTATATACATATATGTACATTGAAAAGTATATGTGGAAGCCACATTATCATGACAATTCAGTAATCTGTGGTCCAAGTCTAATATTTATTTTATTTATTTATTACAGGTACTTATATAGAACCAATAATTTACACAGCACTTTACATATATATTGTGCATTCACATCAGTTCCTGCCCTCAAGGAGCTTACATTCTAAGGACCCTATCTCACATGCATACATACACATACCATTGACAATTAACCTATTAATTGTCCAAAGATATTGTCCCATGTCTTTGGCTTGTGAGAGGAAACCGGAGTACCTGGAGAAAACCCACGCAGGCACAGGGAGAACATGCAAACTAATAAATGACAGCACCAGTATAAGTAGCAACGAAATCTAAGGTAGAACTCTAGCCAAATCTTACTCACAAACTTCATGTCTGGGTGGCAGCTCCTCCTCACTTAACTTGCCTAAAAGCAGTATTAAACCTTCAGTTTTTTTAGTTTAACAAATTAAGCACAACAAAATACACCTTCTCTGGCAACTATGTTAAGATTCTTTCCAGGAAGTTGTAGTTTACATCTTTCAATGCTGCAGGCTCCTACTCTCTCAGTGCTGCATCCCTAAACATCTGGTCTTCACAGGTAAGAGTTAGTGTAGTTACCTGCCAGTCTATTGGCTTGGAGATGGGAGGAGGAAGAAGAGGGAGGATCAAGGGAGTGCCTTGATATCCTAAGCTACAGGACTGTGTGTTTCTATTAATGCACACAGTGTATGGAGACACAACTCCAGTTCCTGCATGCAGTTGTGGCTCTCTAGAATGCTGCAAGAGGAAGGAGCCACCAAGAAACAGGAAACCTGTGGCAGTGGTCATGACACCAGCTTAAACTGGTAGTAAACTTTAAAAGAAAAATAAAATATTTTCCCCTGCAAGGTAAAGGCATAATATGCTGGTATGCATTGCATACCAGCACATTATGAAAGATTTACCTTGATACAAAGCCCTCCAGCGGCGCACTGTTACTGTTGCACAGGCTTCCCAGCTTCACCTGGTCTTCCTTCCGGGTTCACGGGCTGCAGCCACTTGAATGGTCAAGCCGCAGTGACGTCACTCCTGTGCATACGTGCAGGAGTCACGGCTGTGGCACAGAGCTCTGAAGGAATGGCATGGGTTGCTGCTACTTACTGGAATATCTCCTAAAGGGTGCACGTTTAGGAGATATTAATTTTACCTACAGGTAAGTTTTATTATAAGCTTACCTGTAGGTAAAAATCAAATTCAGCAGTTTACTTCCACTTTAAACTGCAACATAGGCAAGGATTAAGAGATAAAGAAGCTGCATACTCAGTAAATAATAAAAGCAGCTGCTGAAAACACTATATAAATCAAAATAAAAAATAAAGGTTTAATATCACTTTAATCTTAGCTGTTCTTTTACTTCCTAGTTTTAAAATAGCACCCGCATTTTTACAGAATGAAATTCTTTAAACACAGTAACTAAAATATTATGTGTGTTATTACTTACAGCTCTGTGACATCCTTAGGAATACCCTTAGGCAATGCTTTTAGTGCTTTGTTACTGCAGCGAACCACTGTATCTAAGCAGGTACATTCTGCTGGGCAACGAGCAAGTGGTGAGCAAGTGTTGTCATCATTGCCTGAAGTTCGCAAAGAAAAAAACAGTGATAAACAGTAAATCATGCTTGAAATAAAATACAAACCAATTACCATTTCGTTTTCCTTTTATTTGTGATTCAGTAGGAGTCTAGGGCAGTGATGGCGAACCTTGGCACCCCAGATGTTTTGGAACTACATTTCCCATTATGCTCATGCACTCTGCAGTGTAGTGGAGCATCATGGGAAATGTAGTTCCAGAACATCTGGGGTGCCAAGGTTCGCCATCACTGGTCTAGGGCAACCTCATTGTGCTCTAGTCATTAACCTCCCTGGCGGTTTTCCCGAGTGTGGCTCGGGGTTAAAAATCAGGACCATTAGCGGTAACCCCGAGCCACACTCGGGATTACATCGCAGGATCCTGGTGTGGCATTACTTACCTTGTCCCCGGGATCCTGCGATGTCCCCCGCAGTGTCCGCGGGCTCTGTCCTCTGCCCGAAGCCTCTCTGTGCCAGGCTCAGTTCCCTGCGAGCGTTGCGACGCACGGGGGCGGAGCCTGGCGGCAAATTAAAAAAAATGTCAAAATCATAACACATACAGTACTGTAATTTTACAGATTACAGTACTGTATGAAATAATTTCACACCCCTTTTGTCCCCAGTGCTTTGGCCTATGCCCTGCATGCAATTTTATATTATATATACTGTTCTTTCTGCCTGGAAACTGGAGATTGTCCATAGCAACCAAAAAGTGTCCCTTTACGTCAAAAATGGCTTTAGACCAGCTAGAAAACAGCGATAGTAAATTAGAACACTTGCAGAATTGAGCGATAGTGAATCGTGGGGAAATTTATTTTATTACTATTTATTTTTATTTTTTTAATTATTTATTTTTATTTATTATATTATAATTTATGTTTTTGTGTTTCAAACTCCATTATACCCGGGATATCTACTAGACTCTTGTTTGGACAGATTTAAGTGTGTTATTGTTAAGAATTACAGACCTACAATATAAAACGCCAAATTTCCATGCAAAATAATGGTACCGCTTTCAGCACCTAAAATCCGAAATAATCATACCGCCAGGGAGGTTAACAGAGTTCTGAGCCTTTCAAATGGGGGGGCTGGAGATGAAGAAGATAGGCAGTAATTTTACACAAGATGTGTGCATATGTTTGTGAATTTGCAGGATAGTCATCTGCAAGATACATATTGTAAAGGGAGGAACTTATACCTGGTTTTGGCGGTGTTAAACCATGCACTAGACAACAAGGCAGCAAACACATAGAGCTTTGGTGCAAGAGGGCTTTGTATAGCAAGTCCATACCATAAAATAAACAAAAAAATCTACCCATCCAAGCCACTAATCCAACTCAGGTCAGTTCCTGACTAACAGGGCGTTACCTAATGGGTTTGCAAAGATCAACAGGCAGCACCTTTTTTAGCGTTCTGCCAGCAGTCAATTTTTTCACCCAGCAGTTGGCTCCCACAGCAGAGAGAATAAGGCCCCTTTCACACATACGGAACGTTCGTCTGTTTTTCATCCATCCTTTGATGGATGAAAAATGGACATAAATGCATTCCTATGGAAAAATGGATGTAAATGGACGATCATCCATTTACATCTGTTTCCATCCTCTTCTGTGAACATCCCTTTTTTTGAACAGATGAAAGCCCTATTTTTCATCCGTTAAAAAAAATGAATTGGACGAAAAATGGATGTAAACAGACGAGCTTATTTTCTTGACTTCGGTCATAAACCCTGATGCCCCTCACCATGTTTATGTGAGAAACCCAGGTGACCATAATCCTGCCAGTCAGTAACATACATACATACACACATACTCTGTATACACAAATAACATCATGTTCCCTATACAAACATCCAACATGTCCAGGTCTTTTAGTTTTTATACAGATTTGCCAGAGTACATCAAGCCATTCTGCTGCATAAAATCATGCACTAACCTGGAATTATGGAACCTTACAATCTTCTGGTCATGGGTTCAATCAAAGTCTCTCTGCAATCTAAATATTCACTTCACTATTGCAGTCTAGTTATACAGAGTTCTGAACATTTATAAAGAAATGATTCATGTTACCTTTCTCCCACAGATACAGAAATTTAGATCTAAAGGACAGAGGATGCTAAGTACAGAATGACGGACAAGAGGCTGCAGTGCCACCCAGAGAACCTCTGAAATGCCTCCTCAGTCAGCTCTGCTCTGCCAGCAGAAAAACAATAAAAAACCCACATTAAAGTAAATGGAATAAACCTTCTGGCCTCAGCAGATATGAAACATTTCTCTTGAAACAGCTTTGTAAATGTTGTTTTATACTGTAGTCCAAAGACATTTGAACTGTGACACAAACTGCCTAATGTAACAAGACCAGATCAGATTCAAGATGGCCATAATTTGCTAAAAAAGCATACCAATTGCCAAGGTTGGAAATATAGAAACGTTATTCCTAAATCAGGACAACTGGGAGGTTTGTTGCTCACCAAAGCCTCCATCATAATTTTTCTATTTATTTCTATTATAGGGTTAATCCTATAGCAATCCATATATGATCGAACACAATATATTATAGTAGTTGATTTCTTACCCTCATCACAGGTAAAGTCCTGTATTGCAACATCTTGTATGGGAATTTCCTTCAGGAAGTATGGCTTTTGGCATCTTGGATTTCCAGTCACAATACGCTTCTTCCTAAGCCAGTTTCCCAGCCAGGCCAGGTGACAGTTACAGTTAAATGGGTTTCCCAGAAGGTTCCTTTAATAGAAAATGACAATAAACATTTTGTCCACAAGCAACAGCAAATATGCAATAAAGAAGACGTGATACTTAAAGTAGATGTAACGCCCAACTGCATAACATTTATTTTGCATGTCATTGCTTCAGTTTCTGGTGGAGGCATCAGTTAGGCTCGGTTCACACTGCCGCAACCTGAAAATTAGGCAACTTTAGTGCGAATTGGGTGAGGACTGATGCAACTTTGAAGCAACTTCAGGGAATGCCTGGGTAATCTTCCTGTAATGTCGCCTCCAAATCACATCAATATAGATGAGGCTCCGACTTAGAGGCAACTGCCCTTAAAGTCTATGAGCACAAGTCAGATAGAAGTCACCTTGAAGTAGTACAGGAACCTTTTCTAAAGTAGAAGCGACTTCAGTAGTGCTAATTAGGACAGCACTCGTTAACTAACATGGGATATCACTTCACACAACTTAAGGTCTCACAAGTCGGATCCCAAGTCGCAGCATTGTGAACCAAGCCTTAAAGTGATTGTAAAGTCTTGTTTAAAAAAAAAATAAAAAAACAAACAAACACGTACTTACCTCCTCTGTGCAGTTGGTTTGCACAGAGCAGCCCGGATCCTCCTCTACTCGGGTCCCTCTTTGGTACTCCTGGCCCCTCCCTCCTATCGAGTGTCCCCACAGTTAGCAGCTTCCTATGGGGGCACTGGAGCCGAGTCACAGCTCCGTGTATCCATTCAGACACAGAGCCCCAGCCCCGACCCAGCCCCACCCCCTCTCTCCCCTGATTGGCTGACAGACTTTGACTGATATCCGCGGGAGCCAATGGCACCACTGATGTGTCTCAGCCAATCAGGAGGAGTGTCCCGGACGGGTTAGACATTCGTGGACATTGCTGGAGATAGATGGGGCTCAAGTAAGTAATTAGGAGGGTGCATATAATGCATTAAGATTAAAAAAAAAAACCTTCTGCCTTTACAACTCCTTTAAGCATGTTGATTATAGCGTTTTCACCCTATTTAAGGGAGTTCCTGAACAAGGGCCTTCATGGTAGTATTACCAGGTATTATTTTGATGAAAGTTGTAGATATTAAAATCCTGAACATGGCTTTTGAAGTAACATTAATGTTAAAGTTGCAGAGGGATTTTTGTGATTATCTGGGAAAATAGATAAATTGTGTTCCATCTATTTAAAAGCAACTATTTTAAATTTCTGGTGTTTCTTGCATTTTTTTAAAGCAATCGTACATAGCACAGAGCTAGATTCCAATGGTCCAGACTTTTTTTTTTGGCCACCAGCTGTATTATATTGTCTACATAAGCCTGGATTGGATCAATTGATGACAAATATAATTATTTTTAAAGAATGATAACAATAATGTTCATGGTAATAGTGATGATCATCATTACTACACATTTTTTGGACTAATGCTCTGCATTACATAGACTTTAAAATGTCTTAGATGGGTACATTTAGTTTAATTCATGAAGGTTTTAACATTTTATTATATACTGGTATGTATAGTTTCCAGATGTAGAAATACAGCACAATCCCCTGTCAACATAAAACTCTCTGTCCTTTTGTTCTCCCCGACGTTATAAAATTAAAAAATATACTAACTGACAAACAAAATGTTCCATATTGCTATATAAATGCTCTGGTATTTTTGGCTGCCAGCAAAAAGGAAAATAATGGTGTTACTTGTAGAAACCAGTGAAATTTCTATCTAACTTAAGGTGCCTACAGGCAGCCTCAGTGTTTGCCCAAACCAGTGAAGGTCCTCTTTCTTTTACAGCTTTCTCTCCTTTTTGTCTATATATCTATCTATATAGAGCTATATAAAAAGAAATTGAACTTATTAACTACTAAAAAGCTTAATGTAGATCTATATTTAACACCCAACCTCTAAATTATTGCATATTTAGTATAAAGATTATAATAAATGTGTAACTCCCACGCTGTCAAAAAAACAACAACAAAGCTAGGGGTACACTGCAGCAACCACCTGTTTAGCTGATCCTTGACAGATAGAGGGGTAAAAGAGTAAATATTGGTATTTGCGCTGTGAAATAATCAAGTGAATAAAGTGCTAGTGCAATAAGGAGGTATAGACAGTAACAAATTGCTGAGTGCTAAAATACCAAGTGAAAATACAAACGATTCCTATAAACAGTGAACATCCATAATCATAGGTGAAATCTTAATCATAAAGAGCAATAAAATATTCAAATCCGTAAATAAACATTTAAAAATAACATTAAAATAAAATATCAAAAGTCCAATGTGCACTTCCAATCCCGACGCGTATCATCACATGACGTGACTTCATCAGGGGATAAAATCATGTGATGTGATGATACGCGTCAGGATTGGAGCAATAGGCATAACCAGGACTGACTAAAGCATACAAACCCAGCACTCATGGATTGTTGCCGTTTTTAAAATCTAAAAAGTGAGACTATCTGCATGTTTGTTTTAATAAACTGACCCTTGTAAACAGGATTACGCTATTGGCATCTCTCTTCCTTGTTTCTCATCTCTTCACACCGAGTATATTAGTAAAGGAAGCATCATTAACATCAAAGAGGGATCCTCTGAGGGCCGCTGCTTGTGATCCATATATGCTGTAACCTTACGGCAGTACAGTGAGAGGCTTGTACACAAACAGGTGTCATCACTGAGGACTCACCAGGCACCGGCTTTTGTTGTTTTTTCACGGTGGAGGGATCCATTACTTACTTATGAATTACTGTCAGACTGTCACAGTATTGTTTGAATTGCATTTTTAATCGTCAGATTGTCACAGCATTTTCTTGGATTTTATTCATACTTTCAAGACACTTTATTCAGAAGCACACATTAGACTTTTGATATTTTATTATATAATATTTTTAAATGTCTATTTACAGATTTGTATATTTTATTGATCTTTATGATTAAGATTTCACCTATGATTATGGATGTTCACTGTTTATAGGAATCATTTGTATTTTCACTTGGTACTTTAGCACTCAGCAATTTGTTACTGCCTATACCCCCTTATTGCACTAGCACTTTATTCACTTAGTTATTTCACAACACAAACACCAATATTTACTCTAGTATAAAGAATAGTATAAATGTTAATATAAAGTTTTGAAAAAATTATAGGTATTTTATGGTATCTTTTTTGGTGACTTTTAACCTTCTAGGCATCTGTAAATGAACAAAATATGTTTTTTTTACCAAGACATCTTCATGGTCTGTATAATTATAGGTATAACATGATTATCGGTTACCATATCAGAATGCAGGAAGCAATGGTATGTACTTCATAATGCTCAATTCACTATGCTTTATCACAAGGATATGTGGTCTAATTTAGCCATCTGACTATAATTTTCAAATCCCATTGGACTCAGCCTAAAAGAACTCACCTTGTTGAAAATAGGTATAAATATCCTGCCTGTGAGCTTCTGAATTAGGCCTATTGTCTGCTGTTTCATATATATATATATATATATATATATGTGTATTAACATTAAACACTGTTCCAAGACACCGCTGGAGTATCTGAATATAAGTCACCATTACAGGTATTTATATACAGTAGCAATGAATAATAAATGCGGCCCTTTACATACTGTACATTCACATCAGTCTGTGCTCTCATAGAGCCTACAATCTAAGGTCCCTATCTCACATGCATAGATACACATACTAGGGCCAATTTAGACAGGAGCCAATTAACCTACTAGAATGTTTTTGGAGTTAAGGATGCTGTCAGCATCTGGGAGAAGACAGTGATTATTGCTAGCAGCTATACTAGCCGCTAGTGATAATCGAATGCAAAATATGGTAGGGTACTTACACCCAAGTTGATCAATCAACTTGGTACATTCAGCCTGCCCATACATGGTTCGACTCTCGGCCGGTTCCTGCTGAACTGGCTGAAATTCGGACTGTCTAGGGCCGGCCTTAGAGTTGATTTACTAAATGGGCAGAGGCTGTTCACTGAGTAAGTATGAGCTCAGTAAATAAAGTTGTGTTTGCTTTGTTTATCCAATAATGCAAATGGGAAATAAAAAACAGAACATTTCCTGGTATATGATTGGATGATTGAAGTGAGCACAGCTTTACCTTATTTGCTAATCTTAGTGAACACCCACTTGACATATACTTTCCGTAATGAACAGTCAATTATTTTAGTAAATCAACTCTCCTGATACGTCTGTAATAAACCGTACGTATCTCTTGCTGTCTAGGGTATACAGAGTTAAAAAAAAAAAACTCATACAAATAATCTTGGCGCATCTATAAACTGTCACTTTTTGGAATATATTGAGCTAAGCCAGCAGTGAACCTTTGTTCCTCAGAGCCGGGCTCTGGATATCCTTTCAGTGATTCACACGCGCTAGAATTCAGATTGTCATGAATCCCTATTCAGCTCATTTAACAGGTTATTTCAGTTTGTACCCAATCTGACTCTCTGCTAAACCACACCTCTCACACAAAGCAGCCACCTGATAGAGGAATGAAGGCGGATTACTTTTTTGTTATTGTATTTTAACTGACAAGCGCAATTTCATTAATTTGTCTACTTGAGATTTCCATCTCGTCTGCAGCGTCACGGAGCAGTTTTCCAATTCAAACTGACAGCGGACTTGATTACATGCCAGTTACAGAAATGAATTCCCTCGCAATCCCCCGTAACCCTGGCATCTCAGCACTTCATTCCTTCTCTACTGACATTCCTTCCCTTCATAAACATGCCATCTTTCATTTTCGGAAATTTGCGGCTAGGTGTATAGTGTCACATTTCATATAGATGAAGAAGTAAGAGTCTTATTGGTCCTTGTGACCCACGGAAATAGCTGGGAATTTAACATAATGACAATCCATTCTGTCTTTAAGTGTACCTGTCACCTAATACGTGCTGCAAAAGAGGGTATTTTGCAGCCTCAGGTACTCTTCATCACACCAATTCCACAAAAAAACTTAAAGTGGGACTCCAGGGAAGGGTTAGAACTTTGCCAGGTTTTTATTGCTCACTCTGTCCTGAGACTTTTACTTCCTAAATAATTTTTACTGCAGAACCAATGGGACTTACAGTACATAGTCTTCATTGTATATCTTCCCCTTCAGACTTAACATTTATTCATAACTTTATTCAAATATCTAAATTGCTAAATGTTTATTAACATTTTTGTGTCTACTTTAAAATTAAGGAAGTGGTCTCATTGATCTTAACCTTTTCTATATGTACCTCAGTTTCATTTCATTCTATGTTTTCCTATTGTCAGCTTCTTTCTTGTATCTGCACTGCTTTCTCAATCTTGTCCCTTTTATTTTTCTTATTCTCACATTTATTTTTTTCTACTCCTAATTCTTTGTTTTCTTGCTTCCAATTAATTTTCTTTATTTTCCTTTCTCTACTGTATTCCATTTTACTCTCCCATATTTCTATCTATTTGCAAGGCCTCTCTTTACTTGAAAAATCCCAGACCCCTACTTTTTTTCTTTTTAACAGTAACAACTAATCCTTACATTTTTCACTGCATTGCAGGGTATATTTAGGGGATAAAGTGCCTTAAAGTATATATGTTGGAAAAAGACATATGCACAGGGTTGCCAACCTCCCGCAGCATTTTTTACTGACAAAACATTGAACATTTACTGGCAGAGCACCTTTTTTACTGGCAACCTGAGAAATTACAGAACTCCTGTTGAAAACTAACACAGTGAATATTTGAACAGTATAAACATGCTATGGAAACACTGACAATACCCATAACAAAGTAGTTTGCTTGATTTACATTTAAAAAGTCAACACAGCATGAAATTATCGGCCCCTAAATTTACTGGCAGTTGTAAAAAATCACTGATTTTTACAAACTGTCAGTAAATTTATTGGCGGTTGGCAACCCTACATATAAAGTACATCTCTGGGGTACAGTCACAATTTTCTATGTTTTATACTGTTTAAAAGGATAAGTGTGAGTTGAAAAAAACAAACAAAATAAACAAAACATTCCTACTCACCTCTATGCTGCAGCATCGGTGTGATGTTGCAGCTGTCCCACATCAGCTCTAAGGCCAAGAACTGAGCGATCACATGGCTACTGATTGCTCAGCTCTCAGTCTGCCCAGAGCACAGAGCAGTAATTGTCAGCCACTGCTTTGTGCTCTGCCCCTGCAGTTCTCACTGCAGGGGCAGGGGAGGGCACGGGCTGCACACTGAGAGGCGGAGCCAGCTGTCAATCTAAAAGCCAGGCAGATGATAACAATATTGTTGGGATACTTCCCATGCTTGGAGCAGCTCTGAATCTGGGTCACAAAAGAGCAAAAGTAAATACACTCCTGTGACCCACAAAAGAGATATGGCCCGAAAAAAAACTTGGCCATACTTCTCTTTTAAAGACCCTGCAAGGGCAGAAAAATACCTGTTGATCTGCCAAAAATGCACTTAGCTCTTAAAGAGTCCTGTTTCTAGACCAATTGTTTCAACAACATAAAAGTATGTGTATATTTTACGCATGTTATTTACCCTTAAAAACCTCCCTTGTATAAACATCCAAAGTCCTGAGACTGCTGCTGGGTGCCACCATCTTGGCTGTGAGGTAAGTAGTCCCAGCAGATTCAGAATTGCCACTCAAGTATCACCCTTTGCTCCACCCTGGCAGTTACAAATAAGGCTATGTAGGGAGATGAGGTTTGGAGGAGCTTGAGAGTAATTGGACACTCCCAGATAAGGAGAGGGCTATGACATGCAAGAAGGGAGCAGGCTAGGAAACTGACTCTTGTTGGAGTTATAATGAGTCAAATATCCTATGTTGTTTCTGTCCACTACAAAAACCATACTGCTATTATAAGATCCAAGATGGAGAAGTGTCTTGTCTTGTATTAATTGTCTTGTCTTGTATTACCAAGTCCTATTCTGATTGTATTGTTTATCCATATACATCCTTCAACTGCAGATTGGCAGTTGATAGCAAGGCACTTATGGAGGCTACAGGACTTTGACCATAACCCTTCTCAATAAGGTTATTTTTTTATAACAAATTGATTGAAGATTTAAACAAATCTGATTGGTTACCATGGGTTATTGCACTTTACACACCCCAACTAAATAGGCAGTGAAAGTGTTTTAGAGTGATCTTTACCATCAGTATGGCAAATGGCATGGCTAAAGGTGTACTTTATGCACAGTGAACAAGTTACAGGCTTGGCAAAACCCCCACTTAGTGCAGCACGAGCCCTCGACCAAGGCTGATGGGGTTTCCTATATAATTCCATTAATAAGAAGATTTTCAGAGGAAGGTCACACAATTGTATGAACATTCTGTACTTTAAGACATTACTTACAGTGTAGACAGGGAATGCAACGTATCGAATGCTCCAGGGGCAACTGTGACAATCTGATTGTCATACAGAGAAAGTAATCGCACAGAGCTCAGGCCAGTAAAACTGTCATTATTCACACAGCTAATGTGATTACTTCTCAGCATCCTGCAAAAGAGGAAATAAAAAAAGGTTCAGTTTTGTTAGATGCACAGTGTTATGCACAGGCTATAGAGCAGAATTTAAAATTAATCCTGCCTAGGATATACCCAAGGTGCCTGGACTCAATCATTTACACCACAGTCGCTGATAAATCTTCAAGACACCACCCTGCAGTGTAACTACACCAGCTCTGGCATTAGCTCCACTTGTTGCAAAGCTTTCCCAACTGGATGTACAGTACATATAACAGTTTTTATTATGCGCTGCTTTTCTATACTGCTAAAAATGAAGCTCACATAAACAAATAGTTTGCGTGCATAAGTATATCTGAAAAAGTTTGTAACATGGAAAAATAAACCTGCCATGGTGCCATCACTGCTAACTTCCTGCTAAAAATTCTACTTGCCTGACTCTTGTTCTGTCTCACTGGTTTCATTACTTTCTGAATCACTAAGCAGGAGCAAGTCATTTTTAACTTTTAGATCCTCATTTTACATTTCTTAAACGTTACTCGATACAGAAAAATAACGAAACAAACAACTTGATGATCACACAGACTATTTTTGGTTCTACTAGCTTCTGATTGTTCATGCCTCTCTGTCTGGAGAGGGGTGTAGGCTTCTTGGCCTAAGTTATTGTAAAAATGGGAGCAATACAGATCACTGATCATGGTTGATGATAGAGATTTTATTTTTATGTTCCTATGAGCACAGCTGCAAAAATTGTTGCCTAAGCGGAATTAAAAGGATCAACATGTAAACAAGAAAACCCATGTTGGCCTTCACAAGGATTTCTATTAACGATGCTGAAATTCAAAGTGCAAGTGGAATCAATCCTACGTAGAAGAGGCTGATGTTGGTTCCATAATTCCATAATATTTAAAACATTGCTTATCCTTATCTGCAACAGATGAGATTTTTCAAAGGACTTCTTAAAAAATATTATTATGCCATACCTATTCTTCAGCAGGTTCTGATTAGTTACTTTAATGGAAGCCAGGATTAAATATGAAAATACGTACAGAGATTTTAGTCCATCCAGGCCTTTAAAAATTTTATGGTGAACATTCTCTATTCGGTTGCTTGTCAGGATGAGCTCATTTACTCCATTGGCTCCCTCAAAGGCCCCTTCTTCAATATCAGTAATCTTGTTATTGCTTAGGTTTCTAAAAATAATACAAAATGCAAGAACATAGAAAAAATACATTTAATACAATGCCATCATGACAAAGTGGAAACACTTGGAAGATTATGATTTGAACACAATGTAAAATTAAATATTAAAGAATATGCAAGCACGCATAATGTTGATCCTCCTGGTCAACTGAGGGATCTGTGATGTCTGGGAAATTACGTGTTTGCTTAGATGTGTACTATATAGAACTATGCCAATACCAAAGTTTATTAATGATGTTTATTCCTAGATGAGAACTTAATCAATCTATGTGCTGATCTTCTATTCATCTACCTTACATAATGCAGTCATGTCAGCTAGGTCATTTTAAACCTAATTATAATTCCATTAACAATGAAGTTCAAAGATATATAAAAACACTACTGAATGTATTTATTTGCATTTATTAAAAATATTGAATTTATTTAAAAATGCAACTAGTCTTATTGACTTTAATTGAATCTGTCTTTGTATCATCATCCTGTAATGCGCTACACAGCAGCACTCAGACTGTTAGAAGGACTGCTGGTGCTAGCAGTCAGGCTATGCTGCAGGCACATGCACTGCAAGTGAACATGCTGTTGAGAGTGGGGATAGAGAGCATAGACACTCACCACTGTGCTAGCTTGGAATTGTAGTTTAAGCAAGCTGTACTTCTACTGTAGTGGTGTCTATAGACCAGGCTATGCTATATGGAAGAGTGCCTGGATTACAAGTTTGGCAGAGGCATGTTTCCTTAACATCAATCTATTGTGCCTTACATGCCTGACCTGAAACAGGATACTAAATTAAATAGCTGCACACACTCCTGCTTAATGTACCATTTAGGGAACGTTTGCTGCACCTACAGTAAGGAAGCCCATCACTTCCATTGCTGGAAGAGCAATTCAAAGATAGACATGGAGCTACACAAGTGTTGGATGTGCATAGCGTTCATTACCCGTGTATATAATTTCGGAGAAACCATAAAAACACAGTAATAACTTCTTGCCGTTACTGCCAAAACCAGTCTTTTTGTAAGCTATTTGTACCCTATAGTGCTGGAGATAGAAAAACTGCTCAGCTAGCTGTTCAAAAAATTGTAAGTTGAGCAAGCACAAGCAATAAGATACTTTGGACATTAAAACAAAATTGGAGATAAGCATTATGATGGAAGCACATTGGTCATCACTGTCACTGCAAATTTGAGACTGGCAATAAAAAGTATCCCTTGCAAGCACAGCATACCAGGCCATATTTATGTGAGAAAGGTTCTACAAACCCACCATAGCACTTTAGCGTTTTCCTACTGACCTCTATGGAAGGGATATGCAATTAGCGGACCTCCAGATGTTGCAGACCTATAAGTCCCTTGAGGCATAGCAAGACTCTGGCAGCCACAAGTATGACATCCAGAGCAGAGGCATGATGGGACTTGTAGTTTTGTAACAGCTGGAGGTCCGCTAATTGCATATACCTGCTCTATGGTATTGAGGATCTGGTGAACCACACCTGAAGGCTTTATATATTATTTGATTAAAATGAAGCTGAATGCACAACAACCTACCCAGGTCTGAGATACAGCAAACCTCCTGGTAAGAGCCAAATGTGCCCTATTGCCATTTAAGGCCTGGATGTTGCCTTGCATGGCTGATGTCCTTCTTATCCAAACATGAAGTTTGCATATTTTTCCTGAGATTGGGTAGATTGTTTCACAATGCTACTTAACCTTATACTGGCAAAAATGTCCCTAGAATTTTTGTGTGAAACTATTAAAAAGTCATTAGACTGTAAGCTATTTTCATAGGAACTGATGTGATGATGAAAGGAAAGTCCAGATGGCTGCACACCAAACTGAGATCCAAATGCCTTTATTCACATAAAACCATGAAGAACATAAGGAGCACTACATGTACAAGCAACCGAGACACGGTTTACATGTTTCACACACAAATTGTGCTTTGATCAAAGCCCTGCAAGATAAAAACACAATTTATGTGCAAAACATGTATGCCATGCCTCCCTTGCTTGTACATGTAGTGCTCCTCATGTTATTCAGCTGCGACTGGGCGAGCACCCTGCAGTGAGGAGATCATACTGTGGGAGCTGGCTCACTTGTGAGCAGCATGGACCTCTTGTTTGAGGAACTGATGCGAATGGGCACTTTTTTTGTAAACCGCTCATAATGTCTTTGTGCTTTGAAAGCATGTAAAGTAAGTGTTTGAAACATCTTGTTTTGTTAACTCACAGCACCCACCGACCTCGACTGCCTGCAACTCTTCGCATAAAAGTTATCAAAGAAAAAATAAAGCTCAAAAAAAGTCAACATAACAAATGATTATGATGAATTTGTACAGTGTAAATAAATGAAATATGTGAGAATCTCAGAATTTTCTTGCTTTCTGGGCTTAGGTAATGACCTAGAAACTAGGCATGCAGTTTTCATCTTCTAGAAGTGGAGAAAATAAACACAATCTATCTTTCAACCTTGCGCCTTGTTGGTAAAAGCCAAGTTAAACATTGCAAAGACAGCTATCCTTCCAAAGCCTGTGTGATGCTTTTTATGTGTGAAAGAAGATGAATTTGTTTGAAATTTTTCAATTTTCTTTTCTCCCTGCTGAGCTCCATTATATAGTATTTACTATACTGTAAATAGAATTTAAGTTAAGAGTCTTAAAAGAGAGAAGGAAGGCTGGGAGTACAAGTAGTAAGAAGCAGGAAGGAGGGGACACAGAGGAAGGAGAAAGAGGAAGGGAGGGATGAAGGGAGAAAAGGAAAAAAGGAAAGGATAGAGGGAGGGAGCAAAGGAAAGAAGGAAGAAAGGGATGAAGAGAGGGAGGGAGCAAAGGAAAGAAAGAAGAAAGAGATGAAGAGAGGGAGGGAGCAAAGGAAAGAAAGAAGAAAGAGATGAAGAGAGGGAGGGAGCAAAGGAAAGAAAGAAGAAAGAGATAAAGAGAGGGAGGGAGCAAAGGAAAGAAAGAAGAAAGAGATAAAGAGAGGGAGGGAGCAATGGAAAGAAGGAAGAAAGGGATGAAGAGAGGGAGGGAGCAAAGGAAAGAAGGAAGAAAGGGATGAAGGGAGGGAGAAGAGAAGAGGAGAGGAGAGAGAAAGTGAGCAAACTAAGAAAGGTAGAAAGTGAGGGAGAAAAGGATGCAAGAAAGAAAGAATTATGCCGCGTACACACGAGCGCACATTCCGACAACAAAATCCATGTTTTTTTTCTGACAGATGTTGGCTCAAACTTGTCTTGCATACACACAGTCACACAAATCTTGTCGGAAATTCCGGTCGCCAAGCCTGTGGTGACGTACAACACGTACGACGAGCCGAGAAAAATGAAATTCAATAGCCAGCGCTGCTCTTCTGCTTGATTCCGAGCATGCGTGGAACTTTGTGCGCCGGAATTGTGTACACATGATCGAAATTTACGACAATGGATTTTGTTGTCGGAAAACTTGAGATCCAGATCTCAAATTTTGTTTGTCGGAAATTCCGACAGAAAATGTCCGATGGAGCCTACACACGGTCGGAATTTCCAACAACAGGCTCACATCGAACATTTTCCATCGGAAAATCCGACCGTGTTTACACGGTATAAGAAAGCAAAGGGGGGGTGAATGAAAAGGAGGAAGGAAGGAAAAAAAGGGATGAAGGAAAGGAAGGGAGGGAAGAAGGCAGAAATGGGAAGGGGGAATCTCCTCCTAAATCTCCTTCTAATTGTAATTACAGACCAGAGATGCTATGAATAAGACATCAAACCATTCTACTTGTATATGTAACTTTATTATATTGGAAATTTGCTAATGAAGTGGGGGTAGGGTGAGGTGACAAAGACAAAAGTTCTCCATTGGAAAGAAGTCTCCATTCTAATGTGTTAATGACTTAGGACAGGGATATGCAATTAGCAGGCCTCCAGTTGTTGCAAAACTACAAGTCCCATCATGCATCTGCCTCTGGGTGTCATGATTGTGGCTGTCAGAGTCTTGCTATGCCTCATGGGACTTGTAGTTCTGCAACAGCTGGAGGTGCGCTAATTGCATATCCCTGACTTAGGAGAACTGAACAGCAGGAGAAATATGTTGCCTTTATCTGGGCTTTACACACTAACTGCTGACAATGTCTTGAACAGTGCTACTACTTTAACCTTGTCCTGGTTGCCTCTCTGGGATTGAACACACAATATGTAATACATAAGAGCTTTGGAATGAAAACAACAAAAACTGAGACCTACATTTTCCGCAGCTGTGGGAGCTTCTTAAAGATTCCAGTTGCTTCTATAACTGTAAACTCATTATTATTGAGACGCCTAAATGGAAAACAGAAAAAATATACAAAATCAAGGCCAAAATAAATGAGAAACTAATTTTGTTATTTTTCGGTTACAAACTAATGTTTACAGTAGAACAAACGCAACCAGCACATTATTCACATTTATGACTGGGAAAAAAACGGCCTCAGCCTTTAAAGGTAAAAATCAACGCTGGTGTTTATACCTATTACTTAGATATATACTTGTATATACAGATATTGCTCAACAAGTTTTCTAATTCTCAACTGCTACTAGATGGGACTGCATGTTCCTCTATTCTACATTAATTCATCCATTCCTTCCTAGATTTGTCCTATTATATCATCCCATTTATCACCTAAATAAAAAACTTACATTGCTAAGAGTTTCCTCTAACACAGACTTCATAGAAAAATAAAAGTATTTTGCCCATATTCAATAAAGAGCTCACAAACCCATAATAACCAGAAATAACTTTGATGAAATAATACTAATACAAGATGGATTCTGATGTGTTCTTATTCTGTTACTACACTTAAAGCAGAGTTCCACTCATTTTTGTATTTATTGAAAGGCAGCAGCTACAAAAAGTGTAGCTGCTTACTATTAATAAACAGCCACTCACCTGTCCCACAGTCCAGCAGGGCACTCACCCCAACAGTTTTCACCCTGTGTCCTCCCTGGGCGGCGCTGGCATCTTCACTATGGGCACCTGGCTGTGACAGCTTGCGGCTTCACAGCCGGGTGCTCACTGCGCATGTGCGACCGGAACGGTGCTCTGTGACTTGTCCCGAAGTCTTCTGGGACCTGTCGTGTGTCCCAGAAGACTTCGGAAAGGAGAACTTCAGCCTAAGGCGACCGAAATGAAAGTGGGAGCGGGTACCTGTCAAAATTGGGTACCCACTCCCCCCCCCCTCCTCCCCAAAAGCAGTTTCATAAACAGGAACCAGGGAGGAGGCCTTAAAGCAGATCTTCCCCTTTTGGGTGGAGCTCCCCTTTAAGCATATTTGAGCTGTTTGTCAACAAAGATATTTATTCAGCAGAACTTTTGTCCCACTGCAAAAATTATTCAGGCAAATGAATGTAAAAAAGGATAAAATTTTGCTGTTTTTTGCTAACCTAACTAGCTCAAGAGTTGTACAGTTTTCTCTTATGGTTGTTGTCTACATAACATTTTATATACTGAAAATTATGAAGGAGATTTTAATTACATGATGTGCCTGTACTCACTAGAAAGTGTACCTTCATAGAAATTCTTAAAGAATCTGTAAACACAAAATTTCATATTCCTGATATGAGCCTGTTGTACCATGTACTTGTATGAAAATGTATCCTGTTCTCTTTGCATTGTTGTATTGCTTCCTTTGTTTGAAATCCCTGGTGTTCCTGCCATTTCCTCTGCTTTCTTCTTAAAAACTGACCACACTAAACAGGAGAACACACTGTGGTCAGTTCTCTAGCTGTGCTGGGAACACAGCCTGCTCTCCTCCAATGACCAGACTTGTCCTGACAGCCCCCCCCCCCCCCGCACAGCTTTTCACTGGGAAGACCAGTGTTCTGCTATTTATCCTCCCACAGCTCTTATGCAGCTGAGAACAGAGGGATTGTAATCACTTATAAAAAAGGAGAAAAAAGGTGTTTATAATGTTTATTTTTTTATATAACTCCATGCACAAACAATTTGCCTTTCATTTTAAACAGAATGGGTTGTTTTACAAGGTGAGAATTTACATATACTTTAATGTCTCAGATGATTGAAAATGGCAATAAAGACCTAAAGACTTCTGCACATGCACAGTGTGCACCATTGATAACACACCACACTGATGCAGTGGCTTTGAAAATGTGTGATTAGGGACTGGCACTTGTGCTGAAGACTCAAAAATAAGCTGAGCATTACATGTTTAATTTAATTTGGTAATGCATGGCACAAAAATTTCAAACAATTGTATTGTTGGACCTGGGAGACTGGAATCACATCACTCAGGATATGATGGGATGGAACAGTTGAGTTCAAATGTCTATTTATCTTTTGATGACAAATTGAAGATAAACAAGGATAGACCAGTGCTCCACATCATTACCCCAGGCAGTATGGTGAAATTGCCTCCAACTAAATAGTGGAGATGCATGCCTGGTGGTGGTGGTAGTGTCTTCTGATGATCTAATGATCTTGTTACTAGAGATCTGTTCATTTATGGCCAGTTTTAGATATGAGCAGTTACAGCTTCATAATGTCATGAATTAAGAAATTACTGATCAGCTGAAAATTGAAGTATGTACACAAAGCCCAAAAATGCACAGCGTTTTATACTTACAGCTCAGCTGTGTACTGCGGAATGTGATCTGGGATTTTAGTGAGCTTCTGATTTGAACAGTCTACAGTGGTTCCTTCACAACGACACTTCTCTGGACATGCCAGGTCAGCAAAGCAATCTCCACTTAGTTTTGACCTGTAGTCTTCCGTACCTGTGGAACATGTTAATAGACACAAGTCACACAAAAAGCTTGTGGCATTAGCAAACATCATTGTCAGAGAAATTCCATACAAGGCACAGGAATGGTATAGGGACAAAAAGTCATGTGTCATTTCCATGCTATAAAGACAGACAGGTTGTGGCTTGAGCACACACAAAAGGATCTGTACATAGGCTTCAGAGGAACTGGAAAAATAGAACATTACTGGGTAGACATGACAGGGACACATATGTTATCCAAGCTTTTCACAGCTGTACTTTCTGCTGGTCCAGTTCAGTGGCTCATGTATGACTTATAACATATCCAATGATTCTCTATTGTCACATATTAGTGTTGAGGTTTAATTCATTTATAGCTATTAGAAACATGCGTTATTGTTGTATTTCCAGTAGGTAACAATTACATTTCAACTATCTTGCTTCATTATGTGCATACAGGCTTTTAAAGTATCCATTGTGTCCTGTGAGAAATATCCAAAGTCTGCTGGTGCCATGTTAAAACAGACAAAATGGAGCCCAGTGAAGAGAGTGCCTAGTATATAAATTGTTTCAGAGTTCAAGTTGCCTACAGAAATCAATCAGATTCTCCCTCTCTTTCTCACATACGTTACTACAAAAAACAAGGAGCCAGTTGATGTAGACAACAGACTGCTGGAATCAAATGTTCCCTTGCATTTATAAATGAGGACAGCGTTGTTTTTCTAAAAACATTTTACCGCCAGTTGTAGATTACTTAAGGCAGACAACATTGTTACTACCAATATTAGACTACTAAGCAATGGACACAATGGAGAGTTCAAGAGTCTATATATGCATAAAAAACAAGACTGGTAATAAAGAATTGTTGCCTAAAAGAAAAAAAAAAAAACAGTCTTGTCAAAACAATGGTAGATAGGTGGAGCTGTCCTTTAAATTATCACAAGCATCATCAATTAATCAACTTTTTGAGAGTTAGTCATAATGCACTAGCACAATTAAGACACTGATGATATTATCTGAGCAGGGGGTGCTCTGTTAACGCTAATTCCAGATCATAATGGGTTAATTTGACTTTCCTTTTCTCAGCCTTGTTGCAGATGGAAGGGTTTCCAATACAAGGAGGTTACGCCCTCCGCCGACAGCGAGGCTGGGTGTACATCCTAGGTGCACAAGCCTCAGCAGCTTGCCATGCTGTAGAAAGCTGCGTGACGTTCCATGGTGCTTGACAGAACCATGTTTTACTCATACCTGACAATCACATGGTTAGATCAAGCACAACAGAACATCTCGCTGGGTTACCATAAGTGCATCCATTAAACCATAGATAGGACCAAAGGGGGAGGGGGAGAGATAAAGGAAGGAAGAGGTGGTCGCTGGAGAATCTGCTGGAGTGTAATACCTGTGTGCAGCAGGTCATTCGGGTTACAGAATGCGCACTGCCATAGCAACAGTATTAACAGGCAAATTAGGCAACAGCACAGAGAAACATACAAGAAAATGGAGAGAAGGAAAAAACACAAGGCCTTTTTTTTAACCTTTCTTCGGTTTCCGCAACAACGACATCAGACATAGATATTAAATTATATGAGGGTTCTCTGTTAAAACTCCACTTCCACTGTGTAGGCCACGTAGAAGCAGTATTGCCAATCCATCGTCCTCATATACCCCCAGCAGGTCATATTTTGAGAATTTCCCTTAGCCGTAGTAAGCACTCATCAAGTGATATCTGGTCATATAAAAGAACTGTCTCAGGTGCTTCTGATGGAAGCTGCCAACCCACAAATCACAGGCATACTAGCTTAACTGCAATAATGTAATCTGTAGTAAAGATGTGTAGCCAGTGAGTTTGATATTAGCAGGTACCATCTGAGACAGGACCACAAAGTAGTGGTGCAGAGATGATGAGAAAGGTGTTTAACCAAATTCCTTTCAGTGAAATCCTCAAAACATACAGTAGATGATCGGTTGAGGGTTATAAGAAACTATTTTTTCTTTGCAGGTTGATGATTAGGCACTAATTCTAAAATTTGGTAGTGGAGGTAAAAATTGTGAATAGAGAGAACTCCAGTCAAGACACAACTTCCTGTTTGATGGTTCTAGTATTGGGGCTGAAGTGCTCCGAAAGAACATTGATAGTGTTAATTCTGTAAGGGCTATAGATGTTTTTTTTTTTTCTGATGTGGGTTCAGCCTAGGGGTCCAGAGTAAAAATAATACAGTGGCCGCCCTAGTATAGCTCCCCCTCTCAGTACAGCTCTCCCCCACCCCTACCTGATACAGTTTCGCTCTTCAGAACAGCTCTTTCCCCTCAGTACTGCTCCCCCAAGCAGCTCCTGCTTCAAGTGCCTGGTGTAGCTTTCAGTACTTGCTACTGCGCTGCAGTTGCTATGGAGGGGGTTTGCACCCCCTATCTCCCTCCTTATCTACACCACTGTGCAAATGTGATCTGCTTTCTAAGGATAATATTATAATTAATAGTTAATACTTCCAGCCCATATTTTTTCAAAATATATAATATAAAGGGTTGTTGGGTGAATTTACATTAGAAATGGGGACACCACATCCCAAAAATATCAAGAAAATTTCAAAAGCAACAACGTTGACTTTTAAGGTAGCCACAAAGAGTAACACACTGTATAATATTTTTTTTTCTTTTAAAATCAACTTGGAGGATTTCTCCCCAAGCTTTATTAATATTTAAATGAGAAATACTAAGTCCAGAGAATACACTTGTTACAGAGCAGCAAAATATACTGAA
This sequence comes from Lithobates clamitans, assembly GCA_037952925.1. Taxonomy (NCBI): domain Eukaryota; kingdom Metazoa; phylum Chordata; class Amphibia; order Anura; family Ranidae; genus Lithobates; species Lithobates clamitans. The sequence continues at coordinate 2,170,155 of JBBGZY010000381.1, read as the reverse complement.
CTGAATATCTGAGAAAGACTACTAAATTTTCTTATTAAAGATTGTTGTGAAAGAGTGCTCCCATGTTAGTTTATTCTGTATTTCCAATAATAGCTTATGAAAGATATAGATCTTTGCTAATTTGGTGTTCCCCACCTTTTAAATATTATGTGATTCTAATATAAATCCATGGCTGATACATGTTTGTCAAAAGTGTTTTTATTAGCTACCAGAAAAGCTATGCTAGATGCTCCTAGATACTCACCCTGATAGCTCCTTCCACTTCATTTACCTGCTGGGAGTGCAGACCCAGGGCTTTCAGCTTTTTATTGAACACTTCAACATATGATTAATGAATATTCTTTCTGAAGAAGTGGTATTGTCACTGAAACGTATAGCGAGATTTTGAGTCAAATACATCTGTTAAACATCTGTCAATATGTATTTATTTTGCACGTTTAATAATGCCCTTTTTGCTATAGGAGATGAAGTTATGAGCCCTATATTGGATCATTGAAGTATGTTTTATATAGGCTTTTTTGGGTGTTTGGTCCTGTTTTTGAAGATTGTTTTTGTACTGTGTTTTTAACATTTTCCCAGTGATGCGGACCACTTCTATCCCTTAAAAGCCCCATTTATTTTCAGTAGTTTTTTGTTTTATGTTTATTTGGGATGCCTTTTAATGGAGAGTTAGTTGGAATCCTTATGGTTTGTTCTTACCTTTTATTTATCAATATTATGATAAATATGACACAACATGCACGCGGCAAAAAGTGCAATATTACCAGCACAATATGAATGCCCACTGTAAAGTCTATTTTACTAATGAGAGCTCTTAATTAATTCAGGTTTTGTTTGCTTTAACTGGAGTTCCTCTTTAAGAAAATGGAAGTGTTGAGTTAATAAAGAGAACTTTTTACAAAAACCCACAGTGATTTGGTTTCTTTCGAAGGATATAACATGTTGGGCTGGAAAAAAGGACACATTAGGATCAGAGAGTATTTATGCTCAGAGAAAGAATTATTACTTACAACCCAAGTGATGGATGCCTGAAAAGTAAAGGTGGTCAAGGAGGAAAGAAAGCAAGAAGTAAACAGAAGAAAAGCAATCAGCTTTAAACTGAGGGCAATGCACAATAAACTGATTAGTGTAGGACACAACAGCTAGAAAGGGCAAACACATTTTCCACACAACAGATCCACAATCATAGTTACAATGACAGGGGGTGCAGAGTAAAATGCTAACACACATTATTACATTTTATACATATGTACACAGGCCACCCCAAGCCAATGGTAGTGGCTCATTTTTAGGCTTCGGCCTATCCACTTACTAGGACTGTAACACCACAGATGCAAAATGGCTGTGACAAATTAGCAGGCAACATAACAACCTTAAACATGAAGTTGTCAAATGTTTGCTGTAGAAATCTACCACAATCTGACCAAGATTAAAGGAGTTTTGAAAGCAAGCTATAAAACTGTTCTTGGGTGTTTGCTAGAGTTGTAAGGTATTTATGCTATACTCATTGGTGTACTTTTTTACAAAGATGCTTTTTTCAAATTTGTCATTAACTAGTCTCACCATGTGCAACAGAAGAGGGAACCCCTTTAAATAACTACTAAAAGGCAAGTCCATCAGTTTTCATACAGAGCGAGAAGATTCCAAAAAACTATCCAATATTTAAGACATCTGTATTCATGCCTTAAAAAACCTATTTGACTGGTCAGATTCACAGTTTCTAATGAAAATAAATGCACTTACAATATTTTGACTTAGAGAAGACCTCCAATTCCAAAAATTAATTAGCGTCCGCTAAAACACAATCTCCTTTAGTAAGCCTGCCAGCTGGATGCATTTCAAATGTACAGGTTATTCCAGGCCTCTGTTGTTGAAGAAAAAGCCTGGGAATCAAACATTTTCTTTTGAATTTGGGTTCTGCTGAACACCAGTCATCCGGGTGCCAGAAGTATGCTGCAGCACAATTGCATCATTGCTGGCCACCAAATAGTTAACAGATCCCTGAAGGTCTGGACTACTCTGAAAATCTGTTTTTCCTGAACTTTTTTGAAAGTATCAATGGATACTGTCTTTGATTACTCTTTGAGTTGATTACTGAAGGCAAATAGGCTGTGAACTTTGCAAGGGCATTTCCCTTAGTTTAGTGAATGAGATGTTTTGCTGACTCCCATCATCCAATCATGGGCAAGCAAAAATAAGTTTTTTTATTTAATATTCTTTGCAAAGTGAATTTTCAACACAATTACCAACCTAAGGGAACATTGACTTGCACAGTGAACAACCTATTAGCTTTTAGTAAATCAAACCCATTGGCTCAATCTGCTAGCAATAGATGTAACACCCATGTCTAAAATGTTTCATCCTATTGTGGTTTCTGATGTGATCTTAAGACTTCTTTTATATTGTGTAGATTTCAGTGGTGATCTATTCCCCTACCAACAAGACCATAACAATGTCACTATCCTAGAGGTTGGATATTCAAATACTTTGGGCATTTAAGCTACACTATGGGGTTGATGTACTAAAACTTGGAAGTGCAAAAGAGATCTGGAGAGCTGGTGGTGCAGCTTTGCATATAAACCAGTCAGCTTCTATGTTTTTTTGTAAAAGTTTAAGTGAACAAGCTGAAATTAGAAGCTGATTGGCTATCATGCACAGCTGCACCAGATTTTGCACTTTCCAGTTTTAGTAAATCAACTCCTATGGGCAATCCGTCATCAGAAGGTGTGACATTACCTTTTGAATTTGTAATGGACTGCATTGTAATGGACTATCCATGTGTGCCAGCCCTGATGATATATATGTTAAAGCACCACATGCTCGCTCTGCCAGCTTATGGTCTGCATTGGAGCTGAGTCCTCATATTTCTTCTGGAACTACATGTTGGAGCTGGCATTAATCAACAACTGGAATGCCCCATATTCTGTGTTCATATATCATAAATACTGTACATCAACTACTGGACTTATTTATGTAAAATTACAGCAAAAGAATAAAAAATATTTGATTGTTTCTCAGAATCTAGCTCTGATCTCTAAATATAACCTACAAACATATTTATTTCTATTTCTGAAACTGGTCAGACCTGATCAATTAAATTAGAAATTAAAAAGAGTTTATGCTGACTGCCCACCATGCTTTAAGATTACTAGGAGCCAGAGGGACCCAGGATTTTTTTGCAAACCCACAGCTCCTAGTTTGTTAGATTCTAACACATGTATTACTATTAAGTTCATGGGGATTCCTTAAAAGTTTTGTATAGTGTTTTCTGTATTTACTACATTTAAGATTAATAACAAAGACAGAGATGACTCTCCCCCCCCCCCCCACTTAACTCTATATGGCTTTATATAGAGTTTTAATCAAAGAGAGACAGCCTGAAAGGAAAAAGCTACTGCTATACTTTCTTTTTTTAAATGTGTAGTATGGCATTGCCATTAGTGACACGTTTTAATTGCTAATTTGTAAAACAAGAATTTATTTGAAAAATAAAAAGCTATAGTGTAAACGGATACAAAAATAGCAAAAGCAAGACTCAAAATAGTTTCTATTGAAACAGTAAATGACCTTATACAATAAAGAGTTACTAATTCTTGCTCTATGGGTTGCTGCAGTTAAAAATTACACTCTTAAATTAAACACTGCAATGCTCATGCTGAAAGTGTTTGTATTTTTTTCTTATATTTTTTTTTATAGAATGTACTGTACATTTTCAAAAATATTATTAGTTATCTGTCAGATGCCAAGGATAGAGTTAAAAAGAAATCTATGTCCTAGGAAAACACAATTTCTGGTTATGTTGCATCTATAATGCATGACCTGCATGTGCAGTAAATGTTGTGGTTAAAATTACAAAGTGTATATTTGTCCCTTTTATGAAAAGAATATGACATTTGAGATTCAGCGCACACTCTTGCCTCTCTGTCCTGTCTGCAATACACATGGATGGAATACTTGTGCTCGGGGACATGAGAGGACTCGCCCAGCAGGAAATTAAACCTGTCATTGTCAGTCTGCAGCGCCACTTCAGTAAACCCATCTGAAGAATGGTATGGTTACATACAGGAGATTCTTAGTTTTTTTTTTAGTGTTATGTTGAGCTAAGGGGCTTATAGCACATATTTCAATGTAACACACCTTTGCTACTAAGCTTTGGTGCTAAAAGGGATTTTTACACATTGACATGCAAGAATCTCACTAACAAAAGGCACAAAGGTTGACATGAAGGCCAATGTACTGAAATACACTCAAGGAAGATAAATGTTCTACCCATTAGACTTGGCTTGCAATAAACAAACACAAAAGCACATAACACACAATAATAAAACCATCAAATATTCACTAAAGGTTGTAGAATAAAAGGTTCTCATTTTAGGTGACCTAAATAAACAGACAAGGAGCTGCATGCAGGCAGGAAACATTTTATCTGCATACTTGTCAACCTTTTGGCATTCAGAAGATGTAAGGCCCTATGGCCATTCCTAGCCCAAAAGTGAAAAAATCTTCCTCCTGCTCCAGCTGTTTGTAGCCATTCCCCTCTGGAGGTTGTAACTGTAGACAGTCCTGAAACAATTGCATCTCCTCCAATTGTTGCACTGTGGGTATGCTGAAAGCACAGGAGAGTCTCTGCAGAGGTTTCAGCATACATCTATAGCTGGAGGTGTACTGCATGTTCCTGCTCCTATACTAGGCCTGAGGCCGCTGGCTGAGCTAAGATGGTCTACTATCCTCCAGGCAGCAGTGCCTTCTTTATATGTTCATGTGCCAAAGAACATTAGAAGGAAAGGCAGCTGAATCAGAGGAGTAGGTTTGTGATTTTTTTTTTTTTGCACATAATATCAAATGGAAGCTGCCAAGTATGCTAGCTGCACATGCAAAACTTCCTGGTAAGTGACTAATGGGGGGGGGGGGGAAATGACCGTTCTTCGTATCACCACCTACCTGGAATGAAATATTGCTCTTTAGCTACATGCAAAAATAAACAAATGAAAAACAGTTGCATCTAAATTGCAGCAAGTAAAAACTGAAAATATATTAGAAAATAAGAGGGCTGTGCTGTTGCCCATATCAACCATTTTTTAAATAATTCCTTCAAGCTGCAGCACACATAAACTATAAAACATGTCTTTGCTGCTAAGGGCAACATCACTATCTATATTGAAATAACAAAAAGTACAATGGTTACAACATTGGCATAGTAACATTCTGACTTGCAGGGTTTGTAAATGAATAATTGTAATTATTTCATTCAATAAAATCAGAAATTGTCAGCAAAATCATCATATAATGATAAATTGTTGTTAAAAAAAAGACAATAAATCAGAATTTAAGCTGGAACACGAAGAAGCAGCAAAACATGAGGCTTCCAGCACCTGAATGCAATATCATAGATCCAGTCTAAAACATAGAAAGATAGAACAGACATCAGATCCTTATTCTTTATGAGAGTAAGTGTGTAACTGAGTTGAAGCTTGCTTTAAAATAAAGTATGATTTGATATATTGAGCGCTTATGGCTGGCCATTCCCCTTCTGGATTTGATATGCCTTTCATCATCATCCTCCATTACCTATTACATTGCGAAGTTTAAGAACATGTCTTCATATGCTGTTATGAATAGTATTGTTAACATATGTTTACTGTACATCCCACTGCTACAGGATACAGTATGAAAGCACTATATATATCAAAGATAATAGGATTAATAATGATGAATCAGGTCCTAGCAGTACACATTGCAAATTCCACTAGCATTTATGAGCTTATTAAATACAGTAATACAACATGCAAGAATGTGCTGTATTAAACATAGCAATACAACATGCAAGAAGAGATGTGTGTTATCAATTCCATTTCACTCTAATGAAGTCAGTTCAGTAAAATATGAAATTTGATTGGTTGTCATGTGCTATGGCATTTTGCTCTATACAGTATGCCTCTTATGCCCTGTACACACGATAGGATTTTCCGACAACAAAATCCATGTTTTTTTTCCGATGGACATTGGCTCAAACTTGTCTTGCATACATACGGTCACACAAATCTTGTCGGAAATTCCGAACGTCAAGAACACGGTGACATACAACATGTACGACAAGCCAAGAAAAATGAAGTTTAATAGCCAGTGCTGCTCTTCTGCTTGATTCCGAGCATGCATGGAATTTTGTGCGTCGGAATTGTGTACACACGATCAGAATTTAGGACAACGGATTTTGTTGTCGGAAAATTTGAAATCCAGATCTCAAATTTTGTGTGATGGAAATTCCAATGGAATATAATATCCAATGGAGAATACACAAGGTCGGAATTTCCGACAATAAGCTCCCATAGAACATTTTCTGTCGGAAAATCCTATCGTGTGTACGGGGCATAGGGGTTCAAACAGATAGTTGCTTAAAGAGGTTACCATACCAGAGGTTACCATACCATGTAAGGACCTGTGTTCTAGTTTTTAGATGATTAATGCTGTCACCATTCTGTGATTTTTTTCATAAGTGCCAAAAACTTAAAGTGGTTGTATAGTCAAAATTTTAACTTTTACCTACAGGTAAGCCTATAATAAGGCTTACCTGTAGGTAAAAAAAATATCTTCTAAACCTGTACGGTTTATGAGATATTCCACTTGCAATGAGCCGCTGACTGCAGCGGTGCATGCGCACAGGGGAGTCTCGGCTGAAAGCCTGGCAGATGCTGGACCTTGCCGGAAAGGAGTCTCCAGACCATCTCACTCTTGAGAACAGAAGTAAAACTATGCAACTCAGTTTGCTAAAATCTTTAAAATGTATACAAGGTATACCTAACCTGTATAAGATTGTTTTTCAGTAAGGACCAGAGCTGCGCTTTAACATCTTACATAGTTATATTTAAGCCCCACAAACAAGTCTACCCAAATATCTACCTAAACGTGCCCCTACCAGGCCCATGTTTGAATAGACCAAACCTCTGTCCCTTATTATTATTATACAGAATATATTTAGCACCAACAGTTCTAATACAAATCATGACAAGAAGGTCTAAAAACTAGTCCTATTATCCCATCTCATCAAAATAGGGACAGGTGTGAAGGATAACTATGAAACATTGAGCCTAGAGTATAACGGCTTTGTTAGTTTGCACAGAACTAAAATACTCCATTGTTATGCACGTTGCTTCATTCAAAAAACTGCTGGAAGGTGGACATTAATGCAGCAAGTTTGAACACAGGCATTTATCTACACAACATGAAGTTCTAACTACATGCCAGCAACCAATCAGATTCCAGCATTCAGAAAAGCCTTGTAGTCAAACCAGTAAAAGATGATTTTTGACTGATTGCTATGAGACTTTTTTTTAAAGGCCCCAATGTGCCTTCCCTCATCTATTCCTCTGTATCAGGAGAAAAGATAAAAAAAGACTAAGATTCTGTGATGTTCTCCTGAACTCAGGAGAGGGCCAGCTGCTGTGTATAGCCGTTAAGGGCGTCTGTTATTTTGGCAGTGAATTCTAGAAAGTAGTCTAAGCAAATTACCTGAACAGCGGAATTTCTTGCTTTTGATCTGCCCGATTCTTTTGTTTGCCAGTCGGCGGGGGCTGGTGCAGCGGGCACCACTGGTCTCAATAGGGTTTGTATGAAGATAATCCGCCAGCCACTTCAGATGGCAGTCACAGATAAATGGGTTCTGAGCCAAATGCCTTGCAGGAGTGAATGAGAATGATTGAATATGTTATTCGCGATTGACCTGGCATTATTTTATTTTTTTTTGACCATGAATGCAAAAAAAAAAAAAAAAAAAAAGCAGATGGATTTAAAGAAAACTCCTCCCCATGCTGCCAGATTTCCCATACTTCTAATCCCCCCACCACATCAAGGCAATACTCACAGTGTTTGAATGGCACGAAGAGGAGCGAATGTGCCCTTGGCAATGGTTTGAAGTTTGTTGTCATACAAAGACAGAAGGTTCAGGTTGTGGAGATCCTGGAAAGCACCTACCCGCAAACAATTTATCTTGTTGGCATTGAGCAATCTGTTGAACCAAGGATAATATGAATTACAAAGTTGTCTCAGATTCATTCAGCTGTAAAGTTCAGTGACAAATCCTTTTTTGTTTCCTCAAAGGCATCATGAACTGTCTCTCAGGAGCAGCAAAATAAAGAGCTCTACACAGTTCAAGCAAGTTTGGCTAGCTAGCTGTGGATGTTCTTATCACGTTTCTTCCGCCTTCAAATAAGTTACATTTTCTCCCCCTTTTTATTTATTTATTTTTTATAAACTTTTGCAACTTTTATTGCTTGCATTGTTTTGTTTTGTTATTTTTGTGTGTGTTTGGCTATGTATTTTATAGTTAGTGGTTGACATTTTTTTTTTTTAGAGGTACAACACAAAGCTGCTTTCTAAATCTTATGCGGAAACCCATGGTCATGTGTGGCATGCATGCAATGACCATGCTGCCCTTTGTCTGAAGGGGCTGGACTGACCTTGTTTAATTCCTATCCTGACTTTCAGTCACAAACAGATTTATATGATGTCTTAAAGCCTAGTACACACAGTTTCAATAGAAACTGGCTGACATTCTGCCCATGTGTGGGCCAGACAGTCCAACAGAAGCCAGCTTCTGTTGAAGGGGCATGGCCGAAAAAGGTCTGCTTATTGGCTCCTGATCAGCGCTCTTAGCCAATGGCTGTGAGTGCTGACCGGAGTGTTCTGGCGAGGGGGGTTATCAGGACCCTGTCAGAACACAATAACTCATCAGGAGAGATTCCTGTACTAACATCAGAATGTTGCACCTGGTACACACTATTAGTTTTTTTATTCAACTCAGTGGGCTTTTTTTATTTAACTAAAAAAAAACTTAAGAGCTCAGGAGGAGGCACTGTACTACTAATCCAATGTTAGTACAGCGATCTCCCCTGCTGACCTATTGTGTTCTGACAGGGGGGGGGCGGCCAGAACACTCCGGTCAGCACTCTGTACACACAGGCCGAATGTCAGCCGGTTTCTATTGAACCACCTTATGCTGCCCAAGGATCATCCTGTGTGTACTAGGCATAAGTACAGCGGCTCATCCTGAGCTATTCAGTTTTTTTTTTCATTCAGCCCGCTGGAACTACTAGTGTGTACCAGGCTTAAGAGATCACAGCTGTCAGTCCAAACTGATAATGGTGATCACGGAATACACCCAATATATTGCATGTTTTACATACATATAATGAATAGGTTGTTGACACCATTAAACGTATCTAACTTTTTATTTTTTGTTTTGTAGTAGCTGAACTAGATGGACTTGTGACTTTTTTCAACCTAATTGTTTACCTATGTAACTTCAACATGGAGAACTCAGGCCATTGTTTAGAAGCACTGAATTGTTTTTATGAAATTCTGGAAAAAACTTCAAAACATCGAAGGACCCGGGCGGAAAAAAATCTGACCGAACAGCTGCTGTAAGAGTTCGGATATTCTGACAGCCTAGAATGGCAGCTTTCAGAATACAATAGCCAGCAGCGGGAGATTCATCCATCCACGCTATTTAGTGTGGGTTTAGCCAACTGGGCTGAATGAGATAAATCATTATGTGTATGTCCAGCTTTAGAACCTCTGAGTTTGTTGAGAAGATGTCCCTTCAGTTGTCCTGTTGAACTCTGTAATGAGTACAGAAAGTGAATGGAAATCTCCCAATGATTATGGAATAATCTAAAACCGGGCAGAGGTTCCATATAAATAAGTGTTTCTACGGTTGTCTGTGCCCAAGCTAAAAACATTTCTCTTTAATTCCTGTCCCAATGGTATGGCAAGCTCCCCAGCATGGACACAATGCAGCAAAATGGTCTTCTTCACTCTATCCAAAACAACTCCCTGGACAAATCTCATTTGTATTAACTGTGTGTATAGAGAACATCCTACAAAAAAAGTTATAATTAAAATATTTAAAATATGTTGGCAGTGACATGCCAGGAAAATGAAGATATGAATGATATGACAACATATAATATGATGTAACCCACTGCACAATGAGGTGTGAACTTATAGCACAGCGCAGCAAAAAAAATGTATAACAAAATAAACGTACTATCATACATTATTGATTAAGCGGTTTGTTGTGGCTGAAGCTCAGCTGCCATGTATATTTTCTTTTCCTTTCTGCTGTGGTTTTATTATTTTCAATTGCTTACATTACATTAGGTTGTGTGCTGAAGCAGAACATCTTGTATGGTTTCCAAGGTGCTGTCAGACACGCTTGCTCCTTTCAAGTGGTTTGCAGACTACCGCAGTTATGGGTAAGACCTTCAACAGGTAGGAATGTCGCCCTTACAGTGTTTAACTACTGGCTGTGTATGGGAAAAGCAGGTGAACTGTCAGCTTAGTGCATCCACATTCTGGCATACTGGCTACAAACCAAACATCCAATAGCTAATTCTGAGTTCAGCAATCATTGGCACATGTGGTTTTTGCAGTAATGCAGGTGCCAGGAGTACAACAGGCCAGAATAATTAGGCCAATGGGCAAAAAAGACAATTCGGAATGAAATGTATTTACAGTGTACCTCAGCAACGATTGCTTTAAATTGATATCCACCAAAAATTGGGAATCAGATGTCAGGGGAACTAGCAGGTTTGATCACATCAGAGATTTTAATACATAAGGGGACTCTGAAAGAGGGATCACCTACTGAGATCCTGATTCTTACTCAAAACCAATGCCTTACCATATGACAAGCCCCCTGACTTTCAATAGAAATACAAATAAAAACTAGATTGAACTACTAAACTACATAGCAGAACCTTTATTCCCATCAAGAATGTGGTGGCAGGTATATAAATGGAAATAGGGGAGAGATACTATTTTTAATAACCATCCAACATCTCAACCATATTTTCCAACCTTCCCCAGAAAAAAGGAAAGGGAAAAGAAAAACTTAGTACACTTCTCTGAATGCCTTAAAGTAGAACTATAGGCAAAACTTTTTTTTTCATTTTGGATTAAGCAAGGAAGGGTAATAACCACTCAGATTTTTTTAACCATCTGTTCCCCATTGCAGAGATTTCCCTTCACTTCCTGTCCCTTAGCCCAACAGCAGGTGAGAGGAAATCCCTGCAAATTAAGGGAATTCCTTGGGGATCCCTAGGTCACCAGAACTAGTGTCCCAACTGGAAGATTTCCCCTCTCTTACTTTACTGGGTACAACCCACAAATTTTGGATTTTGTTTTACTTTCAATTTCAATGATAATGGTAAACAGGAAAAATATAGAGGGAGAATCTCCCTAATGGGGGCACAGACAGCAATAAAAACTTACAAGCTTTCTAATCCCTCTGCACTCTATCCAAAACTGAAAAAAAAGTTTTCCCTTTAGTTATACTTTAAGTAATGGTGCCACTTCTGCCCCAAACACAATGCAGTTACAATAAGGCGAGGCACATTTTTTTAAAATGTGACAAAACATTTAGGGTTCTATTTATCACTGTTTTCAGCCAAAACTCACACAACGTTCACCCAAGACTTACTCATTTTTTGCATAAGAGTCCACTAAAAAATGGGTGAATTTTGAGCTAAAGTTGTGTAAGTTTTGGGTTAAAACATTATTAAAAGCCCCCTTGTGCATGAGAATCAAGCTCCACTACAGCAGCCATGAGTTACCAATGGGGTGCTATAAGGTGGTGCCCACATGAATGAAGTGCCATGAGGCAAATCATTTATGTCTGCGACTGTTAGTTTTAATATATGAGACTTACTATGATTGGCTCCCAGGGGGAAAATACCGCAAGTTTTACAATCATACACTTCATAAATAAGGCCCAAAACACTATCCAATGCAGCTGATATGCACAAAGTCCAGTATCAGTTATAGATTTAGAATTCCACAGTAGAAGTTAGGGGGATTAAAATGGAAGAACACAATTTCAGGGGGCATTGTCACATTTCCCATGGAGTCCTATCAAATGTAGTTATGTTTCCCTATTCTGTGTTGACAAGCTAAGGCACACGGGCTCGGCAGCTCTTTGTCCCTGGTATGAAGTTAAAAAATATATACTGGCAGCTATTTAAATGACATGTACGCATTTTGACTTACCAGTGAATAAGATCAAAAGAAAGGAGTCAAAATTGTCTTATCAAGCTTGCCATTATTGAATAATGATATATAATAAGCAAAATATAACTTCAATGATGACACTTAGACATGACCTTTTCCTGGCAAGTTGAATATTACCCCATCGAGAGCAGTGTGAATTAGTACCAACATGTGCTAAAAAGATGTCCCAACACATGGAGATGATGAACGCCATGTATTTAAATTCAGATGTTGTCATGCAGTAAACCCGGGCCTTGCAAATCACTAATGCATATAATTGATAAGTAAGCATATATGAAACATATGTGTTTCTCATTTATGGCTTCTTAGTCTGGCTCTGCTATAAATTAGGACAATTTGTGGTTTCTGAATGCTCAGATTTCAATCCATCAAACTTTCCAATGCCAGCTACAACTGACATCAGAACACACTGCGTCACATTGTAGAGGTTAACATGTCTAAAAATAGCAAAAAGATGTTCATTTTGAAGCAATAAAACAAAACCTTTAAGGGCCTACTGACACACATACAGATATTTAAGGTTTGTGTATTTACTGGCAAGCTGAATCACATGTGGGTTTATATCTGTCAGAGACTCCATTGCTGAAATATACTCGAAAAAGCCAAATTTGCCAGCTCCACCTCCTGCTGTGGTCATTAGAATGCCTGTGTCACACACCCCTAATGCATTCCCTGTGATGTAGGACAGAAAAACAAATGAGCAGTCCAGCACTGAGAGGGTGACGCCTTCATTATGGCCTTTGTAAGAGGCACTGAAGAAAAACTACTGCAGGAAAATTGAAAAATAAGCCCAATCGGGGTGAAACTGAATAAAGCCTACAATTTAATTCATACAAAATGTGGCTCTACTTTTTACTCTTTGCTGCATATGCTGAGTAGGATGAGCACCTGATGCAGTAAAGAACCTGGCGAGCAACATTACAGGACTTGGAGAGGTGTGGTTCTTGTTGGATTTTTTCATTTAAGACTAAATTATCAATTTTGGATGGTGACACCGGAGAAGGAAGTGAGAAAATGTATTGCTGCTCTCCCCAGCAGCAATAAAAACCTCACAGGGTGCTAGCTTTTTCTACTGGATTAAACAAGAACTTCAGTTTATAAAAGTATACTTACAGTAGCTGTAATGAAAACAGGCCTTCAAACACACTCTGAGGGAGCTCTGTGATTTTGTTTCCATAGAGAACCCTGTAATAAAATAGGAAAAAAAAATAGTTAGTAAGCCTGGAAATAGATAGAAAGATGTCTTACTGGGAACCGTCAGAAGTACAGGATATGCCCACCCTCACCTGTACCGGTGTAGCACTGTAACCTGCCTGAACCTAAAACCGAACACATATTAATTACACATGTTTTGTGGATGATTAAGGTGGTAATTAAACTCACTTGGTGCCTTATCTGCATTAAATTGGCCTCAAAACTTGGGTAATTTACATGTGTTCAGGTTTAAAGGGATGATATGGCAACTCTACCTGAGCCCTCAACTTAGCCCTGACATAAAGGGGTGCACATTCTGTGCACAAATCTATTAATATTAGGCAAATGGCCATACCCTGACTGCTGCTGTTGTGTCTGCTTCCCAGATCACTCTTGTAAATAGCAGAAAAAATAAAGTAACAAGGTAAAACACAACATGCATTAAAGAGAGACAGGTCTTAAAAATGAAAATGGGAAACCAATAAATCCTCATAGGTGACAGACTATAAAGGTGCCACAGCATACCTTTATTTTTTAGGCAAAGTTCTGCTGTGGACCTAGGAAGTGCCCAAACTTGGGCACATGAGGTATGAACATTTAAAATAGAATTCCTTGTTGGAACTCTGGCAGTCCCCTGCCAACATCCCACCACAGCCAGCATCTTTGATAGCTTTGGACAGTGTGGAGATGGTTGGAATGTTTGTCAGGTTTATACTGCTGTCTTGCCTCTGATGGGGTATTTTGCCATCACTTCCCATCCAGCTGACTACCAAGGAAACAAATTGTCCTCAAAGGAAACACAAATTGTAATAATACCTATACTAGTTCCAAAGCTCCCATGCTCTGTCAAAAGCTTCAAAAATAGTTTTGCCTGAAGTTCTGGTTTAAGGAGTTAAATACGTTGCACCATCTTTCATTATTATGACTGTTCTTATTGTGATGGAGATGAAATATGATTGGTTATTTGTTATCGCAGGGCGTGCATCCTCACTGCCTGATTAAATAAGCCTGTTTTTTTTTCCTTTTGTAAACAGCTGATGATAAATACGGGAACTTGCAAGTGAAACAATTACCCACAATAATGAGCTAGATAGACATATAATTACTACAGCATATGGTATTATCAGGAAAAAAATCTACTCCCACTGCTATTTATTACAAGGAAAACAAATCATTAAGAATTTAGTTCAGATTAGGACATGCCTGTCCTGTATCATGACACTGAGCGCTGTGGTCTAGAATCAGCTCTCCGTGGGATTGCTACAGAAAAAAGAAAGCTGACATAAGGTCAGAACATCTCCATAAAGGCAAAAAGACATTTCTAAAGGCTATTTATCATGGAGATATTGTTCTCGTTATGTATGGTCAGTCTATAAACCATAATGCTATAAATATGCGCCAATGAAAATTCTAAGTCAGGGTCACCGATGGATCCCTTTAATTACAGACACATATGGGTTACACATGTTCTACAGCTACGGCTGATAAATAAATGCAGGTAAAACATTGAGTCTGATTAAGGAAAAGAGTAGAACATTTTCACTTAGCTTGGTGACCAGGTTGAAGCTGTGTTCACTAATAATAATCCAATAAAAAATCCTGTTTTTTTTAATTTCACTAAATCCCTATTCCCAACTCCACTGGGTGAACATAATTATCACTAAGCCTGTATAACAATACATATGTCTATAATTAAAGAGATAGAATGACAAACCTACTGAAACTGCTTGCCTATGTGAATCCGTTTTCACTTTATAATGACATTTTCTAAAAGCCGTTATTTAGTGTTGTGCCTGTGGCTTGCCAGTCATATGGTACCTGTAGTAAACACACGGATTTGATGACAAGCTTGTCTATATTCCCATCGCACATGTTCCTGGAAACAAGGCTCATCAGTAGTGGATGCTGTAGCGACTGCCAGCTGGTTACTGGAAACATCACAGATAAATGCAGATATTCGCCAGCACACTAAGGATCCTCAAATATCATCCAAAGGCTTTTATTGCAGAAAAATCACATCACAAGAACAAGGACACTTGTTCTTGTGATGTGATCCTTCTGCAATAAAAGCCTTTGGACGATATTTGAGGATCCTTAGTGTGCTGACGAATATGTGCATTTGTCAGATTTGATGACAAGGCGCTGCTTCCAAACCGCTCAAGACGTTGAACGTTACTCATCTTTATATGAGACTATCAGAGCAGATAGTCTATCTATTTACCCATCTATCTACATATCAACATACACTATATTACCAAAAGTATTGGGATGCCTGCCTTTAAACAAACATGAGCTTTAATGGCATCCCAGTCTTAGTCCATAGGGTTCAATATTGAGTTGACCCACCCTTTGCAGCTATTACAGCTTCAATTCTTCTAGGAAGGCTGTCCACAAGGTTTAGGAGGGTGTCTATGGGAATGTTTGACCATTCTTCTAGAAGTACATTTGTGAGGTTAGGCACTGATGTTGGATGAGAAAGCCTGGCTCGCAGTCTCCACTCTAATTCATCCCAAAGGTGTTCTATCGGGTTGAAGTCAGGACTTGGGTTGAGGTCCTCCACCCCAAACTCACTCATCCATCTCTTTATGGACCTTGCTTTGTGCACTGGTGTGCAGTCATGTTGGAACACAAAGGGGCCACCCCCAAATTGTTCCCACAAAGTTGAGAGCATGAAATTGTTCAAAATGTATTGGTAGGCTAATGCCTTAAGAGTTCCCTTTACTGGAACTAAGGGGTCAAGTCCAACCCCTGAAAAACAACCCCACACCAGAATCCCCCTCCACCAAATGATTTGGACCAGTACACAAAGCAAGGTCCATAAAGACATGGATGAGCGAGTTTGGGGTGGAGAAACTTGACTGGCCTTCACAGAGTCCTGACCTCAACCCGATAGAACACCTATGGGATGAATTAGAGCGGAGACTGTGAGCCAGGCCTTCTCGTCCAACATCAATGCCTGACCTCACAAATGCGCTCCTGGAAGAATGGTCAAACATTCCCATAGACACACTCCTAAACCTTGTGGACAGCGCTCCTGGAAGAATGGTCAAACGTTCCCATAGACACACTCCTAAACCTTGTGGACAGCCTTCCCAGAAGAGTTGAAGCTGTTATAGCTGCAAAGGCTGAGCCAACTCCATATTAAACCCTACGGACTAAGACTGGGATGCCATTAAAGTTCATGTGCATGTAAAGGCAGGTGTCCCAATACTTTTGGTAATATAGTGTATCCATCTACCTAACCAGGTCTCAGATTTGTGATCAGGCCTTGGCCTATTGTGGTGGGAATTTTTAATTTTCTTTCAGGTAGTAGCAGGTATCGTGTCATGGGACAGGGTGCCCCCCCCCCCAGTCAATGTTTTAAAGCATGCAATTAAAAATGATTGCATCAAAACAGAAAATGTGTGTTGCTCTAATAAGAGAAAAGAAAAAAACTTCCAATAATATCTACAAAAAAAGAGGAAAACTGATATGTGAGGTAAGCACACGGCTTATTCATGCTGAAATATGTTATCAAGCATTCTATAAGTCATCTAAGACAAGGTAATATAAAATGATGCCATTACATGTAAATCACACTTGTCTTGATACAGAGATGTATGACCAATGCCAAATGCGTAGATATATGACCAAATGCTACAACAAAAGACTTATGTCATAAGAACACAGCAGTAAGAGATACCTGGGGAGACACCATGATTGAAATGCCACCCTGTATAGATTTCTGTTTATTTACAGGCTAATCTGGGGCAGAATGGCTGATCCTCCAGAGCACACTGAAGTTTTAGGAGGTCTGCACTCTAATGATAAAGGTGCGGTTGTTATAATATCCCACGCTGGGATGGTGGTTACAGGGGGAAAAAAAAGTCTTAAAAAGAAAGCAGGAATATAAATCTTGTGCTGAAGAAAAATGATTTGATAAATCTCCCTCTCTGGAAAGAATTCATCACCATCAAGTGAAACAAGAGTCTGCTAATGTCTGCTAATTTGTCTAAGTGACTCGTGTTTATGGTGTGTCTGTAACGGGAAGTAAACTATGACCTGTCACATTGTGTGCCGGTATTAATAATGGTCTACTCCCGTTTTACTCACATGTTAGTTAATATTTCTGCAGGAAACACACATTAACTATGCGGTAACCAGTCTTAGTAAGAATTCAGTGTCGAATAACCACTATTTATTTGTTAGCAGTATAGCTCTGGAAAGCAGATGCTATTTTACTATATAACTGCTCAGACTACAGGAGAAGATTCATAATATAATAGGGGAGGGGATTCATGAGGCAGCCTACTTCTATGAACACGGTGTCATCTATCTTGTCTAGTCCTAGGTTTTTCTTATTGTGCAGGAACAAATGTGATAATGTAATGGGGTTCAGCATGCTGCCCCTTCTATTTTTTTCCATTAATGGTTGGAGTCTCCAAAGCCTTTCTGCCATCCTGGGCTTGATAACAGCCAGAAGAGATATTTCAATTTTGGGTGTCAACAAGCTGACCTGTCCAAGAGCCTTTATCGTTCCTCTATTGCAGCCTTTTTCAACCCTGGGGTGCCTTCAGTTTTTTTCAGGGGTGCCTTGGCAAAATGCCTGAAAATTGACCAAAAATTGTTTACAAGCCAGAGGGTGGATGAAACCTGCGTTTTAGTTACACAAAGCCACAAGTTTGCATTGTGCACCATTACAACATTCCTGCCGCCAATGTCCTAACAACCAATGACGACATTGGTTGCTAAAGGGGACATCGGATGCCTTTACAGCATCCTTGTTTGCCCCTCTCCTCCCCCTCTGTGTCAGCACTGGGGTCATGTTAGCAAAGAGAGGGCGAGAAACTGAGGGAGAAGAGAAACACTCTAATATAGTCAGTACCAGTGCGCAAAGGTGGATAAATAAATCAACTCTAATGTTGGGTGGCTCACATGTGTGGATGCTGTTAGGATTTGTATGTGCCTCATGCAGTGAAGGGACAAGGTCATCCAGCTCCCAGGGCAAAGAAGTCAAACTGCGCCCCTTTCCCCTTCATTATATGTGTGCCGTGTATCAGAATGAGCTCACTGGTGCCTCCATCCATACAGTAAACTGCTGCGCCCAGGGCAGCCGCCCCTCCTGCCCAACTCTTTTCTCAGGCCCTGGCCTCATGATTGTACATATTTTTAAAGGGTGTTTTGACTGCAAGAGGGTTGAGAAACACTGCTCTAGGGTACTGCTCCTCTGTTGCCCCACCACTTATTTTAATTATGTTGATAACATATTCCTGTAAAAGTTATGGCAGGGTTATGGAGTCATTGTTGCTTGTCCTAAGAGAGTAAAACTAGCCCAGGACGAATTCAGGATTTATAGAAGCCAATGACATCCCTTTTTTGACCTGCACAAGCATTGTCCTAAAGCAATAATGGCAAAGGTGTCTTAAAAGACTGGGAGTGCAAAAATAGAAACACCCTCTTGATCATGTGGCCAACAGAAACAGTCCAAAAGTCCCTTTTCCTTACCAAACCACCAAAGTGGCCACAGCAGACACATTTTCTCTGCATACTTATCCAAGCTCAATGTTAATGATTTTATGGCCTTATTGCTCACAAATCCAAATATATATATATATATATATATATATATATATATATATATATATATATATATATATATATATATATAAACATGTATTGCCATGGCCCCTGTTTATTTACTTGTAAGATTTATTGCAAAGTGATTATGTTTTGTCTCCAGGTATATTACGCCAATAAATAAAACATCAGAAATAATCCATTATAATTTTAAAAGCTGCGACACAAATCAATGCATTGGTGGATTTATGGATCAGCCAAGCCATCCAAGCTGATTTATAATCATCCAGGAAGTGGTTCTAAGCCAGTCCAGCAGCAGATAGTCAAGATTCGCTTTCATGTTGATGACATTCTGGTTTTGTGTTTTACAACTGCTAGACGGCATGAGAGAGCTGCTCAGAAGGAGCTTCACAGCAAGTCAAACAGGCTAAACACCGTCAAGCCACATAAAGTTGGAATTTCGATTCTCATGTAAAAGGAATTGGTACTTACAAGGAGTTGAGGGAACGCAGGCCTTGAAATGCATCTGGAGCAATTTCTGATATCTGGTTGTTGCTTAAATCACTGGAATAATAAAGAAAAGTTTTATGATCCGGTGTCATACTAATGTTAGAAAGAATGTTTTGTGTTTATTAGACCGAAGATAATAAGTGGAAATCACGATTCACTATGACAGTATATAGACCTCATGGTACCTACGTAGAATTCCCTATAAACTAACTATGACAGTATAATGACCTCCTGTAATCTAAGTGGAAATCACTGTCAACTATGACAGTATAAAGAGATCCTGGTATCTAAGTGAAATTCACTTTTAACTCTGACAGTACAGTATAAATACCTCTTGGTATTTACAGATAATACGTAAAGTCATATTATAGTCCAAAGAAATTATACGTTCACAAATGAAAATTTAGCCAAAGGGACAGCAACCTGCAGTAGTATCTGTCTTTTTACAGTCTAAAATACCTAGCAGGAATAACATGCTCCTATTCATGCATTTAATTTGGAAGGATAGCTGCTGAACAACCTAAGAAATGCAGTTATCAGTCAATTTCTATGTGAAAGCTATCCCTACACAATCAATTCTTCAGGAAGGTAAGGCTTATGTATATTTCTCAACTTTCTGAATTCTGTTAATATTTTTACCCTACAGCTTTCTACAAATATGGAACCAAATGAAACTTAAAGCCAAACTCCAACAAATTCATTTTGGATAGAGTGAGAAGGTTTAGAACCTTTGTCAAGCTTTATGTGTCCCCACTATGTGTGTCCCCACTGGTGAGATTTCCCCTCTATTTATATCAGGACACGAAGTGTCAGGAAATCTCTCTAATAGAGATACAGGTAAAAAAAAAAAAAAAACATTTTATTTAAAGTGAGGAAATGCTGATTTCTGACAATGCTCCTTCTTGCCCCAGTGACAACCTTCCCGACCTCATTTCTCGTATGAGCATTACAGAAATGGTGGCCATGGACAGAAATAACCTGGCAGAATTTTAATATTTCCCCACTCTATCAAAATAATGCAATAAAAAAGTTTGTTAAAGTTAGGCTTTAAATGACAGCTCATTAAATAACATATATAAATTCTTTCGATTACGCAGCCAATTGAAAATGCTGGGAAAACTTATAATACATTTTATATTTGGTGTAACACATCTAGAAGCTTTAAATAGCTGGATAAAGCCACAGGTAAAAGTACTACTGTATAATGCAGCATTGGTTTGCCATGCAATATTATTTTATATGCAGTAGAATGAATAAGAGATGTTGACTTATTAGCAAAAAAAGCTACCCAAATATACATTTAACAGTGTCCATGTCATCTTGTGTAGCTAGACTGATGACACTGAGACAGAGCTGGCTTAATAAACATTAATGTTGGTATTTAATGCTCAGAAGTCAAAGTTACAGATGATTAACAAGAGGAAAAAAGTCCTATGGCTTTAGGATTCAGAGCATAATATTTGCTAATCGGCCATCTGTGAAAGCCGTGCAGAGAATATTTTTAAACACCGGTGACCCCCATTAAAGTGCTGCTTGAAAGTATTTGTTACTTACATTCTTCGTAGTTTTTTATACGGTGAGAAAGCCCCTGGAGGTATGACCTTGATTGAGTTTTGCTCTAATCTCCTACAAAGGAAAATAAAGCTTAGCACATAACTTGCAGCAATGGATTTGTCCCTGAGTAAACGTGGAGGGGACTTAAATGTAGCCCCAAGTGACATACAATTATACAATTACATTGAGAAAACCTGAGATACAAAAAAATAAATACAAACTATGGTCTAATTAAAAAGACAGATATTTTGCTTTAAAACGAGGAACTGTTATGCCCCGTACACACGTTCGGACTTTTTCGACAACAAAACCGCGGAATTTTGTTTGAAGGTTGTTGGCTCCAACTTGTCTTGCGTACACACGGTCACACAAATGTTGGCCAACAATTACAAACCTGGCAACACGGTGACGTACAAGACATACGCAGAGAAAAAGGAAGTTCAATAGCCAGTGTGGCTCCTTCTGCTTGATTCCGAGCATGCGTGAACTTTTGTGCGTCGGACTTGTGCACACACAATCGGAAATTCCCACAACAAAGTTTTGTTGGCGTAAAAATTTGAGAACCTGCTAGCCAACATTGACAACAAATGTTCGATGGAGCATACACACGGTCGGACTTTCAGCCAACAAGCTCCCATCCATCATTTGTTGTCAGAAAATCCAATCGTGTGTACGGGGCATTAGAATTCATCTAATGTAACCAGTAACACTTCTCTTTTTTTTTACTTTGGGAGTAACATATATACAGCCCAGGACCTAATGCTTGGAAATATTTATATCTGTGCCTACCCACTCTACTACATGGTCAGCAGCAACACACACTTGTTTCCAAGGGCTTTGGTTTATATCAGAACTGAATTTCTTCCCTAAAATAGTCAACAGGATAACAAGAACACAACTCAACTCTAGGGAACTCCTCAAGCAGCTCAAAGGCAAAGCAAAGCCATTTGGAAAAGCAAGCCAATGCAACTCAGGAGCATACGAAGGCCTCCTGCATTTGACTTGCTTCTGTGCTTGATGCCCCTGTACATGAGTCCCTACATGTAGCAAAACCACTGAACCTTTTCAAAATATGGAAGCAACCTTTGTTTACTTTTTTTTAATTGCAGGCTCTATCATCATTACCTAAGTCCCAAGTGTGCATGACAATCTTTCAGACTATTCAACCTTGACTGGCTGCATGTTTCCAGTATGTGTAATGGTCAGTGGCTGCACAAGATGCAATCACATTTGTTGACTTATATTTTAATAACGATGGCTGTTAAATTGCACACCATTCACTGGTAATACCTTTGATTGTGAAGTCTGTATTTTTCATATCTATTAAATAAGAAACTTGTTATAAAAATAAAAAAATAAATGTCAACTTTTTTATGGTTGCTGGCCTCTTATCTCTCACTTGAGCGAACCCGTAGTCACAGCCAACGTCTGTGGCCATAACAAAGTCAAATTGCAATGTAATTCTCTCGCAGTGAATTCTCCATAATGAACAAAAAACATGTAACAAGAAGAGATGGTATGTTAACAAATATGCCTAGGTTCACCTCCACATTTCCTTGGACCACTTTCTCCACTGGCATTATTAAGTATGTTAAAATGTGTCTAAAGCCACTTCATGTTTAGGATAGATGGGTGAAGCATTAGAACCCCTTGTTGACCATTGTCATCTAAACTGATTATGAGCAAAACTGCAACATTTTAGGTGTTCAACTGTCAAAGAGAGGATTTCCTTTACTTAGAAGATTTTTATCAGATGGGAAGTATAGAACAATCTTCTGAAAGAGACATGAACAGCAAAAAACAAAAACAATTAACAGGGGTTTTAACAATTTCACACTCTTTTCCTTACAAAAAAAAAAAAAAAATTGGCTTTAGCTTTAGATACACTTTAAAGCAGCAAGTTTGGAGTTTTAGCTATACCCTTTGTTATTAAAGTGTAAGAAAACCCTAACTATAATTATCCTTAATTATGACCCCCACCTATCCTTTCTAACCCATATAATAGAGATTTTTGTACTTATTTTTTATCTTCTATGGTCTGGCCTTGTGATCCTACAGCTCTGGCTCCCCTGTGTCAGTGAGGAGCTGCTGCAGTGAGGAGGAAGGAGTGCTGACAATGGCTGGATCTTGGGAGCCTATAGGAGACATCACAACTCCTAGAAATTCACAGTCGTTATCCCTTAAACAGAGCTCTTGGGATTTTTTTGATCCCTTCATCCATCTTTATACAAAAGAGGATCACTTAAAGTCCAAACTTTCTGCATTAATCAATGACACATACAGTACAATACTCTACAATGCATATACTTTAACCAAATTCACTCAAATGACAGATGTTATAGCAAAAAAATCAACACATTTATTTCCTGTATATGAACCTAGGTACAACAAAGAATAGCTGAGCAGAGAAAGTAGATCACAATTCCCGAAATATATGCAGCCTACATGTAGGTAATATGGGAATAACAAGGCCGGAGGGGATCACATTTCATGGTTGGATACAGCTAAACAAAATGATAATTCCTGAAGTTGATTTGTGTGATGATGCTGAGCTCTCTGCTGTATAACTGCCAACATAAAATTCATCTGAACAGCTGGAAGATGAAATTAATGAATCCTTTAGCACTGAAGTATACATGCATGACCTGTAAACAATATCTGTACTGTTGTGGAGGATGTCTTCATCAAGGCTTGATAATTTGCGTGTACAGTGTGAAGAACAAAAGAGACAAGACAAGCATTTCCCTCAATCAAAGATGAAGGTGAAGGGGAAAAGAAAAAAAAAATTTCAGGTGACACGTGTTTCTGGATATGTTTTGCATATTTGTAACAGGCGTGCAGAAGCCAGAAACAGATTGCATAGAAGGCAACCTATATTGTAGACTGCACAGAAATCTAAAAGTGAAGCTACAATGTCGTTTCAGAAAGCTCCAGTTATTAAAAATGAACCTCAGGCATGTATAAAAGAAAAAAAATGAATTTGTCTGTGCATTTATTAATACATTATTAAACTTTTTTTTATATGCAGTTGGTATAAGTTCCTGAATTTGACTTGGTATTAACCACTCGTAATCCCCTAAACAGCAGCGCTCAGACTCAATGAGGAAGGGGCAGTAGCAGAAGCCAAATCAGGTTTGCTGCATGCAAATGCTCTGAAAAGAAGCAAGCTGACAGGAGAAGAGAGTAGAGTGAGCAGATCATATTACTCTGATGCTGCTTCTTCACTGTCCAATTAGCAGGATGGAGGTGGAGATGTCACTCTACTGCTGAAAGTGGAACTAAACCCTCTTATCATTTTCAGCCAAGACAGTTAACAAACATCTTTAATTTTTAGTCTTTTAGACATCTAGTTTCTGTTTGCTCTGCAACCGCCATATTGCTGCACACGTGATCAGTTATGACTCCAGTCATTTGATGGCTTGACAGTTTGGTTGAGAGCACATCCAATGTGACAGCATTACTGGCATGCCGGGAATGTCATTGCTTTTTCAAACCATTAATTTGATGGGTTTAGTTCCGTTTTTACCGTAACAAAGAAAAAGCGGTGTTGTCCTGCTGGATGTGCTGCATGATGGGGCTCTGTAAAACTAAGGACTGAATGTACAGAAATTTCCACATTTGGCTGGTAAAGTAGATTCTTTATAAAATACTTTATCCGCATATTTAGTTGTTTGCATATAGTTAAGCTTGTATGTTATATATAATTAAAAAGCAGGCACACCAATTAGGCATGTGTTCCCAGGGGACCTGGAAGCCCAACCGGTAACTGCACATATGAATCAAGGCTTTAGATTCGGATAACTGCTTGCAATATTATGACATTCTGGTCATTGGGCCTAAGTAGCATCCCATGCTCTTCGGGGAATGTAATTTTATCTAACTGTAGGAATTGTGATACCAGCAGGCTACAATGAAATCTAAAATTACATTTACCAATTCTGGCTGAGCAAGAAGAGAGTTTCCTAGTGCAGTAGCCAAATATTCCTAGATATTCTTCTTAAACATTTGACAAGACTAATCTGCAATTCTACTATTCCATTCAGGGAAAATCCACAAAATGTTATGAAGAAAGCTTTTAGCTTAGCTATCATTCAGTGGCAGCACAATCTCCACAGGCAGACAGCTAATGGTTACACCTCAGTAAAAGAGATAAATAAAAAATAAAACGTTTGCATTGATGCTATAAGTACATGTAATAAGTGCCCGTACTTCAGTAATGACATATGTCATGCCTTCAGGCTGTGAAGCCTGTGGAGCAGGATATAGGGAAATGGGAGAGAATAATACCCATTATGTACACAGAGATGTCCTTATAATGACGAGAATTGAAGTGATCATCTAGCAGGATAATCGACCATGTAGCCTGACATGTCATGTCTGCCCCTTGCTAGACAACAAGCCTTTATATGAGCATTTACCAAATGAAACTTCCACTATTCAGTGGGGATTATTTACTAAAACTGGAGTGTGCAAAATCTAGTGCAAGTCTGCACACAAACCAATCAGCTTCCAGGTTTTATTGCTAAAGCTTAAATGAACAAGCTGAAGTTAGAAGCTGGTTGGATACCATGCACAGCTGCACCAGATTGTGAGTGCACCAGTTTTAGTAAATCTACCACAGTGTGTTCTTTTTAAAATGTTTAAATCTTACTAAAGTCCACCTTTTTGATCTTTTTACCTACGCCATTTTTTGCTAAGCACTATTTCCTCTAATTCCTTCCCATGTATTACTCATTACTTTTCTGTTCTACTCCCAAATACAAGAACCTTTGTTTAAACTTTGTCAGCCTGCAAGCCATTATGAATAACAGATCCAGATCATGCAGAAGGCAACTTAGGTCTAATGGATGTCCAGTGAGCCCAGCTACAACTTTCATGCTCCTACAGTTAACCAGGGGGACAGTGAATTGGTCAAAGCTGTACACCTGCCTATGACTTTACAAGGGAGTATGCACTTTTGGTTTTTGATGTCCGATAGGGTGGTCCATGTGTTTTACAGACATGTTATATGCCTAAATAAATTGCAAAATCAAATGCAAAGAATCTATGCTATTATTTTAGGTTACGTGATAGGAATTTCATCAGAAAAACATAACAGTCCATGAACTACTGTTCACATTTTCGTTGCTTTACATATAGTAGTTTTACCTGACCATAGTTATCTGATGCCGCGTACACAAGAGCGGACTTTACGGCAGACTTGATCCGGCTCACCGGACTCCGTCGGATAATTAGATCGTGTGTGGGCTCCAGCTGACTTTTTTTTCCCAAAAGTTCGACGGACCTAGAAATGAAACATGTTTCAAATCTTTCCGACGGACTCGAGTCCAGTTGAAAGGCCGCTCGTCTGTATGCTAGTCCGACGGACAAAAACCGACGCTAGGGCAGCTATTGGCTACTAGCTGTGAACTTCCTTATTTCAGTCCGGTCGTACGTCATCAGGTACGAATCTGTCGGACTTTGTTTGATCGTGTGTAGGCAAGTCCGTTCATTCGAAAGTCCACCGGAAAGTCCGTCGTAAAGTCCGTTGAAAAGTCCACCGGATCTAGGCCATCGAAAAGTCCGCCCGTGTGTACGCGGCATAACAGAACATAGCTATGACAAAAAAGCAGTATAAAGGAAATACTTTAACCCAGAATTCATGTTTTTTTAACTGCACTTCAATAAACTGAATTCTGATTGGCTGCCATAGTTTGTTACAATTTGTATTGCCAATAAGTTTGAGTAATTGTCTGCAGAAAGATATACAGAAGTAGTGCAAAGTCCACATGAAGGAAGTCTATGATACCTATATGGGCCTTCATGGCATATCTAGGCAGCTTATTTTTCTGTTCCTCTAAAATTGAAAGACAGTCACAGCTGTCAGAGAGCATGGATTTTACGGAAAGGATTTGCTATAGCAGTTATGGGATATAATAAAATTGTTACAATCAGGCAAGATGATTCTTTGCCGTCACGCAGCTCTCGGAAATACAGCTGTAGATAGACAATGAATAGCCAACTTGTGGTCCTAAATCAAAGTCTACCTATTCATGCTGTAGCACTGAAAATATATACAGTATGGCGCTAAAATATAGAAATTGCTGAAGCAGATTTCTGCTATGTGAAGATAAATCTGTGCCCTGCTGTCTCAACTTTGTATGTATGTTACTGTGATACCTATAAAAAGATCAACCGAGGGAAAGCAATGTGTGACTTCTCTACTGAGGTGGTGGCAGAAAGAGAGACAGAGCTGCAATAGGACATATACAAGGCAATGTAGGTAGAAGCCTATGGCCCAGTGCACATTCAGGGGCCCAGCAACAATATTCATGTTCCTGCAGTAAACAAGGGGGATAGCACAACTGGTCAAAGATTTGCACCAGCCTGTCATTTCACAAGGGGGATGCAGCCAACCAGGTGGATTAGAGAGGAAAGGGGGTGCTAACTCTTTGCCTAGGGCTCCATTTTGCCCTGATCTGTCTCTAAACTAAAGTGAGGAAATTATGGGAATCTTCCAAGTTCACTTCTGGCTCTAAAGTATTAACCTAAACTTAAAAATTCTAAAAAACACACCAAGCTTTTGATGTGTTTCAATAGTAAAAAAGAAGTATCTATTTTCCATTACCCATATTGGATATTCTATTCATCACCAAAACGGCAATAAACTGAAGCAAAACTGGAGATAAAACCATTAAGGTTGCCTATTTACATAATGCAAGATCCTAGTTGATTGCAGTGGACAACTTTAAATCCACGTTTTAGGCCTGGTTCACACTAGTGTGGTTTCAGATGCGACTTGAGTTGCACAGAATTGCATGACAAGGGAAATCACATTGTCTTCAATGGTGCCTGTTCACATCAATGCAACTCAGCATGGGGTGTTTTTAGAAAAGGTTCCTGTACTACTTTGGTGTGATTCCAGTGTGATTTTGCCCCCATAGAATATACAAACCTCATCAAGGTTGCATCCAAGTATCACTACACAATCGCAGTGAAGCCAGATCAAAATCGTTTCGCAGCAGTGTGAACTTAGCCTACAGCCTTGTACACATGATAGGACTTTCATCTGACTTTTCTGTGGATTTTTGTCCGAAGGGGCGTTGGCCGTGAACTTGTTCTGCATACACACGGCAGAACATTTTCAGCCAACTTTCACCAAATCAAGTGGTTTTTCAGCTCTTTACTGCCACCCTTTGGGCAACTTCTGCTATTGTTGGCTGATGTTTAGCATTGGTTCTGAGCATGCGTGTCTGTACTTTGGACTTTAGTCCAATGGACTTGTGTACACACGGTCGGATTATCCTCCATCGGGCATTTGTTGTCAAAAAGTTTGAGAGCATGCACAGCGAACATTTGTCCGTTGAAAAACCAACAATTGTCAGATGGAGCATACAGACAGTCGGATTGTCCGATAAAACAGGTCCGTCGGACCGCTGTTGTCGAAAAGTCCGATCGTGTGTATGGGCCTTAACAGACACTTCAATTGCATGCATGGGCTGGTCACACATCTGGAGTTATCTGCTGCATCATTTGTTATTCTGCTTTTTTTTTGCCACATATTTCTTCCACTAAAGCTATTGCGGGTTTGCATTTCTCTTCCTTTCTCTTTAAAGTTTGGAGCATTTAAAGCCAACTTTTCAGTTTAGATTTTCAATTTCTCTTTTCTCATGTAATGAGACAGCTGGTTGAATTCTCGCTATCAGCGACATGTGAAAATAGATATAAAAGTCAGAATGACAAAAAATTTATTAGATGTAATATATCATCATTCTGGCACAGAATTGCACAAACTAGAATATTCTGAATATGTGGTGTGCAAGGTAAAAAAACAAAAAACAGATCTCTGAGCATTAAGGCATAAGTTATGGCTGAATTTTATGGCTTTTCATATTTTTAAATATGGTAGTCTGAAGCCATAAAAAACAGCAAGATATATTAGATAAATACAAAGGAAGAAATTTAATATTGACTTGCTAGAATGAATGTAACAGCGGTGGAGG
Organism: Lithobates clamitans; assembly: GCA_037952925.1. Lineage (NCBI taxonomy): Eukaryota > Metazoa > Chordata > Amphibia > Anura > Ranidae > Lithobates > Lithobates clamitans. The sequence goes on along the minus strand of JBBGZY010000381.1, from coordinate 2,141,296 downwards.
AAAGCGATACAGACGTATCATGCAGATTTTTGATGGAAGAAGAAAAGACAAAGAAGGCTCAGGTTGTATTGTATGTACATGTTGCATCTGGCACTGGGACAAGTGTGTAACTTTGTAAATGTGTTGTAAACCCTCAAATACACCCAGTGAAGTGACTGGCCATAGGTGATGCACAGAAATTAAACAAATCCTCCTACATACGCAGTATCTGTTTATCTGCAGCCTCCTCTTCTCTACATCTCTACAAAATTTATAAAACTTGCCTGACCTTTCAGAAAAAAAGGGACGGGGAGCTGAAGTTGCACTCTGCAGAGCTGGGTGAGAAGAGCTCTGAGAGCTCATTGGAGGGAAGGGACACACCCCCTTCACACAACACACAGGAACAGAGCTAAGGCTGTAAATCACCTGGAACTCCCTTCCCTGTCACCTTTTTTTCTTGGGGTCAGGAAATATTGTCAGAAGTGACTCATGCTGATAGCAGAAAACCAAAGCAGCAGACAGAAATAACACTTCAAGCTCTTAATTGAAACAAGTACACTTTATAGAAGGATATGCTTTGCTCATAGTTCATGTCTAAGCTTTACAACCACTTTAACATATTCTGACTTACCCTAGCTTCTAATAAGAACATTGCAATAGTATAAGGGTGGAGCTTGGTTTTATGCTCAACAATACAATGAAAAATAAAAAAAGTGCTTGCCATTCCCTACCACCTATGTCCCTGAAAGCTACAGTGATTTAAACTTTCAGTTTTAATCAGCCAAATACAATAGAGATGCATCAAAATAAAGGTTAAAAAAAAATCTTATGCCCCGTACACACGGTCGGATTTTCCGACGGAAAATGTGTGATAGGACCCTGTTGTCGGAAATTACGACCGTGTGTAGGCTCCATCACACATTTTCCATCGGATTTTCCGACACACAAAGTTTGAGAGCAGGCTATAAAATTTTCCGACAACAAAATCCGTTGCCGAAATTTCCGATCGTGTGTACACAAATCCAACAGACAAAGTGCCACGCATGCTCAGAATAAATAAAGAGATGAAAGCTATTGGCTACTGCCCCGTTTATAGTCCCGACGTACGTGTTTTACGTCACCGAGTTCAGAACGATCGGATTTTCCATCAACTTTGTGCGATTGTGTGTATGCAAGATAAATTTGAGCCAACATCCGTCGGAAAAAATCCTAGGATTTTGTTGTCGGAATGTCCAATCAATGTCCGACCGTGTGTACGGGGCATTCGTTTATTTTTCTTTAAAAAGCAGCCACAGCCTTGGTAGTAAAGCCTGTCCCATGCCAGCATGCTACAGCAGATTCTTACATTCTACAGAGGTTTCACATGCCCCCTGCTGAGTCAAAGCTTGAGAGCATGAGCTTTACTGATTGAAGAGCTATAGGTCTGACTAAGTAAGTGCTGCATTAGACCTCTGCAGAGAGACCACGGCTTCCACACAGAGAACAAAGGTCCTTCTCTGCAACATGTGTGAGATGGGAGTTTAACTTTCATTAATTATGTGTTAATGCAAGGATTAGGATCGTATTAAAACCTCCTTTAAAGTAAGCTGAAACCTCCCATATCCTCACACATGTATTTTTAATCTTGTCTTTTATGTTGATTGTATGTAAAGGGCATGCAAGCTGAAAAGGCAAACAGCTAAATAGATAAAATACATACAATATATTGTCAAAAGTATTGTGCCGCCTGCCCTTACACACAGATGAACTTTAATGACATCCCAGTCTTATTCCGTAGTGTTCAATATTGAGTCAGTCCCCCCTTTGCAGCTATCAACTCTTCTGGGAAGGCTGTCCACAAGGTTTAGGAGTGTGCCCATGGGAATGTTTGATCATTCTTCCAGAAGCACATATGTGAGGTCAGGCACTGATATTGGACGAGAAGGCCTGGCTCACAGTCTCCACTCTAATTCATCCCAAAGGTGTTCTATTGGGTTGGGGTCAGGACTCTGTGTAGGCCAGTCAAGTTCCTCCACCCCAAACTTGCTCATCCATGTCTTTATGTACCTTGATTTGTGCACTGGTCCAAATCATTTGGTGGAGGGGAATAATGGTGTGGGGTTGTTTTTCAGGGGTTGGGCTTGGCCCCTTAGTTCCAGTGAAGGGATTTCTTAAGGCATCAGCATACCAAGACATTTTGGACAATTTCATGCTCCCAACTTTGTGGGAACAGTTTGGGGATAGTCCCTTCCTGTTCCAACATGACTGCGCACCAGTTCACAAAGCAAGGTCCATAAAGACATAGATGAGTGAGTTTGGGGTGGAGGACCTTAACCGAGTCCTGACCTCAACCCGATAGAACACTTTTGGGATGAATTAGAGCAGAAACTGTGAGCCAGGCCTTCTCGTCCAACATTAGTGCTTGATCTCACAAATGTACTTCTGGAAGAATGGTCAAACATTCCCATAGACACACTCCTAAACCTTGTGGACAGCCTTTCCAGAAGAGTTGATGCTGTTCAATATTGAACCCTAGGGACTAAGACTGGGATGCCTTTAAAGTTCATGTGTGTATAAAGGCAGGTGTCCCAATACTTTTGACAATATAGTGTATGTAAAGGGTGTGCAAGCTGAAAAGGCAAACAGCTAAATAGATAAAATACATATATGGGAACTGTTTTGCCTGCCAGAGGATTTGTACTTTTGTCTATCCAAATCTGATATTTACACAGCCCTGCCTGGCAGGGAAGGAGACCTGAATTTTCTCTGCTGCAGTGCCTTAAAATCAACAGGTCTTGTCCCTCCCCCAGCCTGTGAATGGGCAGTGAAGGAGAAGCAGCAGACCACAATGCTTATCTCTCTGCTCTCTCCTCTTATCAGATATGTTCCTTATTAGCACATGAGCACTGCAGTACAATGAATTAGCTCCTTGTTCTGCTTCTCCCTTTACCAGTCAGAGCTCCACCGTACACTGGACAACAAGATACTTTTTAATCAAATTCAGGTACTTACAGTGATTGCATTCAAAAAAATACATTTAATAATGTATTCATGAATTCCTAGCTGCATTCATTTGTGTCTTGTATACCTGAAGCTCAGCTTAAATGAAAACACAGAAAATGTAACAAGTGCAGCATAATGCAAAGCAAGTGTATACACCGCACACCGCTGCATCATGATAGGCTCGAAATGACAATACGTAAATGTCTCCGGCTCATCACATAACACTTTAATGAATATATAATGCAGCAAAAGACAGAACAGTCCCTTGCTAATTTCCATAAAATGTTACCTTGTAAAATAAGACAGACTGTCTCTGTATATGCCTGCACAGAGATAGAGGCAATAAAGAAGACGAATAAAGAATCCCTGATAAGCGACATGTTGGTCCACATTATATGCTGTTTCGAGGCTGAATGGCCTCAGTATTAAACATTCAGAGCATCCACTTGTGACTGCTGATGTTCTATCTCTCTGCAGACACACCGCTTAAGGCTTTTCTTTGTCCACAGAAATTCACTTGACTACTAAGCAGCTGAATCAAAGGCACTTTAATAAAATCACTTCACAGCCTTTACTGGAAGCTGCAGGATGCGCCATCTGGGCCACATAATCCAAAGCAGAAAAGGAAATTGAACTAACAGTGATCTTCGGTTGACATTTAGGTTTCTTCTTTGTTTCTCCTTAGCAGAATTCCATTTTAACCCCTGGGCTGCTCAAGGACCAATCGTATGGGGAGGGCAGAAGAGGAGATCATTGGACTGTCCCGTCCTGTGTATTGCCTCTTTTTAGAGGAGTTACATAGAAGATTTGTTTAATCCTCCTCTGGGATATGAGAATCAACCACTAGATTGTTTTACATCTCAGTGATTACTGCAGTTTACATTGACTGCATGTCAACAGAAACCACATTATAGTGGAGAGCTCGTCCTTTGATCACTCGCACATGGGTCAAATCCCTCACATACCTCTCTTGCAACCTTTCTTTTATATTTTCCCACGCTTCGTAGTTATTTAAAGAACGCCACTAAGCACTGTTTGTATTTGAATTGTCCGCATAATCCCAATGCAGTTTTCAGAAAATCTACAACCTTTTCTCTGCTTATATGGTCCCCATGCTGTCAGGTAAAAGGTCTGGCTGCTATGCATGGAATCCCCCCCCCCCCCTTTCTCCTAATCTCTAAAGCTGGCCATACAGTAGTAAAATTCTGCTAGAAAATCTAGAAAATTTTAAGAGCATTTGTTTAAATTTAGAATGGCTCATGTTATGAGAGAATTTAAAGCTACCAGATGAAATGTTTTTCTCAAACAATTGAATTCCTAACAGTGCATGCAGTTTTCATTCGGGAAAGTCCATTCATTCCAAAATCAAATGTCAGAAGCAAAACGTCTTTGAAGTACTTTCGGATGGCGTTCGTCAAGTCATTGAATGCACTGAAAATTTTCACACAAATTAATGTTTGTTTGAGAATCTACTAGGGTATGGCCAGCCCAAGATGCAATAGAGGCTGTTCAAATGGGCTGCTGCTGTCTGAGCTGTGGTGTCATTCTATCTTGGTCTACTGCAAAAAAATTTTTATTAAGCAAGGAAAACAATAGATTATTTTGTATTTTTTTTTTTGTTTTCCTTAGAATGTGTCTTTATGATATTTTGTGCAATCTACTGTCCTTAAATAGCTACTACTGGTCCAGAGGAAGTGGGCAGTTCTGCGAAATGCGTAGACCCACAAGAGGACATGAGACAGCAATGGAAATAACCAATCTTCGTTGTAACCTAGATTGCGTTGATTGTATGATCATATGTTGGATCTTTTTAAATTAGGTTTTGTAACTAAACTGTGTTTTTATATATATCAAAAAAGTTTGTTTTCTATCAGAGGACCCATCAGACTGTATATTATTATGAACTGGCTGCACTAAATTGAAATTTTATTGGTTGGTATAGGCAACTTGGCTCTTTGCCTTGCCTTACTGAGTAATCCTGTACATTATCTCACATTTGCAATTTTTTTTAGATGGTACTTTAGAGGTACCATCTATGGTCGGCTTTACTTGAAGGTGCTTAGATTCTTGGAATGTCAGTATGTACAATATTCTATGATTAGCAAATACAAGGTTGACGGTACTCCAACAATTGTTGTTTTATTTTATTAAAATCAGGATACTGCAAGTGGGTAAAATCTCAAACGCATTTCACACACATCAGCAGTTAATCGGAGTATGAAAATAAGGAATTTGCATCAATCTTGGAGTGCCTTCAACCTGGTGTTTGCTAATCATATCACATGCTTTAGTGACTAGCGGGATGGGCACCCAAGGACTATTTGAGCATGAGTGGACCAGCCTAGAGTGTTAAAACAAATACAATACAATATAATAATACAAAACAATAATCAAATTTCTTTATATGATATTCTTTTCAGTAAAAGAAACAAATAATACTAGCAGATATAAAGATGTTAATGGGTCTTACATTTCGGTGATGGTCTCAGGTAGGTTGGTAGGGATCTCAGTCAATCCCTTTCCTCGACAATCCACAATGTTATTACTGCAGGTGCAGGCAGCCGGGCAGTGCAGGACACTGCAAGAAGATATCGTGAAGGACTGCTGACCTGCCAAAATAATCGAAAAATCATATTATTCATCTACATATGATAAAAAAACAAATTTGGACACATTGGCAATACACAGGATATCTGAAGGATAGTATAGGAATAGGTAAAGATCTATTTCTACTCTGGGACGAGTCACCTCAAAAAATACTACCCTTCAAGCACAGTTTGCAATAAAATGAAGCATGATGCAGTCTTGAAAAGCTGGGGCCTTTTTTGGTCAAACAATGCTGTGGAAAACCAACGGCAATGCTTGCTTTTCAATGCTATAGTAGGAATGAACATAGTCAGTCTGTGTTTGTTTCAACAATCCTATCAGTTTAATGACCAATTTCCAGGTTTTAGCTTGATACAGTGTTTTATGTTTAATATTTGGTAAATAGGTTACTGTTAAAAGTATTCATTTTATTGATTTTGTCTCTGTAATTTATTTTATATATTTTGTTAATATATTTATATATTCTATTAATTTTCCTACTTCATGTTCTAAATGTCTCAGCTGAATCAGCTGAGACACCTGCAAGAACCAACTTATCCATAGGCAGTTGCCGTTCGGCAGCCATACTATATTCAAGCAGATGTGGGTGCCTTGCCTGCTGAATACAAGAGCTAGTAGTGGAGATTTCACCATCCATGCTGTTTAGCATGGGTGAGGGAATCGATTGATTTTCTCTAGTAGATGCTAGCCTGTTAACTGTTTAAACACTGTCTTCCAGCTCCTAAGTAACTATAACCGCATCATACACAAAGCCTTGCAGTTGTGTACATTCCACACATCTGGAACTGTATATGACACACAATCAGGAGTGCTGCAAATCTAACATGTGAAACTTGCAGACTGGAGGAGGAAGCACAGAGATGACCTTCTCAGTGACCTGCTGCTCCTTTACCATCCAATCACAGCAATAGCCATTTGCCTACACTTGCGGCTTTAGCTACAACTATAAACATTCATAAGTTAATTTGCAAATTTATGAACATTTAAATCTGAATATTTAGATTCCTTAGTGGTTCTCCTTGAACCTGACTGCCTGTTATGGACACCACCTCCACTTTCCTTTGTTCCATTTACAATGAAGTAATTTAAACAAAGCAATGGGCAGAAATTGAGGAAGACAAAACATTGACTTGCCTTCATCCTCATCTGAAAGTTATGTACAAAAAAAGAAGAGAAAAGACAGTCCATTAATAGTTTCTTTGTTTATATGCCAATGTCTGTTATTCAGAAGGTGAAAGAATTCCACCAAATGTTCTCTGTAAAGAGTTTCAACATTTATTGGCACCATTCAGTTCAATAATATGTTTGGAGAAATACAAATGCAAATAAATGAAAACATCTAAAAAATTATCTTGGGTACGTGGTAACAGTCATGCAATGACACTTACCTACCAACTGCAAAATCTGAAAAACTGAATAATATTAACACAGAAATAACAGTTCTTTTTTTCCCCTGATGAAATTTTTTTTTTTCAGTTTGTGTAATTTTCAAGTGAAATCTATTTTACTATAACGACAATAAGCCTTTTCATTGGGTTCTACATTTTTTAAACTGAGATAAACTCTATATATATATATATATATATATATATATATATATATATAAACACACACACACACACACAAAAAAAAGAGGTTGGTCTTTGCACTTACATTAAGGCAGATGTAATTGGACGTAGTTGGGCACTGCTAGGGTTTTTAACATGCAATATAAAATTCAGTGAGTGCCCAACCACCTCTAATAGCAAATACAGTTAAACCTTGGCTTGAGAGTAACTCGGTTTGAGAGTGTTTTGCACGACAAGCAACATTTTTTAATACATTTTGACTTGATATACAAGCGACGTCTTGAAATACAAGTAGCGTCATGTCACAACTGAGTATAAAAGAGAAGAGAGGCGCCTCTAAGTGTAGCAATATGATTACATTTAATGAAGGTACAACATTTAGCAACATATTGCTACACTTAGAGGCGTCTCTCTTGTCTTTTATACTCTGTAGCTCCTGCTGGATTTTGCTTCTAATCCCCTTGTGGTGGCTTCCATTTGTGAATGGACATTTTATGGTTATACAACATTACTATGGACTATAAACTTAAGGACATATGAATAAATAGTTGTGGAACAAATCATTTGAGTTTACATTATTTCTTATGGGGAAATTTGCTTTGATATACAAGTGCTTTGGATTACAAGCATGTTTCTGGAACAAATTATGCTCACAATCCAAGGTTTTACTGTATGGAACATTCTATTTTTATTACCAGATAAAGTTGACTTTATTGGCACCAGTAATATATGCCTTTTCTAAATTAACTCAAACTTCTAAGAAATTATTTTTAAAACTTAACTTTGGAAACCCATATTATTTATTTATGTCTTGAGACATTTTTATTTTTATAATTTTTCCAGTACCTGTTGACAAGCACATTTAAAATCGTTCACAAAATACACTTCTCTGCAATGGTTTCCGCTTTGACTTAGCATTGCACTTCTGTACACCTTGCTATATAGGCCTGTAATGATTCTGTTGCTGAGATTCTCAAGTCTCAGACTAAAGATTGGTTACTAATAGCTGTGGTTCCTGATTACATGATCATCATCAAAGCCAATCAAAGCCAATCATTGTGATTAGTTAAAAGTTTGACTAACAAACATTTACAGCCAGTTTTGTCACTACGTATCTCTCCCTTGTGGGTGTCACATCAACTTCAGCTGTTCAAAAATATTTATTGATACAGAAAGTTTGCTATGGTGCTAAAACTGAAAATGTGACTTATTTTACAACTTTGTTAACTTGTTTCCTGAATATCTCGTGTGACCTTTTTTTTATAGGAGGGTTGGATTCATTTTATCTCGACAGATTATGATTAAGGCAGGTTATTTTGTTAATTAGGTGGAGTAATAATGATTCATATGGTTAATTAATATTATTAAGCTGTAAATCAATTCACTAAATAGAGGTAACAGACCATAGAGAAGTGTCATTGCCAGTAAGAATTATACATATTTCTTCTACTTATAATCAGGATAAATATGACAATGTATAAATGGATGTAATAATGTGAAATAGTTATAACCGGTAAAAAAGGGCATCTTTTTATCCATGTGTCAGCTTATGATAAAAACATATGCAGGGCTTTTATTACAACACTGAAGCAAAAGCAAGCCTCATATTTCTGAAGAAAATTTGAAAATCATTTAGGCCAGCAAACCCATTGCCGAGTTATTGTCAAGTTAGCCAGTGCATTCTGAAATGGCAAAATGGGTCTGTGCATTTAGACTTTAAAAACCTGACTGTTCCTGAATGGGTCAAGGCCCCCATCAATGCCTCCAATTTCGAGTCACGGATGGCCATGCAAGTACCAAATGTCAATTTAAAGATCGACAGAGCTGGGTGGAAAATGTTTGACTTAATAGTGACTGCCTCCTATCACTGTTGGGATATTCAGGCAGCCGTGGGTACAGTACAATGGCCAGCAGTGGAGATCCTTCCATCAATGCTGTTAGTGTGGATGCGGAATCAACCGATTATTTCTTGTTGAGTTTGCGAGCCAAGCGAAAGACAGTAAAGTCGTGTATTGCATCCTTTAACCTGATCAAGACTTGAGAAGTTTTCATGACACCCTTTATTTAACAATAAAGCATAAAAGCAACCTAACTGACATAAAACTTTCTTACCGTTACATATGAATTCCCGTTTCTGAACTTCAGCCACGTTGTGTCCTCTCAGGTGGGTAGGTCCCATACATTGAGTGTACAGGCCAACGCGGGGCCTCTGCCGCAGCCAGTCTGATAACCAGGCCAGATTACAGTCACAGTATAAGTTGTTGGAATGAAGTCGACTATAAAAAAAAAAATAGACCATGTTGTAAAAACATAATCAATGTCAATGCATACCTAAGCTGGGTATGCACTAGCAGTTTTTGTAGCGATAACCATATCGCTACAGGGTATTCTTTATATAACAATCAAGGCATGTTGCCTCCACTAGAAATAGTGAACCAGTATTTGACTTTAATGTCCCTTTGACTACACCGACTTTGACATCCCTTTGACTACACCATTCCCTGATAGTATCAGGGAATGGTGTAGTTTCTCACCTGAAACCAGAAGTTCTAAAGTGTATCTGTAGTTTTGAATAGTACAGGAAGTGCTTAAAACCTATTTTGGGGCTTGTTTTTCTGTCTGTGTCCCATTGGGGAGGTTTCTGCTCACTTCCCGACCCAAAACACAACAAGAAAGTAGCAGAAATCTCTCCATAGAGAAGGGAAATTATTATTATTATACAGGTTTTATATAGCGCCAACAGTTTGCGCAGCGCTTTACAACATGAGGGCAGACATTACAGTTACATTACAATTTGATACAATAGGAATCAGAGGGCCCTGCTCATCAGAGCTTACAATCTAAAAAGGAAGGGTCAATTGATACAAAAGGTAATAGCTGTGGGGGGGATGAGCTGATGGAGGAAGTAAAACAGAGTTAGTTAGAAGCAGGATATGCTTCTTTGAAGAGAAGGGTTTTCAGGGATCGCCTAAAGATGGATAGATTAAAAATATGGAACGCTTCACAAATTTGTGTGTCATCCCCTCTTACACAGATGTTACCAGAACAGGTGTCCCCATTTAAAGATTTCCCATCTATTTCTGCTCTGGTGAAAATTTGGACTTCCCCACCCCAGTGGGGACACATAGAGCAAAGAAAATGGACAGATATTTTAACCGTGTATCATTGTATGCAAAAAAAGCAAGAGAAAATTATAGTGGCTAGAGATACACTTTAATATATGGAGAAGAGTGCATGGTTCCCCAGGGATCAGAATTTGCACCCGCAGTTTTACTGTATTACATCATTCTAGTAAAGAAATTTTTCCTTTTCCAGCAGAGTGCTATTATCTATTGATTTTGCATACAGAATGTAGACATTTTGAAGCTCAATAGATATTATCCATAAAGGGTGGCTATTTCGCAACAACTACCTTATAGTTTAGTGCACACTAACAAATTATTACAAGCAACATTCAAATATGGGTTGGATTTAGAATTTGCCAGGTGTATAAGGTGCAGATTAGCAAACTGGCTTTAATGGTTTCAGGAACTAAAACAAACTGCTCCAGTTTACCCAAGTTTGGATTATTTGTGACTAACGACTACTATGCGATCTAATGTAACAGGACAACACCTGAAATAGTTACCCTTTTTACATTTTTTTTTTTACTAATGTTAAAAGATGACACCTCACTTAAAAACCACATAAGACTATCATGGAAAAAGGAAGTGGCAAGCCTGGTATCAATACGTTTAAAAAGGGTGTTTTCTCCTCAACAAGACAGTGAGGGTATCACTGCCTCTTGGCATTATGATGGTAATCTTCAAGAAGGGGCATAAAAAAAAGATGAATATCAACCACTGAAGCAAACATGGATTTTAAAAAGATTGATTATGGGTACTTATGCACTTCAGCTATTTATTGCCTCAGACCAGTCTATGTAGTGCCCATTGATCCAAAACTAAAAAGCTTAATACCGTAATCATCACCACTTTTGTTTTTTCTACAAATTTATCTGTTGCAAATTCTTTCAAAACTCATTTATTTTCAATGCAGAAAAAAAACTGTGTTTGCCAACATAAAAATGCAATCTCTCCACATACAACATTGTTTCTTTACAGCTGGTTAGGAAAACATACAAGAGCTTGAAAACAGTTGTGGGCTCTGCAGCTAAAAAAGATGTAACAAAAGCAGGGGGTTAAAAGAAAAAAAAAAGACAAAACGCATCTGAAGTAAATTGCTCTATAGGGGGAGCCTACTGACAGCAAGAGTGAAAAAAGACCCATAAAATATTTGGCTCCCAATTAGAAATATCACTAAGTCTTGCTTTATTAGTCTCTATAGAAACAGCCAGCAAAATCCTTTTAGCAGGTCACATTCGTTTTCAACCGAACAAGGCAAGAAAAATAATTCAATATAAAACACCCCCCTTGTATCCTTTTTTTTCCTGATTTCCTCTCTTTTTTGTTTAATCAAAGAAAAGGGGATTAGTTGCTTTTGGCCCCTCGGGACCCAAGCTCAATACAGCGTCTGAAATTGAAAGATGGAAATGGCAACACAAAGAGGAATTAAGTTTGTTACTTCGAAAATGGGCAGGTCAGCACAAGATCATGGCTCAATTCCAAGCAGCTAAAGCAAATGAACAATAGTAAAACATTCACGCTAATTGCTAAATTGGTGTATGACAACTTTTCTTTTTACTTTTTTTTTTTTTTTTTTTTTACAAGTGGGACAATACACCTAAAACCAAAGTTTTTATGTAGATAGGAGCTAACAATACCTTTCACTAAAAAAAAATGTAAAGTTCCAGAAGCTGACCAGAATAGAAAATGTTTGTGATAAAGCTCAGACTGCAAGGCAGAGATACTGTGATAATGCAGCTGCTCGCCTACTCAATAATTCCATTTAAAGATATTGAACTGAATCTAGCCATAGATATTAAAAAAAAACAATCTTTTAGAAGACTGGTGCAAAACGTGCTTGCTTGTATGATGTCTTATGCCGCGTACACAGGATCGGAAATTCGGCCAGCCAAAGACCGATGAGAGCTTTTAGTCGGAAAATGCGACCATGTGTATGCTCCATCGGACTTTTGCTTGCGGCATTCCCGCCAGCAAAAAATTGAGAGCAGGTTCATGCGATCATCTGTAAATGCGATCATCTGTACAAATTCCGACGCGCAAAATTCCTACGCATGCTTGGAAACAATTTGACGCATGCTCAGAAGTATTGAACCTCATTTTCTCAGCTCATCATAGTGTTGTACGCCACCGCGTTCTTGACGGTCGAAAGTTCAGAGAACTTTTGTGTGACCATGTTTAATGCAAGGCAAGCTTGAGTGGAATTCCGTCAGAAAAACCATCCAAGTTTTTTCCGACGGGAAATCCGCTCGTGTGTACGCGACATAAGACTTCAGCAAGCACTCTTAGATATCACCTGGTTGACAGCATTTCCTCCCCCAAAACCTATAGGGTGTACCTATGAACTGGCCTTTGAAAAGGAGGAAACCAAAGATAAGAAAACATCTTATTTACCAATCTTCAGCTCTAAAGCCTTTACAAGGTTCAACAGGCATTAAGCCATGTGAAACAATATGGCAAATCAGACATTAGCCTGAAAGACTTGTCAGTATTAAACTCCTATGCAGCAAAATGTAGTAAAGCACTTGAGACATATACCGTGTTTCCCCGAAAGTAAGACAGTGTCTTACTTTCTTTTTATCCCTAAAAGCCCCACTATGTCTTACTTTCGGGGTATGTCTTATATTGGGAAAAAAAAAAATTTTTTATTTTTTATTGCAATATTTTTTTTTTTTTTTTTTTTTTTTTAATCAGCCCTGTTGGGGGGCTTTGGTGAGATATCAGGGGTCTTAACAGACCTCTGATATCTCCCCCTTGAGACAGAGAAAGAGACAGAGGATAGAGATTCCCCAGTCCCTTTCTCTGCAGCGTCAGCTGCTCTGAGAATGAAAGGAGAGAAGACAGCGGCTTCTCTCCATTCATAAACTGACACATTGTAATCACAGGAGATTACAATGTTTCAGTTATGTGAATGGACAGAGTCAGCTGACTCTGTCTATTCACAAGGGAAGGAGGGGGAGGACGGAGGAACGGAGGGGGAGAACGGAGGGGACAGAGAAGGAGGGGGAGAACGGAGGGGACAGCGGGGAGGCACAGAGGAGGAAAGCGGAACGGAGGGGGAGAACGGAGGGGACAGAGAAGGAGGGGGAGAACGGAGGGGACAGCGGGGAGGCACAGAGGAGAAAAGCGGAACGGAGGGGGAGAACGGAGGGGACAGAGAAGGAGGGGGGAACGGAGGGGACAGCGGGGAGGCACAGAGGAGGAAAGCGGAACGGAGGGGGAGAACGGAGGGGGACAGAGAAGGAGGGGTACCGCACTTCACTGCAGGCAAATCCCCCCGTGTTTCCCCGAAAGTAAGACATATGTCTTACTTTCGGGGTATGGCTTATATTAGCTGACCCCTCTGAAACTCCCGATACGTCTTACAATCGGGGGTGTCTTACTATCGGGGAAACACGGTAGTGATATGGAGTTGGCAGTACAGACACATTGGGGTTGAGGCAAATCCACTCTACACTACAAGTGCACTGCAAGTGCACTTGAAAGCACACTTGGAAGTGCAGTCCCTGTAAATCTGAGGGGAAGATCTGAAATCAGGGGAATCTCTGCTGATTTTATCATCCAATCATGTACAAGCAAAAATGCTGTTTTTTATTTTCCTTGCATGCCCCCCTTGGATCTAGAGCAACTGCACTTCCAATCTTCCATTCTAGCAAAAAAAAAACCATTATCTCTACATGGACTTGCAAAGGTTGATCACAAATACATATGAGATGATGTTCTTTGCATACTATGGCAACTTTCACTTTGGTCCTGCTTCACACTTTTTACATAGGCATAAGCATAGACTTACATCTGTCTATGATAACTGCAGGAAACATCTCTCTGGTCTCTATGGCATCACTAACTACCCTTTATTATTTCCCATGCAACACACCCCACAGATACAACACTTTCATTTGTTTTCATTAAAAGTCATAAAGATCCACCTAGAAATTAATACTAGAAGCTTGCAAAAGATTGCCCCTCAAGGTAGCCCGATCCTCACCCGAGTGTCTTCTCTGGTGTTCCGTTTATGACCACAAGGTTTTCTTTAGTTTCTATTTAATTTTTGATATTTTTTTAAAGTTTCTGCTAAGTACATTGCAGAAAACTAAAAAAAAGCAAATGCTAAAAAAAATGTAGACTTTCTCAAGTTCTTCATCTTTTATTTCTGTGAATACCACTAAAATCTCCCTTATTCATGTAAATTAGTGTTTTTGATTTGAGGCAGAAATGTATAAGCTTAGCTATACACCGGGTCTGTATTGCTATAGTTTTTCCTGACTAAGTAATATTAATTTGCTTAGCTGAGGGTCTCTGTCCTAACCAACTATAATGGGTACTAAAACACACTGCTCCATCTCTACAGCTAATTTCATTTTACAAAGATTGTCAAAGATCTGGTTCAATTTAATTAGGTCTGGCTGCAGTACAGTAATAAAAGAGTAAAGATTTCCTATTTATCAAAGGTGACAGCCAATCAAAGCCTGTCTATGCCCTTAAATGATACGTGAAATACCTAATATGCCAATGCAATTATTTATGTAGAAAATACAACTCTTAAGGGTTGCCAAACAGAAAAGGAAAAAATAGCAAAGTAGGGTTTGTTAAAGGAATGGAATATTTTGAAAATGCAGTTAGGGTTGCATACTCAAAAAGGAACAAATTAATTGATCATAAGGACTGAACTGAAATGAGTTTACATTTATTCTCTTTTTATATTCAAGCTAATTAGGCAAAGAATTTGCAATACTTTGTGCACATTTATTTGATTCTGGACAGCATTCTGTGCCAGGTTTGCAAAAACCTGCATATGTTTCATCTTTCTACTTTTGAACATTGTTCACATAAAACTAACACACCTAAGAAGTGGCCAGGGCATGTTTTATACTGAGGCGGAACTATGTTTCAGTAGGAGAGCGGAGAAATTATAAATCACAACAGAATCTTATAGAAATCTAGTATCCTACAATGTATCACTGCCCATGTTTTGCATTTCAGTGTGGCAAAGTGGATTTTATCCATAATAATGTTCTGAGGTATTTCACCAGCATTTGGGGGCTTTGGATAAAAGGGGGACATTCAAGTATATAATTACAGCAATGGGGCAAATTCACAAACAAAGCCAAGTCTCAAGTATGCATAAAGTGATCCACTTTATCCTTGTGAACAAGCCCATTTAGGTAAAACATGTTTAGGGAGTGTGGTTCTGTGGGTGGAGACCATATGTATGCAACCACTTTATTGCTCAAACAATAAAGTATCAAGAATTAGCTAAATACGGAGTGTAACTGTCATATTCTTATATTCTCATGCTGGAGAAGAGACGGGCTACAGGAGTCGGCACCTGGATGGTCTATGAACCTTAATGGGTAAGGTTTGGAGTGATGCTGTGGATTTGGGTATGCCTTTACTAAGCATTAAATGTTTGGGACAGAAGATTCCAAAAGTCTTTGGTGGGATCTATAATAAATGTACATAAGGTCAAAAAGGGAAGTGGAGGGACACTTAAAATTCTCCCTGTTACCTTAATCAAATCTGGATTTTTTTATGAATCTTTTTATCATCTTTATTTTATAACTTAAAAAAAAAAAAACTTGGATATGATGTGCAAATTGCAGTGGCCCAGAACCTCCAACCAGATTTCAATATATTGTAATCAACTTGGGGAAACAATTGTTGTGCGGCTCCGATGAGCTTCTGTATTTTTTACATTATCATTGTGCTTAGAATGAACTCATGAAACAGTTTGTCAATTTCAAAAATAATTCAGAATTGATACTGAAAAGTATATATTAGCTGAAATAACTGTTCACTGTGTCTACCATTATTGAAGTGCTTTGCTAAAGGTTCTCAAACTCAGGTGTTCACTTCAGTCAAACGGTTGAAATATGGCCACTATGGACTGAACTCTACTATTAAAGATTTCAAAAAAACAAATCTTTCATCTTTTGCAGCAAGAGACTGGAAATCTGGCTGTTCTCCAAATGACTGCAGTTCATTAAACATGAAGAGTATTTTTTATTCATTATTCTTTATATATATTTCTACGCAAAGAGATTTCAGATTTTTTTAACTTTCTGATGTTTATTTATACAGTAAAAATCCTACTGATTACTTGCCTGGTTTTAATGTACTTTTGAAAAAAAAAATAGTAAGCTGTTAAATTTTTCTAGATTTACGATTATGGCGAATATTTAAAGTTCCTAATTTGTTACATTTACTTACACAAACAAAAAAAAATTGTTCCCGGTATGCGTTACATTAGATTTTACTTCAGAAAGCAGATGTTTCCCAAGACAAATATTTCAAGTGAAGTTTTAATCTATTTAACACAGCAAAATATGATTTTTTTGTCTCAGAGTAATAAAAATATAAGAGATTCATTAATAAAAATCTACTTACAAAATTCGCAGTTTTGGCATGTGGTTGAAGCTTGCCACTGAAAGTCGAGTGATATTGTTATTGTTGAGGGTACTGTAAAACATGAAAGAGAAGAAGCTAGATCACCAAAGGCAACAGCAGGATTTGTAATATAACTGCGTATTTTCTTTTTGACAGCGTAAAGTTTATTGCTCGAAAAATCTGTTCAACATGTTTCCCTGGCAATGTATAATCATGCACAGGAACAATATTAACTGCAATGAACCCTAACTAAAAATATTGTTGGATTAGTGTGAAACATTTGAACGTCTGCATTGCATTTCCCACAGGCATTTTCCACTTATTTAATGTGCTGCTAATGAAAACTGCAGTACAGCCCAATTAATACAGTGCTTGGTAACAGTGCCATGTAGGCATACTACAGTGAACTGCATTGTGGGTACAGCAAGTCACAGAAGGGTCACCAAATTCTTCCACATCTAGTCTTAAAACACATTGCATGCTATTTCCTCTTCACATTAATGTTGACTTGTAACTTAAAGTTGGCCATAGATTGACGGAAGCATTATTAAGAACAATTGCTAATAAAACTTGGCTGTTCTCAAACCTCACCTGGTTGCCACAAAACCTGGGTGCATCAAAAGAGTCATTGCTGTACAGTTACATATTTTATTTAGAAAAACATAGTACACATAGTATAAAACATGCTAATAAATAATGCCACCAGTATAGAGGAAGGTAGAAAGCAGAAGGAAGGAGAAGAAATAATGCAAAAAGCCACCACTGTTTGGGGAAAATTCTCTTTGATATCACTGATGCTAATATTAAGGTTATTTTTTCTGGATCAGCTGCTCTTCTGCTAAATTATTTTTATAGATCTATAATATATGCCATTTCTATTAGAAAAGGACACCAATCCACTTTAAAAATAAATTTAGTCTTGGCCATCACCACATCTGATATAAGCTAAATATGGTGGAACAAAACCAACAAGGTTGGGTTTTTGGCACCATGACTTACTAAACGATGTATGGGAAATACATAGTTAGAGAATGCGCCTTTATTTCAAATTGATGGGGCAAAAAGGGAAAAGATAAAAGGGAAAAAGAAAAGGCAAAAGAAAAATAAGTGCACAGTTGGTAGGGTTTTAAAAAGACACATATTTATCAAAATGTATACTTTAGTGGCAACTACACCTACACAGGTGTACGCAGTCCCCTTACATAACTCAAGGGCTCAGGCGATGTTATCTAAATAAAACATTTTTTATATATATATATATATATATATATATATATATATATATATACACATATACATTTTATTTTAATTTTTCTATGGAATATTAAACATCATTAGTTTAATGCGTAGACCAAACCAGTTACAGCAAAT
Source organism: Lithobates clamitans (assembly GCA_037952925.1). Classification (NCBI taxonomy): domain Eukaryota; kingdom Metazoa; phylum Chordata; class Amphibia; order Anura; family Ranidae; genus Lithobates; species Lithobates clamitans. Next base: position 2,123,280 of record JBBGZY010000381.1, on the reverse strand, counting down.
TACATTTAAATTTATAACATTAGCTTTCAAATCTTGTCTTTTCCCGCAAAACAATTAACTTTCAGCCTCGTATTTGCTTTAGAGATTCTAAAGTACAATCCTTAATTCAATAAATGAAAGAAAATCAACAAGTACAGAATAATAGAAGAATCTGTTATCACATTACCTTTGCTTAAGCTATGAACATAGAAAACCCTTAGCGATTAAAAAGACTATAACAGCCTATGCCACCAGCCACAAATAAAATTAAAAAAGTAAGAAAAAGACCAATTAAAGATTAAAGCATGCATAGTAGAAGAGCGCACAAACTTGCCTGGAATTGAAGACATTTTAGAAAGGATGTAGATGGGTACGAATGGCGATGCAGAAAGGTAGTTCAGGGAAAGAACCATCCACTCAACCAGAGAAGCAGAGTGTGCAACAAAAATGTGAAAGGATCTGGCGCTTATCAAGGCTCGACGCCCTTCAAAATTTCTAGAATATTCCAATCTTCCTATGTTCAACCATGGCTCCTCCCACAAACGTCAGCAGAATTTTACTACTGCCGCAGTGGGTGCAGTCACCATAAACTACACATTTATATTCAGTTGCCATCACTGAAGTTGCAAAATTTCATCAGAACCCAAAAATCTGCATTAAAGTTTTATTGTCATTTGAACTTGGATGACTTTTAAAAGTTAATCTCAAATCTCTGCAGGGTACTGGCGCAAGTCTCACGTTTTTTATTATTGCGTTACAAATGAGGATCAGTGTATTTTTAAAATATAGGAACACAAAAATGTTAACATGGTCATACATGAAGCCTTGTTCAGAGGTGAGCAATTTTTGCAACAGTAATCCAAAAAATAATTTAAAGACAGGAATACCATGGGCAAAATAGGGCAGGTGGGGTGAAATGTTTTTTTTAATTTCACCTGTTATTCTGGCATCTTAAACCCCTCATTTTTAAACCACACTTCAGAACAATCCCATAGGTCTACAAGTTCACAATATTTTTCTCCATTTTATATCTTCACCTTAAACTTCAAAAAGATTAACATTTGCAAAAACAGTGAGAGTTCATAAGTAAATATGGGGAAAATGTATTAAATTGTGTGGTGTTTGCTAATTATAGTGAGGCAATGCAGATATCACTTTACTGTAAAGGAATATGTGCCGCCATTTTGGACACACCCAGCAAGCTCCTCTTTTGTCTCACGGGTATATAGTGATCTTTATGATTGGGTTGAGCGTTATAGGGCAGTCTACTTGAGCTGCAATGCAGTACTGGAACATCATAGCTGCCAAAAAATAATTAAAAAAAATATAAAAAATATTTCCAAGCACACATTATTTCTAAAGCTGAAAATTAAAGCACTAAAGGTCGCCCATGGCACCCAAACTAAACTAGATCAGAAAAAGACTGCTGGCATTTGGGGTGCTTGAGATACTTGCTATTAAATTTATTTTCTTAAAACTCACAGTGATATAAACACATCTTATTTTTTTTTTATTATTTGAAGCTTAAGTTTAAAACTCAAAGCTGACAAAAATACATTGGTAGCATAAATGATTGCAAGCTCTACTGGCCAGGAACTGATATCCCTACAGTAATAATAAAACTAAAAATACTTCAACAATTTTATTCTACTTAAATTCCCTTCCTTTGGATGGGGGTAGACATAAAAATATTTAGAATGTATAATAATTACCTAAGGTAAAAAAATAAATAAAATATAGATTTGGTTTGGTGATAACACTGAACATAGTCCTTAAATTTTAGCCCTTAAAAATCCATCTGTTAAAAATCTAGCCAAATATTTTACTATTATAGGCCCCCTTTTTTTTACACTAAACAAATTTAATAAGCGTTTTTAGATACAGCACTTTATACCATTGTTTAAATTTACTTTTCTCATATTTTGTCATTTCAGCCATCGCTTGATAAGGTCGTTGAAGGATTTTACTCTTGGGGTTCGCTTGGATTGCTTATATGTGTAACGTAAAACAATCCAGGTCTTCGGCAAAACCGAGATACAATATGAAACATACTATATTATGATATTTGCAAATAAATCTTGAAATAAGTCATAACTTGAGATTGTTTTATGTGAGCTCTGGAAACCGCAGCGTTCCATCTCAAATTTACAAAACCTTTCAAAAGCTTGGAGCGCTCGCTGTTTCACATACGTATGCTGAGCATACAGGTTGTAAAATAATTGCTGACGTGACACACTAATGTATACAATCAATGTACGTGATGTGTTAAGAAATTAAGAATTACATGCATTGGGGCCCAGTTTGTTCATGGTAAAAGAAAGACAACTCTTTGCAAATATTCGCAAAGTATAGACAAAAAAATCTTAATTTAGCAATTACCAAGAAAACATCTGCATAATTATTGTAGGTTTTTGGGTATTTGTATCAGGCTCCCCTGAATCTTAGTATATGAGAGGAAATTAGAGTAGGAAAGGAATGGCCTGAGTATAGAACGTGTGGATGCATGTGCATGCATGGAACGTATGATATATATATATGACATATATTCTGGGTGTGTGGAGTGTCTTTATCCTTGGAAAAGTTTTATGGAAGGAAGAACTGAAGGGACTCATTGGGATTTTGATTATTATATAACTCTGTATATATTGTAAACTTGGGATCCAGTAAAAATTATACCCTCTGGAAAAGAAGCGTTTTTTTTCTTCTAGATATGGGAACTGAATAATAATATATTCCCCCCGATCATATATATTATATACAACAATATTAATCAGGCATTTAGGAGGAGATTATAACACGATCGTGTTGATTTACTGTATTTAAAGCAGAAAGGCTGTTCACTTTTCAAAGGAATGTATATACTTTGCAAGAGAGGTTTACCCATAGATAATGTTGTGAATGTACAAGGAACATTAAAGAAACTGTTTTTTTACTTGCACGTGGATAATGGAAGTTAGCAGATATTAACCTCATTCACTTAAGCCAAGTGAAAATTCCCCTGCAAAGTAAAGAGCCTATTTGCCTTAGTAAATCAACCCCAATCTATCTGTTAACTATACCACATTGTCATTTAAGTGGGCAGAACTGTGGCTATATGCTTAGATGCTTAGAACTGTTTCGCTACAACTCCTGGGTACCTAGTTATGGAATGCATGATGGATACCATCAGCGTGGAGATGGTATGTTTGTGCCAAGGTGAATTTCTTCCAGAAAGTGACTCAAGACTGAAAGCGGCAGGGACTCATAGGTGTGATTGTATGTATTTAACAGGTTTTTTTTAATTCATTGTCTACCAAAGGTACTTTATTTTTAATAATAAAATGATTTGCGCCAATGGACCTAGGCTAATCAGCAATGACCTGCCAAAAAAAAGGATTTTTAAATTTAAATAATTTATTTCTATGGATATTAACATTCATAAAACTATATATTTGTGGTAAAATAATTCAAAGCTACACCAAATTCGTTTTAGCATTCATTTAGTTGGCATGTCACTAGCCACTATTGGTTACATGACATTTAGTCTCATGGCTAGTAGCAACGCAAGGACATTTAAACTTTGAATTTCCAAAGGCCAAGATATAAGACAACGTAGGTTGATCTAATTACATGGCGCTAGGTTAATAAAGAAAAGTGTATAAAACAAAGGAAAAAGAAATGGATAAGACTTTGAAGGCACCACAAAAGATTGTAAATAAATCAAATACATCAAAATTTGTATAATACAATTTATGTATTTTATTTATTTACAATATTTTGTGGTGCCTTTAAAGTCTTATCCATTTCTTTTTCCTTTGTTGGATACTGTACATGGGGATGTGGCACCCTCATTAGCGTATTTATGCATAACTGACGCATTTTGGGCATAAATAAAACTGTATTGTTTTGGCCTGTTAAAAAAAGATCCCTGTAGAATGTTTTCAGTATCTGTCGAGAGCAGCAATATACTATCATAAGATGCATTTCACAAGGCCACATTAAGTAGATTTATTAAAATGTTTTAGGAAAACACAAATCTTGCCTGTGGACTATTTCACATCCTGCTTCCATATAACATGTATTTGTATTAAATTTGACGTAATGCCCCTGTTTATATATTCCATTACTCTAAGGCTACTTTCACACTGGGGCGGGGTGCGTTGGCGGTAAAGCACCGCTAGTCTTAGCAGCACTTTATCGTAGTTTTAGCTATGCTTTTTGGCCGCTAGCGGGTCGCTTTTAACCCCCGCTAGCAGCCAAAGAAAGTTCTTTGTAGGCACTTTGGCAGCGCTGCCCATTAATTTCAATGGGCAGGGTATTTTGGGAGCGGTGTATACACCGCTCCCGTACCACCCCAAAGATGCTGCTTGCAGGACTTTTTTTCTCATCCTGCAAGCGCATCGCCCCAGTGTGAAAGCACTCGGGCTTTTACACTGAGGAGGCATGAGAGGTGCTTTTCAGACGCTTTAAAAGGCCTGAAAAGCACCTCCATGTGAAAGGGTTCTAATGTGCCTAAATATATTAGTGTTTTGTTAAACTATAAAAAATAAACTATAAACTGATAAGAGCTTTAAGAATACTGATGGCGCTATACAAAACTATAATATATATATATATATATATATATATATATATATATATATATATATATATATATATATATACACACACACTTACATACACTATATTGTCAAAAGTATTGTGACATCTGGCTTTACATGCATTTACACTTTAATGTCATTCCAGTCTTCATCCGTAGGGTTCAATATTGAGTTGGCCCACTCTTTGCAGCTATAACAGCTTCAACTCTTCTGTGAAGGCTGTCCACAAGGTTTAGGAGTGTGTCTTTGGGAATCTTTGACCATTCTTCCAGAAGCGAATTTGTGAGGTCAGGCACTGATGTGGATAAGAAGGCCTGGCTCATAGTCTCCACTCGAATTCATCCCAATGGTGTTCTATCGGGTTGAGGTCAGGACTCTGTGCAGGCCAGTCAAGTTCCTCCACCCCAAACTCTCTCATCCATGCCTTTATGGACCTTGCTTAGTGCACTGGTCCAAATCATTGGGTGGGACTATGGTGTGGGGTTATTTTTCAGGGGTTGGGCTTGGCGCCTTAGTTCCAGTGAAGGGAACTCTTAAGGCGTCAGCATACCAAAACATTTTGGACAATTTCATGCTCCCAACGCTGTGGGAACAGTTTGGGGATGGCCCCTTCCTGTTCCAACATGACTGCGCACCAGTGCACAAAGCAAGGTCCATAAAGACATTGATGAGCGAGTTTGGGTGGATAAACTGGAATGGCCTTCACAGAGTCCTGACCTCAACCTGATAGAACACCTTTGGGATGAATTACAGCGGAGACTGCAAGTCAGGTCTTCTTGTCCACATCAGTTCCTGACCTCACAAATGCGCTTCTGGAAGAATGGTCAAACATTCCCATAGACACACTCCTAAACCTTGTGGACAGTCTTCCCAGAAGAGTTGAAGATGTTATAGCTGCAAAGGGTGGGCCAACTCAATATTGAACCCTACGGACTAAGACTGGGATGCCATTAAATTCATGTGTGTGTAAGGGTAGGTGTCCCAATACTTTTCACAATATAGTATATATATATATATATATATATATATATATATATATATATATATATATATATATATACGCACACAAACACAGTATATATTACACAAACATACGACTGTGTAAATAAATACATACGCATACATATATGCATTATAAAAATGTTATGAAAAAGTTGGATATTTTTTACCTATTTACTGACATAGCACCATCCCTCTGGTTTCCATGTCACATTATTTAATTACAGCATGCAATGAGAGGGGGTGTGTTGTAATCCACAGTGGCCAATCAGAAATCGAGCTTTCAACTAGCTGATTTATTGTTATGGGAAAGATAGGCTGTAGGTTGGAGAAATATGACTGAATCCTAGCTACAACCCTTTGGAAAATGTTTCCAATGTGAAGAGCAGAGGGATTGAGAGTAGTGGGAAAGATGTAGAAAAAGATAGATACATAGGAAGGAAAGAAGAAAGGAAGGAAAGAAGGGAAGTAAGGAGGAAGGGAGGAAGGAAAGAAGGGAACATAGAAGGAATGAAAGAAGGAAAGAAAAGAGGTAAGAAGGGAACATAGAAGGAATGAAAGCAAGAAGGAAAGAAATAAGAAGGAGATAGATAGATAGATAGATAGATAGATAGATAGATAGATAGATAGATAGATAGATAGAATAAAATAAACAGATAATTAAACAAGCATGATAGATGGATAGATGGATAAATAGATAGATAGACAGACAGACAGACAGACAGACAGACAGACAGACAGACAGACAGACAGACAGACAGACAGACAGACAGACAGACAGATAGATAGATAGATAGATAGATAGATAGATAGATAGATAGATAGATGCAAATAAACAGGAAGATGAACAACGATATATAAACCAGACATGCACAATAGATAGATATAATGGATGTTATAGTGTACATGCATAAATAAATATGATCATCAAATATAAGTAGGCTGATGTCATTAGCCAAATTAAAAAAAGTACAGAAACCCAGAGCAGCCAACCAGTGATCATCATTCACTGTTCCCTCTTCTCTAGCATGAAATGTAGAACCTGATTGGCTGTTATGGGCTACTGCACTCTACGCACCACCACCATATGTTCAAAAGCAGCTAGCTTAGGAGAAGTAACATCAGACGACATAAAGGAGAGATAATCATACAGTTAGCAACATAACATAAAAATCATTTGTGTTCCAAACATTTAGGCAATGCTGCAGTGAAGAGAAGCACATTTATTGCAGAGCAGTGACAGCGACATGACAGCCAGATGATCTCTCTCTCTCTCTCTCGCACACAAATACACACGCTGCCCTCGTCATAAGCTGCTGATGCCAAGAAACTAGATGTATACTCACAGCACTTCCAGGTCGCGCAGAGCTCGGAAAGAACCATCTTCAATGCAGCTGATCTGGTTAAAATCCAGTTGCCTGTGAACAGATTAGGAGGATCTACTTAAAAGACAAGCACAACGGTTCAGTGAAGTCAACCTTGTCTGATGTACAAAGCTTAGGCCGCTCTACCCAGCAGCCTTTCCCCTCCACTTTCTCTTCTCCTGCACCCTGCTCTCTTGCTCTGCTGCTGCTCTGCACAGAGACAGTAGCGCAGAAAAGGCTCTTGTAAATAATAACTGCACCTTATATTAAATGCCAAAAGAAAGCAATTTCATTACATCAAGTAAAGCCATCCATTAAAAGCTCTCAGCGTCATCTCGCTGAAACAATTTCATTAAGGTAAAGCACTGTAAATCACTTAGTGTCACATGCATCCCCTCAGTGACCTAACCGAATCCATTTATCAGAGAAGCCAGCTGCATGTTAATTTTACTATCTTTGGCAAGAAAGGAAAAGATGCTATTCTTATTTAATATGGCTGCATGGCGTAAGCCTTGTGCGCCGTTTCCTTTGTGTGACTTGGGGACGAAGTTCAAATTTAAAGCAGTCCAGCTGTCGCGGCGCATTTTTAGTCCAATATCACCGAATGTGGCTCGGATACATTTGAGGACACAATATGAAACGAGATCTCCAGAGTAGAGCGAGGTCCTCTTAATCTTTTTCATAATCCATCACAGCAGAAAACAAGGCAGTACAATGACTTGAGAAATAGGGGAAGATATAGAGTTTTTTTTTTGTCACAGCTGCTCACAGATGCCTATACAACGTAATACGTGGCACTCGTCTAATGTACGCCTGATGACCATTCCATGAATACTCATATTTATTTTTAGCATTATTTTTTCCATTACTGTATTATTATTATTATCATTGGCATCATCATTATCATCATCATTGCATTATTATTATCATTATTATCATAATCATCATTATTGCATTATTATCATCATCATTATTACTACAATTCTAATAACAATCATTCTAACAACCTGGTTTCATTTGGAAACAAAACTTGAAGACATCTTTCAAATTAAAATCCAGACAAGTATAGCACACAATGAAAGTGTTTTAAAACCCAAGAACAAAAATGGATAGTATTACAGCTTAATGGTCCTCAGATGTGGTGGCTGCATTCGTTCTCTTTTTTCCACACTTTCCCCCCCCTTAATTTTATCCTGGTAATCCTGCCATTAACTTACTTCCTGTCCTAAAGTGCTAGCCAAGCTGAGTAGTGTTGTCACCTTAGGAAAGGGAGTGTGTTAGGACTGCATAACACTATATTAGGACTACATCAACACCACTCCTATCCATAATGGAAGGAAGGAAACAATGGGAACCAATAACAGTTCAGAGGCAGAGAGTACAGGAAGTTATCAGTTAATACAATTTCTAGCTGGATGAAAGCTATTTGCACTTGTTGAACAGATATAATAAAACACTTTAAATGGTATTTTTAACAGACCAAAAGGGAGCAAATAAGCCTAGGTTCACAGGTGCTGCTGCATAATAATGCGTTTTTCAGTGAGATTTTGTAGCACATTTGTATGTGTATTTTACATGCATTATTAAGCTTCATGTGGAGGAGGAGACTGGTTTCTAAATACAAAATCCTGCCAAGAACACACCAAAAATGCCTTTATTTGCATTTTTGCTGTGTGCTCCAATTGAAGTCTATGGGGCCAAAAATGCACTACCCTGCACCAAAGAATTGCATTGATGTGAACAAGCACCATACAGAATACAGTGATTTCCACTATCGTGCATTGCGGCGCAATGGCAGAGGCAGGAGAAATTGCATGAGTGTGAATGGGGCCTTAGATTAGAGAATCAGCAAGCTGCTGGGGGGGGGGGGTACTGAAAGGGCAGAGAAAGTGTCAACCACCTGGCTATGCAACAAAGCGCAGACATTAAAATATAACTATTCCAACTGCTTATTCGCTTCTGGAGTTCACCTTTAAAGAGTATCCAAAATTTGCAAAATGTAAAGTCAGATATTCAACATTTCAATTCCTAGCCTACACCTATTAATCTGAATGATCTTGAAGTCTGCTAATGTACTTTGTGAAGAATCCCATACATTTAATTCCCTCAATTAACTATGCCCTGTTATTATTATTAATATATTATATATATATATATATATATATATATATATATATATATATATATATATATATATATATAATTATTTTATTATTATTATACAGGATTTATATAGCGCCAACCGTTTGCACAGCGTTTTACAACTGTACAGCTACTGGGGGCAGACAGTACAGTTACAATACAAATCAATACAGGAGGGAACAGAGGGCCCTGCTCATTAGAGCTTACAATCTAGAAGGGAGGGTCAAGTGGAACAACTGTGGAGGATGATCAGATGTAGAAAATAGTAGGCACTACTGTGTCACACATTTCGCAGAGCCGTTTGAACTACAGAGGTGCTGAGAGGAAGAGTTTCAGGAGGCGGAGTCAGTATAGGAAACGTTGCTTGCAAGCAGCAAGGTACCATGGGATATGTAGTCCTTACAAAATGAAATTAAACAGCAGAGGAGAAGCTGCAAAGCATGCAAAGAATCCAAGAAGTTGTGGAAATAGATGGCCAGCAGACAGGCAGCAATCACAATATGAATGAGATTTTTCAAATAAGCTCACAGTATATTGGATTGTCAAAAATACCTATTGTTTGCATTGTTACTACAATGCTGATGTTATAAAATGAAAGCATATACTGTGATCATAGAACTCCATAGTTACATAGTTGGTTAGGTTGAATAAAGACAATAGTCCATCCAGTTCAACCTATGTTGGTGTGTGTGTGTTTGTGTAAATAATTATTTCCCATATCCCTGTATATTGTGTTCGATAAGATGCACGTTCAAGAGTCTTTTGTAACTATCAATACTTCCTGTTAACACCACTGATTGTGGAAGAGAGTTCCACATCCTTATTGCCCTGACAGTAAAAAAAAACCCTACGCAGCATAAGGGTCCTTTCACACTGGGGCGGTTTGCAGGCGCTATTGCGCTAATAATAGTGCCTGCAAACCGACCCGAAAGTGCCGCTGCTTTCATTCCAGTGTGAAAGCCCCGAGGGCTTTCACACTGGAGCGATGCGCTGGCAGGACGGTAAAAAAAGTCCTGCCAGCAGCATCTTCGGAGCGGTGAAGGAGCGGAGTGTATACCGCTCCTTTACCGCTCCTGCCCATTGAAATCAATGGGACGGCGCGGCTATACTGCCGGCAAAGCGCCTCTGCAGAGGCGCTTTGCGGTGGTTTTAACCCTTTCTCGGCTGCTAGCAGGGGGGTAAAACCGCCCCGCTAGCGGCCGCATACCGACCGTAAAGCGGCGCTTACAATAGCGGCGCTTTACCGCCGACAACGCCCCCGCCCCAGTGTGAAAGGACTCTAAGGCTAAACTACTTCTCTATGTCCCCCATGTTCTCTTGCACTCCCTTAAAGATATTTCTGATTTTACACTGCTAATATTTTAGGGGGTCTTCCTGCTTGAAAATCTTTAATGGCAGTGCCAAGCAGCCCCAAACCTATCCATCACCTGAAGACTTGCCCAGCTTTCTGCAATACAATGTTTCCTAATCTTGGAAAATGAATGTTTCAGTTCCACCTATACCTAAATAGAAAGAACAGAACTGGTTGGTCTTGCTGTTAAACAGCTAGTCATCAGGTGACATCTCTCAAAACAAATGTGCATTTTAAAACCTCCTAAGCCTGGTTTTCTGGGCAAGGACTCTAGTATACAATGGGTGTGCAATATAACAGTCCTCATTATTTACTTTAGAGTGCAGGAAACAATGCTTCTGAGAGCAACTGATCCTAGAAAAAAAAATTGGTTGGCTGCTATGATTTGGTTTTAAATTGCTGAAGGAGTTGATACAAGGTGAATTTAAGCTGCTTTGAGTTGCTTCTGAGCTTCCTTTACACTCTTTTTGGCTTGTTAGAGAATGATAATTTTTTAGCATGCAGGAAATGCCTATATATTAGCCTTGACAGATCCTTAAGTGTCTGTGTCAATGGGCTTTTCTTGTATTAGATGGGTTTTGAATTTCCATGTCAGTCTACAGGAATGCAAAGCCTGCTTGAAGCAGGTCAAATGTAGGATGGAAGAAGATTAACTGCAGGTCAAATGCACCTGTCAATGAATTCTGAATGATCACAGAAGTATCTGAAACTGATGTCATCGACACAGGACCCTATATTCCAACTCCTGGCAAATGCAAAATGGTTCCTTAACAATGGGGCTCCACCTGCACTGCAAGGCTAAATTGATCGTTTATGCTTAATGGGAACAAAAAATGTATACTTACCCAATCCTCCACTCTTTTTGCAGCTAAAAGGGTCTCGGCAGCTTCTGCATCCCCACGCTCCACCGGTCTAGGATTATGAGATCATCAGACCAAAACAGGGTTCATACCTCTGCTCTGGACATGAGGAGGTCAAGGGACAGTGCACCACTGGATCACGGGGGAGCGTTGCCTGCTGGGGGAGCGATGGATTAGGTAAGTAAAACTGTTTCTCCACTCCCCTAGACAAAATAAGCAACTAACCCTTGCAGTAAGGGCACAGTGTTGGGCTTTAAGATACACCGTAATAAAAATTGAAAAGTAAATCAACAGATGACCATTTGTTCATCACTTTTATAGTCATCCAGGAATTGCTGTACCGCACCAATTAATGCCCTTGCTAAAGAAAAGAATAGGATACAGAAAGCAGAGAGGAAGTTACAAAACACAGAAGTACATTCCTGCTTCCCTTCTACCAACCCTGTTAGATGATCTGTGAAAATCTTGCTGCAACTTTCTGACTTTAACACAGCTGCATTGCTTGCCTGAGAGCATTAGTAGCTTACTGATTGCTTTCACCTGTTGCCTTGAAATGGCTCTTTAGTTCCACAGACACTTTATAAGTCACATATAAAATAGTGGCTTGAGATTCTGCCTTTTCTCCAAATACATTTCTGTTCTTATTCATTTTATGTACAAAACCACTGTACAAGCACAGCTGCACCATACATTTCATAATATCCCTATGTTTATGATTAAAAAACTGAGACAGCCATTTAAAAAAAAAAAAAAAGGTAAAATGTATAAAACAAATTCAGATTGCGGCTTTAAACGTGTCCCACAAAGCCAGTGACACTGGCCACAAAGACAACTCTATGCAATTTCATAGCTGTTCTCTATGTGATCTCCTTTGAGACGCATGGCTTCAGGACATCCTGGGAAAGAACTAACAGACAGAGACCACCCTTACACACCAGGTGCTCTGTTTATTAGAGGAGTTCAGTTTTCCTATAGGTTTGGCATTTAATATTGCATTAATAAAACATGCATATGGTGGTTTCCTCACAAATCCTTCATAATTACAAATAACACTATTGGAGAGAGCGAAACATTTTTTTATTGTCATTTTTTTTTATATTATAGCAGAGGTTTCAGCTTAGGGAGTAATAGCAGAGAATGGGAAATCTGAAACACTATACCGGAAGACACGAAAGGCAAAATGATCAATTAGTAACTGTAACTCCAAGGAATACATCAAGTGAGTAAAAGAAATGACTAATAATTTAAAGCATAAGATGCAGAATTGTTAGAAGGAAGAGCACACTGCAGTTTGACTGTGGAAGCCTGCATGGAAATGCACAAAAGCATATCAAAATGTTTGAAAACATACCTCAGTGCACATTTTGGGTTTTGACCAGTGAAAAAAAAATGTCCTGATAACGAAATTCGAATGGTATGTACTTGGAAACAACACAAATGCAACGTAGTTTCGTTTTTGTAAATCACAGTAATGAACATCTAAAAGTCAAAACTTTTTTCTTAGTTTTAGTTTTGGATAAAGTAGGAAATTGTTTGAACCGCAAGTTTTTATTTCAGTCTATGTCCCCGTTATATAGACATAATCAAAGTGAGCAATCTACTGGGACTTGAGGGAAAATCCAAATTGTTGAGTTGTCACCAGAATAGAAATAGAGGTGGAATCATCCAAAAGGGACACTTGCGGTCAGTTAACATTGTCAGCTCATCCGGTAAAACTCCCTCTGAGACTTTATCCTGAAAGGTACAATTCACGTGTTAAGTACTTCACATATTAAACCACAAAGAGTTTTCTTCTAGGATTTAAATTCTGGATGTGCTGATCATTTTCCACAAAACGCTTGTTGCAGTGTTTCCCTTATTTCAGGGAAATTTTCTCTGGCTTTTGGTTGTGTCTACATGACAGGAAGTGAATGGAAATATTCCTCAATAAGACAGAGATAGCAAAAAAAACCCAACAAACTCACAAGGATTATAAGCCTTTCCTACTCTACCCTTATCAAAAAAACAAAACAAGAAAAACCCCCAAAATGTTGGCTTTAGATATACTTTAGAGGACATGCTGAAACTGCCCATAAGATAGGAGCATTTTTAAAAAAGTGTCAGCATGATTCTCCCTTCCCTGAATGATGCCAGACATATTAAGGTAAACTTCGGGTGGGTCAAACTGGTCCTGTCATATGGCATTGTAGTCAACATGTACTTCTGCAACCACGCACACATAAACATATTCAGATTTTTATAACTGGCTTTAGGATTATTGAGGCAGCATTCCGGGATTTTAGATTATAGCACAACAGTAATTGCTGATTGAATGTTATAGGAAATTACAATATCAAGCGTCTCCACTAAGGCATTCCCTTAGCATAGCACTGAATGAAGTACGGAAGCCTTGCATCCTGCCGGAGAAGCTTTCCAATTCCGGAGATTAATTTCACCCAGCAATTAAGTAAATTGGCTTTTTATTAAAGTGATAATATAGATGTACAGTACAATACTTTAACCTCCTGGACTATCTATCAAAGTCATTTAAATTGCTCAGTGGCATGAAAGACTGCTCTTAGTGCAGTCCCAGAGAGGAATTGCTTCTAGACAAATTGGCAAAATCTTTTTATGCCATCAAATTTGCCTAATGCAGTCTGTAGGTTAATCTGAAAAAGGGTGAGCTGTATGGGTGCCCGTATCTTTTTATCCTTAGCTGTCAATAGATAAATCATTGCTGACACAGCGTCTTCTAAATCATTCCGGAGAGGAGAAATCATTGAGGACAATCATCTCCCACAGTTTTACAAGATGGCACTAAATGGCGAGGTGCTTTGTAGCATTTAATGTTTCTGATATGAGATAGTACGCTTCTTTCTGCTCATTTTCAAATGTGTGCTATCTTTATACCAATAATGAGTCAGGATAACAGAAATGAGGGATCTTTGTTAAAGAGCCAAAGATTAGACCACAGTGGTTTAAGATAATGATGAGTAATAACCTCTAATTCAGAAGATATTTCAATCACGGACTTAAACACCAGATTATGCGTGTAAATGAATGTCTCAAACAATGCAAAGTGCTATGTGCGGACATTTGGTTTAGGAACTGCAGGAGCAGATGATATGCAAGGCTGAGTGGATCCCTGGCTACCATCCCTAGAAGACAACCACAGTTCTCTGCACAATATTCTGGTGTATGGCGATCACTTTCAGTGTCACAGAGTTGTACAGGTGTTTCCCCATGAAATGAAACCTGAGTAGAAACTGCAGATGAAAATAACAATGACTGCATTGCAGGTGCACCATAATGATGTCATCAAAGTACGACCTCATTTTGAAATCATACCTGGAATCTTACATATGCATTTGGTAAAGGAAACCTATCACAAAAAAAGCCTGCTACTGAAGATCTCCTGAAATTGAAAATTTGGTTGTTATGCTGTCACTCCTACACTTCGATTAACAGAGAAGGACTTTTCTATGACTGATGTACATAGTTGTTTTAGGTCAGTGACATATAAATATTGAATCTATGTGACCAGCGTAACAACCAGAAGCAGGTAATCAACGGCAGTCCCAGTATATCTCCAATGACCACTTTAACATGTATACTGTTACTACAATACTAAGACATGTGAATTATTCATTAGCCAGTTTGATACTACGTATGAAGATTGACAGTCAGGTCTATTGTCCATTTTAGGAGTTCCATTCCATTATTCTTTCTAAACTCTATAATACCTCCTCTACTAAGATTACGTCCATTCTACTACATACCTTTACATATCTTAGATGTCACTTAATATATTTCCAGCAGCAGCTGAATGTGAGAAATTTTCAGAAGAACGTGTGTGTGTGTGTGTGTGTGGGGGGGGGGGTGTTCTGGATATGAATGTAATTCTATTTCTGGTTGGAGTTTACAGTATTAATTTAACGGCCATTCTGGCTTAGAAGAAGTCAGAATAGGCATCCATTTTACCACATACCAATTGATTCTTGTCCTATTTATTGCAAAAAAAAAAGTAAAATCTTGCTTTCAAAACTTATATAAATGCATTATTAAACACTTTTATAATATAATGTTATATAATTATAATGTAGTAAAAGGAAATGTATCAAAGACAGACACTGCCCTTGGTTATTCCAATAATAAAGATTCTTGTATATCTGTAAGTGTCATATACAAGATCTGCTATAGTCATCTGTGCCTCCATGCTGTTTGGATTTTACCACAACAGATTTAGGGGTTAATTTAAAGAATTAGGTTTCATGGCTACAATTGCCAAAAGCTCAACATCATAAAAAATCTATAAAGTGAAAACTGACAGCAAAATCTTCATCCACCCTACTGCATGCATATACAAAGAAGCAGGCCCTTCAACATGCCCCACTCTACTGTATAAAGTACAGTATATCCAGCTCCTGGGTTTCTTTAAACCCTTCTAATTTACATCACCTGACAGAAACACCTTTGAAAGAGTTCACTGGGGAAGTTCAGGAGCACAGGGCTTTGTACTTGAAAGGACAAGTCTACAATTATTAAACTATCACTAATCCACACTTCCCAGCCCTGCTAAGCTAAACTACACTAAGCACCCCTCACTCCAGCTGATTATGTATTTCCATTGCAGAGCCATTGGCCAACTCATGTGTCTATATTCTCAGTGACAAAATTATTTCCAGTCCCCATAAGCCTAAATAGGGAAGTATTTAGGATCTCCAGGCTCAATATGCAACCCATTAAAAATCTATGGGGACTCAGTGCTTAGGCATGGCAAGCTAAAGAGAATGTGATGCATTCAAAGCACCGGAATGGATAATGAAGTATAATTATGGAAGGCAGAGCTTGGTGGTATAGCAGTGAAGCTTAGCATTACCCTTTAAAAATACACCAAAACCTTAAGGGATAATTATACTATTAGCAGACTTATCCATTAATTGACTAATCTTTCCCCACCTTCAACACGTCCCCCCAAAATTTTATTCCAACCTGTCCACTCTCCTCCCAAATCTTCTTGACTGCAAAGTCTTCCCACTAGGCAGCTTCTTCTGATTGCGTAGAAAAATCTGCTATTAGTTCAGCTGGAAGGCTGTCAACAGTTGGGGTGCATAATAGACAGCCACTCCATTGACATTAATGTTGATTTTCTGAACATGCGCAAAAGAGCAATTAAACACACACTTTTGCATAGCAGACCTGACCTAACCTCATTCTACCGGTATATTGTTATTATATCACAAGCACATTTAATCTATATATTTATTGTTTTAGTTTTGGATGTACCGGTATTATGGAAATTATGAAACTGTTGACCATACTTCAGTTAAAAGGGTCATATCCAGCTTTATAACTCAGCTTCATAACTGGTCATTTACCAAGCAGCATAACCAATTTTTTTCCTTTAAATAAACATAAATATTTAGTTGTGTGTACTATGTAGGCTATGTGATTTGTAATGATGTTTTAGCGTGATTACTTAAGCGCTTTATGTTCTCACTCTCCTCTGATTGCCCTAAAGTGCATTACATTAACTAAACGAAAGCGGGCCATTAAGAATTTACTGGTTCAATTAACCTGAAAAAAAGCCACTTCAGCTGCAGACATTTTATGTTTGGGGAAAATGTGAAAGAAATTCTATTAGGAGAAGTATGGCAGCTGCCACAGGCATTGCTAAAGGTCACAGCAACACATAATTTCATTTGGATGGGATTTGATGGTTACTGCTGAAGAGGAAGGATGGCGAGGTGACTGGAGTGAGTTTAGGACATCTGTATTCATATATACAGCACTCCTATTCCCAAAGAGGCAATAGCCTGACACAAAGGTGCGGTGCCGCAATGGGTCAAAAAGCAGAAGAGAAGAGTGTGTTCCTGTATGAAACCAAAGTTGCAGTCTACAAAGCTATATTTAAAGTAAACCAACACTTATACTAAGCTGTAAAATGTAACATCTCTTCTTCTGAAAAAGTTCCCTCTGTGCACCCTGGGACCTCCTGTATGGGTTTAGTATGGTAGGACTGATTTTTCTCAAAGTCAGTGCTCAGCCACCCCATGCCACAATGTAACGCAAGTGCCTCCTAATAGCTCCTAGCTTTATTTTGCAGGAGAAAGGAAATGGAGTGTTTTTCAGAACCAACTTTGAACAAAGTCAGTATTTACATCCTTTTGCAAAGACTTACATCTTCAGTGGTGTACATGTTTTGAGAGTGTGATAGCGGCAGTGCAGCACCTATATCGATGTATTTTTGTGTTATTATTGTTGTCACTAATCTATATAAACACAATTGCCATAGATTTGTACATTTTATGAAAATGAGAAACAGTCATAGCCTTGACAATCCCATAGGAGATAAAAATGATACTGTAATATGGAAGAATAGAAGTTAGATGCCAAGAAACTATACTAGCTATAGACTAGGATGGGATGGCTGTGCCTGTATCAATACTGCCGAATTACAGACCAAAATAAAAATGCAGCTAATGAAAGTAAGATTTCAAAGTAAGTCTTTGACTTCTCCTGGTAATTTAGTAGTAAAGCTAAAACTTCAGCATAGCATAACAGTCAAGCAACTCTCATTTCCAGATGGAAAGCTCACCATTGGTAACTCTGATATCGGCCTCGTCTTCAAAAACAGGACCCAGACAATCAACAGTCAGTCAATCCATAGGTCATTCCCTTTATGTTCCACCATCTAGTACATTGAGGCTCACATGTATCATTCTACCCTTCCTTCTATCCATTATAAAATATTCTCAAGCAAGAAAAGAAAAACTGACCTGATAAACATCTAGTGTGTAGCTTAGTATTTAGTTTTGCTGTCACTGAGGTCATGTTAAAAGTGATGCCTTCTTTTATCTTGCTCCGAACTAAGCCCAACCATTTTACATTTACAGCCCCAATTTTCCTGTATGGTGTGCCTAAATAATTTGATGTATATACTATGGGGTTGATTTACTAAAGCCAAAAAGATTTTTCACTTTGCATAGGAAGTTGTACTGTGGAAGGGAATTTTTCCCAGAGTTTCGTGAATGTGGTGAAATTTCACTTTGCAGAAAATACTCAAAACACAGGCAAGAAAAATAGAAAAATACAGCATTTTTGCTTGCACATGATTGGATGATAGAAGTCAAAGCTTCCCATGATTAAGCTCTGGGAAAATTCCCTTGCACAGTGGATTTTCCTTTGCAAAGTCTATTTGCCTTTAGTAAATCAACCCCAATATTACCATAGTGTCTTCCATTGTGTGAAGGGCCAAGTGGTGAGGGAAACACCTGTCACCTGAGGCAATTCTATTTTTCTACCACTTCTATTGAAGGAATAGTCCTGCTATTGAGGTATGCCTAGATTTATTTCTCTACAAACTGAAAACCACAGGCTGCATAAACTACTATGACTAAACAGAATACCAGAAATCCCAGGTCAATTTATCAATTATCTGAATCACCTGCGTCGTCATTACCCATTAACGTGCATCTTCTTAAGTCTCTCAGAACTACCAGTCAACAGCTGCACATAAGCACAGCCACTGCTTGTTAAACACCACTGAAATATGAGGCTGTAACGCCATCAAATTTTTCATCCATTTTTAATGCTACAGCAAAGGCGTAGGAAAGGAGAATGAGAAAAAAACACCCTAAAGTAAATTAAATTGCCCGTGTAAAAATATCACTGGTAAGAAATCATCATTGTCAATATCAGAAGCTATTTACGATTTCATTAGGAATCAGATAATAAGGCATTCATGCCATAAGTAAAGATGACTGAGCAGTTTGTCAGCCTGCAGTTAGGCAATGGATAAAGATTACACATGAATCAATATATCACTATTATCCACTTTCCTCACTCTGCTTTTACATGTGCCAGAATGTTTTGTGTACACGCAGTGACTTTGTTCAAGAATGTCAGTGAAGACAAATGATGAGATCTCTTCTGAGATGTCTTATGGACACATCTTGGCCAGACTCCATACACCAGTGAAGGCCAATCTGTGGCTAACCGGCTACTGAGGGAACTGAAAAACATGCCTATTGTCCTGCACTGTAAAGCACAAATTAGCCAAGCAGAGTGCCTACCTATCAGCTGTCCCTATTTAGGTAGTACAGTCCTGGTTTTAACATGTTTGTTATTTTAAAAAAAAACCGAGCCTTTACAATCGCTTCAAGGACATCCCAAACGCAGACCTTTTGTCTGCACCACATTGCATGATATAAAAGTACCATGCAATCAGGTTTCAGTGTATTTTCAAAAGTAGTGCATGAACTACTTTTGGTGAAGTGCGATTTCGTCCTGTTCAAAATGAATGGGCTTATGTCACACTGCACAGAGCTGTATGTGAATCCCACAAGCACATACAGTGCATTCCTGTGCAGTTCACATGCAGTTCCTAGTATGAATGGGCCCTAAATTTATTTTGAAAGGTGTAAAAAGTGGCTTAACACATTAGAATTGGCTGAAATAAATTTAGTAGCATGGAGGAGGGTTCACTTTGCATATCATCATTGCACTTAGCAATGCCTTTTAAATACACGCAGAGAAGAAACTACATAGTTGCATAGTAGATGAGCCTGAAAAAAGACACAAGTCCATCAAATCCAACCTATTTGTGTGAATATATGTCAGTATTACAATGTATATCCCAGTGTGTTGCGGTCGTTGAGGTGCTTATCTAATAGTTTTTTGAAACTATTGATGCCCCCCCGTTGAGACCACCGCCTGTGGAAGGGAATTACACATCCTTGTCGCTCTTACAGTAAAGAACCCTCTACGTAGTTTAAGGTTAAACCTCTTTTCTTCTAATTTTAGTGAGTGGCCAGGTGTCTTGTTAAACTCCCTTCCGCAAAAAAGTTTTATCCCTATTGTGGGGTCACCAGTATGGTATTTGTAAATTGAAATCATATCCCCTCTCAAGTGTCTCTTCTCCAGAGAGAATAAGTTCAGTACACGCAACTTTTCTTCATAACTAATGTCCTCCAGACCCTTTATTAGCTTTGTTGCCCTTCTCTGTACTCGCAACTTTTCCAGCACATCCTTCCCGAGGACTGGAGCCCAGAACTGAGCAGCATACTCCAGGTGCGGGTGGACCAGAGTCTTGTAGAGTGGGAGAATTATCGCTTTATCCCTGGAGTTAATCCTCTTTTTAATGCATGCCAATATTCTGTTTGCTTTGTTAGCAGCAGCTTGGCATTGCAGCTTGGTCATCTACTAGGACCCCCAGGTCCTTTTCCATCCTATATTCCCCCAGAGGTTGTCCCCCCAGTGTATAGATTGCATTCATATTTTTGCCACCCAAATGCATTATTTTAAATTTTTCTACATTAAACCTAATTTGACATGTAGTTGCCCACCCCATTAATTTGTTCAGATCTTCTTGCAAGGTTTCCACATCCTGCGGAGAAGTTATTGCCCTGCTTAGCTTAGTATAATCCGCAAATACAGAGATTGAACTGTTTACCCCATCCTGCAGGTAATTTATAAACAAATTAAATAGGATTGGTCCCAGCACAGAACCCTGGGGGACCACACTACCCACCCCTGACCAGTCCGAGTACTCCCCATTTATCACCACCCTCTGAACTCGCCCTTGTAGCCAGTTTTCAAGCCATGTACTTGCCCTATGGTCCTTGCCAACGGACCCTAATTTGTACAGTAAACGTTTATGGGGAACCATGTCAAAGGCTTTTGCAAAATCCAGATACATCACGTAATGTGTAATTCCCTTCCACAGGCGGTGGTCTCAACGGGGGGGCATCAATAGTTTCAAAAAACTATTAGATAAGCACCACAACGACCGCAACACACTGGGATATACATTGTAATACTGACATATAATCACACAAATAGGTTGGATTTGATGGACTTGTGTCTTTTTTCAGGCTCATCTACTATGCAACTATGTAGTTTCTTCTCTGCGTGTATTTAAAAGGCATTGCTAAGTGCAATGATGATATGCAAAGTGAACCCTCCTCCATGCTACTAAATTTATTTCAGCCAATTCTAATGTGTTAAGCCACTTTTTACACCTTTCAAAATAAATTTAGGGCCCATTCATACTAGGAACTACATGTGAACTGCACAGGAATGCACTGTATGTGCTTGTGGGATTCACATACAGCTCTGTGCAGTGCGACATCAGCCCATTCATTTTGAACAGGACAAAATCGCACTTCACCAAAAGTAGTTCATGCACTACTTTTGAAAATACACTGAAACCAGATTGCATGGTACTTTTATATCATGCAATGCGGTGCAGACAAAAGGTCTGCGTTTGGGATGTCCTTGAAGCGATTGTAAAGGCTCGTTTTTTTTAAATTAAATAACAAACATGTTATACTTACCTCCCCTGTGCAGTTGGATTTGCACAGAGCAGCCCGGATCCAGCAGCTGGCTACAGGGGGCACCCGGGCCGCGTCAGAGATTCGTGTATCAATTCAGACACTGAGCCCCGCCCCTGCCCCGCCCCCTCTCTCTCCTGATTGGGTGACTGAATATGATTGACAGCCGTGGAAGCCAATGGCGACGCTGCTGTGTCTCAGCCAATCAGAAGGATTGTCTGGAACAGCTAAGACACTCGTGGACAATGCTGCAGAGAGAAGGGGCTCAGGTAAGTGATTAGGGGGGTGCTGGGGAGGCTGACACACACAGAAGGTTTTTTATCTTAATGTAATGAATGCAGTATATAAGGTGAGATCTCCAAGTAAGGTCAACAGGTTTGCTCAGCTTTTTTCCCTACTGCTATGTGATGACACTCAGACGTGGAGACCCATTAGTGTTGCATGATAGCAGGAAGGGGAGTGAGTCACATGCATATACCTGGAAGTACTTAGCATCTTATTATGCTGCTGGTGACTAAATGAAGTGGTGGGGGAATAAAGGAAAAGAGAGCTTATGCAGCTGGGGAGCTGGGGGCAACAGTATCAATAAGCCCTTACATACAAACTGTAATACTTATTTAATAGGCATTAGTAAGAGGGTAACCTTACTTCACTGAAAAAAATGTATTGAATTGAAGAACATAGTAAAACAAACAGCTATTTCTTCAGAGCAGAAAAGGGTAGGAACCTGCTACAAAGTTGGTTTAAAGTTTTAGCATAGGTCACCAAGAGGGGATTGTTTTTGGAGTTGAACTACATGGACTTGTATCTTTTTTCAACCTGATTGACTATGTAACTTTAAGCAATTTTTTTTTTTTTTTTTTAGAAAGTGCTTTTACTTTTAAGTTTTAGACTTCAGTGCTGTGCACATCTTAGTTACTGAATCTATTAGCCTATAGGTCTGTGTGTGTGCCTGTGGATGAAACCTGGACATGGAGAAAGATAACTGACATTATGAATAAACAAATCCCTTAGGCAGTTACATATATAATTAGTCTGGTTGAAAAAAGACAGTCTAGTTCAACCAAAAAAGGGGGAAAAAAATATCTTTAAAAAAAAAAAATCATAAAATCAAAATCATAAATCAACTTTACCTATAGATGTGAGTATCCCGTTATATTATGTACATTTAGGAAATAATTCAGTCCTTTTTTAAAGCAATCTACTGAGCTGGCCAGAACGGGTTCTGGAGGGAGTCTATTCCACATTTTCACAGCTCTTGCTGTGAAGAAACCTTTCCATATTTGGAGATCAAATCTCTTTTCCTCCACATGTAAAGAGTGCCCCCTTGTCCTCTGTGATGACCCTAAAGCGGTTGTATACCGCGCCTGTTCGTTTTTACCTACAGGTAAGCCTATTATAAACCCGGAACCCGGAAGAAACGCAGAGGGAACATGTCAACCCCCTCAGCGGTGACCGGGCGTGCTGCGGTTGGCCTCGTTCTAAGGTAAGTATTTTGATGCATACTAGCACATTATGCAATTGTCTTGCAGGGTTTTTTTTACCTTTTATTTTTATTTTTTCCGTGGTTTACTACTGCTTTAAAGTAAATAACTCAACACCAAGTTCACTATATGGACCACTTATGTATCTATACATATTGATCATTAATAATAAATTGAGTTCCTCTAATCTTTCCTCATAGCTGAGCTCCTCCATGCCTCTAAGTAGTTTCGTTGCCCTTCTCTGCACTTTCTCCAGTTCTCCCATAACCTTTTTGTGAAAAATGGTATGGCTATGATAAGGTGCAGTAAGAAACTCACCTAAGGACAAGTGTCAATAGAGAAACAGCAAGTAAATGCACTCACATGATCTTATCCCTAGGAAGAATTTTTGGCAGAGAAAGCCTTTGGTATGGAAAAATAAGAACATGCTCTAGCTCCTCTACTGCCAAGATAAATCACTGTTTAATCTATGCGGTCTATTTTGTGTCACTGGCTTGTTTCATGCCATGGAAGTAGAAGGATAAGGTGCTCTGTGATCACTGTGAGGCCGCCAAGAAATCAACCACATTGTGATAAAATGTTACAGTCACGTGAATCAATTAAATAAGATTTTTTTAGGCTGTCATGTTTTTATACTTATTTCATATTTTCTAGGTTTAAAGTTAATGTGACACTCTAGGCAGACATTAGGCCAAGCAGGCACCAATCCAGAATTTATTTAAAGGGCAACTCCACTTTCAGTGAAATTTTTATATACCATATAAGATTGCTACACAAGCCTTTCTATTGATTAGTGTTAACACAATGTATCTGTTTCATTCATACTGCAGCCAGATATGATTTTCTAAAACTGGCAGAGCATTCATACTTCTGGGAGTGCAAACTGAATGGGAGTGCTATTTATATGATTACTGTACTTAGGAAGCAACATAAGGTTATGTGTAAATGACAAGTACAGATGAACAAATTTACAGTTTATACATTGCTTGGTGCTCCACTTAAAGAATGTTTTTGAAGAGAAGGACTATTTCAGACAATTTGCATTTCACCACGGATACCAACCTTATCCCTTCTTTCCAGTATGGGAGCTAAAGAGAAAGTGTTATGGAGTGTAATGTGACAGCAATGACCGTCATTCCATGGGAGGCCCAGGCAATGTATCCTCTCTAACATGTGGTATAACATCCATGAAACAGAAAATTGACAGACAGATAGTTTTGGGTGGTTCCACAACTCTAATATTATTCCATAGGGATCTGATTTCTAAATCATCTAGTTTTTTGGACAGACTGGAAAGATTAGATTGTAGTGATTTAGTTGGTATGGTCCACATTCATTGTGCTGTCTATATTGTTGTCTCTAGCTCCTTGATTTGCTGGTTATGCAAGATCAATTCTGCTTTAAAGGACCTAGTTCTTGCTGAATGGCAGTGGTAATATTCATAGACATATCTGGCTTTAAAAACATAGCCACATACACAGCTAGATTTTTTACAGTTGATAGACATCTGCGACTGGACTGACCCTCTCTGATTTGTCCTCACTGCTTAGTCTGTCATGCAGTGGCTGTCAACCCTTGAACACAAATAGGTCAAAATAGGAGCAGGGGGGGAGGGGGGCTGTGGAGTGATGAAGGAGTATGGGGATCCTCTTTTAATGCTCAAGAGTATCACTAAAAGAGCCAATTCCCTAATGCTTGGCTTAAAACATAAAAGAGCAACATTCACCTGGCTTTGTGCTTACAAGATGATCACAGCAGTACATATGAAACTAAGATGGAGTAAAGCTGGCCACAGTTGGTTCGAATCTCGGCTGGTTCAGCAGAGACTGGCCAAGATTCAAACCAACTATGGGCAGGCTGAATGTACCCAACTCGATCCATCAATTGACTTGGGTACAACCAGCCTATCAGATTTCTAGCATGTGATTATTGCCAGGGGCTAAAGCCACTAGCAGTAATCATTATGCTCTCCTGGCATTGACGGTTCCCCACGCCCAAACCCCCCACCCACCCACCGTAGTTGCAGGAAAGAAAATTGCATGATCCATAAGATCTATGGCCACCCTAAAGGCAGACTGAATGCATTGTGTATACAAGCACTGGGACATACATTAATGTCTATATAAGCCCTAAGGCAGGCCATATATTATGCTATTTTCTTTCCTGCAACCATGTGTAATACAGTCAGTGTTGATGGGTGAATCCCTCCCACAAAGCTATTGTGTTATCCTGGCAGGGCGTGTGGGGACCAACGGAAGATAAGTGTGCCGCTCAGGCTCGTAAGGTGATCTGGGGAGCAATGTGGATATTGTATTTGTCCGCTTCTGCAGGAGTGCCAGCGAGGGAATGGAGCTCCTGTGACCTCTGAAGAGAGGAAAAAGGGGATCCCCAATTCCACACATCCATGTGTAGTGTAGTGATAGAAGAGACAACCTCAGCCTGGGCTCTTGCCAGGCCATGCCCCCAATGCATTTCGCTCCGCCCCCGAAGCCTAATCATGGGTAATCCCCTTTTTCACTTGGATGTATGGCATTGGGGATTTCCTATTTCCAGAGGTGCATGAGGAGCCTTCCCTGTCGGCATAGGCGTGCGCACAGGGTGCGCCAGGTGTGCCTGGGCACACCCTAATCACCCTGTGCTGGGCAGATTCCCCCTGCTGCTTGGCTGCAGAGAAATGGACTGGGGAATCTCTGTTCCCAGTCCCTTTCTTTGTCTCAAAAGTGAAATATCAGGGGCCTGTTTAGACCCCTGATATTTCACCAAAGCCCCCAATGGGGCCCCTAAAAAGAGTGTAAAAAACAATAATAAAAATTAAATGTAATAAAAAAATAAACTACTGACATAGTCCACTGCTCTACCGATGCTGTCCATTGCCCTACTGCCCTATATATTTATATACACACATGCAAGTGTGTTAGAGCCTTGGGGTTGCACACCCTAATGCAATAGCTGCGCACACCTATGCCTGTCGGGAGAGCACAGTGATTACTGCTAGTGGCTATTGCTGCTAGCAGCAATAGCCGCTAGCAATAATCATATGCTAAAAATCTGACATGCTGGTTGTACCCAAGTCAATCAATGGATGACTTGGGTACAATCAGCCTTCCAATGCATGGATTGAATGTATGGATCAACAGGGACGGCTGAGATTCCATCCAGCTATGGTCAGCTTAACAATGAACAATTTGATCCTCGTTGTCTGTTAAAATATACCAAATTGTTGTGTTACATCTGTTCGATAAGTAAAAAAAAAGGTGATATCTTCATGTACCTTCTGCATGTGCTGCACTGATATCAATTAGCATTGTTTCCAACTATCTCTGAGCTCTACAGAACCATGCCCATCTATGTTAAGGATAACGGAAAGGGTGGGTATCTGTAGCCTTATCTCGTGTCTGTCATCCTGATACAGAAAGATGAGTAAGTGTTCTCATCCTAGTACTGGACAGTTGTTACTGGCAGGATCACAAGATGAAAATAATGCAAACAAAGTTTGAAAGCGAGAAAACGAATGCAGCTACAACATCCAAACACTGGCATACTGCAATATATTTATTTTTTCTTTTTGGGTTTCGGTACACTTTATTTTAGAACACAGAAATGAGGCTTCCTGATTTAAGATTTGCTGTATAAATGCAGTAATAGGTTAAAAGTAAAATCTACATTTACACTAACTTTAGGTTAAGATTCTCTGTACATAAAATAAAGGAAAGGAAAAAGTTTTAGAAAAATGTATCTGTAAACCAATTACTTCAAAGAATGCAATCTCCTTAAATACTCAGGACAACGCTTTTTCTGAACTTGTATTGACAAACCTTTTGTAATGTGTAAGTAGAATAAAATGCCTTTGGCATTTAAATAATTATAGAAACAATCACTAACTAAACAACAATTGGTGATAATATAATAATGTATACAATAATGTATACATACATATACACACAAACACACTGTATCTCACAAAAGTGAGTACACCCCTTACATTTTTGTAAATATTTATTATATCTTTTCATGTGACAACACTGAAGAAATGACACTTTGCTACAATGTAAAGTAGTGAGTGTACAGCTTGTATAACAGTGTAAATTTGTTGTCCCCTCAAAATAACTCACACACAGCCATTAATGTCTAAACCACTGGCAACAAAAGTGAGTACACCCCTAAGTGAAAATGTCCAAATTGGGCCCAAAGTGTCAATATTTTGTGTGGCCACCATTATTTTCCAGCACTGCCTTAACCCTCTTGGGCATGGAGTTCACCAGAGTTTCACAGGCTGCCACTAGAGTCCTCTTCCACTCCTCCATGACGACATCACAGAGCTGGTGGATGTTAGAGACCTTCCGCTCCTCCACCTTCCATTTGAGGATGCCCCACAGATGCTCAATAGGGTTTAGGTCTGAAGACATGCTTGGCCAGTCCATCACCTTTACCCTCAGCTTCTTTAGCAAGGCAGTGGTCGTCTTGGAGGTGTTTGGGGTCGTTATGTTGAAATACTGCCCTGCGGCCCAGTCTCCGAAGGGAGGGGATCATGCTCTGCTTCGGTATATCACAGTACATGTTAGCATTCATGGTTCCCTCAATGAACTGTAGCTCCCCAGTGCCGGCAGCACTCATGCAGCCCCAGACCAAGACACTCTCACCACCATGCTTGACTGAAGGCAAGACACGCTTGTCTTTGTATTTCTCACCTGGTTGCCACCACACACGCTTTATACCATCTGAACCAAATAAGTTTATCTTGGTCTCATCAGACCACAGGACATGGTTCCAGTAATCCATGTCCTTAGTCTGCTTGTCTTTAGCAAACTGTTTGCGGGCTTTCTTGTGCATTATCTTTAGAAGAGGCTTCCTTCTGGGACGACAGCTATGCAGACCAATGTGATGCAGGTGCGGCGTATGGTCTGAGCACTGACAGGCTGACCCCCCACCCCTTCAACCTCTGCAGAAATGCTGTCAGCACTCATACGTCTATTTCCCAAAGACAACCTTTGGATATAATGCTGAGCACATCCACTCAACTTCTTTGGTCGACCATGCCGAGGCCTGTTCTGAGTGGAACCTGTCCTGTAAAACCGCTGCATGGTCTTGGCCACCGTACTGCAGCTCAGTTTCAGGGTCTTGGCAATCTTCTTATAGCCTAGACCATCTTTATGTAGAGCAACAATTCTTTTTTTCAGATCCTCAGAGAGTTCTTTGCAATGAGGTGCCAAGTTAAACTTCCAGTGACCAATGTGAGAGAGTGAGAGCGATAATACTAAATGTAACACACCTGCTCCCCATTCACACCTGAGACCTTGTAACACTAACGAGTCACGAGTCATGTGACACTGGGGGGGAATGGCTAATTCGGGCCAATTTGGTACATTTTCACTCAGGGGTGTACTCACTTTTGTTGCCAGCGGTTTAGACATTAATGGCTGTGTGTTGAGTTATTTTAAGGAGACAGCAAATTTACACTGTTATACAAGCTGTACACTCACTACTTTACATTGTACCGTGTTTCCCCGATAGTAAGACACCCCCGATTGTAAGACGTATCGGGAGTTTCAGAGGGGTCAGCTAATATAAGCCATACCCCGAAAGTAAGACATATGTCTTACTTTCGGGGAAACACGGGGGGATTTGCCTCCAGTGACGTGCGGTACCCCTCCTGCTCTGTCCCCCTCCGTTCTCCCCCTCCGTTCCGCTTTCCTCCTCTGTGCCTCCCCGCTGTCCCCTCCGTTCCCCCCTCCTTCTCTGTCCCCCTCCGTTCTCCCCCTCCGTTCCGCTTTCCTCCTCTGTGCCTCCCCGCTGTCCCCTCCGTTCCCCCCTCCTTCTCTGTCCCCCTCCGTTCTCCCCCTCCGTTCCGCTTTCCTCCTCTGTGCCTCCCCGCTGTCCCCTCCGTTCCCCCCTCCTTCTCTGTCCCCCTCCATTCTCCCCCTCCGTTCCGCTTTCCTCCTCTGTGCCTCCCCGCTGTCCCCTCCGTTCCCCCCTCCTTCTCTGTCCCCTCCGTTCTCCCCCTCCGTTCCTCCGTCCTCCCCCTCCTTCCTTTGTGAATAGACAGAGTCAGCTGACTCTGTCCATTCACATAACTGAAACATTGTAATCTCCTGTGATTACAATGTGTCAGTTTATGAATGGAGAGAAGCCGCTGTCTTCTCTCCTTTCATTCTCAGTGCAGCTGACGCTGCAGAGAAAGGGACTGGGGAATCTCTATCCTCTGTCTCTTTCTCTGTCTCAAGGGGGAGATATCAGAGGTCTGTTAAGACCCCTGATATCTCACCAAAGCCCCCCAACAGGGCTGATTAAAAAAAAAACACAAAAAAAAACACATATTGCAATAAAGAATAAAAAAAAAAATTTTTTCCCAATATAAGACATACCCCGAAAGTAAGACATAGTGGGGCTTTTAGGGATAAAAAGAAAGTAAGACACTGTCTTACTTTCGGGGAAACACGGTAGCAAAGTGTCATTTCTTCAGTGTTGTCACATGAAAAGATATCATAAAATATTTACAAAAATGTGAGGGGTGTACCCACTTTTGTGAGATACTGGATAGATAGATAGATAGATAGATAGATAGATAGATAGATAGATAGATAGATAGATAGATAGATAGATAGATAGATAGATAGATAGATAGATAGATAGATAGATAGATAGATAGATATGCCTATATCTATATAGATATATATCTATATAGATATATATCTATATATATATATATATATATATATATATATATATATATATATATATATATACACACACACACACATACATATATATATATATATATATATAGTTACATAGTAGGTGAGGTTGAAAAAAGACACGAGTCCATCAAGTCCAACCTATGTGTGTGATTATGTGTCAGTATTACATTATATATCCCTGTATGTTGCGGTCATTCAGGTGCTTATCTAATAGGTGGAGAAAATATACAGTGTGTGTGTGTATATATGTGTATATATATATTTCGATAGATAGATAGATAGATAGATAGATAGATAGATAGATAGATAGATAGATAGATAGATATATCTATATCTATAGATATAGATATATAGATATATAGATATATATCTATATATATATCTATATATATATCTATATATATATATATATATATATATATATATATATATACACATATACACACACTGTATATTTTCTCCACCTATTCATTTTGGTTCCAGTAATTAACTATTAGTTTCACTTAAGGGGTTAAAATGTTTATTACATCTCTTAAAATATCTTTATGAAAAACAGGAGAGTGAGATTAGAAATCGCACTTTATGAGTTCTACATGTAAGAATGATTTCCTGTGCAGAACTTCTGCTGGTATACATTTTTGAAAAGAGGTCAAAATATTGTTTGAATCCCATAAAACATTAGTTCTGTGGTATTAAGGTATGCACTGCATTACACAATGTCATAAACCCCAAACGACACAGCTCTACAGGAAAATACTTACAGATTTTTAATATCTACCGCTCCACGGAACGCCTTTCTTGGGATGGCCTGGATCTGGTTTTCACTGAGGTCTCTAGAAAGAGAAATAAAAAGAAAATGTGAATTTGCTGCATGGATATGGGGATAATTTTACAGGGGATTCAAATGTAAATGCTTGACGGTGCCTGGTCTAGTTAGGTGAGGTTGATGTACAGGCTGGAATTAAATTGCTTGCGTCCTTTGCTAAGATTTATGTAACAAGCAATGCACTTTGCCAAAATCATTTGCAAAGATAAGCAATTCCAGTTATAGCTTTTCGGTAAGACTGTTGTCAAGGATGTCAGACAATGAAAACTGAATATTCTTTGTCTGTTTTTTCTAAATAAATTACAACTGGGCTGCTTTACTGAAGGCGTTAAAACTGAACTATGTCCACCCCTTAAAAAATATATGTGCTGCAGCACTTAATTACAGGTGCATTAGCACTTACGTTTTTCTCTTACTCTCTTTACATCTCACAAAACTTTGTTGATCCCACCAGTAAAGTCCATCTAATGCAGCTTCCTGTGATGAGGTGGCAACGCTGGTGCACTTCTCCTGAATTCAGAGCAGAGTTGCCACCTTCATGTAGGCTGTGCTTGCTTGCACTACAGTGGGATAAGAATATGTTGCAGGGAGCGTTGTTTATCACATTGTCACTGCTGATTCACAAACCTGTAGACTGTCAGCCAGCCCCTGACCACACCTAGTCCCACCCATTTTTTTCTGCATTACCTCTGTTGCTGAAACCCTCCCATTGTGAGCTGCAGTGCCTGCGAGGGGGAACGTTATGGGCACAAATAAAGGAGGATTTGGCTCAGTCAGGGAAGGCAACAAAAGTTTTTGTTCACTTTACAAGGTTTGTACTTCATCATAACTGGATTTAAAACTTGTTTAGACCATCATACAGAAGCCTTTAGTTGTATTTTAAAGAATAATGCCCCGTACACACGATAGGATTTTCCGATGGAAAATGTGTGATAGGACCTTGTTGTCGGAAATTCCGACCGTGTGTGGGCTCCATCACACATTTTCCATCGGAATTTCCGACACACAAAGTTTGAGAGCAGGCTATAAAATTTTCCGATAACAAAATCCATTGGCGGAAATTCCGATCGTGTGTACACAAATCCGATGCAAAAAGTGCCACCCATGCTCAGAATAAATTAAGAGACGAAAGTTATTGGCTACTGCCCCGTTTATAGTCCCGACGTACGTGTTTTACATCACCGCGTTCAGAACGATCGTATTTTCCGACAACTTTGTGTGACCGTGTGTATGCAAGACAAGTTTGAGCCAACATCCGTCGGAACAAATCCATGGATTTTGTTGTCGGAATGTCCGATCAATGTCCGACCGTGTGTACGGGGCATAAGTTTACATTTTAGAACATGTTATACCTGTCTGTAAAGTGTAACATGCAAAATGTTATAGCCCACCCCACCCCTCAATGACACCTTTCCCCCTCAAAGTGACAGAAGTGGGGGTCCTTCTCCCCACAGTTATCACATCTGGAAAACAGCGCGGGTGCTGCTGGGCTTGCTCGCACAGCCATGTCATTCTTTAAAAGGAATCCGTAAGTAAAGAAACTACAAGCCCCGTCTATCCATCACGTGTGCAATTATTTTGCAGGCTCCCGTTTAACAAAAATAATAAATGCATTTTTTTTTATCTGTAAAAATATGCACATTTGATATTTTTTTTAATTGAAGGTGAACTTAGCCTTTAAGAATCTTCATTCAAAAATGTGTGTGAATGTTTATGTGAAAATGATAATTTTCACATATTAAAAATTATTGAAATTATTATGATGCAGACATTTGGGAATTGAAAGTAAAAAGGAATTTTGCCTTTCACATGGATGGATAATTAAAGTGAATATTCACACAATTTTTGAGTGATAACTACTTCAGTAAATCCGCCATACAGAATTGACCTCAAACAGTTTCCAACCTAATGGAAATGGTGGTGAACAGTTGCCATTGCCTCTGAAGCTCACTACTGCACATCGTCATTTTTTTTTAACACCTTTTATGCCGGTGAAGATCAGCTGCATATATACAGAATGTATATGGACAAATACGAGTCAACAATTTTTGTGATTCCTTAGTCAACCTAACTTTATTATTATTTTGGTTAGGACTTCATGATACAAAATATAGGACACATAATATAGTAATACCAAAGCTCCAGTTAGAACCTCTTTATTGTAGCAGTATTAGAAACAAATATCTTTAAATATTTTTAAAGTTGCTTTATCCTTTATGGACCAGACACATTTTTACAATTGGTGATAACGATTTCATTTCTTAAAAGTTGGCCTGATTTACCAAAGGAGTTGGGGCTCTTCACACAAAGGTGTGTGACTATTCACTTCAGTTTTCCAACCACGTGAAAAGTAAATTTATTTACACTTTGAATACCCAAATCATGTGCAAATGCAATAAGTAAAAAGGAATTTGCTTTTCACATGACTGGATAAAATTAAGTGAATATTAACAGTTCGGTTTGTGCAGAATTTTTAATTCTTTTAGAAAATTTTTATTTTTGGGACAAACGGGGTGACATTGTCCATCAAATATTTTATTTTCTACATATTTTAAAAGCAAAAAATTAAAAGAATAAAAATTACATTTTTTTCTGCTTTCTTTCAAAATGTATTCTGTGTATCCTGTTTATCGTACTACTAAATTTTGTTGCTTTTACAACACTTAGTGAAATCAAAAAGGGCTTAACATTTTAACTTTTTTTTTTTTTTTACAAATGCTACAAAAATAAAAAATTAGGCAAATGTTCACAAAAAACAGTAAAACAACAGGAGTGAAGAGAAAGGATGAGATTAATGACGGGCTAATTATGGTTAATTAAGATAGAATCTTTATAAAAACCCTTTATTTAATTTCTCATTACAAGTTTCCTACAGTCCTTGATGTTATCAGATCACATAGGGTGGCTGTGATTTGCACTAATAAGGCCGAAGTAGCTTTCTACATTATTACACGGAATAACCGCTGTGTCCAGCTGCCATGGTAATAATTCCAGCAGGATCTGCTACGATTGGCTTCTGCT
Source organism: Lithobates clamitans (assembly GCA_037952925.1). Lineage (NCBI taxonomy): Eukaryota > Metazoa > Chordata > Amphibia > Anura > Ranidae > Lithobates > Lithobates clamitans. The sequence continues at coordinate 2,089,666 of JBBGZY010000381.1, read as the reverse complement.
TGTCAGGAGTTCGACTTAAAAAGTGTATCTTAACCCAAGATTAAAAACATAAAAAATTGCAGAGTATCAGTCCTTAGATGATGTGGCTGCAATATTTTTTACAGGCGTTTTTTCTTTATTTTCTTGTAATTATTATGCCAGTAACATACTTCCTATCTTAGGATGACAACCCTTCACTTAGTATACTGTAGGGAGAAGGAGAAGCATTGTCACCCTAGGACAGGAAGTGTTTTAGGACTACAGAACACCTCTTCCTCTCCTGGTCACCATAACACAGGGATTAGTGTTGTGTAGTGCACAGAGAAAGAGCTGGTAACAATGCAGTGCAGGCAGAGGAAGCTCAAAGGATTCCAGACATGATCAACAGATCTAACAAAATGCTTCCAAAGGTATATTTAAAGTAGAAATATAGGCAAAACATTTTTTTTTTTCATTTTGGATAGTGTAAGGGAGGGTTATAACCCCTGTTAGATTTTTTTTCGCCATCAACAGATATAACAAAATGCTTCCAATGGTATATTTAACCATATTCCGCCCGGCCTATAGCAGATTGACGGCCGGGCGGTGGTTCAGTTATCATGACTGGGCGTCATATGACTTCCTTCAGAAAAACAGCCGCCGCGCGCCCGTGGGGGCGTGCATCACGGCGATCGGTGGAGCAGTGTGTCAGTCTGACACACCGCTCCACCGATCTTGGTAAAGAGCCTCCAGCGGAGGCTCTTTACCACGTGATCAGCCGTGTCCAATCACGGCTGATCACGATGTCAATGGGAAAAGCCGTTGACCGGCTTTTCCTCACTCGCGTCTGACAGACGCAAGTAGAGGAGAGCCGATTGGCTCTCCTGACAGGGGGGAGGTCTACGCTAATTGTTTATCAGCGCAGCCCCCCTCTGATGCCTGCACTAGATCACCAGGGAAGCCGCCAGGACCACCAGGGAAGCGGGCAACATGTAGATGGCAAGGTATGTACCCCATGACCAGTAGAAATATAGGCAAAACTTTTTTTTTTTCCATTTTTGATAGAGTAAGGGAGGGTTATAACCCCTGGCAGATTTTTTTCACCATCTGTGTCCCATTGCGGAGATTTTCCTTCACTTCCTGTCCCATAGCCAAACAGAAAAAGAGAGGAAATCCCTGCAAATTAAGGTAATTCCTTGGGGCCCCCAGGTCTCCAGAAATAGTGTCCTTACTGGAAGATTTCCCCTCTACTACTTTTCTGGGGACAACCCAAAATTTGTGATTTTCTTTGACTTTCACTTTCAATGATAATGGTAAACGAGACAAAAAAAGGGGGGATCTCATTAACCGGCGAGCAGAAAGGAATGGAAACTGACAAGCATTCTAACCCCTCTGCACTTGAAAAAAAATGTCTTTAGTTATACATTAAAAGACCAAAAGGGAGCAAGTAAGAGAAGTTAATTGCTATTGTTTATATACACTTTAAGCAATGTTGCCAACAGTTGATCACTGTGTTAACACACTTAGCCTAGGTTCAGATATATGCGGGTGCGGGAATGAATGTAAAAAGCATGCATTCCCACCCCTGCAGGCAAAACACCGTGCAGACGTTTTCAGGTGCGTAAAATCACGTGGTGCTTTTCCTTGCAGCTGCAATTTGAAAAGTGCAGGGACTTTTTTTTCCTGCGGTTCCCACAGGTATAGCAGCTCATTCAAATATTTGGTCTGCTCGGCCTGCGCCAACGCCACACAAAAAAAAAAAACACACAGGACATGCACAGGGGAGAGAAGTGATCCAATAACTTATATGTGCATCCTGAAGGCTTTACTGATACGAATATGTGTGAATATATATATACATATATATGTGTGTATATATATATATATATATATATATATATATATATATATATATTTTTTTTTTTTTTTTTTTTTTTTTTTGCCAGCTTTATTTTTTGGTTTCACAAAGTTGCCAGCTTTTTGTTGCCCTGTCCCAACTTTTTTGAGATGTGTTGCTGCAATCAATTTCAAAATTACCTTTCTTTCTTAAAATGTTACATTTTCTCAGTTTAAACATTTGATATGTTTTCTATTTTTCTATTGTGAATAAATTCTGTGTTTATGAGATTTTCAAATCATTGCATTCTGTTCTTATGTAGATTTTACACAGCATCCCAACTTTTTTGGAATTGGGGTTGTATTTCTATTTATATATACTGTATATATATGTATGTATGTAGCAGATTTTTCAATGGTAAATAGTACTAATCCTGCGTTATTATTGATTTATTTCTTTACATATTGTACATGTACATCAAATTAATAGTAATGGTTTTGAAATTTGCTTAGTTTGTTACTAAAGAACATGGGAAAATAGTAATAAAAAACACAGCAGCTGGGGATCTTTATAAGAAGCATTGCGGACATGATATAATGTGATTTCTGATGCATTACAAAGCTGACGTTCACCGTGCTATGTCAGGACATAAGTAACTAAGTTATTGACTATCTCTGATTGCCTGGAATGTCCCAGGATTTCTTTTAAATTTGTGTCAATATTTTGCCCCAGAAATGGCCACGTTTTCAGTTTTGTCTAAGTGCATGATAACATCTCTTCTTTTGCTGAATTAGATTCAGCTCTTATCACATTTCAATTTTCAGTGGGCTTTTTAAATGATATTTATAGATGTCCTGTATTTTAAATTCAATAAAAAAAAAGTATTTTATAAAGCAGTTCAGCAGGAGGTAATAAAACGGAGAATGCATTGTTCTGCGCTTGTCGGCAAACATTATTACCGGGCTTACCAACAAAGTGTCCCTGGAAATTATGGAAAAATGCTGCCAACTATGAAGAACCCATACAAGCAAAATATAAACGATCAGAAATCACGGCGTAATTAGTAGATGGATGTTAGTTTACTCTGCCTATTTACCGTAGGAAGCATGTCTAATAGAAAACAGCAAACTTTCTATTTCACGTGTACATTGAGTCATTTAGCAAATGCACTCTGACTGTGCTGGGCTGACAGTCAATCCCATAACTGAAGGAAATAATGACCTTCAGCCGTTCAAATGTCAATTTGATTTATAGGCTCCTTTAAAAAAATCCATGAGGGCCAAAAGCCTGTAGTATACACTTAGTACAGCCTGATGAATTTACGACCAAATCATAACACAATGCAAATGCTAATCAGAAACACAGGAACATAGGACTGTGAGCGGTCTCCATTCCTGATAGCCAGCCTGGGTGAACATATGTTAATTGTTACATGTCACGCTGGTGAGCAGATGTATAAAACATTAAAGTTATGTACTGTATTACGCAATGTAGACATTTCCAGTGAGCTTCCTGTTCAGAGATACATCTGCCGATGCAGGACGAAAAATGAAAGAAGGCATCCGATTGGTTGTTTTATGCAACACGAAAAATGGTCTCAATACACACCGAATGCAGTCCTATGTAGGGTTATCACATAATCCCTTTAATCCAGGACACATAATTATTACACGGGTTCTGTGGCTGATTAAGGTGGTAATTAAAGTCACTTGGTGCCTTATCTGCATTTAATCAGCCTTAGAACCTGTGGAATTCATATGTGTCCTGGATTAAAGGGATGATGTGGCAACCCTAGTCCTATGTCAGCTTATGTGACACTGCGGAGCCAATGGAACCAGTCATAAATAGAGCCCATGACAACTCATGATAACGGGCAGATTAAAGGGACGCATCGGGGTGGATTTACTAAATACAAATAGACTGCACTTTGCACTCTGCAAGGGCATTTGCTCCAGAGCTTAGTAAACGAGGGGAAGCTCTGCTGAATTCCACCATCCAATCATGTGCAAGCAAAAATGTGATTTTTTTTTTCCCTTGCATGTGATTGGATATTCTTTGCAAAGCTTTATTTCATTTACTAAGCTCTGGAGGAACTGTACTTGCAGAGTAAACCATCTAAATTATACAGCGCTTGAAACTATAGACCCTCCTATGCAATACTAAAACAGTGCTCACAAAATTATAAAGTGCAAGTTCCAACCTTTGTGAAGTGCAATGTCACATCACATAAATAAACAATGTATCTTAAAAGCGTAAAAACTATCCTTCAATATTGCAAAACGTCCCATGATGCAAACAAAACAGCGCTCTGAGCTCCAATATATCCACTGCCTCAGTGCCAATGTGTAAAACAAATCACTCCACTTCTTATGCTGTAAACTTTATGTCACGCCATCTGTGCCACCTAATAAAGTGCTTTCCACCTGCTGTGCGCACTTCCCCAACTTCGAGAGAACTCACCGGATCTCTGACCCCTTTTATATACAAGTGGGACGAGTATATTTGCAAGTATGACAATGTAGATTACATTTTAAGTTCCTGCTGTGTCTTCTAAATAATTGAAAATTTGGTTTAGGCATCTTTTTTTTGATTCTCCAACCTAACTCAGAGGCTTTACAGATGCTATACTCTGTGCCTGGACTGTGCACATACATATTCCTATGTCCACACCCAAAATATGCATACTATTACATCTTAGCATTAAACTATCCTCTTCAAGAAGACTGAATGCCTAACTCCTGGCAGTGACCAATATCTGACTTTACTGCACTGAAATCCCAATTAGTGTTGTCAGCCCTGTCTGAGCTCTTCCCTGCTGGACTACAAAACACATACCCCTTCTGTTATTAAAGCGGACCTTCAGTAATTTTTTCAACTTTCCATCTATTAAATCTTCTGATCTTGTTGTTTTAACTTTGGAGAGTAAAACATTTTTTTCTACCAGTAAATACCTTATACAGCCCCCTTCCTGCTTCTGGTCATTAGCCTAGGTTTATGACATCATGCACAGCTCTCTCTCACTCTCGTGAGAGTTTGCCAGAAAGGGAGGGGGGATGAGTCATAAGAGGGCCAATGAAAGCTGCAGAGCTGGAGGTGTGCCTCTGTGTGAATCCAGAAAGTGAACAGGCAGCAGCTTCAGCTGCCCACACTTAAAATGGCTGCAGACAGACTTAGTGGAGGGAGATTTCTGCAGCATATTTGGCAAGTACAGAATCACACTATATATAAAATAATATGCAAAGTGGTTGCAGGGAAGCTTCAGAATGGCAAAGATGTTCTTATTACAAATTATGTGAGCAGACTGCAGTTCCTCTTTAAGATGGAGAGAAGGGGGGGGATTTGTAGTCCAACAAGGAGTCGTGGGCAGGCCTTAACACTATCTGGGATTTCAGTGCAATAGAGGTATTGGGGATGATTTACTAAAGACAAATACACTGTGCAAAGTGCAGTTGTACTCTGGAAGAGCTGTTGCTCCAGAGATTGGTGGATTCAATAAAGGCAAATAGACTGTGCACTTTGCAAAGGAATTTGCTCCAGAGCGTAGTAAATTCGCAGAAGCTCTGCTGACTTCCATCATCCAGTCATGTGCAAGTAAAAATGCATTTTTTTTATTGGGTACTCTTTGCAAAGTGAAGCTTTACCTCATTTGCTAAGCTCTGGAGCAACTGCACAGTCTATTTGCCTTTAGTAAATCAACCCCATTGTGTTGTATTTTAGGTATTTGTCTGTACTTGCAGCATATTTAAAGTGAAAAACGTGAGGAAATGTGCATGTATTGGGGAGATATACTGAATACATATCTATATATATGTGTATGTATATATACACAAAACATTGACATTTGGGCCCAATTTGGACATTTTCACTTAGGGGTGTACTCACTTTTGTTGCCAGCGGTTTAGACATTAATGGCTGTGTTGAGTTATTTTGAGTGGACAGCAAATTTACACTGTTATACAAGCTGTACACTCACTACTTTACATTGTAGCAAAGTGTCATTTCTTCAGTGTTGTCACATGAAAAGATATCATAAAATATTTACAAAAATGTGAGCGGTGTACTCACTTTTGTGAGATACTGAGATACTATATATATATATATATATATATATATATATATATTGTATATATAATTTTTGCTCTGACATACACTCAAAGGAAGGCTAGTGACCTTTTTCCATAGAGGAAAAACTGCGAAGTCACTGACCTCATTTAAGTGTCCTGTACCCCTTCCTATGTGTGCATGTTACTATGAAGTTTTGTTGTGCAAAAGTGTCAGTTGGAATAATGCAGAGATACCTAATGAAAAATAAAAATACTAGCGAGAGAATGCAGCACTAAACAAGTAGACCAGTCCTATTACTACACCTCTTCAGCTTTTTCTATCAATTCACAGAATAACCCAAGTCCCAATCGCAGCTAATTCTCTCATATCCTTCACAGGAACATTACAAGATCACCGGGACCTTTTGTTCAGGACAAGAACACAGTTTCATGTACTATAAAACCATCAACAACAAAAGAACCAATCACACAACTTATCTCCCCCTGTTCTTCACAACATTTTGCCTAATAATAAAGCTAAACTTGTTTTTTCTGATAAATTCTGAAATTACAAGGCAGCAGTATGAAACCTTATGGCAACGCAGGCACTTGTAGCTTCTCAGCAGTTAAAAGGCCCTATGTATGGATTGTATGGATCCCACATGCTACTATATCCTGAATTACAAATGTAAAAAAAGAAAAAAAAACAGCTTTAAGATATTTTGATTTATTGCGGCTGAAAGGAGTAAAGCCTGTTAATTTTCCAAATTAATTTTTGTTTAGTAATTGTGGTGAAAATTCACTATGCAAAAAGTATCAGATCTTGTGCAAAAAAAATCTAAACAAAAAAAAACCAATATTCATGATTGGATGATTTAAGTCAGCACAACTTCAACTCATTCACTAAGCTAAAAAGCAAAATTCCTTGCAAAGTAAAAGTTCACTTTTACAACACAGACAGGGTTTACTCCTTTAGTAAATCATCCGCATTGTGATAGCTTGTCAGCAGCTCTGCTAATAATTCGATATTTTATCTACACTGTAATACATATAATTACAATAAAAGCCTCAAGCTGGCCAGCAGACGCATGACACCATTTTTATATATTAGATTCCCCCTCTCTAAAGCTTTAAGTCTCTGTGCAGCATGTGTGTGTGTTCTCTGCTTAGGAAAGAAAGAGAGAGTGAGACAGAGGAAGAACAAGGGCTTGTATGATCGAAATAAAAACAGGTCTAAAAGTCTATGACCAATGCACTCTAAGGATACATGCTTTGTAATATGTTGTCCTGCATTGCATGGGATTCAATAGCTCTGAGTTGTCCATGTACATTGTCCTGAACAGTGAAGACAAGAGAGGGGCCAAGACGAGGTGTGGACTGGTAAAAATAATTTTCCACGCGGTCATTTAATTTTTGGACGTCTAGAGTCTCTCAAACTTTTTTCAGTCAAGGTACCCTTTAAAATTATGGACAGTCTTGAGGCACTCCTTTCTAAAATGTAAAAAACTTTTCTAATAGATTTACATAATGCAGCAACATCCACACGTAGGACACCCAATGCTGGAAGTGATTTATTCTTCCAAAGCAAATACACTTTTGCACACTGGTACCGGCTAGTATTCCAATGTTTCTCTTCTCCCTCAATTTCTCTCGATCAGTTAGCTAATGTCACCCCAGTGCTGAGGGCGAGGGGCACAGGAGGGCCAAACAAGGATGCTGTGGAGGAAACAGACAATCTCCTTATCAACTGATGACATCATTGGTTGTTAATATGCCAGTGTCTAGAAAGTCATAATGGTGCACAATGAAAATCTGTGGCTTTGTGTAACTAAAAGGGAGGTTTGATCCACCTGCTGGCTTGTATACAACTTTTGATCAATTTTTAGACATTTTGCCAAGGCACCCCCGAAGAAACCTTAAGGCACCCTGGTTGAAAAAGGCTGGTCTACAGAAGCCTAAACAGTATATTGCCCTTAACATTCTGGCCACTTTTAAGGTGAAAATCTTGCTTGAAAAAAGTAATCATTTCATAATTATTATTATTATTTAAAGTACATATAGAATAAGTTGTTTGCTTTATACACTGTGGGGGTCGATTTACTAAAACTGGAAAATTCTAAATCTGGTGCAGCCCTGCACAGAAACCAATCAGCCCCCAGGTTTTACCGTCAAAGCTTAATTGAACAAGCTGCAGTTAGAAGCTGATTGGCTACCATGCAAAGCGGCACTAGATTCTGAGTACTCCCATTTTAGTAAATCTCCCCCTGTATGATCAGCTTGAAAACTTTTGTCATTTTCCCCCTTTATTCATGCAAACCAAACGAATGCCGCTCTTTGGGCTCATTTCAATTCTGTGGAAGGGAGAAAGTCTCCTCCAACATTATGGTCTTGTGACAGGACAATATTATCACCTGTTTCTCTCTATCCTTTAGTCCTTTTTAGGAGAAATCCAATTCCTTGTGGAAATTAGAATATCTTTAGATTGCTGTAACCATAGAGTTCTACAAAGCAATTGTGACCACTAGACAGAGATCAGTGGAATTGCATGGATGTCTTAAAAAAACCTTTCACTGCTGAAGTGGAACTAGCTACAAAACGTGTTGACTGTAATCTGTTATCTATGAACTGGGACACTCAGTATAACGTAAATATAAATTTATATATATATATACACACACATATATCTATCTATCTATCTATCTATCTATCTATCTATCTATCTATCTATCTATCTATCTATCTATCTATCTATCTATCTATCTATCTATCTATCTATCTATCTATCTATCTATCTATCTATCTATCTCTCTCTATATATATATATATATATCTATATATATATATATATAGATAGATATATATATATATAGATATATAGATATATATACACACACATACACATACAATATTTTTATATATATATATTTTATTTTTTAATATTCACAAATATAAGAAACAATATATATTTCTGTATTAATTTATATATTTTAAAGTATACAGATTATTATATACTGTATTATATTTTATTTTCAGAATTTTTTATCCTTGGGTGCCGTCCTAGAAATTCCTTATTTCTTTTTTCTGTTGCAATTAATTGCTGGTTTGGGATGATGGCACTCTAAGGACTTAGCTGGTATCACCATGTCAATCTTCCTCTCCTTTTTTGAAACTAATGCAAACCTAAAAAATCCTTCAAGAATGATCAATATGCTGGTAAAACAGCTGGTAGTTACAAGAGTTAATCAGAATGCTAAAATGATCATTTAATAAAAGGCAAGGATAGACATATATATGACTAGGATAAGGATGCAGACATGCGCCAGTGTGTGACAGATTGGCTGTAGAAAAGTAACAGAGCTAATCACACACTTACCTAAGGGAAAAAATAATAGCTTGGTTGCTTAGAGCAACACCTAAACCTTTTCCCTGTCTCTAGCTTTTAAATACAGGGACTAGTGTTCATCAATGAGACAGTTACAAGATTCTCATTTTTCTGCTGAGAGGCATTGGATCTATTACGTGTAATTATTATTCTGCAGCATATGGAAACTAATAGAAGTCAAGACATACATTACAGTATGTTGTAGAATAGAAGATGGAGCATATGTTGTGAGATGTTCTGCTCCTCTGCACTGTACAGACATAACAGAGAGATAATGTCTTGCAGCTCATCTCAGTAGGCCTGTCAGACAATAAAGGCCACTAGCTATTATTCTAAGCTATTGCTTCGAGTCATTACAATAATGTCCTTGCGGTACAGCCATCTTATTTATAGATTCATTTATGACTTTCCTTTAAATGCTGCTTCAGCATTCTAAAAAAGAATGAGAGCTTAATTATGTAAAAGAATAAAAAAAAAAAAGAAAGCCGGCCAATTCCTCATTGTATTCCAGTTTGTGTTTCAAAGGGATGTACCATCTACCATGCAGGAACAATAAATCTTTGTGAGATGGCAACCTGCTTGCAAATTTAATTACCAGTAATTTTATTCCCCCCTCTACGGTTTAACCTTCCTAAAAGTCTGCCAGTACAATCATAAATTTCCAGTTCCATCCACTTGTTTCAAAGTCCAGACTAATGGTTAATGACTTATGTGTCCCCATATCGTTTAAGGGAGGGGGGGCAAAATTGCTGAAACACTGCTGGGAAGAGATATAGAAGGCTGATGTAGTTTTCTTTTCCAAAAGACTTGATCGCCTCTCATAAGATGGCATGATAAAATAATGCTCTGTGATGGAAAACTGAGTCATTTCCTACATGTGATAACGCAGAAAAGACAAGGGTCAAACTATGATTTCATTTAGCTTGTTAAAAAAAAGCATAAGGATGCAGTAAAAGATTAAAAAAAGTGTTTGAAAAAAATATTGATGCAATAAAACTTTAAAAGAACGAAAAGCGAAGCCACTATAGCCAATAAAATGCTTTCGATACACGAAAGAGCAAAAAATACGAAAAGACTTATAAATTTACTACAATGCAAAAAAAAAAGAAGATAACCCCATACCGTGAAATTTTGGAGAGTGTGATTGTGACGTCTCTATCTTATACCAGTGCCTGGCTTTTGTGCCGATCCAATGTCTTTGATACTTTCTGAGGCACACGTTTAGAGCACGTAGATCAGGAATTTTTACTTCACTCTGACCTCCTAACCTGCATACTTGTTTTGGATTAGACTATGCACTGTAGTAACGCCCAGTGCAGGAAAATGTGTTTCTTCTAAATTCATCTATTCCTAATAACACCCCAACACATATGTGCACCAAACCCATGGCAACTTACTGGGTTACTAAAGGTTTTTTTTTTTAATTAAAATAATAAACATGTTAAACTCACCTGCCCTGTGCAATGGCATTACACAGAGCAGCCCCAAACCTTTTCTTCTGGGGTCCTCTGCTGGCTATCTTTACTTTTAAAAAAAAGGTAAATCACTCACATTTCAGTAAAACATCAAAAGCATATAAGGTCAAGTTGGTGGCTTAGACAGGACAGTCGACCTGATGCGTTTCGTCTCAGTCAGACATCTTCTGGGGTGTGATGATGATGATGTCTGACTGAGACGAAACGCATTTTTACTGAAATGTGAGTGATTTACCTTTTTTTAAATAAATTTAATAAATAAAATACATTTAATAAATACGGTTTTACACTATGTTGAGTCTCCTCCCATGTCCTAACAGACTATTGATGAGAGGACTCCACACTCTACTACGGTGGTTGTCTGCATTTGGCGATGATTCCAGTAAAGATTCCCTATTCAGGTGTTGAGACACCAAGGCCCGTTTGACCAACTTGGTATATGCTAAATAGAGTCCCATTGTTCCAGTAAGCCTCCTTACACTAATTGGTGGCGGAAGGTTTTCACAGCGATGATTTCTTTTCATTTGGGTGATTGAACATTAAACGGGGTTCCCACTTAAAAAAAAAACAATTAAAAGTCAGCAGCTACAAATACTGCAGCTGCTGACTTTTAATAATCGGACACTTACCTGTCCCAGGGTCCAGCGATGCGGGGGGATCGAAGCCCCGCTTGTCCCCCCCCTCCGCTCGGCGGTGCCAGCATTTTAACTGTGGGCGCCCGGCTTCGGCTTCACAGCCGGGCACCCAATGCGCATGCACGAGCCGCGCCGCCACTGGCCGCGCAATCATCTGGGACCGGTCACATGTCCCAGATGATTGACAAGAGGGAGGAGGGAGAGGCAATCTCCCTTTCTGCGTCGAGGGAAGTGACGTCAGGAGCCCAGGCGCCGAAGGAGGCAGACTACAATTTACCCCCTAGCAACAGGCATTTAGAGGTGTGTAAAAAAAAAATGTTTTTATTTTTTTGAAGCACATTAATAATTTTTTTTTTGGGGGGTGGAACTCCACTTTAATATTTAAATCACAAATATATGGACTCTCCTTAGAAAAACATGAACTGTTTATGAGCTTATGAGTTTTTCTATATAATCACTTGTATAATTTTTTCACTTTATGATTCATATTAATTCATATTTGTATGATTTATGTTTTTAGCGCTGAACTGTTTATACCCTTTTTTGCACAAGTTGTCTCTTGTAGTGCTGGCTGCTTTATATTTCTGAACACAAAGCGCGGTTTAACACTTTACAAACTTACAAGCACTATCAAAAGTTGGTGGACTCCGGACTATCACACCTATGAGAGCTTGTTGGACATTCCATTCCAAAACCATGGGCATTATTATAGTGTTGGCCCTGCACTTGCAGCTATAACTGCCTTCACTCCTCAGGCAAAACTTTCCACAAGATTTTCAAGTGTGTCTCTAAGAACCTGTTGCCATTCAGCCAAAAGAAAAGTTGTGAGGTCAGGTACTAATGTTGGGCGAGAAGACCTTGGTTTCAATTGGCATTCCAATAATGCCAAAGGTTGAGGTCAGGGCTTTGTGCAGGCCAGTCAAGTTCCTCTAGACCAGGGGTCTCAAACTGGTGGCCCTCCAGCTGTTGCAGAACTACAATTCCCATGAGGCATTGCAAGGCTGACAGTTACAAGCATGACTTCCATAGGCAGAGCCATGATGGGACTTGTAGTTCCACAACAGCTGAAGGGCCACCAGTTTGAGACCCCTGCTCTAGACCCAGCTCATGATACGGTATCTTTATGGAGCTGGCTTTGTGCACAGGAGCACATTCATGCTGGAAAAATAATTTCCCCAAACTGTTTCTACAAAGTTGGAAGTGCACATTTTTGTAAAATGTCTTTGTATGCTGTAGCATTAATAGTACCTTTCACTGGAAACACCTGAAATCAATTACCTGGTGGGTTGTCCACATAGTTTTGGCCATATAGTGTATTTCTCTCTGTAAATGTTTTATTTAACTGGCTTGTCTTTGGGCAACCTTGGATTTCATATCAGACAGCTAGGATTGTAGATGCCAACTGACCATATCCTGCATGGACATTAGAAATAGAAGACAGCTGCCAACACATATTGAGTTGGCTTTAATACACTAAGTTCTACTATACCCAGCATATGTGCATTTTGAACTGTTCAAAATGTCCATATCTGTGAATCACACATTACGACAGATGGGCAATCCTGTGGCAGGTCAGGCCATGTGCACTAGGGATGAAGATGTGTCGGAGGGACCAAAGGGCATGTATAAAGCCAGCTGTTGTCACGCTGCAATCTGCAAGAACAGGGAACATTCCATGCCGATGTATTGTGTATATACTGCATTGATTATGGAGTTAAATCAAGGATTGATATTATTGAACCAGCTTGCCAGTTTTAAATGCACATAAGGCACTTTGCATAATTAAACTTCAGCTTTAATTCAACTTTAGATTAGTTTAACTGTTATTTGTAGTCGTTTTTATTAAAGTTATTTTACATTGAAGATTACAGAGATTCCTCCACAGAATTAGTATGTACATAATTGTGTTCTTTTCTGTGATCAAAACTAATTGAATCAGACTTCACAAAAATCCTTTGTTTCATTATTTGACATGTACGAGCAACGTGAAACCCACTATGTCACAGACAAAAGAATATATTGCATTTCAGCTTGTGCTGATTAAATATTATTTGATTCCTTTGGATCCCTTTTTTTTCCCTTGCTGCTGTATGTGTACTTTGGACTTTTTACATTAAAAAACAAAAAGTAAACAAAAACTCTTGTTCAATAATCATTATCTACATAGGACAACATTTAAAATACTGCTCTAGGTATTGAAAAAGTAGAAAGTATAGTGATGATTTTTAACCCGAAATCTGCACCTTGTACTCATATATGCCCATGTCACACTGACCAACTCAATTTGTAAAAACAAAAAAACAAACAAAACAAAACTAAAAATAAAAATGCCAGCTGCTAAAACCTAGAATCAGAAGACCGTATACGACTACACCAATATAATAGTGCCCAGGAACCTTTATCAGACATAAATCCATAGATAACCATGAAAAGTATGCAGTTCCAGAATTTTGTGGGTTCCCAACCTGACAGAGTTATTTAAAATATATTATTATTAAAATAGTAAAAAAATGTGATCTTATGGTCATCCTGATCTTAAGAATGCTTTTATCTTGCTCTCTTCAGACATAACACAAAGTTTTGATACACACATAGTACTTAGCACATCATTATCCAAATCAAGCACAGACAGGAAGGTAGGATTTCAATTTAAGACTCCTGCCACCCAGTGGTCATATGAAATATTGCATTTATCTTGACATTGCTTGTATATTTATTTACACTTTACAAACTGTGTCATATAATCACACTCTATATTTAAAGAAAGGGGTTGTGCACTGTCAACAAAGATGCTGGGCTGCAATATAGTGAACCCACACAATTAAAAAAATTATGAAAATTTACTATCCTAAGTAAGGTCGATGCAGTCAACATCTGAGAAATACCTTTGCAAGTGAAATTACAAAAAAACATGTCATGGAATAAAAAAAAAAAAAATTTCCTAGAGAAGATATGCCATATAAGTGTGGCTAACATAGTCTTTTATCTCATATATTCATTTGCATTGGCCCTGCTCAGGTGGGAACTACCTGTACTCCACTTAGGGACAGTAGATATTTATGTTCCCTTTCCAAAAAAAAAAAAAGATATGTACAGTATATATGTAAACAATATTTCAATGTTAAATAAAAAGTGTTATATTCAATTTCCATTTTGTTAAAAAATAATTGCTTTCACTTTTTTTTTTTTCAAATCCTCTGTGACACTTTAGTGCTACAGATCTCCTGCAGCCTAATCCTGTCTACATGCATGCACCCCATACTGAAAGTCATCGCTCTCTGCTCAGAGTAAACTGAGAACTGAGCAATCAACAGTCATGTGATTGTTCTAGTCTCAGGTTTAGAGCTGGCGGGGGATAGCTTGCAAACATCACACCGATGCTGCAGCAGGGAGGTGAGTGTGTATGTTTATTTTTTTGGTATTCCCACACTTCTCCTTTAAAGTGGCATCTTCCTTGACTCTAAAGGATAGGAGGGTTTAGTTAAGTCTTAACCACCTCCATACCGCTATTTTGTAAAAAGCAAAAAGTCGGGAAGGTGGTTATGTATTTCTGGAGTATCATTAATAAATGGCACTTCCAAGAACACACTCAGGTGGTCAGTGCACACATGAATTACTGTGATTTGAGCTGTCATTGGACAGCTCAGATCACAATCACGATGTAAAGAGTGGCTAAATACCCTGTGAGCAATGTGAACCAATCACAGTTATCACAAGCGTAAACACTAGTAGTACGAAAAAACATCAGCCGATACACATTGGAGGAAGCTCCCATTTGTCCATTGTGAATGGGCTGATTGTTTGTAAACACAGCAGGAAGGATGATCAGCAGATCAAAGGTGAAGGTGAAATAGGCCACTGACTACCAACAATGATGGGATGTTTTTTTTTTTTTTAAAGGTCTTTGTGGGATAATTTCTTTTAAAGGTAAAAAAATTAAAAAGTAAACCCAAATGTTGAATTTTTTCCTTTATGCAGTTAAGGCTCCATTCACACTTGTGCGACTTCTCATGCAAATTTGGACATCAAAGTCACATGACAAGTCATACGCCATGTTTTCCAATGATAACCATTCATATATGTGCGTCTTAAAGTTGCAGTGACTTCCAAGTAGTTCATGTACTAGTTTGGTCTGACTTTCATACAACTTGAGGGCCATAGACATTAATGTTCACCCTCAAAAGCTGCATGAAAGTCGTACCTGAATGATCTACAATGCAACAGTTGTCCATTATTACTGGTCAAAGCCAAGGCTGTATCCAAGTTGCACCCATCTAAAGTTGCGTCAAAGTTTCACCAAAGTTGCTGCAACTATGGAATCGTACAAGTGTGAATGGTGCCTAAAAACAAAACAAACATTGTTAAATACCACCAAAAGAAAATCTATTTGTTTCAAATATTCAGTGGGGGCAAAGCTGCGTCACCAAGTATCTGTCACTCATAATGACAGCACCGCAAACTGAAAGATGTTCTGGTAAAGAAGGGGGAAATACAGGTTGTACTCAAGTGATTAACCAATTAAGAAAAAAACCAAGCTGTAGAGTTGTCGGTAAGAACAAATGAGAAATTCTACAGTGTCAGACTAATAAAAGTTTATCTATGATTGGATGCTATGGACTACTGCAAGTCACCACCCTTTTCCCTGTGCTGGCAAGTAAAGTTTGTATTTCTCAAACTTCATATTTTATTCCAAGATCTAAACAGCCCAACTGGTTACATTTAAGCCGCGTACACACGATCAAATTTTCCAACGGGAATTGTGTGCTGACAGGCTGTTGGCAGAAAATCTGACCGTTTGTAAGCTCCATCAGACAATTGTTGGCCAACTTTCCATGAACAAATGTTGGGTGGCAGGTTTATACATTTTCCGCTGACAAAGGTCTGTTGTTGGATTTTCTGAGCGTGTGCACACAAGTCTGTCGGACAAAAGTCCAAAGTACAAACACGCATGCTCGGAAGCAAGGATGAGCCAGAAGCGGCCAGTCTTGTAAACTAGCGTTTGTAATGGAGAATTCACATTTGTGACGTGGCAAATTATGAAATCTCGAAATGCAGCGTACATTCTCTTCTTTAATGGGATAATAATGAAGCTGCTTTATTAGTAAAACTGACGGAGTTCTGCCTAACGTATTTAAAAAGGCTTTTTTTTTCTAATGATATAAAGAACTATATTATTATGGGTTTTTTTTGGTTTTTTGGTCAAGTTACCACAACACCATTATCCTGTATTTTTTTTAAATCAAAGATACAACTATGTTGGTGTTCCTTGTTAATTTTACATTATATTTTTTAAAATGTAACTGCCTACTCCCAAACTGTCATTTAAAGTAAAACATATAGCCAAGTAATATTCTACACAACTGTTTTATTGTGCATTAAAAAAATAAAAATAAAATTAGACATGCTATCTGCCAATAGAACTTAACCAAAAAGTGCATCCTATGCATCCAAAAATATAGAAAATATACCAAATCAAATCATTATTAAACCAAAAAATAAAATAAAAGTCTCATGCATGTGTCCTGCTTCTTAACCACTTGCCGCCCGCCCTATTACAGAATGACGGCGGCAAAGTGGTTTGATATTCCTGATCGGACGTCATATGACGACAGAGACTCTTTAAACGTGATCAGCCTTGTCCAATCACGGCTGATCACGATGTAAATAGGAAGAGCCGGTGATCGGCTTTTCCTCACTCGCGTCTGACAGACTGATCGGCTGATCTCCTGACAGGGGGGGTCTGTGCTGATTGTTTATCAGCACAGCCCCCCCCTCGGATCCTACCCAGGACCACCAGGGAAGCCGCCCAGGACCACCAGGGAAGCGATCCACACTGGACCACCAGGTATGCCCCTAGACCACCAGGGAAATGCCACTGTGTGCCCAGGCAGCTGCCAATCTGTGCCCAGGAAGCTGCCAGTCAGTGCCCACTGCAATGCCTACCACTGCCAGTGCCACCAGGGATGCCCATCAGTGCCTCATTTTAGTGCCGCGTATCAGTGCCCATTAGTGCCACGTATCAGTGCCCAGCAGTGCCGCCTATCAGTGCCCATCAGTGCCCAACAGTGCCGCCTATCAGTGCTGCCTATCAGTGCCACCCTATCAGTGCCTAGCAGTGCCCAGCAGTGCCGCCTTTCATTGCCCATCAATGTCGCCCATCAGTGCCAACCAGTGCCACCCAGTGCCACCCATCAGTGCCCATCAGTTCCGCCTATCAATGCCCTCAGTGCTGCATATGAGTGCCACCCATCAGTGCCGCCTACCAGTGCCCATCAGTGCCGCATATCAGTGCCCATTGTCAGTGCCCGTCTGTGCCCGCTCATTGGTGCCACCTCATCGGTGCCGCCGTATCAGTGCCTGTCAGTGCCGCCTTATCAGTGCCCATCAGTGAAAGAGAAAACTTACTTATTTACAATTTTTTTTTAACAGAAACAAAAGCAAAACTTTTATTTTTTTCAAAATGTTCGGTCTTTTTTTATTTGTTTAGCAAAAAATAAAAACCGCAGAGGTGATCAAATACCACCAAAAGAAAGCTCTATTTGTGGGAACAAAATGATAAAAAATTAGTTTGGGCACAGTGTAGCATGACCGCGCAATTGTCATTCAAACTGCGACAACGCTGAAAGCTGAAAATTGGTCTAGGCAGGAAGGTGTCTAAGTGCCCTGTATTGAAGTGGTTAATATAGGGGCCTAACAATGCCAAGAGTTGGTAAAAGCAGGGGTCCGTCATCCGGAGATAATTCTGAAAATCATCCGGATTATTCTCCTGCAGCTCCAGCAGCCAAGGCATATGACATAATTGGTCACGATTAATAAAGCAACCAATTTTTGGTCCAAGAACTCCTCCTCCTCCTCCTGTTCCTGTTCCTGTTCCTGGACTTGGGTCAAAGCAATAACTCCAAGGCCAATAATAAATAACACGTTATCTCCTCCGATTCCGCAACATGGCTGGTTGACGAATGGCCGTTCAGAAACCAACTGAAAAGCTCAAAATGAAAAGCGCAAACTGAAAAGCGTGAAATGAAAAGCGCAAATCAACACTCACCAAACTTCTACTAACACGAAATTAGCAGAAGGAGCCCAAAGGGTGGCGCATGACAATTGGACTTCCTCTTTATCGGCTCGTAGTACGTCTAGTACGTCACTATGTTCGTGTTTGTTGGCCGACAATTCCTTGCCGTTTGTATGCAAGACAAGTTCCTGGCCAAAGCCCTTCAGACAAAAGTCTGTGGAAAATCTGATCGTGTTTACGAGGCTTTAGGAACACGAGGTGCACATGATGGAACTGTATATAGATCAGATTTTACATAACAGATACAAACACTTGAGTACACACTAAACAAATTATGCTTCACGACAAGACTGTAATAATTCATATTATTTTTCTACAACTCTGTTTACCATATATAATATGAAACTATTTAAAATGCTTATTTATTTGATGTTGTAATGGTACATAAAATGTGTATACATAATTTGGGACTGACTGTATTTACTTTTGAGATTGTAATTTGCTTTTTCTCCCAGGAATGTTAAAGGCAATCATCATAAAAGGTCCATATTTTGTATCAAGAGTCAAAATCAAAGAGCAGGTCTGCACCCAGTGTAATATATGTAGTACATTAAAGTAAAGCAACATCAATCATTCCCCATCTGAATAAGATTATGTTGCTTGTTAGCATAAAAAAAAAACAAAAAAAACTCTCAAACCTCAGTCTCGTCATGGAAGTCAATTCATTGACCACAAAATCAATTCGGTCTTGCTCTCTCACTCTCCAAAAGTGCACTTAAATCAATTTGTTACAAGTGCACCGCATAAAATTAGATGCAAACAAAATATGCTTTGTTCTGATGTTGTTATAACAAACCTAGAACTTTGAGCTGTTTTTTCCTGCAATAAGAAAAAGTGTTTGCGTTACGCAGCCAACCCCACCCATCATTCCACTGGTGTATTAATTCCAAATTAGCAAAACTCCCATTCCATCTGCTTGTTGTCAAAGCATTCAAAAAAATAAACAAATGGTTTCATTTGTCAACCATCTAAGACAGCAATGCAGCAGAGATGTCCGTTTTCCAAATGCACATCTAATGCCGTGTACACATGGGCGGACTTTTTCGACCGGACTGGTCCGACGGAACGAATCCAGACAATCCGATCGTGTGTGGGCTTCATCGGACCTTCAGTGGACGTTTTCTGTCAAAATTCAGACGGAGTTTAGATTTAGAACATGTTTCAAATCTTTCCGACGGACTCGAGTCCAATCGAAAAATCCGTTGTCTGTATGCTAGTCCGACGGACAAAAAACGAGGCAAGGGAAGCTATTGGCTATGAACTTCCTTATTCTAGTCCAGTTGTACATCATCATGTTCAAACGACCGGACTTTCAAACGAACTTTAGTCCGTTTGTGTGTGTGCAAGTCCAGTCATTTGCAAGTCCATTGTAACTCCATCGAAGGTCCGTCGGAAAGACCGTCGGACGTTTGATGCTGAAAAGTCCGGTCATGTGTACACGGCATTAGAGGCACCTGTAGATTCCTAAGGAAGTTTATGGAAAGCGGGACAGGTGACCTTCTTTTTCTTCCACCAAATGTGAAGATTTTAGTATCATTTGAAGGAGTGTCGCTAAGCCACTGCAGCCATAGATTTAGGCTTGGTCATCTGTATCATTCATCTCCTCCTCTTTAATATGTAAGTAGAATCTATGAGGTTAGTCTAGAGGAAGAGCTAGGTGCCACTTACAATATTCGGAGATGCTAAATGTTTCATTGTAAAAGTCGTGGTGTTAGACTGACACTAATATGTACTTTATTTCAACTGTGTATTTAAGGTGGAACTAAACCCACCAATTTAAGGGTTTCTCAAAATAGTTACACTCAAGGCATGCCTGGAATGATAACTGCTACAGTTTCTATAGTTGTCATTAGTGTTGCACTGATACCATTACCAGTATCGGTGCCGATACTAAGCATTTTCAAGAGTACTTGTACTCGTGCAAATGTTCCGATACCACATACCGACACCTTTTTCATACAGTGAGGTGCGATGTGGTGTGATGTGAGCCCATACAAAATGAACGGGCTCAAAATGCACTGCAAAGAATCGCGTGTGATTGTAACAGGAATGCGATGCAATTCCTGTTCGAATCACATGCATTTTCCTACACCGCTCCTGTGTGAACCCAGGCTTGTCATAGTGACTTCAGCCTGGGTTCACAGAGGAGCGGTGTGGGAAACGGGATGTGATTGAGACAGAAATTGCACTGAATTCCTGTTCAAATGAAATGCGATTCTTTTGCAGTGCGATTGGGGCCCATACATTTTGTATGGGCTCCAATCGCACTGCGCGAAAAAGAAAAAAAGGTATCGTTAACTGGCATTGGCGTGTACTTGAGAAAAAGTATCGGTACGCATGCTCGCTCTAAAAAAACTGGTATCGGTGCATCCATAGTTGTCATGTTAGCCTTCAGGGGAGACATCAGAAGGCTAATGGACCCCAGATGCTTTCCAGCCCCCATGTGATAGCAATAAGATAAAGTGAAAAAACCTTAAAAGGTGTTTTAATATAATAAACTCTAATAATAAAAAAAAAAGAAATGAAAGCACCCCTCCCATGTGCATACCTAGGATACACATTAGCGCACATGCTGCGTTCAGGTAACGCATATTAGGTATCATTGCACATGCCGGAATGAGAAGAATAATTAACCTATGGCGCTGAGCATCTTCAATTTTTCCCTGTTTCGTGGGTGTACACAATTTTAAGACTCAACATATTTGGCTATTTTTTCACTTTGTGCATTGTCTTCTTTTAAATTTTACCAAAAAACTAGTCATTTTATTGTATTCTTGTGCAGTATAATTAATTTTAGTACATATGTTGTGCAAACATCATAAAAATGGGCCACCATCACCGTACAGGTTCTCAGCTTTCAGACAATATATAACATGTTGGGTGTTGGGTTTTTTAAAGTGGAGCTAAAGGTAAAAAAATGTTTTTGGGAGTTATGGATATTTGTCTTGTATACCATTATCATTGAAAGTGAAGGTAAAAGAAAATCCCAAATTTTGGGTTGACATCAGAATACTGAGTGGAAATTTTCCAATGGGGACACTAGTTCTGGTGATTCCGGTGGCAGTGGAGGGATTTTCTTTCACTTTTTGTTTGGCTATGGGAAAGGAAGTGAAGGGGAATCTCCCCAATGGGACACAGATGGCAAAAAAAAACTGACATGGGTTATGACCCTCCCTTACTCTATCCAAGACGTTAAGATGGTACTCTATCCACAGTCAAAACGCAAGAATCCTAAAGCTAAGCTGTTGCTCATAGCAACCAGTCATCAAAATTAAACAAAAAATATAGGGGTTATTATGGACAATGATTACCTCTTACTTTATGTTCCTATGCTTCAATTTATTTATTTATTTATTTAGGTATTAGCCTCTGGGAAATGACCTTTCAACTACCTAGGTACTACAAAGTTCCTCAGTTTGCCTCGACTTGATTTGAGAAGATCTGAGAGGTCTCACTCATGATCATAATCTTTGAGCAATCTTTATTCACACCATATATTCCTTTGTAATGCCAGATGCTACCTTCATTCTCAATATTGAATATCAGCAGCAGTTCTCATTACATTTTCTTGAGTTGCTCTGTTATATGAGGCAACATCTGTAGGGAAGGTCCTTCAAATTGATTTAAAACCTGCAACTTAAGCATTTCAAGTCCTCCTCATGCAAAAAGCTATATATCTTTATTGGACGAGTGACACATGGTCTGCACATGGACTCAAGATAACATAATCTACCCGGGAGAGGATGAGCAAAGTGAGTAGATGAATGGGGATGCATCCAGATCATTCATGGTTGTCTACACTCAGATCTCTTTGAATAACCCATAAATCTGAAGTTTGTCTGGCCCGTGACCAGTGCCACTAGTCCTTCATAGTTGCAGCTTGTCCTGTGCTGTAAAATCCCTTGTAGTCTATGTGATGAAAACATGAAGACCCTAGCACAAGAAAAGACTAGCATGTCCACACTTGCAAAAATGTATACATTCATTTCCAGGGCCATCTGTCGCTGAGCTAGAAAAAGTCCATTATTAGAGGTGCACTCTACATTTTATTACTTTTTTTTTTGTTATTATATTCAACTATATTTAGAATTTAAGGTAGACCTAAAATGTGATATATCTTTCATGTTAAGTATATACATACTATATTTGTGTAAATGTAATGCTTACATGTATGTATTACCTCTCAAATAGATCTCCATGCTCTCCCTGACAATAACCTTTATCCTCTTTTATCCTCACAATCTTTGTTAGTCATCACTCAAGCTCATAATCTTATTCCTGAACTAAGATGTTGGCTTAGAAAGCATGTCTTGAGCATTAGTCTTTTTTCCCAGTTGGTCGGCTGTGCAGATCTCACACAGCCCTACTCCTGCCTCTCCATCTTTAACCACACAATGTAAACATTTTACACACTCAGACAATTCAATATCTAGGTTGTCTCTCATCCACTGATATACTAGTATAATGGTTTATCACAGATCCTTGCTGCTACCTCTCAATCCATGACTAGCCAATGTAAGAATGAAAATCCAACAAGTTCACTCAACAACCCAAGCCCTCTTTTTCTGCGTATCGCATGACCTACTAAAACCCTACACTCTATCCCTAAATCTGTGATTGGTCAATGTAAAAATTTAGCAGATGGCCAAAACCCAATTTCTCTGTTAATTCTCATCTCATGACTTACCAGTGTAAATATCTAAAACAATTCAGCCCTTGTCCATGCCTGTTGTCCTTTGAACTGCAAGAACACAACTGAGAACACTGATACTTTAATTTTTATAGGACGTACTTTTCACGCAGAGTTTGATAAACTAGGCCTATGTGCAGTGACTTGTTTGGCAATCAACAACTGCTTAATGAATGAGCTAAAGTGTGCCTATTCCAGGTACAGAAGAATAGCCATTGTGCTATGTGCTGGGTGCTCAGTGTGCTCCTGTACCTTTAAGAAGGGGTCCATCACCTCCATCTATCTATCAGAATGCATGTGCTTCCATTGTGGACTCATTAACTCATCCGTTAATGATAGGAACTACAGATACCAGGGTGCCTTGGCGGGGCTCTGTAGCTTACGCATGCATTTGCAAATGTGTGCAGACTAAACCCCTGTTTTTAACGCATACTGTTAGACAGGTTGATTCGGTTGTCCACGGGCTGGTCGGTAATTAAGCTTGGATTTTTTCCTTGGAATTATCCTTGGCCTTGTTCATAACAGAAGAATAGACATGAATCACCAAGTGCCCCCACTCCAGATCCGCTGCTCTGCATGTCTATTCACACACAGAGCAGCGGCTTGGTCTTGCCCCCTCTCTCTCTTCATTTGGCTGTGCTTGGCAGCAGTGAGATCCAATGGTTCCTGCTGCTGTCTCAGCCAATAAGGAGGGAGAGTCCCCGGAGAGCTGTGGCTCTCGTGCGCATCGCAGGATTGCAATGGTGCTCAGGTAAGTATTGGGGGGGGGGGATACATGAAGGGAAAAAACTTTAAGTCTTTAGAACCACTTTAAAGTAGAACCATGGATTCCCATTAACAATAAATTTATAATAATTTATACAGACAGATGTGAATGTAAAATATATATGTAAGGCGCTGCGTGAATTGACAGTGCTATAGAAGTACCTGTAATAAATAAAAATAAGTATACAAACACTGTGTGTGTGTGTATATATATATATATATATATATATATATATATATATATATACACACACACATACACACTATATATATACTGCATCTGCACTTGGGCCCCTTCCACACTTGTGCAACTTTGGTCTGACTTTGATGCGACTTGAGGTCCATAGACCTCAAGATAACACAGGCATTGCTTCAAGTCGCGCCAAAGTCACGTCAAAGTTGTACAAGTACAAGTGTGAAAAGGGCCTTACAGTTTCCTCCTGCAAAGTCCCACAAATACTTGTCAATCCCGCCAGTGAAGTCCACCTGATGCAGCTTCCTGTAATGTGGTGGCAACAATGCAGCACTGCTCCTGAATTTAGAGCTGAGTTGCCACTCTTATGTAGGTTTTGCCTGCTTTCTCTACAGTGGGTTTAAAAAAAAGTTGCAGGGGCATGGCTATTAGCATCTGGCCACTAATAGTTGTACCCACAGCCTTCTAGATTGGCAGCACTGCCTCTGTTGTGGAAACACTCCCCTTGTGAGCTGCAGTCTCTGGAAAGAGGAGCATGTTAGACACAGTGGCGGCTGGTGTTTTTTTTTTTTGGGGGGGGGGGCAAACAACCATCCCCCTCCCCCGGTCAGCCATTTTACCCCATTTAGGTTCTTGGCGGGAATCGCTGCAACGGACGGGCATCTCCTCCTCCTCTGCATCATCCGCTGTGCGTCTACTCCCTCCTCCTCCTAGGCGTCCAACAGGATCGCTTGTCCTTTCTCATGACCCGCTTCCTGATTGGCCGGGAGGAGGATCAGTGTGAGAATATTGAATGTTCATTCACTATTGTCATACAACCTTTTTTGAAGCCTATTAGAGTCTCTGGCTCTAATCACATGCTTAAAAAAAATCATCCCCCCTATTGGAATCCATGCATCCGGCGCCCCCAATCTAGATTAGGGGCCGGATGTATGGATGGGGGGCGGGCCGCCACTGGTTAGACACAAATGAACGAACATTTGGCTCAGTCAGGGATAGTAAAGGAAGTTAGTTGTTTACTTTATAAGACTTGTACATCACAAACTGGATTTGATACTGGTTTACTCCATAATACAGGAGCCCTCAGCTGTGCTTTATAAATCACAGACATTGGCAAGAATAAATGTCTGCTCTTTATACATGAAGCCCAGCTCCTAACAGGTTTTTAAGTTCAATGATCCCTGGTAGATGAACACTTCTATCACGGTTGATGGAGGGAGTACAGAAAATACTAGACCACCTCTCAGAGGACCTACCCCCATGTTCCATTCACAATATTTTACCATGCACTGCCACTTCCCCTCAAGGATATCAAGATGTTCTGAGCGGGTGACAGACATATGATGGAATTTTCTGGAACACGCACAAGGACAAGCTGCTTTGCAGAGAAGAATGTAATGCTTGATCTTAACAAAAATGAATTGCTGTTCTGGCAAGACCATTGAAAATTAAATTACTGGAACTCCCCCCCCCCCCCCATTATAATTGTATGACTGAATAAAAGTAAAAGTCAATTAAAAGTGACAGGTGTGCAGCTTTCTGGGTGACTTTAAATCAAATCAATAACCTCCTGCACAAAAGCTTTACACCATGAATTCTTTGAATTATTTCCATTATAGAGAACTTAAAACAAATGTTTTTTTTCTCTTTGTAAGCCGGTCAAAATGTAAAAGAGGATTTTCAAACCACTTAAACGACAAAACTCAACAAAGAAAATGTCTAAATTTAAGACCACTAAAACATGGGTGCCCATCCATCATTATTTGTGTACTCTAGGCATGCAGAAAATGGAACGGGATATTTTGCTTGCTAAATCCATATGCAGGGTGGTCATAATTAAATGGTCAGCAATCAGGGAGATGTAGATCTAGATCCTACAGAAAAATCACAGTGGAATCAGTGGGCAGCTTTAATCATTAAAGAGAGTTACTTGTGAAGAAAAAAAATCTGAAAATGGGTGATTAAAGTGGTCCTATATTAAAATTTTACCTTAAGGTGAACCTGTGCTTTACCTATGCAGGACAGAACAACAGGTTCACTTTAAAAGCCATTTAACATCTTATTCTCTCTCACCTTCCCTTTACTCCCTGGCTACACTGTTTTGAGCCAGGGGTGAGAAGATGATGCCTATGTAGGATCCAAGTCAATCTCATTTGGAGCTTACACAGGGCTGCAAGCTCTTTCATTGACCCAATTTGATGCTGCCCAAGTGGCCAAAAGCCAAGTACAAAGAAGTGACATGAGTCACATGGTCCACTATAGTCGGAAGTGCTCAGTATCTCCATTCATTCCTTGCAGCAAAAGGATTGGCAAGGGACCAAACAGAAAGTAACTTAATGCAGAGAAGTTGCCTGGCATTAAGGTGAATATGTTTACATAGTAAAATTTCAAATTCATTTTTAGACTATAGTAGCAGTCCAGATAAGATGCATAAATAAAGAGTACCAGGGTCAATCAAAGCCACCATCTGCTACTGCTTGATGTCTCCTTACCCACTGCTGCATGTTTTTGTGCTATGGTAAATCATTTTTTTCTTGCAGAAGCCTCTACAGCAATGATGCCTTTAGTGCCGTGTTGGCAACCCTGGCTAAAGTATTTTTCTGGAGAAAAAGGTATCCTTTGGCAGTAGTAACAAGAAATCAATGACCTCTGCAGAAGGGAAGGATCGGCCACAGGTAGGGGCCTACAGCAAGAAAGGCCCGATCACTCTTTATTTTATCATCCCAGAAGGTCTAAAGCTGACCAATTCGTGCAGAATCTGACAAAATTAATTCAGTGGGTGTCCTTGTTGGCACCAAACACCTTGACAAAAGTTGTTTTTGTATCAGGCTTTGTTTGGAGGTTCTGACAGCCTTGGGTGCTGGCTGTCACAATACAATAACCGCCACTGCAGATTCTTCCATCCACGCCTATTAGCATAGATGGAGAAATTGAGTCATTTCTTTCCTTTGGTCTTTGGGGCTGAACAAACGAAACATTTATGTGTATGGCCAGCCCAACATAGCGCTCAGTTAGGCTCTGAACCTAGGTCAGCTACAAGAGGTGTTCTTCTACAAGACCATTTTCTTTGTCTTACAATACATATTTAATAGCGATTGTGAAAACACTGAGTGAGTTTACCTTGTAGTTTCTACTTACACATGTGGTAGCAATATATGCTTATAATGTATGAATATTACACTCCCAATGAAAAACACACAGCATAGTGGGTGTTCCTGGCTCTTCCTATGTCAATGGTTATCAGGTCGGAATGTTCAGAAATGAAAAAGCCGTGGTGGGGTCACTAAGCAGAACCTGATCAGAATTCTGTTTGTGGAAACATTACACTCTCATGGAGGTTTTTTTAGTATCCATTACAAAACATATTAAGAAATGCATATGTTAAAAAATATTACAAATAAAATATAAATGAATACCACGAAAACTCACAACCGTCAAACCTGAGCTTACATACTGGGCAAAGCAACGGGTTTACTTTAATACCCCCAACACAGAATTATATACTAACCTTTCCTTTACTTCACAGCTGCTCTGTCCAGCCACCAGAAGCAAAAATTAAAATACCAAATACTGCCAGCTATGGTGGCACACTGGTATTTGATTTTGGCCCAGTCTGTCACGTGGTCCTCAGTCTGGTGTAATCTCCAACTGAAGTAACTAAAAGCTTCCACAAGGCTGTCTTTCTTCAGTGGCCAAACAGAGCAATGTCAAGCAAAGGAGATGTATAGCTGGGTAGAGGGCATTAAAGTGAACCATACATGGTCAAAGCAATGAGCTTACAGCATTTTTTTCCAAATAAAAAAGAGATATTGTTATTCATTTTTGTATTTTTAATATTGTTAAATACATGATAAAAGTGACAAAACTCGATTTTCTGTTTCTCCACAACCAATGTCTAATGGTAAAAACACCCACAGAGAAGAAAAAAACTGTTTTGGCTGCACATGATTCAAATAATCTTCTTCATGCAACACCCCATCGATGAACGTGCCCTCCGCTCTGATTGCATGCATGCTCAAGTGTCCTCTTCTAGTAAGCTGGCGGGCAGTTCATTAAATAAGCCCCTGCTGCTTTTTCTCTGTAAGATGATGGAATTTTAACTAGCACGGTACGCAGGTCAGGTCAGAAGGAACACTTTGATCTGGCTGGTGGTATGTGTAATGCTCTGATGCTGAAATGCAGTTAGGAATGGCAAGGTATTTCCTGCTTTAGTTGGAGATCAGGGATCACCTCCCCAACTCCATTGTCAAGCATAGGTACATAATAACCATTCACTTGGAAAAATGTACCTCAAGCTTTAGAGTGGTGCACCCCAGGTCTGTCCTTAAATACCTTCCCCATGCACATTGTGACTGCTCTGAGTACAGTATAGGGGGTAATTAATAACCAAGGCTAATTGACACTAGAAATTCCATTCTATCCATTTAACATTCCCTGCAGCATTCCACCAGCCTTACTGGCATCCTGGCAACTATATGAAAATGGTTGTAAATAACAGCATCTATTCACACTTGAGTAATGTGTAAGTAGGTATTTTTTTCTTTTGTTTGTTTTTTATTTAGTTTTTTTATGTGAAGTACCATACAGGAGCTTCTGTGAGGTAGGATCACAATTTTTTGGCCTATAGACGTACTATGAGTATTCCTGAAAAATGTTTGTAACAAGGATTTTGCAAGTTTTTTTTTGCAAACTCTAATTGAAGTCAATAAGGCCTCATTCTGCTTCAATATTAGCACATCTTTTTTTGAGCTTAGGGCATTGTGTGGTGCCTTTGCAGGCACTTAAATGCTCCAATGTGAGCATACACTATTTAATATCATGGAAATTTGGTTGTAGAGCATTTTGGAGCTTGGAGCTTCGACCTACAAAACGCTCAGCATATGAGAGTTGTGTATGCCCACTGGTTGTGTGCACACCATGTATTTACTCACATATGTGCACTGTGATACCCCCCAGAACAGCAAGCACTATGGACAGGAAAGACAAATCACATTTTTATAGGCATGTTAACTACCTCAGCCCCGAAAGGTTTTTTGTGATACGGTACTGCGCTACTTTAACTGACAATTGCGCGGTTGTGCGACACTGTACCCCCAAAAAATAGACGCAATAGTTTTTCTACAAATAGTGCTTTCTTTTGGTGGTATTTGATCCTCTGCGTTTTTTTTTTTTTTTTTAACAAAAAAAGACTGACAATTTTGAAAAAAAACAAACAATATTTTTTACTTTCTGCTATAAAACATACCCAATAAAAAGTGTAAAAAATCTAATTTCTTCATCAATTTAGGCCAATATGTATTCTGCTACATATTTTTGGTAAAAAAAAATCCCAATAAGCGTATATTGATTGGTTTGCATATAAGTTTTAGCGTCTACAAACTATGGGATATATTTCTTGATTTTTTTATTTTTACTAGTAATGGCGGTGATCAGCGATTTTTAGCAGGACTGTGACAATGGGGAGGACAAATCTGACACTAAGTGACACTTTTTGGGGACAAGCGACTTTAATACAGTGATCAATGCTAACACAAGATCTCCATCTTCCCCTCTCACAGAACAGCGGTCTGCCTTGTTTACATAGGCAGATCGCCATTCTGCTTCTCCCGAGAATGATTTGCGTGTCCCGGCGGACAACGCGTCCACCGGACAAAGTAATTGGCTCCCACTGTGTCCAATCACAACAGGAGCGTGTCGCCGACGGCACACACACGCATACGCATGCACGCCCCAGACCGAGTGCAAAGGTACGTGATTTGGCGCAGGATGGCTACCCTACCACAGTGTATCTGCATGGGGCGGTCCTTAACAGGTTAAACTATACATTTTTTATTTTCTATCAATTTTTTTTTCTCTCAGTAATAGTAGTCCACAGGACAGAGTAAGGGTGAAATCTGTCTAGTGGGGCACCACGATAAAAACTTCACAGACTATTAATCCTTCTCTACTGTAGCCAAAACAAAAAAAAAAGGTTTTGGCTATACATACTTTATAACCACTATTGAGGCCAATAAAGTACAGTCACTATGCAGGACTGAAGAACAGGGAGAAGTGCCTGCATTTATAAATTACAAATATGGCTGCCTCCATTTACAGGCATAATTATAAACTATACAGAAAAACAAGACTTGCAAACTTCAACACACTCATAAGCTTTACAAAAAGACTATTCTGTACATCTTAATACAAAAAAATAAAAATAATTAATGGCTCGCTTTCACCAGCACGGGCGCTGGTGTGCGTGGGGTGGAATAGGGTTGATTCCAGCACATTACAGTTTTTTTATGTTAGAATTTCAATAAAACATCATATGCGACATTTCATTCAGTTCCATTCACCACAGCAGCATTGCAATTCGGTGATTTGCCTAGGAACACTGCACTGAAAATCTACTACATGCAGAACTTTCGCAGTACACACCATCAAAGTGGTGAAAACTGACTGCATAGTGTACAAGGCAAATGACCTTGTCTTTGCATTGGGACTACACTGAGCAAGGTTGTCCAGCGCACTCCAACGCAAATGTTGTGAACAGGCCCTGAATGACGACAAATTGCCTTCACCAAAGTTTACCTGCATTTCTCACTCACTTAGGCCTAGTTCACACCTATGCATTTTTTAGTGCATTTTCAGTTTTTCAGAAACACACTACAGCCCATTTAACATGGTTTCCTATGCATGTAGTTCACATCTGTGCATTTTATGGAAAGGGCCAGAGACTTTTTTTCTGGTTTTTAGTTCCATAGACTTTAATGGATCAATAATGTGTATTGAAAAAAGCAAAATGCACCTGGAATATGCAACCGGCATAGGTGTGAACCAGGCCTTAAGGCTATATTTACATAGGTGATGGGGTGCAGATAGTTTGCTGAATATACAGGCAGCTAAATGCTGCCCTGGATACAGTTGCACTGCAATAGCTGCATACAAACTGGCCGATTAGCTGTGGCCAATTTGTGTGTGGCCAGGAACTCCAAAGAAATGCTGTCTCTGGATGCACACTGAGGTTGATTTACTAAAGGCAAATAGACTGTGCACTTTGCAAGTGCAGATGTACTCTGCAAGGGAATTTGCTCCAGAGCTTAGTAAATGAGGGGAAGCTCTGCTGACTCCCATCGTCCAATCACATGCAAGCTAAAATGCTGTTTTATATTATTTTCCTTGCATGCGATTGGGTATTCTTTGCAAAGTGAAGCTTTATCTCATTTATTAGCTCTGAAGCAAATTCCCTTGCAGGGTGCAACTGTACTTGCAAGGTGCACAGTTTATTTGCCTTTAGTAAATCAACCCAACTGTCTGTGTCTGGGGTTGATCAGAGGCTCTAGTCGCATGTAACCACTCAAATAAGTAGTTGCATGCTAATAGAAGTGGTGCAACCAGTGATTTGTACAGAGTACATGCAGCGTTTAGACCCACTACTACTACAGATTCTCGTTGGTGGCCATCCTTGGTTGCCCATGTGAATTTAGCCTAAGTGACTTTTTTTTTTTCTGCAGTAACATCCAACTCTATAATCTATATGGGAGAGTCATTATTCAGCAAAAAACGTAAAAAATATATAGCTATCTGTCTATAAAGAAAAATACCAAGTGAGCAGAGCCATGACTATAAAGCAGGGGTTCTAAATCAGGTTTTCATGGAACCCTAGGATTCCTCCCGAGGTTGCTAGGAGTTCCTTGAGCAATGAGCAATTTTTGCCCCCCAGATAAGTTCTCATTGAGACCATTGATCTTTTTAGCTTTCTGTAAAGGGGTAGTTCTTCCCAATGTCCACAAGTGTAAGGAGGATTCTTCCTACTGAATACAACACTAATGTTCTCCGGCTCTACAAGACTCTGGCCCTGCTGCTCCTAGAGTATGCTGTCCAGTTCTGGGCACCAGTCCTCAGGAAGGATGTACTGGAAATGGAGCGAGTACAAAGAAGGGCAACAAAGCTAATGAAGGGTCTGGAGGATATTAGTTATGAGGAAAGGTTGCAAGCACTGAACTTATTCTCTCTGGAGAAGAGACGCTTCAGAGGGGATATGATTTCAATATACAAATACTGTACTGGTGACCCCACAATAGGAATAAAACTTTTTCGCAGAAGGGAGTTTAACTCGTGGCCACTCATTAAAATTAGAAGAAAAGAGGTTTAACCTTAAACTACGTAGAGGGTTCTTTACTGTGGTGTGGAATTTCCTTCCACAGGCGGTGGTCTCAGCGGGGGGACGGGGGGCATCAGTAGTTTCAAGAAACTATTAGATAAGCACCTGAAGGACCGAAACATACAGGGATATACAATGTAATACTGACATATAATCACACACATAGGTTGGACTTGATGGACTTGTGTCTTTTTTCAACCTCAACTACTATGTAACTATGGGTTGTAGAAATAGTAATTTTTAGCAGGGTTCCCGAAGCCCAGAAAATTATTTTAAGGGATCCTCTGTGTTGAAAAGGTTGAGAAAGACTGCCATAAAGTGACTCATTTGGCCATTGAATGGACTTGAAGTTTTTTGTTCTTTTTCCTCTTACATGCTCAAGTCTGAAGAGTTAGCCTGAGCCTGGTATTCGGAATAATGACAGACTAACCCCTCACTTTAATTTTCCAAATGGCTCTGTTGAACTTTGACCCTCTTTAACACTTTTGCTTTTCACCTTTACCAAGGAAGATTTTAATTAAAGCAAAGACAATATAATACATGGTCAAAGGGAGCCACATGAAGTGCAGGAAATGAATAAATGTTAGTCTATATCTCTTAAAGTCTTTTAAGATCTTTTTTTTTTTTCCTTCACTCCTTCCATCAAAGACCTCTGACAAGTTTGGCTTTGTGGCGTGTCTCTCATGTCTTGAAGGGGAGCCTGGGATTGCAGCCTCCCGCTGCCTGGTGCACTTCTATAGCTCTTGTCATTCTCCTCACATTTGGGGGGAAAGCCAGAGGAAGGAGCCAGGCTCAGTTAAAATGCCTGAAGTCACATTAAATGTTAAAGAGCGTGAAATTTATCTGACTTCCAGAAAAAAGAGGTGCCCTGCCCCACCATTCTTGCTTTTGCTCAGCTAGCTGCTCTGGGGAATCCCTATTCTTTGCGGCCAAAACAAATATTTGCTTTAATTGTCAGCATCATTATACAGTTTCCTTATTTTCCCTCTTTTCTCTTCTTCTGGATCGTATACGCTTGTTGTTTACACCCACAGAGCCCTTATTGTTTCTCAGCAGACACCACTTTAATCAATTGGACACCTTGTTTAGCAAAGAAGGCATTTCACCCTTCCTACATGGATGATATAATTTGGCTGCTTTTGATGCCCTTTGGAATTCTGAAAAAGGAAGAAATAAATTTACTCGATCCCTTAACATTAGGAAATGGAAATTTACTTACTGAACTTGGCTGAAAATATGCCCAGCCAGCAAGAAAGAACTACAAGTCCAAGCAAGCCAAGCTAATGACATGGTAAATTTAAGTTTGGCAATAGCTGGGAAACTGAAAATTGTATTAAATTTTTATTAACGGTCACGGTTCTATTCACAAAGCGGTATCTTACCGCATCCGAGTCTGCAGTAAGATACTGCTCATCGTTTTTCAAAAAGGTTTTTGGCATCCACTAAAAAATGCTACTAAAATACGGCACGAGTTATTTTATGAAGTCATGCAGTATTTTAGTAGTGAAAACATGTGTCAATTTAACGCCTGGCAGATAGCCGGCCTCTTTCTGAACATTAATAAATAGGCATTGTTATGGAGCGAACGGCCGCCCGCGTCCTTAAAGAGGAACTGCAGTCTGCTCACATAATCTGTAATAAAAACATCTTTGCCATTCCGAAGCTTCCCTCCAACCACATTACATATTATTTTATATATAATGTGATTCTGTACTTGCCAAATATGCTGCAGAAATCTCCCTCCACTGAGTCTGGCTGCAACCATTTTTTTTGTGGGCAGCTGAAGCTGCTGTCTGTTCACTTCCTGGATTTATACAGAGGCACACCTCCAGCTCTGCAGCTCTCATTGGCCCTCTTATGACTCACCCCCCTCCCCCCATTTCTGGCAAACTCTCACGAGAGTAAGAGAGAGCTGTGCATGATGTCATAGGCCTAGGCTTTTTACCAGACAAGAAACAGGAAGTGGGATGTATAAGGTATTTACTGGCAGAATTTTTTTTTTTAAAGTGTAAAACTAAAAAAAAAAAAAGTAAAATTAATAATAAAAAAAAAAAGCGCCCCTGTCCTCGTGTGCTCACATGCAGAAGCGAACGCATACCTAAGTCCCACCCACATATGAAAACGGTGTTCAAACCACACATGTGAGGTATTGCCGCAAACGTTAGAGCGAGAGCAAAAATTCTAGCCCTAGACTTCCTCTGTAACTCAAAAAACTTAAAGCGGGGTTCCACCCAAATTTTGAACAATATCTGTATGTATTCTCTTCCTTGCCTAGATGCTGACATGCCGTTTAAAAAATTTAAATCGCCGTAATTACCTTTTATTTTTCTATTCTTCTTTGCACTTCCTGGTTCTCCTCCCGTGGGAGTAGGCGTGTTTCTAGCCTCTCCCAGACTCCTGGGAGCTAGTCTCAGGCTTCCCAGGTTGCCACTGAGCATGTGCGGGAATGAGCGGTGAATGCTGGGAGCACAGCATTCACCACATCCAGGAAATAAATGCTTGTGGGCTTCAAATGACCACAATGAAGATGGAAACCGCCTGCAGTGAATAATATAAGTTATTCTTTCTGACGAAATCTGACACAGGTGGACATATTACACACAATATGTGAGTATGTAATGCTGAGAAGAAAAGTTTGTGAATGAACTAAAAAAAAAAAAAAACGAAAGATAGGTGGACCCCCGCTTTAACCAGTAAAAATTTTTAATGTGTCGCCTATGGGGACTTTTAAGTACCGAAGCTTTGCGCCATTCCACGAGCAATTTTGAAGCGTGACGTATTAGGTATCTATTAACTCGACGTATCTTCATCTTTCACATTATGCAAAAAAATTTTGGCTCCGGGGACACGCTGCAGGTAAGCACCTGCTACAGCGTCTTAAAGAGCCGACGTACAGCTAAGATGGCTCGCGCAGCAGTGCCAACCTGACACAGTATAACTACGGCAGCTAGTTGGGAAGGGGTTAAAGCAGGGTTAGGTTATAAAAAAATATCCCAAACTTTGAACATTTCACAGAGCACTGTTCAATTTATCATCTGAAAATGGAAAGAATATGGCACAACTGTAAACCTACCAAGACATGGCTATCCACCTAAACTGACAGGCCGGGCAAGGAGAGCATTAATCAGAGAAGCAGCCAAGAGGCCCATGGTAACTCTATAGGAGCTGCAGAGATCGACAGCTCAGGTGGTAGGATCTGTCCACAGGACAACTATTAGTCGTGCTCTCCACAAATCTGCCCTTTATGGAAGAGTGGCAAGAAGAAAGCCATTGTTGAAAAACAGCAATAAGAAGCCCCATTTGCAGTTTCTGTGAGGCCATATGGGGGACACAGCAAACATGTGGAAGAAGGTGTTCTGGTCAGATGAGACCAAAATTGAACTTTTTGGCCTAGAAGCAAAATTATATGCAAGTCAGAAAACTAACACTGCACATCACCCTGAACACACCATCCCCACCGTGAAACATGGTGGTGGCAGCATCATGTTGTGGGGATGTTTTTCTTCAGCGGGTACAGGGAAGCTGGTCAGAGTTGATGAGAAGATGTATGGAGCCAAATACAGAGCAATCTTAGAAGAAAACCTGTAATGCCGCGTACACACGGTCGGAATTTCCGACAGAAAAAGTCCAATGGGAGCCTTTGGTCGGATATTCCGACCGTGTGTATGCCCCATCAGACTTTTTCTGACGGAATTTCCGAGGGACTTAGATAGAGAACATGTTCTAAATTTTTCCATTGGACATGCCAACGGAGGTTATCCCGTTGGCAAGTCCGACCGTGTGTACGCGGCAATAGAGTCTGCAAAAGACTAGAGACTGGGGCAGAAGTTCACCTTCCAGCAGGACAACGACCCTAAACATACAGCCAGAGCTACAATGGAATCGTTTAGATCAAAGCATATTCATGTGTTAGAATGGCCCGTCAAAGTCCAGACCTCAATCCAATTGAGAATCTGTGGCAAGACTTGAAAATTGCTGTTCACAGACACTCTCTATCCAATCTGATAGAGCTTCAGCTATTTTGCAAAGAAAAATGGGAAAAAAATGTTACTCTCTAGATGTGTAAAGCTGGTAGAGACATACCCAAAAAGACTTGCAGCTGTAATTTCATCGAAAGGTGTTTCTACAAAGTATTGACTCAGGGGGGGCTGAATACAAATGTACGCCACACTTTTCACATATTTATTTGTACAAAATGTTGAAAACCATTTATCATTTTCTTTCCACTTCACAATTATGTGCCACTTTGTGTTGGTCTATCACATAAAACCCCAATGACATACATTTATGTTTTTGGTTGTAACATAACAAAATGTGGAACATTTCCAGGGGTATGAATACTTTTTCAAGTCACTATACATATGATATTGATGTTAGTACTAATTAATGGACTGCAAACAGTAGAATTGTATTTTTTGCAAAAAACAATAACCATGCATATGTGCTGGACATTTTTGTACCTGGCTGGTTATTTTATCCCCAATACATATAAAGCAAATTCATTTTAGAGACCTTTGTGTAATCAGGGCTGCTGGCGCTAGACTTGGGGTGGACGGCCTCAGGCCCCACAGTGTTAAGAACTTCTGTATAACCCTCTGCATTAGTAAGTTATTTTTCCCCTCATTAGGGTTGTGTTCTACACATTTTTTTCATAAAAGGAGGAGGTAGACATGTGTGAGCTAGCAATTTATGGGATAAAAACAAGAGTCTTGTTATAGGGATAAGTAGTTCTAGAGGGTAGTATTCTTCATTGATGATAGCTGGAGACAAATCTTGGGGTCAAAGTTAAAAGAGAAGTGTGAGATTCTAAAAAATAAACATTCATTCTTACCTATGTAGATGCAGCATGGATCTGATGCTGCGTCTGTCCCCTGCCGCCTCTACACCTAGAACTGAGCGATCAAAGACCACCAATTGCTCAGTTCTTGGTCTCCAGTGAGCAGAGAGCTGGTGAATGTCAGTCACCAGCCCTCTGCTCTGCCTCTCCAGCGTTCACTGGAGTGCCGGGCTGTGGAGGGGACAGGAGTGGCTGGCTCAGTGGTGTGCTGAGAGGCTGAGCCAGCTGGCAGTCAGGTATCTGGGCAGATCCCAGCATTATTGTCAGGATCCCTGCAGAATCTGGACAGCTCTGTGACGTCAGCGGGCTTTAGTCTTCTGTGAATCTGGGTCACAGGAGTGCAGAACTAAGTGCACGTCTGTGACCCACCGGAGAAGTATGGCCAAAAGTAAATACTCTAAGCCAGACTAATACCCAGAGTAATAGAACAATAGAATAAATCAATAAAACCACATCAATACAAGGCCTCTTGGTTCCCAAGGTGAAAGGACAAAGGGTGCCCCTTATGAGCTGTGAACTACTTCAGCAGCATATGCTGCAGGTCCTGCCCTTTTTGCACCCCCCTTCTGCTGAAGTGCCTGAAGGCGGCTGCCTCTTCTGCCTACCCCTTGGTCTGCCCCTGTTAGTACCGGAAAAAAAAGAAGATGCTGCATGTAGAAGAAGTGATCCCAGCAGAGGGAGGGTGTTGACTAGGGAGGTAAAGGATGTGATTTTACTGGATCCAGTGATGGAAATATGGCCTTAGCTCCGGCTGCTCTGACCTGCTCACATCCCATTACCACCTGGCTTCTGCCTTCATAAGAGCAGAATGTAATCTCTGGAGTTATGTGAATGTTCACAGTGAGCATGTATTTTGTAAAGTGTGAGGATTCCATAAAGAATCAACAGCTTCCTTTAAGAGTACCTTTCATTTCCAGTATAAGAAAGCATTTAGTGTCATATATATGAATACTATACCAATATACAGCCTATGCTGTATATAAAGGAGGCGGTATTCATGCTTCAATCATATCTGTGTGTGCATGGACAATACAGACCATTCAGACACACAAACCCCATGAGAGAGCAGAAAGCCATTACTGGATTGAATCATAATGACATCAATCAATTTGCCGAGTGACGATGACATCACTGATACTCCATCATATAAGGCACTGGTTAATTCTGATTGGACAGGCGAGCCTGAATATTATATATGAAAGAGTGGTCAGAACTGTTCATGCAGAAACATCTTTGCTTCGGGATTTGCCTTCATTATTAATTAATGTACTCTAATGTAATTAACTGCCTTGCATCTTTTCTTGCTTCCTCAGTTGAAAACAGCCAGATCATTATATACAATAGAATGCTGCAATTTGCCTGTCATTCTACTTCTGGCCACCTAGAGGCACTCCAAGGCTTTCTAATCACACTCATTTATTGTAATAAGATTAACCAAGAGATACTGCCTTCAATATGAAATTAAAAGTCAACAAGGATCCCAAATGACACAATTTAATAACTACGGGGAAAAAAGGCAGAACAATGTTGCATGTAATATGATTTTTAATAGGTCAGTGTTTTTAATTATTCATATAATTAATTACAGTTAATGCAGGTAAATTCTGGTGAAGATTAAATACAGAATAATTGCTTGCAGCAGATTTAGAGTTGACACGGTAAAGCTGACTTGCTAAAATTACTCGCAGTGCTCCCCATATGTAATTTATCTTAAAGTGATTGTAAAGGCTTGTTTTTTATTTTTTTTAAATAACAAACCTGTCATACTTACTTCCACTGTGCAGCGCCCGCGCAAGGGGGGGGTTACCTTGCGCGGGCGCTCCCGAGTCCAGCATTTGCATCCATAGACACAAATGCCGGACTCGGCCCCGCCCCCTGGCGCCCGCGTCATTGATTTTGATTGACAGCAGCGGGAGCCAATGGCTGCGCAGCTATCAATCTATCCAATCAAGAGCCGAGAACCCCGTGGAGAGAGGGACAGCACGTCTCCAGCCGAGGGAAATACGGGGCTCAGGTAAGTAAAACGGGGGGGGGGGGGCTGGGGGGCCGGTCACTGCCAGGTGTTTTTTCACCTTAATGCATAGGATTCATTAAGGTGAAAAAGCACGAGGGTTTACAACCCCTTTAATCTAGCGATCCCTCCCTTCATCATTTTTAATGGGAAGAATCTGACTTATAAAGATGGACAGAAATACACAGGAAAGAGGGTGGAACAAACATACTTTTGGCCTTGTTATTCATTCGTTATAACAGATGCATTTTAAAATACTACTAATCCATAAAAACTATAGTTTTATTACCTTTCCAGACTTCTGCCATAAGAGATATGAGACACACTCGAGAAGATTTACTAAAACTGGTGCATAGCGAATCTGGTGCAACTGTGCATAGAAACCAATCAGCTTCCAGGTTTTATTGTCAAAGCTTAAAGCGGAGTTCCGCCTGGGAATTTTTAAAAAAAAGTCAGCAGCTACAAATACTGCAGCTGCTGACTTTTAATATAAGGACACTTACCTGTCCTGAGAGCCCGCAGTGTCCTCACCTGAAGCTGACCCGTTCCTCGGCTCTGGGTGCAGGCGCCGACATCCTTACTAAGGGAAACAGGAAGTGAAGCCTTGTGGCTCCACAGCCTGTTTCCTACTGCGCATGAGAGAGTCGTGCTGCGCGATCTGAATGGTCCCTGCTGTTTTCTGGGACCTGTGTGTCTCCCAGAAGACAGAGGGGGGGGGGCTCTATGCCGGAAATGGGAGCAGATATCTGGATTTGAGAGATATCTGCTCCCCCTGAAAGGTGCCAAATGTGGCACCGGGGGGGGGGGGGGGGGAATCCAATCAGCGGAGGTTCCATTTCTGGGTGGAAGTTCGCTTTAATTGAACAAGCTGAAGCCAGAATCTGATATTTTTTTATCTGGTTATTATGCACAGCTGCAATAGATTCTGTGTGCACCCGTTTTAGTAAATCTCCCCCACTGTGAGCCAATCAGATTCTAGTGTACTGCACAATGCCTGAAAAAAATGCTTGAAAAAACACTCAGCCCAAATGTGAACGTATGTAGCCTTAGACAGAGTGGAAAGAGATAAGAACATTGGTCAGGTTTTTGTTGCTGTCCCAGTTACAGAGTTTCCCCCCCTTGTATTTGTCCTGGTGGCCGTTATGACCGAAAGTGAATATGAAAAAAAATCCA
This sequence comes from Lithobates clamitans, assembly GCA_037952925.1. NCBI lineage: Eukaryota > Metazoa > Chordata > Amphibia > Anura > Ranidae > Lithobates > Lithobates clamitans. Next base: position 2,049,449 of record JBBGZY010000381.1, on the reverse strand, counting down.
AATATTGAGTTATCAGCAAAAAACAGATATAGAAGGGAAATCTTTCAAAGGGGACACTACTCCTGGTGACAACAGTCTAAAGCCATGCTTACATGGGGTGTATGAATCCGTGACCCATGTGTTGGCCAGGGATGCACAGATGTTCCGCACATCCCCGTGCAGGCAGTCCCATTGCTGTCAATTGGGATATAGCGGTTGAACAGACACAGCTGGTGCTCCCAATGTGCTATCTATGTGGGTGTGGGTACACGGCCTGGAGTACAGATTCATAAAACCCTAATTTCCCCCACCTTGAATACAACACACTGTTGTTGCAGTGTAGGTGAACCCTCATCTACTCAATCCAAAATGAAAAAAAAAAGTGTTGGGACTTTACTTCTAACTTAAGTGCCTTCAGTAAATAATACTGAAGTGAACCAGTTGGCCACTTTAGAAGTCCTAGAGCAAGTGCCACAAGCCATCCAATTGGAACCTCAGTGGGTACTACAGTGGACTGCGTCATACCAGTCCACCCTGTCCTAACAAACCCTAAAACAATTAATTTTCAAGGCAACCAAAAAGCTGCTTGTCAAATCAACAAAACAGCAGGGCTTCCAAGTTAGACATCCCAAGCATCCAGGAAAATCATTAAAATGGCAAAAAATGTATTTCTGGTCAGGGCGTACCTGTTTGGTATTAGATATCTTGGCATGTTGATCAGAGAGCGACCAGTCTGCCGCCAGCTCTGATAACAGATACACGGGTCACTGCCTCTACGGCCAGCTTGATCTGAATTTACCTCCATTCTCCCATCTTATCGGGGCAAAGATCTAGCTGCAGCCACAAATGGCTGGAAATCACGACCACTGTAATACAAGCTCATGTTAAATGTTCACAGGCTTAAGCTGCAATGTTCTTGTCACCAGTCCCTGGTAGGGTAGGACAGATTTATAGGAACATGTGATACCTTTTAATGTATCCGCCGCATATTTCTACACAGAGGGGGAATGAAAGCGGCACGCTACACAGACGCCTGTCAGGTTTTAAAGCCCTAATATAGCAATTAATGCTGGAAATCAGCAATTTATGTACCACTTTCAGACTCTTTTATGCACACCCTCTAGTTTATAACAGATGCATTGAGCTCCTAGGAGCTAACTTGGCCCTGGCCTGCTACCCCCTTCCACCAATAATTGCCAATATTGCCAACTATATTCTTCTTATTATTACAGAGGGCATGTAATACTCAGTATATGGAAACATCATTATGGCTTCCTTCTTCTTAAAGTAGAACTATGGCCTCCCATTAAACATACAGTATATGCACTACAGCCCTTAATTGTAAGGTCATATGTGCTTAGCTTTCCCTTAAGCCCCGTACACACGGGCTGAACGTCAAGAGACATCAGCTGGTTCAAAAAATAAATAAAAATGTCCGACATTTGGCCTGTGTGTATGCCAGCCGGTCCGACACAAGCCGACCAATGGCTGAGAGCGCTGAACAGCTCAGTGGGGGGGGGGGGTCGCTGTATTAATGTCAAATCGTTAGTACACCAGCTCCAACTGGAGCTGCCAGTTTTTTGTCATTCAACCCACTGGGTTGAACAAAAAAAAAAAATACTAGTGTGTACCAGGCTTTAGTCTCCCTGCCAAGTCTCACACATACCTGTTGATCACATCAGTAAATTTCACCTCATGCAGCTTTCTGTGGAGTGTCAGCTAATGTAAAATGCATCAGAGTTTTTTAATTTTGTTTTTTATTAAAGTTTTTTTTTTTTTAAAGTACACTATATACAACATTTTTTGTTTATGCTTGGTTGCTCTTGGCACTTCCCGGATTCCATGCGAGCCTTGGCGATGAACAGGACAACAACCTTCCTAGTCTTAGAAAAGCATAGCAGGACTGGTACAGAGATGGAGGTCAGAAGTGTTAAGTATCTGGAACTTGGAGATCTGGATGCCAAATACAGTTACAACTGTATCTCCAGCAATTACAGATCTATATAAAAATCAGGTGTGAAGATTTGGTGAGTGATTGTCCAAGTGTGGAGGATGGTGATTGTGATAGAAGCATGAGAGATGTATTGAAGTTTAGTCTAAGTGATGTTTTATATGATACATGCAAGAATTAATCTGTGGACTTTTATTCTTGTTTTAAACATTTTCTTTATGTGCTTTAGCACAGTCCTATAGAAAATATATAAAGGTACAGTATATCATTTGTATGATCAAATCGAATATTGTAACTTAATAAACTCCTCCTCCTGCACTGTAAAGTTTCTTAAATAAATTTATGTATTACGATATCTTGTTTGGCCATACAAGTGATACACTCTTAAATGAAAGACATTTTTTAGTAAGTCTAAAGCTCCCGGCAACCTACGTCACCTTATTTCTGAGTCCTTTAAAGAAGAGCTCCACCAAAATGCTTGTGGATTGGTGTACGATTCAATCCTAGCAGAAGGTATGGCGTTTCTTTATCTTGCTCCCTCTAATGGAATTTTAATAGTTGTAAAATGCACTCGCCAGGATTATTTAGAGGCATGGCTGAAAAGCCAGGCTTGGTCTTATATAGCTGTTTCTTGGTAGAAGTGCAGAGGGTGTGTGGGAATACTCTAATGCCGCGTACACATGATCGGACATTCCAACAAAACCATGCATTTATTTCCGACGGATGTTGACTCAAACTTGTCTTGCATACACACGGTCACACAAATGTTGTCGGAAACTCTGAATGTCAAGAACGTGGTGACGTACAACATGTACGTCGAGCTGAGAAAAATGAAGTTCGTGGAAGTACGTGCGTGGAATTCTGTGCGACGGAATTGTGTACACATGATCAGAATTTCCGAGAACAGATTTTGTTGTTGGAAAATTTGAGATCCAGCTCTCAAATTTTTGTTGTCGGAAATTCTGACAGCAAATGTCCGATGGAGCCTACACACGGTCGGAATTTCCGACAACAGGCTCACATCGAACATTTGTTGACGGAAATTCCAACCGTGTGTACGCGGCATTATGGTCACTGAGAGGAGACTGAGCAAAAGACTAAGGGCGCTTTCACACCAGGTGTGTCTGTTCCAATCAGCAGGGGATCTGTGAACAGTTCCTCTGTTGAACAGCCTCTCTGCTGATAGCCGAATGGTACACATAGTTTTGCACTTCCAGGCTTAACAGACCAACAATTGCACACAGAATAACAGAGCTTCTGTCAGATCCCTCTGAAAAATGGATCTATCAGTCTCTAAACCATGCCTCAAGCAATCCAAGTCAGATAAATACACTTTGGGTTAAGTTCTAGTTTAAGCTACTTGATTTCATATTCCTGCTGATTAACAAACAGCAATATATTTTCATAAACCTGAACATTTGTTTCTTCTAACGCATGTAGGCCTTTATTGTTTCCCATGCTCCCCTCAAGTTTTTACATTGCCCCAGATACATTTCAATGTAGATGTGGCATTTCATAGTATTTTACATTTTAATTTTATGGAAGTGAACAGAAGTGCAGAATGAGGAATGTATCTATATTCATTGATGCCATTTTATCAAACCACTGAAAGTCCAGCTTTCTCCCACCAAACAACAAATATCAACTAAGGTTCATTTAACAAGCATACCGCTGAGCCACTGCTCTCCCCTGTGGCCAGCTTAACTTGTTAAATGTCTCTGAGAAGCTTGAAACATCGTAACGCTTTGACTTTTGAAGGAACCTTACCCTGCAGCTGTTATTAACTAGACCTGGACTTGTGGACCTCCTCTGACTTATACCTCATGTTGGGAAATAGGTAAATTGGGAACATATGCTTCATACATTTTTTCCAAGCAATGCTGCTTAGCAGGAAACTGCAATAGTTAAGCAGACTACAGCTACTAGATTGTCATGGCACATAGTGGAAAATACATCATGAAATTTGGTCTTCCTATGTCCATGCAGAGGATTATAGTAACTGTGTAAGTCAAATTGTACTAAAGTGCACCTGAGGCTTCCTCTACTGGTAGTTCAAGTAAGTCAGTCACAAATGAAGTTAGAGTGCTGCAACTGTTGAACTTTTTCTAAAAATCCTAGCTGGCTGGCTGTTATGTTAACTTATTGGTTTTATTTTTTTCTGGAACAAGTATGCAAAAAACGAAAGACAGAGTAAAGGCAGGGGTCTTTACATCACCTGATTTCCCTACTAGTGGACTTTAATTTTATCACAGTTAAATCCTTGTACAGCAAAATATCAAAAGAGCATTCACAGTGTGCAATATTATTAAGCATAACCTTGGGTACAAAGAGCCCAAAAACACACGAGCCTCCACATCCTATTCTGCAAGGCCCTCACAGAAGACTCTAGAATCAATCTGACCAAACTTGGAAATGCTATACTTGAATTTGACCAGCTTCCCTCAAAAAACTTTCTGAAGTTTTAGGTGGAGTGGGGAAGGGCTAGAACATTTATCAAAGTTTTATTTCTGTTTGTGTCCCCGCTGGGGACATTTAACCACTCTAATGCCCCGTACACACGGTCGGACATTGATCGGACATTCCGACAACAAAATCCTAGGATTTTTTCTGACGGATGTTGGCTCAAACTTGTCTTGCATACACACGGTCAGACAAAGTTGTCGGAAAATCCGATCATTCTGAACGTTTCAGGGTAACAGCGGTGACGTAAAACACGTACGTCGGGACTATAAACGGGGCAGTACCCAATAGCTTTCATCTCTTTATTTATTCTGAGCATGCGTGGCACTTTGTGCGTCGGATTTGTGTACACACGATCAGAAATTCCGACAACGGATTTTGTTGTCGGAAAATTTTATAGCCTGCTCTCAAACTTTGTGTGTTGGAAAATACAATGGAAAATGTGTGATGGAGCCTACACACGGTCGGAATTTCCGACAACAAGGTCCTATCACACATTTTCCATCGGAAAATCCAACCGTGTGTACGGGGCATAACTGTCCTTTCAATTATTTTCACTGAAATAGAAAATTATGGAAAGTTTAACATTTTAAAGTTGTGCTCAGAAGAGGAATAGAGGGGACATTTTCAATGTTTTGAGGACAACTTTCATTCTGTAGAGATTTACTCTCACTTCCTGTTTGTCTCTATGACAGGAGGTGAAGGAAAGTCTCCCCAAAAAGACGCGAGATAACAAAAATAAATTGATAAATTATTAGATTTTAACCTGTTGCTACTATAGCCAAAACTGAAACAAAAAAGTGTTGGCCGCACAGATATTTTATAAGGCATAGGCATCTATTGCAGTATTGAGGCCTGATCCAGTCTTTTTGTAGTTGTGTAGAACATGGGGAAAGGTTACAGTTTGTCAGGTTTATATTACTATTTGTGTCTCTAAAGGAAAGATGAACCCTTACTTCACTGATGAGACAGAAAATGAGCGGTAACCTAAACCTAAAAACAAAACTGTAACATATTGAAGCTTACCAGCCCTTAGATGCAGTAGCTACATTCGTTTTCTTTTTTTCAGACTTTCTCTTTATTTCATTTGGTCTAGTGATTCTGCAAATAATACACTTCTTGTCCCTTCATGTCTACACTCATTTCTCCATTGTATCTATGAGGTGGGCATATCTGTCACACATAGGTTGGACTTATAATAATCCCTTAATGACATGGGACTAGTATTTTACACAAGAAATTTAAGGTTTCTTGTACTTCCGGTTCAGTTCACAGGAAGTGACAAGGACACTGCTTTTCTGGCAAAAGCAAAAGGTATTTTCTCTACTTGCTGAAAATTTTCTAACCCTGAATAATGAAGACAAATGCAGCCACTATATATAAGGTCTGGGTGATAAGACAGCTGCAATATGATTAAAAAGTTGTTTTTTGTTTTTGCTACGCTTTAAGTAGCACGGGGAAGAGTTTAAACCTCTAAGTCAGGGATATGCAATTAGTGGACCTCAAGCTGTTGCAGAACTACAAGTCCCATGAGGCATAGCAAGACTCTGCCAGCCACAAGCATGACACCCAGAGGCAGAGCATGATGGGACTTGTAGTTTTGCAATAGCTGGAGGTCGGCTAATTGCATATCCCTCCTCTAAGGATTTTATTTCAGTCTGTGCACCTACTGGGGACTGGTCACTTCCTTTTCTATGGCATTGTGTTTTCAGGCCAGGTAGGCAGTAAACTAAAAAGAAAAAGTTTTTCAATCCAAAAGAAAGAGTTTTACCTGAATTTGGGCTATAAACAAACTATAAGATTTTTCAAAATAGGATAAAATTGGCATACCTGGCAAAGGTTTGAACCTCTGTCAATGTTTTCTTACTGCCTGCGCCACCCCCAATCTGGTACAGTCCTTTCATTTCCTGTCCTGGTCCTCGTGAAGGGTGTCAAACAAAACAGGAAGTGAGGGTATATTAATTCTATCCAAAACAAAACCTAAAAAAATAAAAATTTGGCTGGAGTTGGGCTTTAAGCGGTTTTCCTGTCCAGCTGGCTAAAAAACTCTACAGCAGTTGAACAATGATGAACAGCTTCAATCACAAGTCCCTTCGGGCTGATTGTCTAGAAGTAGGTTTAACACTATCTGGTTTCAACCATTCAATGTATGCAAATGATTGGTGTGTGTTTGGATGACTTCTTAATCAATTTACACATGCAGGGTTTGCAAACTAAAAAATAACTAATGCCTTCTCCCCACGATAATCCAAGAACAAACAGGAATTTAAGCTGGGGCTGTTTAAATAACATCAGAAAAAATAAACTTTACTCCGGAGTTTTAGCGGAGGGATTAGAGGAACACAGCATTTCCTGACCTAAGCATTAATCAGACATAATAGCTCAACAGGAACCTCCAAGCGCTCCTGGGTCCTCCTAGCCTAACAGGTAGACACCATGCAGGCTGTCTGCTGTGTAATCACATGGTGTGCTGTAAACCGTAGGGATGATTTGAGAACCAAAGTACTTTTTAATGTCACCTGTGCAAACATGGGGACATTGACTAAACAGAGAAAACAAATTCAGGCAGATTATGTTTCCTTTCTCAATAAGCAATTACTATTCAGCACCAGCACGTTTTGTAGCAGGGCCTAACGAAGACAGACAGAACAACTGACTGACAGTTCAATTGACAGATGATGATTTTTTACTGTGCTTGTTTTTTACAATACTGGCCAAACATTTAATAAATTAAAGTGTTTTTTTATGTTTAACTCTGGCTCGTTTGTTTACACTCCCTTCTGGGTGATCTATGCGGATTCCAAAAACTTTGTCCTAACTTTTTCTGCTCTGAAGAAATAGCTGCTTTTTCACCATGTCCTTTGCAAACTATTTCTGAATGGTAAGGCCTGGGTCATTATAATCACCTGTTGAACTCTTATAGGGCGTACACACGGTTGGACTTTGTTCGGACATTCCGACAACAAAATCCTAGGATTTTTTCCGACGGATGTTGGCTCAAACTTGTTTTGTCTACACACGGTCGCACAAAGTTGTCGGAAAACTTGATCGTTCTAAACGCGGTGACGTAAAACACGTACGTCGGGACTATAAACGGGGCAGTGGCCAATAGCTTTCATCTCTTTATTTATTCTGAGCATGTGTGGCACTTTGTCCGTCGGATTTGTGTACACACGATCAGAATTTCCGAAAACGGATTTTGTTGTCGGAAAATTTTATCTCCTGCTCTCCAACTTTGTGTGTCGGAAAATCCGATGGAAAATGTCCGATGAAGCCCACACACGGTCGGAATTTCCAACAACACGCTCCAATCAGACATTTTCCATCGGAAAATCCGACTGTGTGTACGGGGCATTAGTGTTCTAATGGGGAAAAGCTGCAATGTTGGCATGGTGCCTGCAACCCCCACTTCTATCTTTAGTTCAGACTTCTGGGAAAATCAGTGAGCCAATCACAGGAAGCAGGAAATTACATATCTGGGGGTGTTGCACTCTCCAGTAAATCAACCCCATTGCCTAGCAATCTGACAGAGCATCACAGTTCCTCAAGTCCAATCTCTGCTTGGGAAAGAGACAATCCAATGCAGCATAATTAAATGGATTTAGGGATGTTAATATGTGACATTCAGGAGAAAAATATGAACGCACTCAGCTTTACCTAGCCCTGGAAGTCCAGTACAGCCTTTTATCGAATAGAAGAACTCTAAACATGTCAGAAAATATACTTCCCTGGCTTAGCTATGGGGGACTTAGAAAATATTGGGACCCCACCTACGGTAATAATTATACATAGCACTGGGGGATCAAAATGTAACACTGTAAAGACATTATGTGCTTAATAATAAGTATAGTTATTTTATATTTCGCTTATTGGATCCTTTTATGTGATTTTAGCAACTTTGAAGTAATGCTTGGTAACCTTTATGAATTTAAAAACGTAATTCATTTTTCATATAAAGACTAGGCCACCCACTCCTCACACCAGCCAATGATGAAAGGAATGTTGAAACCAAAGTGAGTTGGCAGCTCTGGCCTGGCATGGACTCCAGCAGGATAAATATTTTCCCTAATACAAAATATTTCTAATTTTTGTTATAGGGCGTCTCTGCGAGCCTCTGAGGTCTTCAGAAAGGCTGGCCCCTTCAGTTTTGCATTTGGTTTAATGAGGAACTTGGGGATGAATAAAAGGAGGAAAAGGCAAGCAGTAACCTAGTTTTATTTTATTGTTGATTAGGATTTTAGTGATTAAAGCATTATGGCTGCACAGGTTTAGAACCTTTATCAACTTTTTTTTATTGCTCTTAGTGTCCCAAATCTGGGAGATGTCCTTCAGTTTTTTATGAGCAACAGAATAATGTATAGACAGAAGAGGAAGTCAAAGGAACAACAGTATTTAAAACCTGGATGATGTCCTAATCCTTTCTAGCTCTAGCCAAAAGTATAGTTTTCGCTGGAGCTGGCCGTCTAGCCACAGAAGAAAACACATACATTTTGTTTGCACTGATTGCCCATGCAAACCCAAATATTACCTTGTAAAAGTAATGCCCGGTACACACGATCGGACTTTTCCGACAACAAAACCATGGATTTTTGTTCGAAGGATGTTGGCTCCAACCTGTCTTGCATACACACATCCACACAAATGTTGGCCAACAATTACGAACGTAGTGACGTACAAGACGTATGTGATATCTCCATTACGAACGCTAGTTTTATAAGACCGCTTCCGGCTCGTACTTGATTCCGAGCATGCGTGGACTTTTGTCCGACAGACTTGTGTACACACGATCGGAAACATCCGACAGCAAACATTTGTTGGTGGAAAATTTGAGAACCTGCTAGCCAACATTTGTTGGCGGAAAGTCCGACAACAAATGTCCGATGGAGCATACACACGGTCAGACTTTCTGCCAACAAGCTCACATCCAACATTTGTTGTTGGAAAATCCGATCGTGTGTATGGGGCATAACAGTGACATCATAGCTGTGCTGAATATGTCTGTGCAGAGAGCAGAACTGTGAGAGGGACTCAGCAGATCTGCCCCCTACAGGCTGCCTACAGTAAACTACAGGAGGGAGCGGATACAAGACCAGTCATTTTGCACAAAGTTACAAGCTCCTGCATGGAGGCAAAATACAGGATTTTTTCATGATGAATTACATCAAGAAAAACAAAGGACACCAAGACTGAAGTAGGGTCAGACTCTGTAGTTAAAGGCTTAGTTCACCTATTGTGATAATGTTTCATTTTACAGGTTGCAACATGAAACATGGTCACATTCCCTAACCCCTCATCCTCTCTACTTCCCTGAATTGCAGGGTGCGTCTCTCCGCAGATTTCTATTTGCATTTAAATTCTGTGGATAAAGCCACGCACATCCGCATCATCCATTCACAGAGCCCATCACGAAGGAGGGACTTACAGGATCTCAATAAAGCACAAATTAAGTGATGTCTCCTCCACTTGCAGTCCATTGATTACTTCCTCCAGCCCCATAACAGAAGGATGCATACCACTGTATGGACCCGGGGGTGTTATGTAAGCAGTGCAGAAGCATGCACATTGTACCCATGATCGCAGTTGCAATGCTCTGGAGGCTTCAATGCAAAAATGTAATACATACACTCCATGTGAGTGCATTCATTACATTTTTGCAAAAAGCAAACTATGCCTTTAAGCCAACATCCAACCATTTGGCAGTAAAATAGTATCTCTGCATATAAACCTGACAGCACACAGTCTCCAATAGTTTATTCCTGTTTTTAGTCTTTGCAAAAATAATTATGTGAAAAAAATGGTGTAGCCAATACTCGAGGGCTTCATCATTCATGCATGTCTGGGGCAGCATGATGTCTAAATACAGCCCAATGCAATAAACTACTAGCCCCGCACTTCCATATCTGAGAGCTGTTTAATGGATTTTTTTCATGCGGACTCAAAGGCCTTGTAAAAATAAAATACACAGAACACATAAAGTGTAACAGAACAGCAAGTCTCGAGCTGGCCGGCTGACTGAACACCTAGAAAAACACAACAATGTACACCTTCCAGGTGCAAATAGCTGCCAAGTCATTTTAATGGTGAGAGAATGACCTGTCATAACCAATGAGGGCCTTTCACTGCGACATGTGCCTGCACGCCGCTGACTGTGCTGATGCCAACACGAAGATTTCCACTTGTATGACTTCAAGGAGGCCAAAAGAAAAAGTGTCAGTGCTGAGGAACAATGTCAGGAGGAAGTGTAAGACATAAGCAGGCAGCTTTGTTCCAGGAGGACAGGTGTGTCTCCCGCGGTGTTAAACTGTAAACATTTAACAAGTCTTGTAGCCTGGCTGTCGGAATGCACACCTCTAGGCAATGCAGTGCAATCAGGCAGCTGAGAACAACTCTGTCCTGTAAAACATACACTTCCTACCACTGTTCACATATCTCACATGGATCATTTTAATCTTCCATGGCAAAGATTACAAGGAAATATCTAAAAGAAATAATCAGGTTTATTCCTGCCACCTGGTGGCTCAATCTGGCCTGCTGCAGTCACACTGCCACTCGCCGCGTCTCTTTATTGTCTCCGGTTTGAGAATCCATATTGATTTATATTAGGAGTAAGTGGGGGAAAAAAAATATACTTGAGATGCACTTAGAAGTCTAGCACAAAACATAATGTAGACATGACATGAATTTGGTGGCTATAGGAAATACTGAATATATTTCGCAAGAAGAAATCGCCTCTGGATGATGCATTGCATTTCTTTGTATGATGTATTATACTATATTTCACAAGCAGGCATGCCTATGTATTTGATCACTGTAAATGGTATGCCACATTCACATATTTCCATGTAAATGGAATGTACTAATGTTTTTGCATAAAAATGGAGTTCCCACAAAAGTATACATCTGCTCAAAACTTTTTTGCTTTGGATATATTTTTGGGTAGGGAGTGTAAAAATTCCTATATGTTTCTTTTATTTATTTATTTGCTGTCTGTGACCCATTGAGGAAATCTACCTTTATTTTTTATTGTGCAGACACAACAGGAAGTGAGAGGAAGTCTCTACAAAGTGAGGGGAAATACGCACAATTAAAGTGGAGTTCCACCCAAAAATGGAACTTCCACTTTTTGGATTCCCCCCCCCTCCGGTGTCACATTTGGCACTTTACAGGGGGGAGGAGGGAGCTGATATCTGTCTAATACAGGTATTCTCTACCACTTCCTGACATAGATTACCGCGGCGTTCACGGTGACCTACGCTACTTCCGGCGCCTACTCTGTCCTCCCCCGCTGTATTCTGGGAGACACACAGGTCCCAGAACACAGCAGGGACCAGTGAGGACATGCAGCGTGACTCGCGCATGCCCAGTAGGGAACCAGGAAGTGAAGCCGCACGGTGTATGTTGTTTTAAAAAAAAGTGTTCTAAATACCGAATTTCAGCTGTCTTCAGGCCGGTCACATGACTTGTGGAAGCTTTTCAGCTCCGATGGATTGCTTCTGCTGGAGGGGCCGTGATCTCCCTCTGACGTCAGCTGGGGAGATCACGTTGCCGCTCGTCTCCTCCGCAGAAGCCATTCATCGGAGCTGTAAAGCGGCCGCGAGTCATGTGACCGGCCTGAAGACAGCTAAAAAAACACACTTAGAACACTCATTTTTAAAAACAACATACACAGTGTGCTATGCCAGCCTCTAATAGAGGGGCTGGCAGTGACAAAGTTAAGTTTTTATTTTTACAATAATAGCGGCGGGGGGGGGGGTGGCGGGCCAGAGACAGACAGAGGGAGATGACAGGCAGGAAGGAGGGGGTGAGGGGGGAGAGAGGAGAGCAGAGAGCAGACAGCGTATGACGGAGGGACGCAATTTGACCATGGTGATCAGGGTGGAGCAGCCCTGGTTATCGTGTCCTGTTTAGAGAGTTTTTTACAGTTTAGAGGGGGGCAGATTACACAGCACAAACACTGTACTGTAGAATCTATTTTAAGGGACCAGGATCTGTATATTTTTTTTTGGGGGGGTTAACAAACGCTTTAATGGAAGAGGTGTCCCATTGGAAAAATCCCCAACTCATGTTTTTATGGCAGCTGTAAAATACTGGATTTCCCATTATTTTGTGACAAAGGCTATCAGGAAAAATAGAGAAGGTGAATCTCCCCAGCAGGAAGCGCAATAGTACAATTACGGTAATTATATTCAGAAGTAAAACATCACACACCCAAATCCTCATGTGTTTATGCAGAGAAAATTAATCATAGTCATTTCCTATGCCATAAAACGATTATGGAAAACCAAAGATGTTGGCAACCAAATGCAGATTAGTCCTCGATTTTGTGTTCCTGATAACTACATATGATTGTGAAAGTTGGACCACGAAAAAAGAAAACAGGAGGAAAACCAACATGTTTGAGATGTGTTCCTGTGTGTTCCAGGGACAGTAAAGCAAATGAATGAGACAATACTGGAACACATAAGACCTTGTTTCACAAGTAGCAAAATTACAAATTTAAAGCTGGCCATACATGGATCGAAATTCAGCTGGTTCAGTTGGGACAGGCCGAGATTCGATCCATGTATGGGCAGGCTGATTGTACCCAAGTCGATCTATCAATCAACTTGGGTACAATAAGCTTGTCAGATTTATTCTGCCAGCCGGGAAGGCTTCCTGAGCCCCCCCACCGGCAGAACACAATAGCGCTGCTGGATACATTTCCCCATCGACACTGACTGTGTTGATGGGGGAGTCAAGTGATTTTCTTTCCTTCTACCCATGGTGGAAGGACAGAAAACTGATTAATCTATGGGCTGCTTAAGACTTTCCCAATTCAAACATGTGATGCAATCCAATTCGCTGGAGAAGGCAATTATGTTTGACTGAGTTAGTGGCAAAAGGAGGGTATGACAGTAATGCCGCGTACACACGAGCGGACTTTACGGCAGACTTTGCACGGGATTTGGTTGGACAATTCGATTGTGTGTGGGCTCCAGCGGACTTTGTTTTCTCAAAAGTTGGACGGACTTAGATTTTAAACATGTTTTAAATTAATCCGTCGAAATCGTGTCCGGCCGAAAAGTCCGCCGTCTGTATGCTAGTTCGACGGACAAAAAGCCACGCTAGGGCAGCTGTTGGCTACTGGCTATGAACTTCCTTGTTTTAGTCCGGTCGTACGTCATCACGTACGAATTTGACGGACTTTGGTGGATTGTGTGTAGGCAAGTCCGTTCATTCAGAAAGTCCGTCGTAAAGTACGTTGAAAAGTCCGCCGGGCAAAGTCTGCCGTAAAGTCCGACCGTGTGTACGCCGCATTAGATACCATAAAAGCCAAAACCAGTCAGAACATGAAACGACCAAAAGAAGCAGTACAAGATGGGAAAATGTGTAGACACCTGGCCCATAGAATCACTTAGAGTTGGACACGACTAGGCGAATAACATCATCATTCTCCATGCCTAAATGGGTTGTTTACACCCTTAAGAATATTTAAATCCAATTCTGTAGTGACAACTTCCTGTTGGAGCGTAAACAGGTAAATATAGAAAGAACAACATACATGTAACACATAACCAGCAAAACACATTATGTTTATATTGTGAGGCAGTATCCAACAGGATTAAAGGAAAAGACTCATTTTGATAGGCTGCTATGAGTTGCCGGAGTTTGCGTGGCGTATAGGTGACAGATTCACTTTATGTGACCTCTAAGAAATAAAACATGTTTTTATTATGCCTATTAACAAAATAAATCTTAATGGGCAGCTCTGCAGAGTACAGCAAGCACCTTGATAACGAATAATGAAATCCCCTACTGCACCGGAATTAATTAATAGATTTACTTATGACAGGCAGCTCCATGATCCGTAAAATTGAATCATAATAAAGCTGTACTGAATGTAGGTTGATCTATAGTATGCAGCCATGGCACGATGATGCAGTTAATATAATGACACAGTGACATTGTGCTGAAGCTGTCAATAGTCCCGGGATGGATTGACACGTCCTGACTGAGAGAATGTTTTCAGCAGTAAATCTGTTCGTAGGAGTTTGATTCTTTGTAAAGGTCTCAAAATGACACAAGCAAAGTGACTGCCTTAAGTGCCTGTCTCAAGCTTCACAGACAAGAATAAGCATAAGTGACTTCATTCCGGGACAGTTTAATTGACACGTAACTGACGGAACATTTCTTGCATGACAAATAGACTGTCCACATGAAAATGATAAATGAAAACCACTTTATTAAAGGGAGTTGAAACATTTTTGATAGAGGTGGAAGGGTTAGAACTTCTTCAAAAACTTTATAAACCTGTCATGTATTTCTGACTTTTTTTGTGTAATAACATAGAGCCTATATCTCCTGAATCTCCTAGCCTTAATGTACATGTAGATTCCAACAAGATGACATTCATGCCCTGTACACACGACCGGTTTTGCCGTCGGAATAAACTCTGAAGGTTTTTCCAACGGAGTTCCGACCGAATTCCGCTCAAGCTGTCTTGCATACACACGGTCACACCAACACGTATGACGGGACTAGAAAACGGAAGTTCAATAGCCAGTAGCCAATAGCTTCCATCTCGTACTTGCTTCAGAGCATGCGTCATTTTTGGTGCGTCGGAACAGCATACAGACAAGCGTTTTTTCCGATAGTAATTTGTTCCGTCTGAAAAATATAGAACATGTTCTCTAAGTCCGTCTGAATTTTCGACAGAAAAAGTCCGATGGGGCATACACACGGTCGGAATATACGATGAAAAGCAACCATCTAACTCTTTCTGTCGGAAATTCCGCTCGTGTGTACGCGGCATCATGGGTTGGTTTACTAAAACTGGAGCATGCAAAATCTCAGTTTGCTAAAGCGCTCTCTATCATTAACATCTGCTTTTTTTTATATAAAATATTGTTTTCACCATTTTTTTTATCCCAGTGCTGCTGATCTGCTTCAGCCTTATTCAACCACTTCCTGTGGACATGGCTCCATTGTTGGCTGCATATCATCCCTTTGTACCAGTTTACTGATAGTGACAACAGCTGACCATTCCTTCGCAATGTGTCACCACTAAGAGCCCTTTCACACTGCTAGCGCAGCCTCGTTAGCGGTAAAGCGCCACTAGTTTTAGCGGCGCTGTGCGGGCGGGAGCGGGGAGCTTTTAACCCAACAAGGTTAACAAGGGGTTAAAAGTTCCCGCAAAGCGCCGCTGCCGAATCACTTTGCAGGCGCTTCAGCAGCGCTACCCATTGATTTCAATGGCAGGGCCGGTTTAGGAGCGGTGTATACACCACTCCCGCACCGCCCCAAAGATGCTGCTTGCAGGACTTTTTTTCGGTCCTGCAAGCGCACCGCCCCCAGTGTGCAAGCACTCAGACTTGCACACTGGGGAGGCTTGAGAGGAGCTTTTGAGGCGCTTTACAGACACTATTTTTAGCACTAAAATGCCTGAAAAATGCATTTAGTGTGAAAAGGGTCTAAATGAAGTCATAATCAAGGGAGCTTGTGAAAGTTGACAGTGCAAGAGTACAATTGGGAGACAGTTGTCACCCATAAACTGAAGTGCCTAAACAGAGGCCTTCAGGACAGCATTTACTTAGTTTTTTTTAGTTTTTTTTTTCAATGGAAGCAGCATATTTAAAGTTTGAACATTACTTTCGAAATGACATTGGCATGCTAAAGCACACAGGGAGCCAGTTCCTAGCAATTAGTAAGGCAGAGTTGCTTTAGGCGGGGAAGCAAAGGGAGATAGTCCTTCATACCTTTCCCATTACTAGGTTGGGAATGTTTTCTTTTTTAGTTTGTTGCTACATTTGTAGCATTGGGAATGAAGGATACTTGTGTTCTATTTAGGAATGAGTTAAAACATAATTTTAGAGTGCTTAATGGATTTGGTAGCAAATTACATGGCTAACATTTTTCTCTTAAGTAGCCTTTCCAGGTGGGTGGGCCCCTGACAGTGCCATATATCTATAATGAAGATCTCACTCTCCACAAAAGACAAGGGGTATAGTGTATGGAAATTAAGCTGCTGGTGCCACTGGGGATAAGTAGCTCTTGCAGTAAGAGTGGTAGTTAGTAAGAGCACTGGAACAGGAAATGGGTGTATCCACTCAGGCTAGACAACGGGTAGCTGGTGTTTGGAACAGTTGTTTGGGTTCACGGTACAACAACCTCCCCCCTTCCTATCCCAGTTTTTAAGGAGTTAGGTGTCACTAATTTTATCAGTTATATAGTGTTGCAGTATTGTTGTTGAATAATTGTTTGAATGATATTGGTTAATGTTATTTTTACTGAGTATGTTCTGATTGATTGTAATAAATTGTACATGACTGTGGCCATTCATTCTAATATTTCATATAAAGGGTTTGGTATTTAAAACATCAGTGTTTGTGTTTTTATTTCTAGTTTGGGGAGTGGGGGTAACTTGGTCTTGTCAAGGGTTAGAACCTCCATTTTTGTGTTTCTGTCCCACACGTCCTCATTCTTGATCCTGGTGTCCCAAGGATAAAACATCTCCCCAAAGGAACCACTTCCTATCCAAATCTATCCAAACCTAAAAAAAGCCTTGGTTGGTGTTAGTCTTAACCATTTTACAATATGTCTGTGTCAGTTGGCAAGGAACACACCAGTGGAAGCTCATATTTTGCTGGCTTAGATCTGCTCAGCGGTTGATATGGAGGAAGTAAAATTCACATGATGTAATAACATGTAATTTTTTTAAAATGTTTTAATTAGGTTATGGTATGTAGACAGCTTAGTACTAGCTGCTTACATGTGTCCAGATCGGGGCAATGTTTATACTGTAAACTAAGTAGTTTTGTCCTCCTCATCCTCCGTTCACATTCAGATTTCAGCAATCAAAATGACAATTCTTTTCTCCCAAGATTTTGTCCAAGGGGAAAGCCACACCTCAGAAACTGACAGAATTGTGCAGGGGAGTTATGAGAAGAGCAAGTAACAATGGTTTTGTTAGGGCTTGTGTGAAAAGTCAGCTCTGTCCAGTCACAAAACTGATCCTGCATAACTTCAATAACATGTTCCCTAAACCAACCATTCATTGTCCTTGTGTTATACCTCTGTACTATACTCACCTTGTTCCTGACTGTAAATATGAAAAGAACTAACAGATCTATCACAACATACTGCAGTACTACTAAACTTTAACATGAAATTTTAAAAAAGCCATTCAAAGTTTTTAGATCTGCAGTTTTTATTCAAATACCTAGTGGTCCTCCTAAGGTTCTTGCTCCTGCCCTTCCTGTTAAGGGTGACAACTCTTTTTCCCTCTCCCAGTTATGCTCCTGCTTTGCTTTGTTACCCTGTCACACAGGCATCCGAGAGACTACACATGATGGTTACAAGTGCAACACACAGTACTCAGGCATGGTTCACTGTTGTCACCACCTGGAAACCAGCTCTGAGAAATACCATGAAGTAATCACTGGAGTGCATGTAAGCAGGAAGTGGGTGCAAAGAGACTGCAGAGCACTCATATGCATAAAACAAGTAAAAGAAGGCGCAATACCATATACCTTGTATACTGTAGCCTATACGCACAAAGGCAGGGTCCATACAAACATATATATAAGCTGTATATGTAAGTATAAAAAGAGTCTTTCAAGGCAGCCACCGAAAGGAACCAAAGCCAGATCCAATGTACTAAGATAAAAACAAGGAAAAGGGGGCGCCACTGAATATATATCAAATAAAATTTATTATTAAAAATAGCATCCACTCACATGTGGGACTGGAGAGTAGATCACAGGTACATCTCGTGGCACACAATGGAGGGAAGGACTACAAATGTCAGCAAGTCCAATAGCACTGGCATCACTCTGATGGGCTAAAGATGAGCTGCGCTGAGTCAGACGTAGTTGATGGGCACACCACGGACAGGAGGGCAGAAGAGCCGTATGAAGTAGTGTGGGTTCCTGGAGTGGAGGATATGAGGGCGTCCAGCCCGTTGCTGTCAGTGTAAACCGAAAGTCCCAGCAGATCGTCCGGCATCCGTGATGATATGGAGAGCACGGCCGTGTGATCGGAGCCAAAGCGAGGCTAGGATCGCAAACACTGTGGCGCCGGGTTGTGACGTCACTCCTGTGCGACGCGTTTCCGAGATAGCTCGCTATCGATAGAGAGGATAGCGGCACTCCTTTGTCAAGCATCACTCATATGCAACACAGCTTAAAAAAAAAAAAAAAAAAAACACTGGAAACAAGTATTTTATTTAAAATAAAAAAAAATAAAATTAATAAAAAAATGTTGAAAAAAAAATATCAGACCGAGAGTACAGGGTTATGCAATATTGCACACGATCGGAATTTCCGCCAACGGATTTTGTTGTCGGAAAATTTTATCTCCTGCTCTCCAACTTTGTGTGTCGGAAAATCCGATGGAAAATGTAAGATGGAGCGTGTTGTCGGAAATTCCGACCGTGTGTGGGCTCCATCGGACATTTTCCATCGGATTTTCCGACACACAAAGTTGGAGAGCAGGAGATAAAATTTTCCGACAAAATCCGTTGTCGGAAATTCCGATCGTGTGTACACAAATCCGACGGACAAAGTGCCACGCATGCTTAGAATAAATAAAGAGATGAAAGCTATTGACCACTGCCCCGTTTATAGTCCCGACGTACGTGTTTTACGTCACCGCGTTCAGAACGATCGGATTTTCCGACAACTTTGTGTGACCGTGTGTATGCAAGACAAGTTTGAGCCAACATCCGTCGGAAAAAATCCTAGGATTTTGTTGTCGGAATGTCCGAACAAAGTCCGACCGTGTGTACGGGGCATAACGCTTCTTCCTCAAGAGAAAGATAAGACAATTGCACTCTTTATGGGAATAACATGCCCCATTCTGCTATACAAGCTCTCAGGCAAATTAATGATTGGCACCAAAGACTTCCTTCACAGTTTAGAAGTAGCAAATCTTTTTTTTTTTTCCCAAAAGCTCATCCCACATCCCAACCCTACACCAAGTAACCAATAGTGAGCCAAAGAGTGTGGAGTATATAGCCAATTACCGGCCAACTTGAGAGAGGACCTGATGGGGAGCTATAGTCCGTAGTCTATCAAATCATCAGTGACAGCAGTGGGAAATAGGCGGTGCATTCTGCTGTGGCCTGCATATTGCTTGCAACATTTGGATCAGGAAATATAAATTAATGTACTAAGTCATTTGGCTCTATACACCTTTCAATCGAGGCATCGGGCGGGGGAGTGCTTGGCGGGAGCCTAAAACATATGCTGAGCTCCTCCTTTCAACTCCCTGGTGAACTTTTCACTTCATAGCATTTAATACTTTATAAAATGTATTACATTAAAAAAAATAAATAAACAAGAGCTATAAATTCTATCTGCAGAACGCTGAATGAAAAGTCTATGAAAGATGAGATGGAACGTTTTAAAACCGGTGCACCGCTATAATTCAAAATGGCGTATAAAATGAATTTATCTGCAAACCATTATTTGACCCCGGTCATGGAAATGAATGAGAAACCTTAAAACTTTTGCCAAAAAATGATTAATAACCAACGGAACGTACAAGCTTTCCCACACAGACTTGCTTTGCAAAATAGGCCTTCCTTTGGCAATAAACATGATGCATTACATAAGCATATGTGATATGCCGAAAGGTTTATACAACTGCACATGTCGGCACTAATCATATATGGACATTAGGAATGTCCTATTTTAATTACACAATGACTGATCCCATCTCAACAGCTGAATGAGAACAGGATTTCCTTTGTTAGCGGCCACCATCTTAGACTTTCTTCACATAAGATGGTGGAACAATAGAAATTACTGTGAATAGGGGCATGCAAAACACAGTTAAAGCAATACTTTATCAATTGCTGTCTGCTACATTGTATGGTTGGAGGTTAGCTATAATTAACCAAAGTATTTAGCTATCAAACAGAGCTCCTATAAAGCCTTGCAGATCTGACTGTGGACCCCTCGCTGCACCTCAGAACAGTTACTGTGCTTTATACCAATATTTCTTTTCTATGATTAATATAATGAGCCCTGAGATTTGGAGAAGTGCCCAAGCCCGCTAGCATTTTGATACACAAGGACCATTAAACCTAAAAAACAGGTTGATGCACTATGAAAGACATATGGAAACGTTTATAAACCCCCCCACCCCCAATTTCCTTGGATGCATTGGAACTTACCAAGCTAAAGCAGTAGCGTAGATAAAGCCTTCTGTGTGCCAAAGTAAAATGTAAGCTGGGCACCTTTCAAGGCTTTAACACTTTAAAGGAAAATTCTGAAAAAGTATTTAAAGTCTTCCTTCCCTCCACAAAGCCAAAAATCTCTAGAAAGCTCAATCCTGACCCTCTTCATACTTACTTTCACCCGTTCTTTGGGCCTCAAGGCCCCTTCCCACCTATACAGTGTGAATGCACAGCAAGCCTCATTGAACACACTAGTGCATTGTGGTGGCATTCATTTTTAATGGAATCCCGACGCACTAATGCAAAGCACCTGCACTGAAGAAAACTGCAAGATAGCGCACTACTGTGTGTTGTGGCTAATTTTTTGGACCGTTCCATTGCAATGGCTCATTTAAATCAATCAGCTGCCTAAGCACAACATGCATTAATGTGACATACCAGAATGAAAAGGTGTAAAGGGGACCTATCTAAGCACTTTGTTAGTGACAGAGCTTTCACAGACTTAAAGTGTTTGTTACCCCAACACATCATATTCCTGATATGTGCCTGCTGAACCATGTACTTGTATGAAAAGTATCCTGTTTTTTTGTATTGCTTCCTTTGTGTGAAATCCCTGGTGTTCCTTCTAGTCCCCTTGCTTTCCTATTAAAAACTGACCACACTAAGCAGGAGAGCACACAGTGGCCACTTCTCTAGCTGTGCTGGGAACTCAATGTACTCTCCTCTATTGATCAGACTTGTCCTGACACGCCACGCTGCACAGGGAGGTGCGGTGAGGTCAGTGGATGGTGAGGCACTGGTGGCTAGTATCAGAGCCAGACACACACAGGTTACATACACCGCGATCGTTAGAGCGAGAGCAATAATTCCAGCATTAGACCTCCTCTGTAACTCTAAACATGTAACCTGTAAAAAAATTGGAGATTTTTAAGTACTGAAGTTTGGCGCCATTCCACAAGTGTGCGCAATTTTAAAGCGTGACATGTTAGGTATTTATTTACGCGGCATAACATCATCTATTATAGTATACAAAAACATCAGGATAACTTTTTTTTTTTTATTCTTTATTCATAAAAAGTTGCAATGACCATCCATTTATTCCCTAGGGTGTCTGCTAAACCAATATATATATAATGTTTGGGTGTTCTGAGTAATTTTCTAGCAAAACAATCATGATTTTTACATGTAGGAGAGAAGTGTCAGAATTGGCCTGGGTGGCAAGGGGTTAATTACCATAAGTAATATACAAATAATTATTATATATTATTTTTAAAGGTAATTTACTATATTTTCAAAAACTGTACTCAAGCAGGTGCCTTAACGGACAAATTACTGAAGTTTGGAGTTATAACTTCAAACCAGTAATTTCACAGTAAATCGATAAATAATAAATTATTATTTTAAAAAAAAGCAAAAATGCGTTTTTTTTTGTTTGGGGGGGGGGGGGTTCCTTGTTTGTGATTGGGTATTCTTTGTAAAGCGAAGCCTCCTCATTTACTAAGCTCTGGAGCAACTGCACTTGCAAAGTGCAGAGTCTATTTCCCTTTAGTAAGTCAACCCAATGACATTTTTCAAAAAAAACAAAAAAACCCCCCAAAAAACAAAAAAGGTAAACCACGCAATTCATTGTAAAAACACATCACATCACCCCTACACAATGCACACCAGTGGGCGCATATTATACATCATTGGTGTGAATGGGCCCTACATGGGCAAAGTGACACTGTCATCATATGGTAACCATTTCATCAAACGCTGGATTTTATCATATAATACTATGTCAAGAATTACTATTTATGATCTTATTCCCCACAACAACCAAACAGATTCTCCTTTTCCTTTTTGAGGCTGAAAAATTAACAGTTGGAAGACACAGGTTACTGTAAACAAAAAAAAAGACAAGGCCTGATACTGATAACTATATTTACTTAATTAACCACTTGCCGACCAGCCGCCGCAGCTGCAGCAGAATGCCACGGCTGGGCGAAACCATGTTATCTAATGTCGCTTCGCCCTGTGGCCACTAGGGGTGCGTGCACGCACCCCCTGCTCGCCCACGGACCCGATGCGAGTGCCTGGCGGTCGCAATCACCGCCGGGCTCCCGCGATCGCTCTGGGCACACCAAGAACTGGGATCTGTGTGTGTAAACACAGTTTTCGATTCTCTGAGAGGAGAAGAGACAGATCGTCTGTTCATACAGAGTATGAACAGCGATCTGTCATCTCCCCTACACAGTCCCCATCCCCCTTTAGTTAGAATCACTCCCTAGGGAACACAATTAACCCCTTGATCGCCCCCTAGTGTTAACCCCTTCCCTGCCAGTGTCATTTATACAGTAATCAATGCATTTTTATAGCACTGATCGCTGTACAAATGCCAATGGTCCCAAAAATGTGTCAAAATTGTCCGATGTGTCCGCCATAATGTCGCAGTCCTGATAAAAAATAATCGCAGATCGCCGCCATTACTAGTAAAAAATAAAATTAATAACAAAAATGCCATAAAACTATCTCCTATTTTGTAGACGCTATAACTTTTGCGCAAACCAATCAATATACACTTATTGCGATTTTTTTTACCAAAAATATGTAGAAGAATACATATCGGCCTAAACTGAGGAAAACAAAAAATTTTTTTTTATATATTTTTGGGGGATATTTATTATAGCAAAAAGTAAAAAATGTTGTGTTTTTTTCAAGATTGTCTCTCTTTTTTTGTTTATAGCGCAAAAAATAAAAATCGCAGAGGTGATCAAATACCACCAAAAGGAAGCTCTATTTCTGGGGAAAAAAAGGACGTCAATTTTGTTTGGGTGCAACATCGCAAAACCGCACAATTGTCAGTTAAAGCGACGCAGTGCCGAATCGCAAAAAGTGCTCAGGTCAGGAAGGGGGTAAAATCTTCTGGGGCTGAAGCGGTTAAGATGTATTAGGGGACTGGTGTGGAAAATTAGGTCTTCATCTTAAGCATAATTTATTTAGTAAATATAAAACGTTGCTTTCAATTAAATGAAAGAATTTTCCACATGAGACTTGAATTTTCATCTAGTAAAGCCGGTACCACACTTGAGAAGAGCGCAGCTCAGTCCAGACTGCCAGCCTTCATGGTCTACTGAGCACGTGGAAATCAATCCAAGGTGCCGCTCTGTTGCAGGCCTGTGTTTTGCTTTTGTGCAAATGTTGCACCTGCACATTATCTTTGAGGAGCCCTGTAGATCAAGTGTTTCTGTGACTGGAACTAGTCATCTGTGTCTGTCTCACAGCACCCTCTTTCACAGCACTCTTCCCTTTTCCAGTTAATTAAGAAACCACCCAAAAAAAATAAAAAAATAATCATTCAGTGATAAGCACATAATGCTAACAATAGGGAGCCTCTTCAATATTTAGGCTGCAAAACACTCTGGTGGAATAACCAAGTGCATTGCCAGTATACTAGCTATGTGCTTCCATTACTTTTATTAGGATCAGTGGTGAGCCGCAACCCATCACCACCAATCACATTTCTCTATTTTATCCACACTTATAAAAGCTGATTCTTGATTGGAATGTAAAACATACTTATGTAAAATGTATATTTATGTAAAAAGTACCAATTTCTTATAGAAGAATGCCATTCAGCAATCGTGGGCAAACAGAAAAAAGAAAAAGTGAAAAAATTCCTTTTCAGATTCCTAGCCTGTAAACACATGGGATTCCTCATTTCATTTGTAGTAAATCGTACTGTATTTTAATAGGATTCAGTGCAGTCAGCAGCACACAAAAAAGGAGAGATTGATATTGTATTTTCCAAACAGTGATTGACAACCTGGCCGTCATTTTGGGTGGCCCCACTCGCACCCTGGCCACTATGCCCCCCAGGAAGGCAGGGGCTTGGAGGCCTTACCGTGAGGAGGAAGATGACACAGAGGAAGATACAATGGTGGGCTGCTGCTCCTCGCTCCAGGAGGATCCGAGAAGAGTCGGGGCTTCTCCTCGCGGCCGAACAGGAAGTGGGTCCTGGGGACCCGGTTGGCCTGGGAGTCAAACAACTGGGTGGGCTCAGGGCGCAATGCTCTGTGCCCCGAGCCTACTTTTTTTTCAAACCAGAGCATCAGGCTCTAATCATGTGCTTCATACCCCCCTATGAAAATCCATGCGCCTGGCATGTAGATTAGGGGCTGGGCGCATGGATTGGGGGGGTGGCACCCCTGCGTCCCTTATGGACAGGCCGCCACTGCTGGCCATAAAAATGTACAATGAAAAAATTAAACAGGCACAAGCTCTGTTGAGAAAGCATGTCTATGGTCAAACTGTAGAATCATATACAGTGGAACCTCGGATTGCGAGTAATGTGGTTTACGAGTGTTTCGTAATACGAGCTATTTCTTTTAAATATTCTGACTCGCTTTCTGAGCATTGTCTCACAAGACGAGCAGGATTAAAGCCTCTGGGGTGTGCAGTACCGCATTTGGCCAGAGGTGAGGGGGCGCCAGTGATGCTCGGAGAAACTCGGAAACGCTCGGAGACACTCGGAAACACTCCATTCCCCTGTGTCGTCGAGCTTCTCCGAGGGTCTCTGAACGATCCTTGGATCTTAGTTTTTAATAATGGAGACTCAGCATCATATGTGGATGTTACCTAGGCCAGTCAGTTGGAGAAAGGCCACTTGTATTCGTGATTAGTGGAAAGAGTGGCAGTCAGAATGTCACCCTTGCAGACAGCTGAAAAGAGCATGGATGTCCTGAAAATGGCTCTGCCAAGTAGCATTGACCACAAAACTATGCAGGCATGTCAATAACCATTAAAGGAGAGTTCAATCAATCAGCTCAAGGAACTCCTAGCAACCTCTGGAGAAACCCTAATTCAGAATGGCTGATATAGGGTTTTGTCATTTTCAAATCAGATTAATGCATAATATAGCACATTCAGTGTTTAACACTACTAAAAAGGAAGCATAACCTGTATATGTAACAAGCAAGCATGGCTGCCCCATGTACATGTATATTTACAAAAAACTGAAAAAAGGTTTATAAAACAGTGAGTCAGTATTTAGCACACTTATTTATTTATTATAAGAGCCTCCATTTCCAGTCGATGCCTCTTACGGGGAAACGCGTCGGGGGGAGCCGCATTCTGTGATGTCACCACATATCAGCTTGCAGACGAAGGCCGCGGCTGTGTGTTTTTATTTGCCTTCTAACGTTTTTTTCACATGTAATTGCAATGGATACTTTTTTTAATAAATGCCCCATCAAAGGTACTGCACCATGAAATCTCTTCCTTCTATCACCACTTATGCGTAAGAGAATCCATAGAGGGATGTCTGCATAAACATCGAGGATATTTGAAAGATTTACCGAGTGGAGCAATTTGCTTACCAGGAAGGAGCATGCTCACAGGAGCCAGAGGAGTGGAATATCCCTGCTGGCTGATCATTGTTTGAGCGAGTAAGAGTCTTGTGAATCACATTTTACTTTCAAGAGCACTTCCTATTGGACCTTTTCATGAACCTTTTTTTCCTTATATTTTGTATCACATTTTTTGGACTTATGGTTGATTTAAATATATTTTGAGATTTTTGCATTTTGTGCCATATAAGTTTTTTAGGTTGCGCACTTATTTAATTTTTACACTTATTTTATATATCTTTGTCCCTTTAGAAGAAAAATTGAGAACAAAATTTTAAAGTTACAAAAAATTATCTTTGTTTAAATAATAATGACAATAATGAATACTCATTAACAAAAATGGCAACAAGATGGCAATATTGCTCAATAATCACATAGACTGGCTAAAGCAATTTCCTTCTTTTTCCTCTGGTCTCCTTTTGTTAGAAGCCATTGTTGGTTGATTATGACTCGGGATGCCACTTACTGATTGAGCAGTGCTTATGTCAGCTGCTAGAGTTCCAGCCTAGCCGTTACCGCCTCTACTAATCACACACCACAGGATTATCCTTTCGTAGCCAGCTAGAAGACAACAGCCCAGTTAAGTCTATTTGACACAGTCCTGTGTCTATTGTCTAGTGTGTAGTTCTAGGTTAAGAGCAAAGAGCATTCATTCATTGAAGTGTGTGAATGCAGAGTGTGTCAGTCTGATGCCTTAATAAAGTGTTCGTGTTTTTTCAAACGCAGATGGATGACAATAAGTTTGCCTTGCCAGGGCAGAGTTTTCCTTTGACTGGTAGGTAAGTATGTTTAAGCCATGGTGGTCACCCGCAGACATTGAGGGCAGCCATTTTGCTTATGAGGTCAGTAATTTCCAGGATACTATTGGATATACAAGTCAAGTCCACAAAGTGGTGACTACCAGATTCATGGACACTCATGTGGAAACAAACTGTAGAATGGCACAATCACAACAAATGCCATAATATGGTCTCACATAGAGACAATAAATGATACAATGGTGTCACATAGACAGATATCGTCATCACAAGATGCAGAGATCATAGAAGATGGTAGTCTTTTTACACTTAACAATTTTGTGTAATCCCCCTTTGTTACTTCTGCACAACTCTGAGGGCTGAACCGTCTGATCAGTTGTTTGTGATAGATTGGTGCTGAATATTTTTCGGCACTTGGCCCCTTCATACTCAAGCACACTATTTATGTGTGCATGTTTGACACACAATTGACATGTTCCTTGTTCATTTTAAGTGGGCCCTCGAATGATCCACAGGCCAAAAACATAGAAGCCTTTTTGTTTTCCAGTGCAACCTATTACATCTTGGTGTACCGCTCAGGCTCTGTCGCTTTGCGGTGTGTGGGGATCCTTTGCATCCGCTGCTAGGAGAGCCGGCATGGGATGGAGCTCATCACAGCTCCTGCTATGACTCAAACAAGGAAAAGGGGATGATCCCTGTAGCCGCACACCCCTGTGGTCCTATGGTCAGTATGAGAGTGGCAACCTCAGCCTGGATTCCAGCCAGGCCACGCCCCCAACTTGTTTTGCTCCCCTGCCCGTAGCTTAATTATGAGGACCCCATTAATAAGCTCTGGGACGGTGCAAACCGGGTTGGGGACGTGGCCTAGTTGGAGTCCAGGCTAAGGTTGCCACTCTCATACTGACCATAGGACCACAGGGGTGTGTGGCTACAGGGATCACCCCCTTTTCCTTATTTTTTCCAGTGCCTGCAATATGTTCAATATTCCCTGTTGAGGTTGCTGGGGGGGCAGATGCATTTGTTGAGTTTATTTACGCTCATTGAGGTTAATTTACTAAAGGCAAATAGACTTCAAGGGCAGTTGCTCCAAAGCTTAGTAAATGAGGTAAGGCTTCACTTTGCAAAGAGTACCCAATCACGTGCAAGGAAGATAAAAGAAACTGCATTTTTGCTTTCACATGATTGGAAGATGGAAGTCAGCAGAGCTTCTGCTCATTTACTAAGCTTTGGAGCAACTGCAAAGTGCACAGTCTTTTTTCCTTTAGTAAATCAACCCCATTATGATACAGATGAAAAGGAATTGTAACACACTGCAACATGAATACACAGAGCATTGGTGCGCCACATGATGACACTTTTTAAAGTGTCACTAAACCTACATCATAAAAAAACTGGTGTATTTCATGGTGTTCATACTCAGTCACTATGAGATTCGTTTTCTGTATTCTACAAAGAATCTGGTTGATCCTGCTGCTCTCTATGTCCACTTTCTGCTTATGTCTCCAATTCCACTAGGGATTTTGCAGCTGTGGTGACAACTTTGCACATGCTCAGTTTTCAGCGAGTTTCTATGCTGAGCGTTTCCTCCTTATCATATCTGAGCAGCCCATGTGACCAAAGAGTCACACATGTGGGCGTATACACAGTGGTAAATTACAGCGCACTCCCTCCCTCCTCCTCCATGGCCACATTGGGGGCGGGATATTACAAGTAGATTGATGGTGGCTTCACCTCCCTGTTATTCTAAGATACAGGCTGGAGGGGTGTGACACAGCCTATGACTGGCAGAAATTCACCCACACCATGTTATTTTCACAAAATAATAAAGATTTGATTTCAAATATATATTTGTATGCCAATGGAAAAGTTTATTGATCATATTTATTTTTACTGTTTTCCAAAAGCAGTTTTTTTTTTAACATGTGACCAGTAGCAGAGTGCTAGAGGCTCCTCCTGCTTATGTTTCCCTGCAGACAGGCTGGGAGAGAGCTGGGTCATGTGACAGCTGTATATCAATTAGGAAAAAAGGTACTTAGATCTTTTTTTTTATTATTAATATAAATACAGTGCCATCATCCACATACAGAAAGAGAAGGGACAATGTAAAATTAAACTGTGTGGGTTTAGTATCACTTTAAAGCTTGCATTAATGTGTGTGTATACAGCTTTAGGGTTGGGGAAACTGCGGAGATAGGGGACTGCTTCAATATTGGGGACTCTTTACAGATTAGGTACACACTTGTGAAATTTGCTGTTATGGGCACCAAAAGTCCAGTGCAGCAAACTACCACCCCTAGGCCCCCAGTGCTGAAAACCAATGTATCCTAGAAGTGTTTCATGAAAGTACGCCTATTTTCACAAATACCATGATTTTATTTAGACTGCAGTATGCTGACATTCCAATGAGAAAATAAAAATAAACAGAAAGGTTATGGATCCTCTTCCAGGAACGCCAGAAAAGAATTCATTGTATGTTGACACTCAAAGTAGAATGAAAGACTTTAAAATAAACCATCTTTTAAATGCTGCCTACTGCTCATATATGCTGTGTACAGTATCTAATAAATATCAGTGCAAAGTACTTTTTCTTTTGCAACTTTTTCCAAGCAGCAATGTGAATGCCAATCTCTGCCAATTGCATAGCTCCCAACTGTCCCTGATTTGGAGGGACTGTCCCTGATTTGGAACAAAGTCCCTCTTTCCTCCTCATTTGTCCCTCATTTTGGCCTGATCTATATAATTTTATTTAAAATGCAATATTTTTCTTTCAAAAAATGTTTCCCAGTGCTAAACTTTTCATCCAGTTTCTAAATAGTTGCATTTGTAAACTTCAAAAGCCAGTATAAATGAATAGTAATGGTAAAAAAAAGCACTTGTGAATTTAACTAATAATGTTTTTTTGTATACTTCTCCTTTATGGGGGCGTGACCTATGCCTACATACATTTGCTAATAGGTGTCTCTCGTTCCCATCTCAAAAAGTTGGGAGGAATGCAATAGTGTGTGACTGAGCAGCTGAAGAGCAGTACTCTCCCACTGCCAACAATGCCTTAGAGCTATAGACATCGGCGGGATGACATCACTGCTCTAAGGATTCAGTACCATCGTCAGCCCTCCATGGACAGACACAATCACTGAAACTTTGTGGGAATGTGATCAAAAGTGGAAAAAAAGGAAAAAAAGGAAGAAATACCGCGCTCTGAACAAAATAAAAAAAGACTAAAACAAAGCAGCAACTAACATATGCAATACACACATACAACATCAGATAGGAAAAAATAGCTGCGCTAAAACAATGAAAATACTTGGTGATGAACCAGTGCTAAAAAAATTTGAATGTGAGCACAAATATGATTATAGTGAGTGAGCAGAATTAAGGTTTACAAGTGACAACCCAGTTGAGAAAATAAGTGAAAAAAATATTGTGACAAAGTAATAAAAGGTAAAAGTATGGCTGAAATGAAATTAAATTCCACGTAAAAGTCCAAAGCAATCAACTAAGTAATTGTAACAAAATAGTGCAATCTTCCATCACCATTGGGTGAAGATCACCATGAGAAATGCACGCTTACCGGAAGGCAAGCAAAGAAAAGCTTGCGGCTAAACACCCAGCCAGGGCCTTGTCTTGGGAGATCTGGGGTGTGCAACTCAGAGGACACCAAACCAGGACCGGCAGACTGCTCAGATGTATTAGAGACTCTCAGGTAGCGCCGACGTCGTCATTGTATGACGAAACGCGCGCCGGGCGGACAGGGCGTACTAACGCCATCGCGTGTGATCTTTGGTGTGAATGGGCGTTCGTAAGCCGGTCAGCTGTTCATGTCTTTTTTATCTTTATGCTTGTAAGTGTGCCCTTTTTTTACTCTTTATAGTAAAACGATTTAAAACGGTATTACACCATGGGAAGCCCCCTTTTTTATATTTCTGGGTGACACGCTACCTGAGAGTCTCTAATACATCTAAGCAGTCTGACGGTCCTGGTTTGGTGTTCTCTGAGTTGCACACCCCAGATCTCCCAAGACAAGGCCCCGGCTGGGTGTTTAGCTGCAAGCTTTTCTTTGCTTGCCTTCCGGTAAGCGTGCATTTCTCATGGTGATCTACACTCAATGGTGATGGAAGATTGCACTATTTTGCTACAATTACTTAGTTGATTGCTTTGGATTTTTATGTGGAATTTAATTTTTTTTTTCAGCCATACTTTCGCCTTTTATTACTTTGTTGTCACAATATTTTTTTCACTTATTTTCTCAACTGGTTTGTCACTTGTAAACCTTAATTCTGCTCACTCACTATAATCATATTTGTGCTCACATTCAAATTTTTTTAGCACTGGTTCATCACCAAGTACTTTCATTGTTTTAGCGCAGCTATTTTTTCCTATATGGTCATGTGATCACTTGGAAAAAT
This sequence comes from Lithobates clamitans, assembly GCA_037952925.1. Classification (NCBI taxonomy): domain Eukaryota; kingdom Metazoa; phylum Chordata; class Amphibia; order Anura; family Ranidae; genus Lithobates; species Lithobates clamitans. The sequence goes on along the minus strand of JBBGZY010000381.1, from coordinate 2,018,349 downwards.
GTTTAATAAAAGTATTTATACTAAGATTTATTAGAAATTATGTGCAGTAAACATTAGTCTAGTAGGGCAGCGACATTTAAAGGGTGGGTTATTTCCTTTCTATAGCCTTTCTACTCTAAAGAATAACTTTACCCTATCCAACTAAAAATACATTTTCAGTACTATAATAACTATGAAAAAAAAATCCTCATCTTTGGAAGTCCAGAGCTGTCTTCCTTTCTGCCAAAGTTCTTCTAGCATTTCTCTGTTTCCACAACGCTATCTTGAAATGAGATCCCATGGATGTACAGAAACACCATAAGTTCCTGCCAGGTCCCCTTTACCTGGCAGACAAATGTGGCATGTCTGTGTATGGGTGCAAAACAAGCACATACACAACCATGTCATGTATAGGAACTGAAAGACACGTGGCTTGAAACCTTGAAACACTGCCTCCTGGAATGTGTGACGTACACCAGTGGTTCTCAAACTTGTCCTCAAGTACCTCCAACAGGCCATGTTTGCAGGTTTTCCTTTATCTTGCACAGGTGCTTTAAATCAGAGTCAGTGACTTGGTATTTTGGACAGCTATTTTATCTAAGAGAAATTCCCAAAACATGGCCTGTTGGGGGTACGTGAGGACAGGGTTGAGAACCACTGACATAGACAACCCAAAAAGTAGCAGGTGCCTGGTCTATGTCATCCACACTTAGCGAGGAATAAGAAAGTGTTAGTATTAAAGAAAAACAACAGTATTTACTTTTTGTTTAAAGTGATTCTAAACCTCGGATGTAAAATATGAACAAAGCATACCCCTCTATAGTGTTTACTTGCTACAATCCAGAGCAAGTGTAATTTCTCTCTGCTGCCTCCTTCCCCTGTTATCTGCATGAATCACTTCTGACAAGTTTTCCTGACACCAAGAGATAAAAAGGTGACAGGGGGAGGTAGCTCCAGCACACCTGTGATTGACAGCCTCAGCTCTGTTCCTGTGTGCTTTGTGGATGGGGTTTGTGTCCCCTCCCTCCAAGCAGCTCTCAGAACTCTCTTTCACTGAGCTCTGCAGAGTGTAACTTCAGCTTCAAGACCCCTGCTTTCTAAAAGCTCAGACAAGCTTTAAATGCTAGACTTTGTAGACAAGAGATGGCTGCAGATAAACAGATAAAACTTATGTAGGAGGATTTGTTTAATTTCTATGTATCACCTGAGGCAAGTCACTTCACTGGGTATATGTAAGGATTTAAAACCACTTTAGGTAAAAAAAATCTTGCTTAAGGTCTCATACACGGGTACATGAGGCTGTACAGCATAAATTGCATGCTTATTTCTGTGCCTGGGAGACCCACCTGCAGCATATTTCCGTGCATAGTAATGAATGGCTGTATGCTAGGTTGTGTGCGCCCATAGATTTATGTTGCGTACATGTTTACGCAAGTAACAGCTAGCGTACAGCCATTTATCACCATGGGTGGCTGTACGCTGCAATTTACGTTGTACAGCCTCACGCACCCATGTGCATGAGGCCTAAGAAGGAGGGGGGAGAATGCGGATAAGAGCAAGTTCTTCTCATGGGTAAAGATCCATATTAAGAATATAATAAAACGGAATACCTGGATATATTTTGGTAAAATTATTATATGTAACACTCAATTCTGGCTTCATTATTGTCCATTAAACGTATTTATTAGCTTATTAAAATTTTTAGCTACTGTGTAAGTATCAGATGAATAAAAATGAACATTTTTATTCATCTGATACTTACATAGTAGCTAAAAAATGAAATAAGCTAATAAATACGTTTTTAATGGACAATAATGAAGCCAGAATGCCTTCCCCGAGTGGCAGCTGTTCCCTATAGCAAGGTGCACAGAGAAGTGGATTAAACTGGAACAAAGTACCTTGTGGCCAGCAGCAACTGCAAAATCAGACCTTGGGTGCTTTATTTAAAGAGCTCGCTCCTGACAAAAGGACAGCTCTGCATAATGAGTGCACAAATGCATTTTCAAGAGCACATCTTAAAATCGCTATTATACAAGATGCCTTCTGGCTGCAATATTCCTATGTACACTGACAGTCAGTGGGGACGGGGAAACAGATGTGCTTTGTTTGTTTCCTAATGGATACTGATTTAAAAAGCGGAAATAACCAGAAGAGCCATATAAGATTTTACAATGAAGCAGGCCTCCAATGTCCTGTGGCAATTTATTCAGCTTATCTGCAATCTCTACATTTTCAATGTATCACTTGACGTGGGTAATTCTGCACTATAACTTTAGAAAAGCTTAGAAACTTTTTTTATTCTAAATTTGATTTCCTTGTAAAAACTATTATCTAATTGAACGTATATAAAGGTTTTTCCTACTAGAGACCTATATCCAATTATTTTTTTTTGGGCAGGTTATTATCAAAAACAGGATGGGATTGGTAGAAAGGCCACAGGAGCATCGGCCTAGGGTCCTAATTTTAGGGGAATGCAGCTCGCCCCTTGTTTAACCATGTAAAAGTCTAACTAATTCAATTCTTTTTGTAAAAGTAGAGACTTACTTTCTACAGTATTTAAAGTTTATGTAAACCCCAACTATAAACTTCAGTTATTTGATCCCTTTTGGTCTGTTCAATATACCATTGAAAGCATTTTGTTAAATTTGGTGAGATCAAAAATACCTGTTGGTCTTGCTTGCCTGAAATCCAGTGCTCTTAGCCTGTGCTGCACTATTATCAGTTATTAGCCCTGCCCAGTTCTCTCTGTGGACTACACAACACAGCATCCCCCAGTTTATCTCTCTGTGGACTACACAACACAACCCCCACCCCCCATCAATGTTATTGAGATAAGAAGATGGGGAAGTGTTCTATAGTCATCTCCTAGGGCAAAGGTCTCCATACTTTCTAAACAAAACGCCAGTTTACTGTCCTACAAACTTTAGGAGGGTCAGACTGTGACTACTGGGAGTAGAAAAGTTGCTGACGTCAGTTGGAAAAAAAACAATGCCTCACTATTGATGTTAGTGGGAGGAATTGTGGCCCATTGTTGGTGTCATTAGGAGAAATTGCGCCCCCTCATTGGTGTCAGTGAACCCCATTGTTGATGTTAGTGGGGGGAATGATGCCGCATTGTTGGTATAAGTGGATTAAATAGTGCCCCAAGGGCTGGATAAAAGCAAGCAAAAGGTTGCATCTGGCCCCCGGGCCACAGTTTGGAGACCACTGTCCTAGGGTGACAATGCTGCACCTGCATAACACAAGGATAGAGAGAAAACGATAATTTTCTATGTGCCTTGCTCACACCTTAAAACTAGGTTGGTGTGCATTGCATAGAATTGTTGCATGTTTGCATTATTATGCAACACAACACATGGCAGCAAATCACAGCACACTGTTGTGCATAGGGTTGCAGTAAGTGGTTTTGTTATCCTCCAATAAAGTTAAAAAAAAAAGAAGAAAATTATGTTTTAATGCATCACAGCATGGGTGCACTAATACGTATCATAACACCTACCTGCGGGTGTGAACAGCCCTAATGGGTGTTAGGAATAAAACAAAATGAGGAAGAATCTCCCTAATGGGGACACAGGTAGCAAAAACATCATTTTCAAGTAAAGTAAGGAAGGATTAGACACGAACAATAAAATAACTGCTTTTTTTTGTGGTGTCTCAATGAGGAAGAGGAGGAGAGAAACATTCTCTATGGCGAAACAGACAGCATGTAAAAAAGACTAGGAAATATCCAACCCCCTTACTGCTTGAAAACTAAAAGTTTTTCTTTGTAATTTTGTCATATATGAAATGAAGCTCAATGGCTGCAAATGGTAATCATTTTTGTGATGAAAAATCATCACATAATCAATTAACTGTTTATCTGATTTAAAAATATATATATTTTTAACATTAACAAAAAAAATCCTTTAAGGCCCGTACACACGATACGAAAATTGGATGGAAAATTTGTACGACAAGCTCTCTGACAATTTTCGGATCATTAGTATGGTGCTTTCAACAGCAGATTTCGCTTTTTCGTCAGACAAAAGCTGGATGTGCAGACTATAAAATTTTTGTCGGATGTGAACTCAACGTCCGATTTTCCTTTCATTAGTATGGTTTTCTTATGAAAAAAATCGTAAGAGCAAGACTACACATGCTGAGAAACTAAAGAATACATTCAAAACTAACACATTACGTCACTTCTGATGTTGTATTCTGTTTTGCGAAAATTTTCGTATTGTGAGTAACCTCTTCACTTTCAACATGAGACTAGCATGCCACAAAAAAAGGACGTTCGGTCGTCCGAAAATCTAAGCATGTGTACGAGGCTTTGGAGTATAGTTCTACAGATATTACAGATGTCAAATAATTTAAAATCTGAAAACAGACCTCATTTTTATCATGGTAGTCCCTAAGAAGTTTCAGTGACTGAAAGGACAATGCAGGTTCCCTTTAAATGTACATTAATATCTTTTGTGTTGAATATTGAAACATTTTCTGCTGACATGTCATGCCAGGAAGGGACAAAGCTCTGCCACGTCCAAGTTACTGCATTGTACTCCTGATGCGTGAAATGGGAATGGCTTTAACAAAAGCTAGTGTGTGCGAGATGGAGATGTAACAAGACAGCCTAGAAATAGACCACCAACTGCAATGTCAATACATAACCCGACCGCCCTCCTGCCCTCCTTTTATGCACATTCTTCTATTATTTGTCCAAAAACTGCAAATGTGATCCAGCAGTTGCTGAGCCATACAGAATAAAGAAAAGCATCGAGATTGAACAGAGCACTGGCGGAAATCTATGTTGCAACTGTCAAAACTTTATGTAACAACAAAGCGGCCAAAGTTTTAACATATGCATTTTAAACCCAGTCTCTTACAGAAGAACACCATTCAGCATCCAGGGGCAAACAGTAAGAAAACGTGATAATGCCCTTTTCAGCCTTTTTTAGGCTACATACATATGGGATCCCCCATTGCATTTATTCTGTAGTATATCTCGCAGAATTTTAATGGGATTCAATGCAATCAGCAGCCTGCAAAAGGAAGGATTGATATTGCATTTTCTGCACACTGCTTGATCACCTAGCCATGCTGCATAAGAACAGACACAAATTAAAAATGAAAAAGGTACAAGTTGTATTTAGACTGCTTAAAACATATCGATGGTCAAAAATATATATTAAAAAAAAAGTATATTCTTTCACATTGTATTTCAGTTTTTTCTAGTAGCCTACTTCTAATAAAGTGATGCTAAAGCCTCTTTTTTTTTTAAAGTAACAAACACGTTATACTTACCTGCTCTGTGCAATGGTTTTGCACAGAGCAGCCCTGATCATCCTCTTTTTGCCCCCCCCCCCCAACATTCCTGGTCCCTCCCTCTTGCTAATACTCTTGATAACAAAGCATGGGCATGAGGCCCCTCCCTCCTTCTAATACTGATTGATTTGTGCAAGCTTTTCTTACAAGCTAAGTTGGGTCCTCTTCTGTGCTACTGGGAGCCCCTTCATCCCAGGTACATGATGAACCAAGGCTTTGACCTGTGTTGTGACTTGGAGGTCTACCATGCCCTTTACCATTCCCTCAAACAGGGAGGGTGCCATCAAAAGCTGACTCACTTTCTTTGATTCATGGGAGGTAAAAAAGCTTCAAATCAGAGCTGAAGTCAAGGCCTCAATTTAAAGTGGGCCAGGAAAGCAAAAGAAGAGTTAAAAAAAAACTAACTGGAGGTATTTTGATACCAATTTGTAAAGTGTAATCCTAATCATGAAATGGATTTGGACAGGATAAGTTCACTTTGATTGTTGCTTGGAGTTCAACTGATATGCCCCCACTCCCCTGCAAAATAAAAATTTGCTGTCCCCCGCTGTCAAAATTGTTTTGTATTAGAAAACAAAATTTTCAGTAAAAGTTGGGTTATAAAAGATACACATAGTGTCGAAACCCACGTTATAAACACTGCAGGACCGGAGAGGTAAGGGTCATCACCTGTATGATAACATCAAAGAAAAAGAACTAGATTCCCAAGCAGTGGAGCTAATTCCACTTGTCTTCAGCTTTGTTTGACACATCACCTGCTGTGTTAAGAACATTTGCTACACAAACTTCCATTTTAGTAACCTCACTGTTGTCCTGGCATCTGGAAAAGCCTTTGGTTCCTTGGCTGTGGTATTCTGTTTACATACTTTGCTAGCGTATATTTAAATCCCATATGGCATCAAAATTGACAGCACATGGTCCGTTGTTTGGGATGTCACGGGCAAAACTGTGAGACAATTTCAGATGGGCTTCATTAAATTTATTTGTATTTTTCATACATTTTTATACACTTTCATGTGTCTTTCATTTCAAGGCAGAACACAAACTCGCACATCACTGAAGCATTTTGTTTGCCAAACTGGTAAGGATCACTTTTAGATGCACAGGTTTGTGTTATTCTAAGTAATAGTAGTTCCAGTCTAAAGGTTGTTCCCACCATGAAGTAATATGAAAGACTTGTTTTGCACTGTTCCTTTTTACAGGAAAGGCTATCACAAGCTTCTAGTTCCCCATCAACCAAGCTACTGTATTCTGAAAATAAAGGGAAGAACTCACACTTCTAGGATATATTGGCAGATAGGTGACATGAAATTTCCGCACCCATGCTTCAGCATCAGCGTCACCAGACCCTACTGAATTCTTCATTGAAATATCTGGAAAATCAATTTTTGCGTGGAGAGCCAGGATGTTGGTTGTCATAGCAGGGCTGCTTGATGGGATCTGAACCCTACTGCACTCCACCCAAAGCAAAGATTATTTGGAGGAGTCAATCATTCAGCAATGGCTGACAGTAGGACTCACACCCTCCATGACCTCAGACTACACTTACAAAGTCATCAGAGCATTTTCTTTAAGTCCAGACATAATTTCTTCTCCAGTCTGCAAACCAGCTTGTTCTCACATTGCTCAATATCTTGCTATTGAGCTGATGGATTAGACAGGACGTTTTGAATATGTGTGCACTACCTCAACAAATAACAAGCAACAAAATGTCAGCAATTAAGGCCTGACAGTTGATGATTAGCAATATAACAGGGAAGAAGGGTCAAAAAGTGTGATCATTTTTATATTTGTTTTTTAGAACTTACAACTGTGAAGGGTGCTAGACAGAAACAGACTGTCCTAATCAGACCATATGCAGAGTCTAATTATAGCAGCTTTAATCAGCATTAAAGCCACTGGTATTTTGGGAAGCTGAATTTTTTTTTCTGATCATATAATCATTACTACAAATATGAGCAAAATTATTCAATTTTGTTTTATTTCCCAGGTTCCCCAGACCCCGCTCCTCCACATCTTCCTTCCCTGTAACCTATTCCCTTTTTGGTTTTGTATTTGTAAAACTAATGATAAGTAAAATCAGATTGAGATTTCTTTTTCAATAGATTTGTATTAATTTTCCAGATAAGAAATAAAAAAGGATTGAGATTTCTAAAGAGAAAAAGGTATTCCAACTCTTCCTGTCAGTTTCTAGCAATGGGGGCACTACAACTTGTTTCTGATACCATCAGAATTTGGGCTGTGGTAAAATGGAAACATATTTTATGTAGGCACTTTTGGTAAATGAGAGATATGCTTATACATACCCCGCTAAAAATATGTTTAGTTTGCATAAAAAACCTGAGACTTTAAAGGTTTATATAGAAAGATTAGTTTTGGAAAAACTAAGTTTTAGGTAAACAGGAAGAGAGAGGGATGAAAAAAGCAGAAATCCAGCACCCAACTCTGCGTGCTGAGTTCAGTGAAAGCGTCTGGGCTTAGTGAAATGGATATGATTTGTCCAAATATCTAGGAAAGAGAGATGAAATTGAAGATTTGATTAAATGCCCTGATTTTTTTTTTTTAGCTGTTAATGTTGTGAGCTGTGCACAATAAAGTAAATTAAATTCTCAAGTTACAAGCTATCCCTTCGACAAATTTCAGTCCAACAAACAGACCCTTTGTTGCTGGAGCACAAATTTCTAAAACCCCCAAGTCTTTCACCCAGCTAAACATAAATCTGATAAATATATCTTTACAGCAGACCCATTAACAAATATAAAGTTTGGCCAATATAAAATACAAAAGCTGTAAACTAAAATATAGCCTAGAAAAGCATTTCAATATATTTTTTTTAAGGTAATGTTAATATCTTACAGTATTTCACTCTCTGCCCTGCTCACATAACTTATGCCAACAAGTCCCATCCCAGCAGATCACCTGGGCCTGAGCTTCTTATCCTCAAGTGATCACTCTGGCAAAATTAAAGGCTCTCTAGGCAGGGGCCTTCAACAACATCCTCACAGCAAGAAAAAAACAGGGATGGAGCCACTACGTTGTTGCTAGTCATTATTTTTTACTGTGCGCAATTTTGTACATGTTCATTGGCATGCTACGTCCATTTTAGTTCAAACAATCACATATTGATCATATACCAGTGCTATCTGCCAGTAATTATTCCTCAAATTATAGACCTTTTTCTTTGCTGGGTAATGCAAAACAGATTTTACTCTTTCTTCCTCCGACAAGGCAAGAAAGGAAATGATGGTACGTTGTCTCCTCCATGTTCCAGGCGTGCTCATCATTCCTTTCCCCAATTCCTCATGACACTTCTACCTTTTTAAATCCAGCTCACGTTTCATATCACTGCACACCAATGAATGGCTACAATGGTTCTTTTCTTTACACTTTACAAGACACACACTAAGTCCATACAGTAACATCCTGGTATTTTTTAATATTACATAATATAGGAAGAAATGCATTGTGATCATTGGAGCTTGTCCTGCTTCTGCCTGAAAGAATTTAAGCAAAGATAACAGCAAACTGGACATCACAAGAATTCTGAACACATCACATTTGAAGGCACTCTCCACTAAAGCTGAAAAGACTACAAGGAATAGTCTGCTTTTCGATAATTGCTATGTAGGCATAGCTGTAGTACACTGAGCAATCTATTGTAAAATTACTTCTTGATAATCATCTAAGTATTTCTAACTCTGCTCACTGTAAAGCTGACCAAACACACTGCAGTCCAAATGAGCAGTCTTCTTTAAATCTACCAACAGCTGAGTGGTAGGGGAAGCTCCTTGACTAGATACAATCTGAGTGGCTTATTTAGGGTAGGGCTTCTACTACAAAGTTTTGGTAGATCTCAAGGAGACTGAAAATCTTCTTGAGCTCCACCAACAATTAAGTAGTAAAAGAGCCTGTTTGACTAGATCCAATCGAGTAGCTTGTTTAGGTAGGGTTTCTACTACATGATTTTGGTTGATCTCCAAGAGACTGAACAATATTCTTCAGACCTACCAACAATTAAGTAGCACGAAAGGCTACTTGGTTGGGTTCAAACTCAGTGGCTTGTTTATGTAGGGCTTCTACTACATAGTTTTGGTAGATCTCAAGGATATTCAAAAGATACTGCATGTTAAGATTGCAAGGTGTATGGCCAGCTTTAGTTTCTTACTAAGAGTGAGGCATCTCACATTCATTTACCAAAAGCTGTAGCCCCTCCATTTTGCATATTACGTGTCAAAATGTGGCAGCGATGTATTACATAAAAGTCACATTAAGATCAACTGAATGGACTTTCAAATTTGACTTAGCCTCTGTCACTGTGGCCATTGACAGTCTCTTGCTGGTCTATCCCCTATTTATACTTACCATTTTTGAACTACCTCCTCGCTCCATTCGTCTGCCATAGCAATTAATCCCAACCCTGTGTAAGATGTGTTGGAGCTTATGCAGGCTTGCTAACATTGAAGTTTTTGGGACTGGTATTGGTCGCTCTGGGCTGGGAACTGCAGTTTGGGAAAAGGTCACACTTCATACTTAGAAGCAATGGCTCTGAGGGAAGAATGGAGTGGTTTGTGGCAGGGAGTGGTCTAGCAGTAGACACTATTACATTACCCTATTCAGGTCAGAAGGACCAAGTCTCTTTAAGGCTTCGGTAAAGATCTGTCTATAAGAATCTGTACCATAAAAGCAAAAGATAACGCAATATAGGAAGCCAAAGTCCGATAAACCGGGTGATCATTAAAAGTAAGCGTTACATTAAAAAAAAAACAAAAAAAAAACAATATAAAAAGTAGACTAATGACTGTGGATAAGTCTTTTCCTCTTTTCCTACATTGAGAATAACATCCAACCTGGCATCTGGCCTGAATCTGGAGCACTGCAATGAATAAAGTGTACATCTGTATTCAAGGCAAAAGAATTGTGTGTGCAGAAAAAACTCCTTCAACCCATCATCTTAGAAAAGAGGAACACAGGAGAGCAGATGAGACTGTGGCAGACTCTGTGAAAGCCGGTGCTGGCTCCGTTACAGTCTCGGAATAGCTAAAAAACACACTGGAAGCCTCTGATGGCTCCACAATGAAATTATCATCCACGTTCTGCAGAGATAATTACTAGGTGAAGATGTGACAGACAGCCAGTCATCTGAAAAAATAAATGTCTTCCTAAATCTGTCAAACAGAAAATGTCACCCTTCTGCCAGCATTATTTATCAATACTGTCAAGCTACAAACACATACAAAGAATTTTAAAAGTAAGCAAGAAATTCATGAAATATCTGAATGCCAATGAGACAGCACTAAAAACAGCCATCTATCAATATTCTAACAATGGGCTGGGGATTGTCAGAGCTGTGTATCTTGTGAGCCCAGGTATAAGGAGACCCGGCCTATTTGTCTCCGCTTCACTGAGACTTGGGGATTAAAACTATGTGGAGCAGAGCTATGCAGAGATAACAAATTGTAGAAAAGTAGACTAATATTGGGCCTATATTAGTTAAGAATGTCATTACTGAACCGGCTAGGTAGGAAAATAAGTCAGGAGGATTTCTAATAAGTCCTCAACCAAATTTAGCACTATAGAGGTAATGCTACCACCCCTTCTTCTCAAGATCTCTCCAACAGAGCAGAAAAGCTTTTTTTTATTTTGTTAGTTTTTAATAAAGCAGGTAAAAGTTTAGAATGTCTATTGTGTGTTTACTGCTGTCTGTGTCCCAGTTGGGTAGATTTCCTCTCACGGTCTATATCCGGTGACATACGAGTGGGATCCCTCTTCGAATCGCACACAGAAATCAATAAAAAACCTGATACAGGTTCTAACCCCTCCCAACTGTATCCAACAATAAAAAATAAAATTTGGCTGGGGTCCCTCTTTAAAACCAGAGTTTACCCTTTCTACAACTTGAAGTAATACTAAAGGCTCACATTTTTTCACAGTATTAGAGCTATACTGTACAGGGAAACCAGACTATTTAATTCAACAAAAGGGAAGGAACACAATTTTCTGTGTGTGCAAGCGCAGCCTCCGAGTTGTTCTGCACTCCTTCCCTGAACTTTGGCTTGGGAACTGCACAATTATAAAGTCATACACGTTCCACCGAATCCCCATTCTGGATCTACATATTCCGTGATTCCAAGTTCCACCATGCATGTGCACCCCTTTTAGTCCTCTTTGGCTGCCTGTACATTTTGGCTTAGGCAGCATCATAACATAGGCTCCATAGGACCCTGCACAGGAACAGAGCCACCCGATAAGAAACTTTGGACCGGCTCAATCAAGAAGAAAGGAAAGCTTTTAAAGAAGAATCAGTAGAGTGGGTATAAGGGCACAGGCCAGCTACTAAATGTAATAGTAGAAGTGTACAGTTTATCAAAAGTTTAAACACCTCAAATAAAGGGCACTTTCACCCCCTTCCTGCCCAGGCCATTATTTAGCTTTCAGCGCTGTCGCACTTTGGATGTCAGCACTGTACCCAAATTTATTTCTTTCTTCACACACATAGAGCTTTCTTTTGGTGGTATTTAATCACTGCTTGGATTTTTATTTTTTACAAAAAAAAGAAAAAGACTGAAAATTTTGATTTTGAAAAGTTTTTCTTATTTTCTGTCAGTAAATTTTTTAAATAAGTAAATTTTTCTCCTTCACTGTTGTGCGCTGATGAGGCTGCACTGATGGGCACTGATAGGCTGCACTGATGAGGTGGCACTTATGGGCACTGATGAGGAGGCACTAATATGCTGCACTGATAGATGGCACTGATATGCGGCACTAGTGAGCACTGATAGGTGGCACTGGTGGGCACTGATAGGCAGCATGGATAAGCAGCACTAATGGGTGGTGCTGATGGGCACTGATGGGAGGCACTGACTGGCATCACTTATGGGCACTGATTGGTGGCACTGATGGGGCTTTCCTGTAATCAGGTTACTGATTACCTGCCCAGGTCTCCTTTTTTATCATTCATACTAAGTGACAGTGCCACCATCCCCCATGTTTTTTTGTGAGGAGATGCCACTGATCGGGCCTCCCCGCCACACACTCTGTCAGTGTGAGGCGAGGAGAGCTGATTCACGCACTTTATTTACATGTGACCGGCTGTGATTGGACACATGTTAAAGAACCACGGACGCAGCTCTTTACAGACATCGGGGTTGCGCCGTGTGCTAGCAAAATGGCCCGGCCACGATAGCTACGGCGATTCATGCTGGGGAGCCATTCTGCAGCCGTCAGCAGACAGCGGGCGGTCAGTCGGCATGTGGTTAAGATAAAAAAAGCCTTCTGTGTGCAGCAGCCTCCCTGATATTTACCTGAGGTCTAACTAGATACAGTGATGTTGCACGAGAGACTCTGCTGTCTGAGACTCCCCCCCCATTGGCTAAGACAGCAGCGTGGTGCGATTGGCTCCCATTACTGTCAATCAAAGTCAGTAAGCAAATGAAGAGAGAAAGGGGGCAGGGCCGGGGCACGGCTCTGTGTCTGAATTGTCACAGGGAGCTGCAGCTCGGGTGACCCCATAGCAAGCTGCTTGCTGTGGAGGCACTTGTCAGGAGGGAGGGGTCAGGAGCACCGAAGAGGGATCCGTACTGCTCTGTGCAAAACCACTGCCCAGAGCAGGTAAGTATAACAGGTTTGTTATTTTTAACAAAAAAAAAAAAAACAACAAAGACCCCCCCATGGGTTTTACTTCCTCTTTTGTTCCCCGCAAGGCCTGCAAATTAAAAGCATAATGGGCTAGTATGCATCGCATACTAGCCAATTATATGACACCTACCTGCAAACGAAGCACGCGCTGTCCCCTGTGCAGGCCACGTTCATCTTTGGCCCTCTTCCTTCCAGGGCCGCAGACTCCGGCTCTGTGACTGGCCGGAGCCACGTGACGACGCTCCCGCGCACAGGAGCCATCAGTCACTGCACACGCTGGGGGAAGAAACGGCACGGTGGTCCGTTTCTTCACAGCACATGCGCTGATGATGATATCTGCGACCTACAAGTGAAATATCTCATAAACGGCGCATGTTTAGGAGATATTTCCACTACCTATAGGTAAGCCTTATTTTAGGCTTACCTATAGATAAAATTAAGACAAAAGAGTTTACAACCACTTTAGGCTGTATCAATTACACTTCCCATCCATTTAAAAGTAATAAAAAAGACAGGTAAATCCAAGCCTAAGATCAGCCCCAATACATTCTAATTCATCCCTTCTACAACCCAAAAAAAGTTTAATTACACCCCACCCCCTTTTTACATTTACACGATTCAGTCCAACATAATATAAAAAAATGATGGTTTCCAACAAAACACACCTTCCATAGGGTTAAACAGTAAAGCAGGTAAAACCCATGCAAAACATACTGTGCTGCAACTACACTGCAGGAAACACACATCACCTAAGGCTTGGTTCACATATAGGCAAATAGGATGCGTTTTGAACCACATCCGACTTGCACGACATGTGAAATAACATTGATTTTTAGTGAACTGTTCACATATCTGTGCACAAATTTAAAAAGAGTCCTGTGCATTTTCTGAGCACTGCGGTGGGGTTCAGCTGTGAATTCCAGGCTGATTGAGTTCTATGGGAATGCTTCTGAATCGCACATGTGTTCGATTCTGTTCAGGATTTCAGCACAGATTGTTCTCCTACTACAGGAGTTGACACCCTTTATCTACTATGTATTGGCCAGCACTGAAATCACAGCTGTTACAAAAATCTGGCCCTTTTTGCCTTGAAAATTTGCATCAGAAACCACATTTAAAAATGCCCCTGAACTGCTGAACAAATGCTTTCTATATTTGTGAAAATGGACATACCATTTGCACTGTCCTGTGGGAACCCAGCCTAAATGTATCCTATTGATTGGTCATTCTGACTCCCCATTTTTGCTTCTGGCTAGATAGATGATCTTTGCATCTGTGGTTTGTGGTGCTCAGATGCGGTATAGTTCCACTTTAATACGTTACTTCCATTTAAAAATGTATTTAAAGTGGTTCTAAAGCCTAAACATTTTTTATCTTAATGCATTCCTCGCATTAAAGTAAAAAATGTTTAGGTATCGGTTTTGGTCCCTCACGCCTCCTTGACTTATCTGAGCGCTGTGTACATCTGCAGCTCTTCTCTCCCCTCAATTCCGTGTCTCGATGGCTTTGCTGGGGCTCCGGGGGCCATTGGCTCCCACTGCTGTCAATCAAAGTCAGTGATGAGGGTGCCTGGGGCAGGGTCAATTCTGCTGCATCCATTGACACAGACAGCTGGGCTCGGGAGCGGCTTCCCATGGGGGAATTGGACAGACAGGAGGGGGCAAGAGCGCCATAAGGGGACCCCGAAAAGAGGAGGTTCAGGGCCACTCTGTGCAATTCAATTGCACAGAACAGATAAGTATAGAGATGTTTGGTTGTTTTTAATGTTTTTCCTTTATAGTCGCTTTAAATGTTTGTAAATCTGCAGCTTTCATGAGCATAATACCTGGTGAAGCTGTTCCATAAGTGTTCAGGCACGTATGGGATGATCACTGTCCCCCAACTGTTTTCCTGCACGGCCACCCTGTCACATGCACCTGGTGGAGACTACAGTGTGCCAACACACATGGAGCAGGCATGGTCCACTGCTGTCAATGTCAGGAAGCTGGTACAGAGCAATGATGTGTAGCAGATACTGAAGCATGTGCATGTGAACAGGAAGTGGATGAAAGAAGCTTAAAGTGGAGTTCCACCCGAAAGTTCCTCTCTGCCTCCGGTGCCACAATTGGCACCTTTCGGGGGGTGGGCTTGGGGGGGTGCGACATGGTACCTGTCTTTGACAGGAAACCTGCTCCCACTTCCGTGTGTCCGGGCTGTGGCATGTATCATCAACGTGGGGCTCCCTCCATCTCCCTCCTCCTCTGCCTGTCGCCGGGCTAGTAGGAGAGAGGAGTGGGGCCTCGCACATGCGCAGTAGGGTTCCCAGCGTGAAGCCGTAAGGCTACACTGCCGGGTTCCCTCAACCGCAATGGTGGCAGCAGCACTCGACAGCTGATAAAAACATCAGCTGCGGTTAAAAGCCAGCAGCTGCAGTATGTGTAGCTGCTGGCTTTTAAGTTTTTTTTTTTTTTGGTCGGAACACCGCTTTAAGAATATTAGCAGCTCTGAGATTCAAAAACAGATGAAATATGAAAATAGTATTGTATGAACCAAAAGCTATTACAATTGTTTATGATACATAGTGCTTTAACAAACTAAATAGGTTTCGTAGTAAATGACAGCACTGCAAAATATATTAATACTGTGCACTAACCTCTAACCATAAGAAATACTTTCACCTGAGCAGCATCCCATAGGCTTTGCAAGCCTTTCCTCTCTGCAGGTATACCTGCACTGCACCCTATACATTCGGCTACAGCTCATTTACAGAGCGCTGAATTGAGAAATGTAAAACGTGTCGTTAATATCCTGTAGGCAGCAGTGCTTAGCCTTCTAACAAGGACTCTGCAAATCCATTCTCACTGAAACGCTTCAGTGTTCTCTTTGTGCGTACCGCTCTGAATTGAATTTTCACCTTGACACCGAGGCACATTTTACTGCATGCCACGCAGCCTCCACAATAACGCCAATATAACGGGTATTGTATGCTACTAGAAAAAAAAGCCATTCTCTGAACCTATAAGCACAATAATAACGACACTGATTTACCAAATTTCATGCTAAGCTTTTATCATTTCAAACACCCAGTCATACTCAGAGGGAAAACTGAGATTTTTAAAACATTCATGTGAACGGTAAACTCAGGCAAGGGGGACGTAACTCCTGAGTGATGGATGCATTCACCAAAGGGCCCTTTGGGCGATGACTATTTTTTGGGGCCCCCATTCAACTACTGCCCAAACACAAACCCTTGCTCCATATGTATGCATAGATGTCAATTGTCCTGGATTTACCGGGACAGTCCTGCATCTAGATGCACTGTCTTGTTAATGCTGTCTCCTAGGTTGTGTCCCGAGATTAAGGCTTTACCTATTTGAGTTACTCAACATGCATGGTAATGCAGAAAAGTGTGATATTGAACAGTCATGAGTGGGTAGTTCGTGCAGCATAAGGGGCACCAGAAAGTTGGTTCCACCCAGAAGAGGGGCACATGATATGTGTGAGACATGGCTAATAGCATTCGGAGGACTGGGTCGAAGATGTTGGCAAGTATGTGTATGTATGTACTTGCCTGCTAGCCTGGAACATTTAGTTGATAAGTCCTCCTCCCCTCCTAGTGAGACCCTTGTCTCAGGTAAGTGCTTGGAGATGAAGAAAAGTGCCATTTGTCAAAGTAGCCATTTCCTTGCTAGCTGCATTGTTGGATGGCCATGGAGGGAGGATGGGCCAATGGCTAGCCTTAGACAGCCCCTAGGAAGATGGAACATAGTACTACATGTACTTTGTCCCCTAAGGCACAGAACACATTAAAGGAGAAGTGTGGGATAGCAGAAAAATAAACACATATACCTTTATAGTTGCAGCATCGGTCTGATGCTACAGCTGTCCCCCACCTGCTCTAAGACCGAAAACTGAGTGATCACATGACTACTCATCGCTCAATTCTCGGACTTTGCTGAGCAGAGAGCCGGTGACTCTCAGTCACCGGCTCTCTGCTCTGCCCCTCCAGTGCTCACATGGGTGCTGGGCTGTAGAGGATGGCGAGTGGCTGCTTTGGGCTCTTAGCGGTGTGCTGAGAGGCTGAGACAGCTTCCGTTCAGGCATCTGGGTGGATCCCGACATTCTTGCACTCCTGTCACCCAGAAGAGAAGTATGGCCAAAAAAGCTTTGGCCATACTTCTCTTTAATAAAGAATTAAGTGAGATGGTTAACATTTTACTTTATAGCAATTTTCTAATGTGTAAATATAAATGTTATATTCTCCTTGACTTCTCAGCAATGGCTGAGGTAAAAATAGTGACCCTATAACTGAAAAAAAGCCACCCAGCCTCAGCACTGGTACTGGACATGCCTGGAAGTCCCTCCACTTTTTCCTCCAAAGATACTGGCCTGCATCCAGTAAAGACACACATGCATTTTTTTGGTCTTTCAGTATTGAGCTTATTCATAAACCATATGATACCTGTGGCTTCCTTTAGCCAAACAGTCTACTGTTTTGGATCAGTCTGTTAACCTATAGTGGGGTGAAGAACCTCCTTTAGATATCATCTAGCCACTTATAAGACAGCAGTTCTGTAGTAAACTCGCTGCACACTAGAGAGCAGGCTGGTGACAACAGTAGCTTAGTGAAAGAGCAGAGATCTTTTCATCACAGATGTGCACATAGTAAAGTGTTGCACTGCTAGTGTGAGACTTCCCCACTGGAGGGCCACAAACATAGAGGGCCACAAACGCCTGGAATATACTGTAAATTCCACCCCACTCCACCCAACTTAGAGAAATCAGTTTGGGATGTGCTTGTGCCATAAGAAGTCTCTTACATCTTTTTTTTTTTTTTCAGTTCTCCCGGTTACAGAACACAATGTAATATTATAAATGAAGCTCAAAGGCAGCAGCTCCTTCAGCAGAATGTACGCATGTACCTTGAAGTAAAATCAATAGGCATTTTGCTGTGCTCTGCTAGTCTTGCTCACAGCTCTGAATTGTGTGTTAACCTAACAAAATAATCATATAATTTTCAAGGCTGAAGCCCCTTTTCCAATAAAATTTCTGCAATAGCAGCAATAACAGACAGTGACAAAGAAGCCCCATCTGAGGCCGCAGACATTGTACATGAGGACAAATTACCACAAGTGGCCAAAATTAAATAGGTCTCCTGCCACTATCACTTTCATCGCCCCTATTACTGGAACATCTATAGGTCTAGACAATATTTACTTCTCTTATAGAGCCAGCAAGACAGCTAAATACAAGGCTGAAACACATACACTGAAACGATTTATAAAAAAGTTCAAATATTCTTCTTTACCATCCACTTAGTCCTTAGTTCTGTAGATTGTCCATCTGCTCCATCTCCTTCTTGCTCTTTGGGGTACCATTGATCATCACTCAACTCCCTTCACTCTACTCCCTGAAATTTCTCAGCTCTGTACAGTTTGGCTGCTTAAAGTAATTGTAAAGCTTTGATTATTTAAAAAAACAAAAAAAAAAACCAAACATATCATACTTACCTCCACTGTGCAGTTCGTTTTTCACAGAGTGGCCCCGAACTCCGTCTTCTGGGGTCCCTCGGAGGCTCCTCCTTCCACACATCAAATAACCCCCTAGGAGAAGCGCTCTCCCGGGGGGTTACCTTGCGGGCGTGCTCCAGAGTCCAGTATCCGGCATCCATAGCCACCGAATGTATGACTCGGACCCGCCCCCCCACCCCGGTGCCCATGTCATTGTATTTGATTGACAGCAGCAGGAGCCAATGGCTGTGCTGCTATCAATCTATTCAATCAAGAGCCAAGAACCCTGGGCAGAGGGACAGCGCGTCCCCGCCAGGTGAAGCTCCAGGGCTCAAGTAATTAAAAAGGGGGGGCCGGGGGGCGGTCACTGCCAGGTGTTTTTTCACCTTATTGCATAGGATGCATTAAGGTGAAAAAACACGAGGGTTTACAACCCCTTTAAGCACTGAGTGCCATCACATGGGAGCAGGGAGGGTTGTAATGGCCAGTTCCATCTATTACACAGGGCCAGCTCTCTTCGTTCCTTAGCTCTCTTCGTTGCTAAGCTATTGTCAGTTCCTGGTGGGAGTGGGGGTGGGGGGGAGCGGGCAGGGGAAGCCGTCCCCACTGGGAGAAGACAGTGATTATTGCTAGTGGCTATAGCAGTAACGATTACGCACATGTGAACTGTGTGAAACGCATCTACCAGGCATTCTGGTCCTGTGGTGTTACTTGGGATGTCCAATAAAGGATCTTGGATCATTACTGTGGTGTGCAGCCATTTCTTTTTATTTATTGTCTGCAGAGGCGAGCCGGGGTGGGCACCCACCAGTTCAATTAGGCTTCCACATCTCACCTGGAGCAGTAAGTCTTTCTTGTTTAGGCTATAGCAGCTGCTTGAGATAATCGGAAGCAAATCTGGCAGGCTGGTTGTACACAAGTTGAACGATCAATCAACTTGGTACATTCAGCCTGCCCTTTAATGGTTCAAATCTCGGCCGATTCCTGCTGAGCCAGCCGAGATTCGAACCGTGTATGGCCGGTCTAAGTTTAATCTGCTTAGGGGGCTGACATTAAAGCTGAACTCTAGGAACTATGTTTTTTGCATACTTACATGCCTGGCTTGATTCAGGTATGCATATCTGAAATCCGGAGGGTCACTAGGGTTGCTGTAAATCACTGAAGTAGTCTGTTCTACATACAGTGTGATGCTGCTTAGGCAAATGATGCCATACATCCCAGGAGTCTTCAGGAGGGGAGGAGAGGAGGAGGGTTTTTCCTCAACTAAGCACACTCTCCTGCATGCATGCCAGAGCTAAGGGCAGATGGATTCCAGTAAATGCTACATATATCATTTGCCCTTACTCAAGATGGCCACAGCCAGAAATGCTAGGGGGTTGTTTTTGAAAGTGGTTTCTCAACAAAAGAAAGCATGGGGACATGGATGTATGTGGGAGTTTGCTTAGAATATTAAAAATGAATCAAAATTGTGTTTTTAGTTTGTGGCGCTCAGATGCAGTGAAGATCCGCTTTAAAAGGATTTCCATAGGTAAGCTTTGATTGCATCTACATCCTTTTTGGAGAAATCCCATAACCAAACAGAAAATTAGAAGAAACAACAATGTGGACTTGTGTTTCACATTACCTGTGCTGATGTTGGAAAACACAGACATCATTGGTGGATAGCAGGTGTACCAAGATTTCCACCCTACCTTACAGGATAACTGCACTTTTAAACAAAACGGTTCTATAGGACCCTATGGGGCACTGCAATACAGCCAGCTCACTAAGGATTGGCTGGCCAGAATGTTAACACACACATATACAAAATGAATATTACCTCCCACATGCAATTCATGTTAACCAATACTTATTCATAAAGTTATTAAACTCTACTTAGCATGAAACACGTAAATGATCTCATCTGCCTACTGTACCCCATTTAATGAAATAAAGAGGATTGCATCTGCCATTGTGGTGCCATCATCTGTGTTTTTGGTGATTATATGTTAACATACACAGGAGGCAGCAGGCATGATTGTCATGCAAGCACAACTCCGGAGATGGGGAGGGAGGGTTAGGTTAAAATGATTAGCACACCTTAAAACTGAACTCATCCCTGCCACCCCAATCCCCCAGAGGCCCCTGAAAAATAAATACAAAACAGTTGATATCTACAAACCTATTGGCTTATGTTATCCCCCTTTTAACCTGTTACATAACCTTTTTTTCTTTTGGAATTAAAGCAGAAGGAATAAAAGCTGTAATACTCCCAGCAGTGTCATAGTATGTCCCAACCTCTGTAATGGTCATGTTTGCTGGAAAGCTTTTTTGAGGAAAACTTAAATAAAAGGCATGTGAAATAAAGGAATTTATGATTGCTCTTTGGGTTTTGCATTAATGTTTTATTCTTCACGTAGCCTCTGCTCCTACGACAATGCAAAAATAGCGACGGAAACAATTTAACCACAGCATTTTTGCACACAGGAGGCTGTAGCCTCTTCATTTTGTGTTCTGTTTGCAAGAGTTTGAACTCATAGATAAACAACTTATTAAAAAAAACTAATTTTTAGACCGGATACTATCCTTACATGTATGAACCCCATACAGTTACCAGAACAGAATATTTTTCACTATAGTAAGTCAGAAGGTTTGTTCACTAGAGGTCACTAAGTAGAGCAACCACTCTTAACCTTCAGTGTACACCAACAAAATATCTGTGAACACAGCCGCCTGCTCAGTCAGAAATGAATAATGGTGCCCTTTTAAATACTTTTCTCTTAATTATGACCAGCGTGACCCACAATAAACAGAGAGGTGACCCATGTTTCTGGTCCTGACCCAAAGGTCAACAAGCTTTGATCTAGAGGTATGCTTGCAGACACTTGAAAACAATTTCCTGACACACTTTGGTGGTGGGCAGGTGAATCCCTATGTAACCAGGAATGAATTAGGACTTTAGCAACTAATCCATATATCAATGCAAACCTCGTCAAAGTTAAAGATGTATTCCATCTTCTTCAAATTGTGGATTGTGTACATTTACTGGCAGTTTTTATCCCAGCTTCAGTTTTTTCTTAAAGTGTATTTCCACTTCTGCTGTCGAATTTGAGAACCCCAACTACTATTATTTGTTTTGTGTTCCCATTTGCACACCATACCAAAAGGATTAAAAAAACATATATTTCTTACCTTTTTAGTTGTATCTTTGAAGCAGGACTCCAGACTCTAAAAGAAGGTTCTATTGTGCTTTAGATAAATAAATGTACAATTATGTAGGGACATAAACATGTGGGGTTGATTTACTAAAACTGAACAGTGCAAACTCTGGTGCAACTGTGCCAATCAGCTTCTAACTTCAATTGTTCAATTAAGCTTTGAGAAAAAAAACTTGGAAGCCGATTGGCTTCTCTGCAGAACTGCACCAGATTTTGCACTCTATAGCTTTAGCAAATCACTCCCATAATTTTCCACCCGGGCCTTAAGAACCTTAACCCTTTCTTAGGACAGTCTGATGTTTATGTATTAATGCTAGACCAATTAAAGTGGAAATATGTTCTGATGTACATACTGTAATGAAGTTCATTTTCCTCTAAGGAAGCAGATCCACACAGAAAGTCTTGTGTGGACCTAGTCTTGTTCCTTGGCTGCTACCTTTCTAATCACTAGAAACAAATTGCTCATCAGACAATACACTCTTGGATTTGTATTGAGGGGTGCCGAATACAAAGAATTGTATCACTTAAAAAGTGTTTGGCAATGTTTATTGCTGAAGGGCATCAGATACAGTCAATGCGCTTGGAAGGAAAGAGCCTTCCCTTCTTCAGGGCTTGAGCAATGGATGTTCGTAGAATCACTATAAAATGCACTACAGAACCTAAATTAAGGTTTTACAAAGTCTAGCATCTCACAACACTAAAAACAGAATTTGGGTCTGGTGACCTTTTGTTAGAAAAAACAGTGTGCAAATCTAATTTTCAACTGATAATGAGATTTGCCAGCACAGTACAGACATGGATAATTATGGTAAACATAACTCCCCAGAGCCCTCCTAACCATTACTTAGAACAGGAAAGCTTAGCAGGATTTGTAAGCAAAAAAAAAGTAAGCAACAATTTAAAAAAAAAATTGTTAGTGATGATATACAAATGGGAACATGTAATATAAAGTAAGTGTCATCTCCGTTTGGCTGCAAAAATGGAAATACACTTTACAGATACAACTATGAATGGAAAAGTAAATTTACATCTGTAAGATCTATGACTCTGGAAAAGAGTTTAACATATTTATATTTTAACAAAGTGGAATGCCAATAACAGAAAACAAGGTTGGCATTCAAAATGTTAACAATGCAGTCAAGTACTTTTACCCAGAGAAAAGCATTTCTTTTTGATCGCCACCCCTACCCCTCCAGAAATAAGTATGCTGCATTTGAAAGGTCACCCCTAATTGCTAGTTTAACTATGTCCATTAAGAATGCTGTTCCTTCCCATTCCAAAGAATTACATTACAGACCCTATTTTATGATTGTTTTAATCTCGAAAAACCAGCTGCATTTAGACATAGCTACGGGATATTTATTCGCTCAAGTTTAAAGCATTTCAAAGTCTACAACATATTCATTTCTGGGTATGTATTATGATACCGCAAGTAATTTAATGAGAGAAGTATGCTTCTCTGACCCCAGACACCGCTAACCATTCATTTTAGTCTCTTTATAATTAAAGTCATACCTATTACTTTCCATTTGCAAACAGTATTAAATAATAACCTCTGCTGCTATAATACTGCTTATCTGAAGTGCCGGTTAAATGCTGTCTGCCACTTACACTTGCCATTTGTGAGCAGAACCAATATACAATAATGTTACCTTTTATTTGGGAACATGCACTTCAAAGCACCATTCCAGACAAAATTTTAACCCCTTCAAACCCTTCCTTCCAACCCTCCTCCCACTCTTTCGATTGTCTTTGCCTGGTGAAGCAAGTTATACTCACCTAAGCACCCTGTGAAGGTCCCTTGCCAGGCTAGAGGGACCTCTAACCTAACGATGTAGATAGTTCTTCCCCAACTGGTTCCCCACCATCCCCTCTTGCTGACATCACTCCTCTTCTAGATCCTGAGAGGCCCACACCACTGGACAGACAGAAGGAAAAGTCCACTCTTGGGACTGCAGCATCACGTGATCGTGACTTTAGGTAAGTAAAAAGGGCTTTGGACTAGATAACAGTTAGATTGAGGTAAAGCGAGCAAGTTTTTTGTTACTGGGGAGTTTTTTCCGTGTTACTGGGAATTTCTCTAGGACACCCACAGTCTTGCCTATGGTAGGACTAGGAAACCACCCAGCCCACAGTCTTGACTATGGTAGGACTAGGAAACCACCCAGCTAGTACAGTACACATGCACATTTGTATATCATATCTGCATGTACTGTTATGTACAATGCCTCACTAATCCTTGTACTGAAAAAGGGACTGTGGTTAATGTGACAGACATTCCCGGAGTCCCTGTAATTGAGGTACCCAGATGTTATCTAAAAAACAGTGAGAGTACCATACTGCCAGACAACATTTTTGTTTGGAAGAGCAAAACTGCTAGCAGAAGAAGAAAAATGACAAGCATCTAACAGGAACAATGGCGAAGCCTACAAATTACATACTATTTAAAGAAGAATTGTAACCAGTGGCGCCCAGCCTCTAATGTAGACGCAGGGCGCTGGACGCATGGATTTCAATGGGGTTCGAAAAGAGCCTGAGGCTCTAATTGGCTTAAAAAAAGGGTGGGCTTGGGGCGCAGAGCACTGAGCCCTGGGCCCACCCAGTTGTGTGACATTAGCAAATCAATATTCGCTAATGTCTTCCTAAGACCCCATTGGCCGAGAGTCCAAAGACCCAATTTGCTTAGACTAAAGACCCGATTGGCTAAAGAAGAGTTTTTCTTCACACTTCAGATAGGCTAATAGGAGGTATTCAGACATTAATTATATACTAGTATTACATTTTTTAAAGCTCAAAATTCTTCTCCAACATGTCTTTTGGGTGAAGGGAGTGACTGAATGTAGTCTTCAACACACTTGGTCAGCCAAACAGATACAGTTATCTATTTCTTTCAACGCAGGACCTCTGGATTTCTTTGTTTAGTCTTTTGGACCAATGTAGGTCCACTTGGCCTACCACAGAGAGAATGGAGCACACCAGAAAGACACACATAAAAAATATCGCACGAACTTTGACATTTTACTGCAAGAATTATTTCATACTGATCCATTGCTGAAACATACAATATTTCCCCAACTGGATGTTAATAGCAAGCTATTACTGCTTTGAGAAAAACACATTTGTTTGTAGATGAAAGAACACTTTTAGGGACAATTTAAGCATCTTTAAAAAAAATGGTCATTTACTCTTCAAGAAACACTGGTATTTTTCTTTATTGAATACATTTTACACAGCTTACATCAAAACAAGTAACACAGCCGTGACATTTTTGTCAGCTGTCCCCAAAAATTTGCACTTTCCTGACATATTGCTAAACACACTACAACTCAATGAAGACCCCACCTTTCCAGCCTACACAAAATATGCAGCTGCTTTTAGTTGCCATTAATGTTACTTGTGGAGATTGTCCTCTTTAATGTAATTAGTAGAAAGTAATATTAATGAACTACTCATCAATTGTATTTAGCTGTATACTCCATTCAAAAATTAACACAGACTACTGTTTTTTTTTTTTTTTTTTTTATTGTGTTACGTGGTTAAAAAGCAAAATTTACCTAAAGGCACTTTTTTTTAATTGAATGGAGTAGTGAGGGGTTAGAATCTCTGCATGTTTTTTATTGCTGCCTGTGTCCTTGTTAGGGAGATGCTCTCTAATTTCACTAATGTCACTGAGAATGAAAATTAGGATAAATACAAAGGAATAGAGGGGAAATCTTTCAATAGAAACACTCGTTACCACGACAACTGTCTAATAAGAGGGTTGCTCCATAATGAATTTCCTTACTTCAAAGCAAGGGATACCTATAATTTATGTAACATGTGGAGACAATAGTGGTATACTGTATCATATGTTGGGTGTTGGAATAGCCATGATGTATGGTGTTATCATTATTATATAACTGTGATTTTAACTATTATTGATATTGATTTTAGCACATTTATATTGTGGCCATAAAAGTTCCAGTTACATGTATGGTTGTCAAAAGTTTTTAGGCTGTTGGCACATTGTTGCATGAAAAAATCCTCTGACTTAGTATACATGGGGATTTTCCCTCTGGAAACATATCCTTTCAGTTCCTGTTTAGTCAACAGGACAGGAAATGAATAGAAATCTCCTTAGTAGACACAGAGGGCAACAAAGCAATAATGGTTTTAACCTTCGACTAATTAAAAAAAAATAGCTTTTAATGTACTTTAGTCCCCTTTCACATAGGGCGAACTGTGGCTGCAATCCACTTGCTCAGCGGGGGATCTGTTCGCTGATGACAGGTCCATGCCTGCTCCACTTATGCAGAGCAGACACAGACACATCCAGCTCTCCTCCATGGGCGGTCAGATGTAAATAGACCTCTTGTCCGTTTACACCAGACTGCGATCTGATCCGATCCACAGGACGGAAGGGGAAAGGATCCCCATCCGTCTCTTTTTGGCAGATCTAATTAGATTAGATGTAGGCAGGTGTAAACCTGCCGCTCCATAGAGAAGAATAGAGGGTCTTCCTGCAAAAAAAGGACAGGTGGACCCGATCGGCATGTCCATGTGAAAGGGGCCAGGTCAGCGGGAATCGGACAAATTTTGATCCATGTATGGCTGTTCCCATTCATGAGTAGTTGATTTGTCTATGGACTTCTCATTAACCAGCTTGTTGGAAAAATTTGCTCCAATCAGCATATACAGCACTAATGTCAGGGAATAACACAGTGGGGAGGATTCCTTCATCCACCTCAAGTATATGGATGGGGGAATCGGTTCAGTATTTTTCATTCAGCCGGCCGGCTGAACGAAAAATAACTGAACCGTCTTTGACCAGTTTTAATATTAACCCAGGACAATTACATATACTGTAACTGACACATTGAAGAATACAAAACAAATATGCTTTTGGTAAAAACTTGGAATTACAGAACACCAGTCACTACTGTAAGAATCTGAATCTTTATTCTTAGGTAAATCCACTTCATAGGGAAAAAAAAAACATTGAGTGCAACAATTGTAGCATTTATAATAGGAAATAAGACCACCTACAATATTTCAATAAGCAACAGACATAAGCAGTATCCTTACAAGCCATTTGAACAAATAAGGATGAGTCAGCCGGCGGCCTTCATCCACCCAGTGCTGCAATACAACGTGTGTGAAACATAACAAGGCTTCTGCATTATGAACACAATTTTTTATGCTTTCAAACTCTATTTACTCTCCAAAGTGAATTCAGAAGTACAGCCTGAGCTTTACAGATAGAAACACTAGACAACTTCCTATTCATCCAATTTCTCAGTCACACGCCACTTAGCAGATAATGCATGTGGTTGAGTAAAAATCCTTAGAATGTGAGGAAAAATAACACAGATTTGCACTATCTACATTCAAGCTATGGCATAATAAATATCTGCATTTTTAACCACAGATTTCACTCTGCAAATTACCCAATCCTGCTAAAGTTCAACCAAAATTCCACACAAATATAGACAAACTTTTTATGAGTTACTGCAGGAGAAGGATCATTCAAATGGCTGACTTCTTAATTGATTCCGTTGTGTACATTTTACATGAAATAACATTCTTCACTAAAAAAACATGCAATTTCTGGAAACTGCACCAAAATGCAACAAGCAGGTTTTATTTTCTTTAGCTCAACTATTGTTTTATTGCAAAGATGCATTAAAAATGCAAGTTACACTTATCTGATGTGTATATATAGTGCAGTGCTGTCACATGCTGTATATAATACAACTGTTTTTTTTTTTTTTTTATTCTCGCTGCACTAAGGTTAGACTCACTTTGATGGGTGTTTTTCTAAGCATTATCATGTGTTGCCTTGGGACAGTTCGTTCACTTTAAGGCTGGGTTCACACTAGTGTGAATTGGGTGTGGGGTCTTCCGCATCCAATTCACATAACAAAAGATTGTGACTGGCTCTCATTGGAGCTGGTTCACACATCTTTGGAGGTGGTTGCGGAGCGAATTGCACAGGGGTCTTGTGCATCTTTGGCTCCATTTCAGGTCCAAGTTCAGGAAACAATTAAACCACAACATATTACAATGTTGCTATGAGGTTGATTTACTAAACTGGAGAGTACAAAATACAGTGCAGCTCTGCATAGAAATTAGAAGCTGATTGGCTACCATGCACAGCTGCACCAGATTTTGCACTCTTCACTATTAGTAAATCAACCCCAATGTGTTGCAATGACATTTTCTTCAAATTCATGCAACGTTCACAATGATATATGGTGCAGTGAGTTGTGCTGTGCAAAAAAGCAGCTGGTCTGCCTTTTTGCTCAATGCACTGCAACACACCTCAACACAGTTTTGTGGAGTGAACAGGGCACATAGAAAACATTTGTTTTCCATGTGCTTTTGCATTGAGTATGCAGCTCATTGTAGTTGGTGTGAATAAGCCCTAAAATACAGAGACACAACCAATCCCAAACGCAATTAGTTCAAATAATCCTTCACTGGAAAACAACTGTTCAACACAATAAAACAAAATAAAACAAAACAAAAAAATACACAAAAAAGAGAGATTTTGAGTGATGTTTTTCCATGAAAACAATTGTCTACTATTTTTGAATCAATTTCTGATACAATCTTCTCATTAAAATGATCACAATATCTAATCATCATATAGGGTACATGTATGGCAAGCATTAAGTTCCAGAAATTAAGATTGCCATTTAAAATAGGATGTGTTAACTTTTTAAATACTCATCTTGTGGAGTGTAGTGACAATCACTTATAAGAAAAAAGTCATTGGTCAGTATCATAGTGACTGATGAGATTCTACCTTTAATTGCATATAATTGGATTGCATTCCAGAGTTTGGCCTCTCCCCTCAGAAGATGACATATCGTGACCTAAGTTGGGTTATGGACTAGCCAGGAACACTGTCAGTCCTTCCAGCTTGCTGTACTAGCATGTTGGAATGTACTCTAAGATAACCAGCATTTAATTGTCTACCAACTTAAGTAATCAGCTTAAGGGTACCTTTAGACAAGTTTAATGGTACCTTTATACAAGCACTCAAACTGCACCAGTTAGAATTGAGATAGATGCCCCCAAAACCACCAAAAAAGTTCAACAACCTCTTTGAATAACACACTTGAAATGTACACAATTCACGTGGCCATTTAAATTACTTCCAGCTCACATTGAGTTTTGCTTAATAAATGTTATGTAACTGTCTGCTGCTCTGCTCTTATGGTTAAATAAGCCCAACAGGAAGTGATTGGGAGCACCAACCTAGCTGCACTTAGTGCAAAAGGGCAAATGATGCTATCAAAGAGCTCACCTACACCAACCCTAAACCTGATACCATATAAAATATACAGACAGAAGTATGTGAAAACCCTCCCATATATTTATGTTTATATCTGCAAAGCCAGGTCCATAAAGACATTGTTTGAAGAGTTTGGTGTGGAGGCTGTTACAGCCATATTGTGGGGACCGACTCCATAATAAAACCAACGGCTTTGGAAGATGTCCAAATAGCTCATATAGGTGTGACAATCAGATAGCCACAAACTTTTTAGACCATATATAGTATGTCTGTAACAGAACAGGTCCATGATTATCAAAGAGTTACCAAAACCTCCACCATCACAAAGTTATCAAATTCTTTAGAGGTCTTCTTAACAATAACTTAAGAAATTCTAGCACATTGTTTTAGGTGAATGAATGGGGACTGGCTGAACCCAAGTTGCACTCCATCTTTTTTTTATAATAAAACAAAAACTCATGTAAAAAGTGTTCAAACCTATTACTGAAATCAGCCAAAAGAAAAAAAAAACACCCCTTAAGTTTAGAGAAAACTCAATAAACAACCTAAAAAAAAAATCTTTTATTTGGTATATTAGAACATTAAAAAAGACATGCTTGTATGAACAGATTAAAAAATAAATAATTAAATAAATATGTACAAAAAGGAATTTTTCAATGTCAGGCCTGAACATGGACATTCACTAATGAAAAAAGATGTTAAGCATCATGATTATTCTGAAGACACTACAATCACTTGCTGCCACATGTACCCCTAATAATACATTTGTTGCCATGGTAATACCTGGAAATGAAATGAGTCTGCATACAGTATTCAATAAATCAGAGCCTCAATGTCTGAAATAAGGAAACCATCACTTTGAGTATGTTTTAGCCACAAACTCACAAGGGTAGTTTAGTTGCTCACATGTGTGAAAAGGATTCACTACGTAATGGGGCAATTGACATTCCCATCAATATAACTAACATAAAACCTATCATAAAGTTTCTGAACTCAAACTGGCCATATGTTGAAGTTAATTTTAGTTTTATTAAAACATAGATTCAGTCCTGAGATATTAGAAGCTAAAATTATATGTAACTTGATCTTTTCCTGTAAAAAGCAAGCTTTGTTTTTTTTTCTATCCCACCTCCAGAGATTCTCTATTGGCTCGTTTGAGTGATGGACAGCCACACTGACCAATAAGGGGGCCAAGATCAACTTTCAAAAGTAAGCATTTGCACCCAACTTCTACAGTACTTTTCATACTTCTGATCATTTTGACATTTTTCTATAGAAGGAAAACTCTGCTTATACATTTTTGGTATAGGCTCAGTTTTAATTGTTTAGGTTTTTGACACGTTACCTTTTAATGAATAAGCCAGTGTTATTTGTAGCAACCAGACAGCCCTAACAAAGATACCAACTTTCCTGAATTTGCGGAGATATTCCCGCATCTCTATCCCAATGAGGCTGTGTGCCATATTGTGTCCCAAGATCACAGCATCACCCTTATGTGAGTTACTAAGCATATGCTGTAACTCAAAAAAGGTATTAGCTGAGAATGTTGGGGTTACAAGTGGGAAGTTCCTGCCTAATTAATAATAGGACCTCCCAGATTGTTGGCTTGATCTGGACAGAATTACCCAGAAAGTGGGTGTGATCTGGGCAGGACCACCCAGAAGGTGGCATATCAAGTGTGGACCAAGGGCGGGCGTGACTATGACCCAGGGACAGGGATAAAGGTATCAATCTCAAACTGGCGGCCCTCCAGCTGTTGCGAAACTACAAGTTCCATCATGCCTCTGCCTGTGGGAGTCATGCTTGCAACTGTCAGTCTTGCAAT
This sequence comes from Lithobates clamitans, assembly GCA_037952925.1. Classification (NCBI taxonomy): domain Eukaryota; kingdom Metazoa; phylum Chordata; class Amphibia; order Anura; family Ranidae; genus Lithobates; species Lithobates clamitans. The sequence goes on along the minus strand of JBBGZY010000381.1, from coordinate 1,987,641 downwards.
GCCTCATGGGACTTGTAGTTTTGCAACAGCTGGAGGGCCACCAGTTTAAGACCCCTGCTCTAAGCAGAGTTATTAAAACTACCAACTATGCGACAAAACACATAAAAAAGGCACTGGGATGCATCAAAAATACACATGTCCTGAACTGAGATGAAGAAAAGCAATAGGGGAAAAAATGCATAAAACACATAAAAATGCACTGGAACGTACCCGAAACATAGAAATTGTGGCGTAAACCGACCCTAAAAAAACATGAATAATAGCGTTTCCTCAAAGTAACCAATCAGCATTCTTCTTTAACTGGGGCCATGAAACAATGATGCCAAATGGTTGCTGCTAGTAATGGCTCTTTTTTGGCTCCAGGGTCCTTTGCTTTTTTTTCAGCGTCTTAAGTGAAAAATATTCTTACATCAGTAAATATATTTATTTTTTGATACAAAAACTAAGTATATAAAAATATGTGAGAGTGATTTAATACTGATGTATGCACATGAGTCTTTTCTCGAATGAAACGTCACTGCTTTATGGAGTTAGGGATTTCGTTTGTCGATTGTACTAAATGGCAATTTATTTTTTCCATTAATATGGCATAGACGAATTTTGAGGAAATGTATATACTCTGCATGGACCTTCAACATTAGTCCCTGCTGCCAAAGGTGCTTAAAACGTAAAGCCTTCATTAAAGTCATAAATTCATTATCAGAGTCAATTCTGGGCAGAAGCCATGATACCTACAGAATCACTTTGTTTTTAGTTTGAATATAGGAAGAACATACAAATTCCTTGCAATCATCACCCCAGTTGGCAAGTAAACCCCTGCACTGCATGGCAATACATAAATTTCCTTTTTATACCCCATATGTGTTTGTAGAAATATGTAAAACATTTTTTGGAATGCAATTTGTAAATAGGTGTAAAACGTTCCCTCTGGTTAGGGAGCCATAAATTGTAGTTAATCCTTCCACTGAGATGTCAGCCCCGAGTAACCATGTTGATAATGCCTGAGACTAAAGGGAAATAATCATTCCGCTCTTCACTAGTGATGTTGTTGGTGGGAATTAGCAGTTTCTCTATGCTGCTGTTGATACCAATTTTGTTTTTGCCCTTGGCCGTCTAATCAGTCTCTGGACCCAGATTAAGGCTGTCAGGTTGTGTCAGTAGTTCCTCTGTGAGTGTTCACTAGACTACCTTTTATCCTGTGAGCCATACTCCAATGTCACATACGTCTCCAGGGAAAGCAGACTTCCTACTGGGAGCCTAAGACTGCAAAATGCCATCAAAAGGAATGGGGAAGAGAATGAAAGTCCTTTATAAACACGTGTTTTTTTTTTTTTCAGAAAGGCCAGATACTTACTGCCCCTAGACAATGTGACTTTGGCCATCGGAAGGCAAAATGCACACTCCCAATTATACATGTAGCAATAACTCTCGATGGAGCTGCTGATTTAAGCGGGCTTGTTACCTTCACTCTCCTTCCCTCTGTTTCAACGGCACCGGGTCTAGGGTTCCGTTGAGTTTACCTCTGGACGATACACGGGCCAACACTTGAGTACGTTTTCAATGCTTTATTAAACGATTTACTAAGGAAGTAGCAGGAAAGAGGCAGAAGGGAAACTGCAGAAGAAACTCAAATATCTTCTTGTAAGATTCTTGACAAATGTCCTGGTAGAATTTAGATATTACAATAGAATGCGCTTCCCTCGTGGGACACACTCCTTGCTCGCCTGGATAGGCCTCTCTCACTTGCCTAGTAGCCAGTACGTAGCACGAGCAAAAGTCTCTGCCACAGACTTGTTTGGGACAAACCCGTACGATCCTCTGCCACAGGATGTACCGGTCTTTCTGCAATGAACGTCAGTCACAGTGCTTGAACCTTTAAGCCAACCCGGCAACACTATGCTGTATAGTTACTTTTAGGATACATCCTCCAACCGAGTCATCAGGCCCCTCTCCAGACCAGCACGCTGTGTGATCCTTCCATGACTGGTCCTCCCCATGGGATCTCCTCGGTTGTTCAGCTTCTTCACTCTGGATAGACAACTCAGGACCATTCCTCGGCTGCTGGGGTAGGCCACAGACAAGCTTCTGGGCCCACCCCTGCGCCGCAGCGATGTGGGCCTCCAGAACGGAGGACCACGAGATTGCTCTCTAACGCATACCTGTCGGCCAGGAGGGCCAGCAGGTGGCCGTAAAAACAAACCCCACAATATGGCGTCTGTCCCATAAATACCCTCGCCCAGAATGCAACTCGGAGGACCACCTCCACCGAGTTGTCTCTGGGACAGTAGAGCCTCCATACGCTTCGACACGTTGCCTTTTCAACACTGACCAGTGATAACAGCGACACCCACCGGTCAGTATGGAAACACACACAACGTCAGCCAAGCTGGAACAGAGACAAACCTAACTTTCTTAACGAACAACTTACTTAATTTACCTAACATATGGTAGATCGCAAATCCACCAGCGCTACATACACACTTCTTAAATATGAACAATTGTAGGAAGGGAAATTGTGAAATTCAGAAATGTGAAATTATAAGTGTAAAATACTTATATTACAGTTTGTACAAGCCATGTACTCGTACTTTTCTATTTTATTTGGCCTCATTTATCATTTCCCTAAAGGATAATTGCACTTTTAATTCTTACTTTAGGCCCAATGCCTGGTCTACAGAGAGAAACTCTATGGCAGTGTCTGAGAAGTTTAGTATGACGTAGAAATAGGTGAGGTGGTAATAGGACTGGATACTTGGGAAGAAATGGCATTTGAGAAACAGTAGAGACCATGCACAATAGCCAAAGAACACTGTCCAAGCTGTGTAAAGCCCAGACATCCCAAAAGCAACATACTAGGCTTGGCATTTGAAAAGAATTGTGCATTTCTGACAGTAGAGGAGCAGAAAATTTGCTTCTCTGTGTAGATAGCAGCTTGAGCACTTGATCTCTGTAAAAAGGTTGCGTGGAGATGATAGGGTTGATTTACTAATGGCAAACAGGCTGTTCGCTTTGCAAGGGAATTTGCACTAGACTTCAGTGAATGCAGTGAAATTTCACTTTGCAAAAGAATACCCAATCACATGCAAGGAAAATGGAATGGAATATGGAAGTCAGCATAGCTTCACCAAGCTCTGGGGGTGATTTTCTTGCAAGGTGCTACATCCCTTCCAAAATGAACAGCCTATTTGGCTTTAGTAAATCAATCCCAATATCTCAACATATGAAAAGTAGCCAAGATCTGCACCTGCTAGCTAAAAAATTTACCCGGCTAAAAAATAAAGGAAGAAAAAATAGTCTGTATTTTAGTTTTACTCCTGACCATAAGAAAATATGTACAAAACCACTTTCCTTTGAAAGGCTTTTCCACTTGAAGCTAAAAGTAACACCTGAATAGAGAGTAAGTATAACACTGAAAGGTCTAAAGTTGAGGTCTTTGTATTTAAAAAAATACATTCCTTTAGCTGACATCCTTGTATATGTGGTTTTGGGTAATTACAAATGGTCTTTATGATATAGGATTGCAGTATAATTTGAAAAAGCCCATAACAGCAATAATAACGGCAATAATATTCAAGGAAAATATGACTGTACCTACTATATGCTATTTCAACATTAGAAGAGATGAAACATTTAGCCTTGAACTTTTCCCTTTGTGGTTTCTTTTTGCAATATAATTAAATGAGCTAAATGACATTATTTTGCTTTGCCTAATTTGTTCTCATTAGTATGTCCAGAGCTGGTCCCAGAGACTGTATAATGTGAAGAATTAGGCAAGGAGCAAAGCACTAGAGCAGATTCATCAGCACATTGTTTGCAACACTTGTTAAAATGTCTTGCATTCCATTCATTTCTCCTTCCCATTGATGTCAATGCAACATTTCATGCTTGAAGAATCAATGGAGAGTGTGAAAAGTGTTTGATGGGGCTGGATTTCTTAAGAGCAATGAGATTAAGATAACTCCATACAACATGGTTTTATGCTAATGCTGAAAGCTATGCATTGATACAGAATGACTGCATTGCTTTAAACCGGATCACACAAATATTTGTTGTACAACAAGCAAGAATGTAAATCTGAAAAACAAATGTAAACAACATCTTAAGCCTTATTATGTTTGTCCAGTGACCACCAGGTACTGTAACATCGAGCATTAGGGAACAGCTTTTCTACAGACGTTCTTTATAAAGTAACCTACAGTTGGTAGACTTTTGAAACAGTTGGTGGCGGTCCCAATTTATAATTTCCTATAGTATCCATTTCCGACTTCTTTTTGAAAGTCCATTCTTCGTGACGGTCATATCTAACCTTCTCTAACTACTTTGTACCGAGTACATATCAGACATTGGGCTTTACAATATGTCCAAGCTTCTTTTTTTGTTGCGATGCATTAGTAGAGGAATAGTGAAGTGGAGAAAGGATGAAGATGACAACATGAACCATTAAAAAGAAGTTTAAAAAGATATTATCTACATGGAGTTTCTAGGTTCTGTCTATGTTTGTGTAGGCTTCCTCTAAGTAGTTCCTTTCCTCTCGCAATCCAAAAGCATACTTGCAGGTTCATAATCATACTCCATAATTGTCCTTATATAATGGATACTGTACCTCCAAAATTAGTGTTGTAGAAATGTGATAAGAACAGATTGTGAAGTCTTACATTTATCTCTTCTGGCCATTGAGTGTGATGACATCATCCCTAGCATCCTTAGCTCTCCTTTCCTGGCCTGTCCAGTTAATCTCAGCCCCCCCAATCAATAATCATCCCATTCATCACACAAATTCATGTTTTAAAGCACTGCACAAACTGTTGGCGCTATATAAATCCTACAAATCCTACATAATAATAATAACAACCCTTTTCTGAGTACTCTTTCCCATCCTCCGTTAGTTCTTCTGACAGCTCCCACCACTTCCAGGTGGCTTCTCCTGCCCTTGACTGGGTAGCGACCGGAAAAGTAAATTCAGTGTATTGTGGGAGTTTGCACACATTCTTTTTTCCTGCATAGGATTAGTGGTGAATAGACCATATCATTCTTGCAGACTGTAACTATAATTCATCTGCAAAGTCTGTATCATTAAAAAATAAGTAAAAAAAAAACTCCAGGCAGTTGGCTGATTCTGAATGACCGCATACCAATATATTATTACAGTAGTAAAGTTTGTTTCAGAACAATAAAACAAAAAATACCATTATTAGATATGTAGTCCAACCTCTAGAACAATAATGATTGCTGAGGCTCACAACCATCTGGAACACTATTGCCTCCGAAGTGCATCTTCTGGCTTCGCTGAGCCACGCAGTCTGCCTTAAACAATGTCATCTAGCACCTTTCCAGACACTGCTTTTCTGGTTCTGCTTATATGAAGCAAACATAATGGATGACATCTTGAACCTGCTGAATTAACTACAGTTACAAACTCTAAAAACAGATTTTGTGTGCATCTACTGTATATGAGCTGTAAATCTCTATAAATGTAAGGCTTCGTGTTATGTCATGGATATGGATTAATTACATCTATATTTTGACACTTTTATTATTTAATTTGGAATTAAGTTTAGTGTTGCAATCATTTGAAGATCATCTGACACATCAATTCAGTTGGGCCCAGCCTGACTATGGTTTAATGCTACGTTTATTCCTAATTTACTATTATTAAAATGCCTCCTATTTTTTTTCTATGTCTGCCAGTTGCCTAAAACCCATCACCATGAGCAAATGATGAAGATGATCTGGTTGTTTAAAGTACACCTGTTACATGCAGCCAAGGCATCCATTTGGTGCACTGAACTATTTATAAGAAAGCAAAAGGTTTTTTTTGGAACTTTAAATGAGGTGCATGATACCCAGCACCTCCATCCCTAATTCAGAAATAAGAAATATGAAAGGGTTTTTTTGGGACTTTAAGTTAGGCACAAGACACGTGGTAGGAGAAATTATAAAATTGTTTAATTGACATATGAACAAAGCATATCTCATAAACACATAATACATAGTTGAACATGAGTATTTTTATCTATATACAAGGCAATGGCATACAGAAAAAAAGGATTCATATATATGTATATACACATGCACGCATCTGAAATCGCGTAATATTCCATGGAAGTAATTCATGTAAAAAGCCAAATGCTTATTGAGTAATAGATTCAAATGGGTTATAGGATACAAATGAATCACAGTTGAGGTCAAGCTATGTGTTGGGAACATGATGACATTGATAGGCTCTACGCGTTTCGTGGCCAGGTGCCACTCATCAGGAAAAAACGCATAGCATATCTGAAAAGGAATTTAAAAAAGGTACCAAATAGGATCTAATATTTTGCCCGGATGGTAAAAAATAATTAATTCCATGGGATACTATGCGATTTCAGATGCGTGCATGTGTATATACACATATATATATATATATATATATATATATATATATATATATATATATATATATATATATATGAATCCTTCTTTTCTGTATGCTATTGCTTTGTATATAGATAAAATACTCATGTTCAACCATGTATCATACGTTTATGAGGTATGCTTTGTTCATATGTCATCTAAACAATTTTATAATTTCTCCTACCATGTGTCTTGTGCCTTCTTAAAGCCCAAAAAAAGCATTTCTTATTTCTTATTTATAAGAAAGCAGCAATTTTCTTGGAAATAAGGATGAGCCTTACGATTAACAAACATACAGAAAAGCTAATATTAGACAGTCACAGCAAAAATATGAATTCCAGATTTGTAAAGGAGTATACACTTGAAGAGTCCATTATTGATGGTAGAAAGCAGCTACTCTAAGTGAGATGTCAAGGGTTCAGTTATTTTCTTCACTTCAGTTAAATTGACTGTAAGCAAATATTTTATGAAGTTACATTACTCAAGATTAATCATAGGAATTGCTTCCGTCATCTTTAAAATGCATATTGGCATACCCTTAATCCAGTTCTGAAGCCTTTACTGTTTAATATAAAACTGCATCTACAATATTTCAGGGACGCCTTAAGATAAGTATTTTTCAATGTCAGGCTTACTCCCTCTGTACGACCTCATCCCACTGCAGGTAGGCAAAACTTGGAACCCAATGGCACAGATTTCACTCCTGAATATAAACTAGCAAGAGATTCAAACCCAACAGCCTGAACCAAGGCCTAGTCATCAACTTGATTTGACTTTGCTTTAAAGTGATACTAAAGCCTAAACAGTTTTTACCTTAATGCATTTCTTGCATTAAGGTAAAGAATATTTAGGTATACGTATCCCCCTCACACCCCACCCCTTTTTTACTTACCTGATCCCTCATTCGATCCAGCACTGTGTCTGTCTGCATCTCTTCTTTCCCCTCACTTACTGGTTTCACTGGCTTTGGAGCCATAGGCACAGACAGTGAGGCTCAGGAGTGAGTTCGCACGAGTGCCCCCAAAGCGGCTTCTTAAGGGGGCACTCGCCTTGAAGGAGGAGCTCTGGAGGGGGCCCTGAGAAGAGAAGGTTTGGGCTGCTCTGTGCACTTCCATTGCACAGAGCAGGTATGTAAAAACATGTTTGTGATTTAAAAAAATAATTTACAATCACTTTACAGTATGTACTTAAAGTTAATGTGTAGTCAAATGTATGTAATGTATGTAAAGTTAATGTAGAACCAAAACTAGGGTCAAAGCCCTGCATTGTTATGTTTTTATCTTTTTTTTTTGCTGTGTGTACTATTAGGGAAAGTTCCCCTAACTTCCTGTTAAGACTAACTCAGCTAAACAGGAAGTTAGAGGAAATCTCCTAAAGGGCAGGGAATTCCGCTATTAGACAGTTGTCCTGTCACAGGTACCCTCACTAGATGATCTCCCCTCTGGTCTGTGTGCAGTCTTTCTTTGTCATCACGTATAATGCAGGGCTATTAACCCTACATTGTATGCAGGAGTGCCACCTTGACCAGGGGGCACCTTAGAAAGCAGGCTTTGTGGGTTTGGTTGCACCACTGGATGAGTCCTGCTGAGGGGGGAAGAATAGGGTAAGTAATATATTCATGTCCCTCGCAGACATAACAAGCACTTAATCCTTGCAGTATGTGTGTGTGGGTGGAGGGGGGGGGGGGGCAAGGGTATTTTTTTGTTGTTGTGCCTGGAGTGGGGCCTTAATTGTATTGAAGTATATACAGCCCCATCTTAATATCAGCGATCTGATTTAAAACCTAAACTACATTAAAATGACTGTTTTGTTTAGTACACTTGTATTTTTGACACTGAATATGACACGGCTATTTGCACACCATCAGAATTAATGTTCTGAAACTGATTTATAGAACATTTGCTGACACTTATTCTCAGATTGTCTTGCAGGACTTTTGGGCTCTAGATGAAAGCAATTGTGAAACAAAATATACAATGTGATAACATCTTATCTCCAAGACCACTAATACATAGCTGTATGAAAATGAAATGAAACATAGCTCTGTTGTTTACAATTTGGCAGCTTTAGCAGTGAAGCTTCCTCCTCATTCTCTCTCTCTCTCTCTCTCTCTCTCTCTCTCTCTTGTAAGATTGGGGTGATTAAACTCAAGCAGTGGGTGCATTTACAATGAGTTGCGCCAATCCAAAACTTTTATTTAAAAGCAAGTCAAAGTTCATACAGTGATCTACTCCCATGCAGGGGATTATCACCATCACTGCAAAGACATAACATTCAGCCCCTTGGCTCTCTTGTGGCAGCTTTACTGCTCCGAGTACCTCTGCAGGGTATTCCTGACCATCAAACACATCCCAGCGGTATGTGCAGACGCTGAACTTTCCTTGCAGCTCCCTAGCTGCATTTGTCCCTCCTGGACTTCCTCTCAGGCTTGGGCCTTCCTCTGTCTCAACCTGACCTTGATGCATGGCAGCATCTAACATGACTCCCCTCAGACACACTGACCTCCCTCAGATGGGTGGGACCCTGATCTCTAACTCTGGCCCTATTATGAATCTAGCACACACCTGACCACCTGAACCAGTATATAAATAGTAAGAAAGGGAGACCAGAATATTTTGGCCCTATAAAGGTTGATGAAGGGAATTTGGTTACAAAAGACATCCAAAAGTTTTGAATATGTTCTTCTCCTCAGTCTACACAAAAGAAACAGGGGGATACAGTAACCAAGACTGTAATGTTAATTTACATAGCACGTCACAGAAAGCACCCTCATGGCTAACAGAAGACACAATTAGAAATAGACTTGAAAAACGTAACATAAATAAGTCACCGGGACAACATGGCTTACACCCAAGGGTCCTTAAGGAACTCAGTCAGGTGATAGCCAGACCATTGTTCCTAATTTTTGTGGACAGTTTACTGACTGGAATGGTACCAGCTGATTGGAGAAAAGCCAATGTGGCACCAATATTTAAAAAAGGGCCGAGATATATCCCTGGGAACTACAGGCCAGTTAGCCTAACATCAATAGTCTGCAAGCTATTGGAGGGGATGATGAGGGATTATATTCAAGATTTCAATAATGAAAACGGTATCATTAGCAGTAATCAGCATGGATTCGTGAAGAATTGTTCTTGCCAGACCAATCTATTAACCTTCTATGAAGAAGTGAGCTACCATCTAGTTAGAGGAAGGCCTGTGGATGTGGTGTATCTGGATTTTTTCAAAGGCATTCAATACAGTCCCATACCCCACAAACGTTTAGACCCCTTCCACACCGAGGCAGTTTTCAGGTACTTTAGTGCTGGAAATTGCCCTTGCTAAGCGCCTGAAAACCGCCTCTCATTCATTCAAGTGTGACTTTTCACGCTGGGGCATTCAGCTTGTGGGACATTCCGAAAAGTCCTGCAAGTAGCATCTTTGGGGCAGTTTGGGAGCACTGTATTTAGCGCTCCCAAAACGTCCTGCCCATTGGAATGAATGGGCAGTGCTTCCGAAGCACCTGAAAAGCGCTTCGAAGGTGCCGTAACACAGGAGTTTTTAACACCCTCTTTGGGTTTAAAAGCTAGTGGCTGAAAAGCACCGCTTAAACAGCGCTAAAGCACAGCTAAAATGAGTGTCACTTTAGCGCTAACGCGGCCCCAGTGTGAAAGGGGTCTTACTGTACAAACTAAGGTATGTAGGCATGGACCAAAGGGTGAGTACCTGGATTGAAAACTGGCTACAGGGAGAGTCCAAAGGGTGGTGATAAATGGCAAGTACTTGGAATGGACTGGTGTAGAAAGTAGGGTCCCCAAGGATCGGTCTTGGTACCAATCCTGTTATTAATTTATTCAGAAACGATCTAGAGAATGGGATAAACAGCTCAATCTCAGTATTTACAGAGGATACAAAGCTAAGCAGGGCAATAACTTCTACATAGAATGTAGAAAACTTTCAAGAAGACCTAAACAAGTTAATGGGGTGGGCAACTACATGGCAAATGAGGTTTAATGTTGAAAAATGTAAGGTAATGCATTTGGGTGCCAAAAGTACAAATGCAAGTTACTTACTAGGGAAGAACCTCTGGGGGAATCTAGGATCGAAAAGGACCTGGAGGTCCTAGTAGATTACACGCTCAGCAATGACATGCAATGCCAAGCTGCTGCAAGCAAAGCCAACAGAATATTGGAATGCATTAAAAAGGGATTCACTCCAGACATAAAACGATAATTCTCCCACTCTACAAGACTCTGGTCCGACGACACATCTTGAGTATGCCGTCCAGTTCTGGGCACCAGTTCTCAGGAGGGATATGCTGGAGCTGGAGAGAGTCCAGAGAAGAGCAACAAAGCTAATAAAGGGAATGGAGGACCTCAGCTATGGGGGAAGGCTACAAGCATTGAACTTATTCTCTCTGGAGAAGAAATATGATATCAATGTACAAATACCGTACCGGTGACCCTAGCATAGGGAAAGAACTTTTCAGTGAAAGGGAGTTTAAAAAGACACACAGCCATTCACTAAAATGAGAAGAGAATTGGTTTAACCTTAAACTGCGTAGAGGGTTCTTTACTGTCAGAGCAGTAAGGATGTGGAATTCTCTTCCACAAGCAGTGGCGTCAGCAGGGAGCATCGATAATTTAAAAAAAACTTTTAGAAGGGCACCTTAACGACCACAATATACAGGGATATATGATGTACTATTGACATAAACACACACTCAGGTCGAACTGGATGGACTTGTGTCTTTTTTCAACCTCACCAACTCTGTAACTATTAGCGTGTTTGCTTCTCCCAAAATCTGACATAAACCACCATTCTACCCAGTAGCACGAGGACAATATATACAGTATATATACACACACACAGTGTATATACTGTATAAAGTACTTTATGTATACTACACACACACACACACACACACCAATTTGATTTCATCATTACATTACAGGTGCAGATGCTGCTTCCCACTTATCAGCTCCACACAATGATTGTGCTATGGGTTTGGTCTGACTAAATGATAACCGTGGATGATCTATTAGTCCAATTAAGCTGATCTCTGCAGCCCTCAAAGTGAACCTGTGGGAAATGTGGGCTTTTAAAGCTGCAGGCTTCAGGGTGGTCATCCTGATACTGGTTTCACTCCCTAGTGAGTCACTATAATAAGCATGCAGCCAGTGATGTCTGAAGTTCCACCCCACATAATAGTTGCACATTAGTGCAGTTACATTAGTGACTCATTAGGTAGTGAAGCCAAGACCACCCTGGAGTCTGCACTAACAACATTTTAGTGATGGCAGAAGTGATATATAGTGTTATATCACCATAAGAAGGATATTAATTACATTACTAGGTATAAAGATGACTCTTACAGGACGCATGCACAAATCTCCATACGAAATGCAATATAAAAATACAGAACAAGAAGTAGACATGAGACGTGTTAAAAAATGAATACTAATCCTTTAAAAAAAATTTACAGAAGAACAGAGAAGAGGGACAACATTCAAAATACAACAGTCATCTAAGTCATTAAAATAAAGCTCCAAAACATGTCAACATCATACAAAAGATGATTTCAAATCCATTCTGTCTGGAGGAAAAGGATCGGCAGCTGGGCTAATTAATTTAGATTACAGATAGCTTAAAATATGCAGTAAACAATTAATAAAACAATAGCGCTTTGCTTCTAGCAGAGGCTCCAGCATTCCATATTTTACAAATGTCAACGAATATAAAAGTTAAAAAGGAACATTATTGAAGAAAGCAGTTTATTGATTAACCCGCACGGCACCAAAACCGGGGGGGGCAAGATTTGAATGGTCACCGCTGCCTCAGCACTAGTGTAGACTAGATTTTAAATCAAGCAAATAATTAAATGTGTTCTCAGTAAAAATCCTGACATGCAGCAGTGCCCAGCTTCATTTTAAAATGTGATGGTTAATTAATTATTTGCAGTGTCCAGAAGAGGAACAGAGTGTCTTGTACCTGACTCCGCACAGTGCTCTGCTATTGAATTAGACATAGAAATACAGGAGACCAAAATTATTCATTTTAGCAATTCTGATTGCCCAGCAACAGCATCTGAAATGTAAAAGTAGTTTATACATTCTTAAACAGAAGAGTTTAGGCTTAGTATACATTGGGGTTCATTTAGGGCTTATTCTTTGCTTCATTTTTACAGTACATTGCACATTCTTCAGTACAGCCGATCATTGCAACTCGTTGCCACATGCTCTGATGCATAGAGTTGAATGAAGTGTCATTTAGAGACATTTCAATAAAGTTAAAAAAAAAAGTAAACTACTTTTTTTTGTAGGTTACATTCCTACATACAATGGGACCATGGAGAACAAACGTAGCCACCCTCTACCAGGAAGTCAGATCACAGCGGCAAAAAACAAAACAAAAAAACAATCGGATTGTTGGCCAACAAAACCGTGGAATTTTGTCCGAAGGGCAAACTTGTCTTGCATACACATGGCCACACAATTGTTAGCCAACGATTACGAACGTAGTGACGTACTACATTGTTTTTCAGCTCTTTAGCGCCACCCTTTGGTCTCCTTCTGCTAATTTCGTGTTAGTAGAAGTCTGCTGAGTTTTGATTTGCGCTTTTCATTTCGCACTTTTCAGTTCGTTTCTGAACGGCTGTTCGTCAACCAGCCATATTGCGGAATTGGAGGAGATAACGTGTTATTTATTATTGGCCTTCAAGTTATTGCTTTGACATTATTTTTTTGGTTGAATAATAATGATTTGATTTGGTATATTTTCTATATTTTTGGATGCATAGAATGCACTTTTTGGTTAAGTTCTATTGGCAGATAGCATGTCTAATTTTATTTGTTTTCTTTTTTTAATGCACAATAAAATGAATTGTGAAGAATAATACTTGGCTATGTGTTTTACTTCAGATGACAGTTTGGGAGTAGGCAGTTACATTTAATAAAATACAATGTAAAATTAACAAGGGACACCAACTTAGTTGTATCTTTGATCTTAAAAACTACAGGATAATGGTGTTGTGGTAACTTGCCCAAATAAAAAATAAAAAAATAATAAATAATATTATTCTTGATATCACTAGAAAAAAAAAGCCTTTGAAAACTTGTTTGCAATAACTCCCTCAGTATCACCAGCAAAGCAGCTTCATTATTATCCCATTAAAGAAGAAGAGAATTGTGCGCTGCATTTCGAGACCTCATAATTTGCCACGTCACGAATGTTAATTCTCCATTACAAACGCTAGTTTACAAGACCGCCCGCTTCTGGCTTGTCCTTGCTTCCGAGCATGCGTGTTTGTACTTTGGACTTTTGTCCGACGGACTTGTGTACACATGCACGGAAAATCCGACAACACACATTTGTTGGCGGAAAATGTGAAAACCTGCTATCCAACATTTGCTGGCGGAAAGTCCGACAACAATTGTCCGATGCAGCATACACACGGTCAGATTTACCGCCAACAAGCTGACATCGAACTTTTCCCGTCGGAAAGTCCGATCGTGTTTAAGAGGCATTAGAGTTAGGTAGCCAACACACCTACAACTACTGCTGTATTGCAGGTGCACGGTTATTAATCATTGAAGATCCTTGTACCTTTTTAAAGATTATTTAAATTAAACTTATTGAAAAATACATGTACAGGATCCATTTTAGCTTTCAAAGTATTTGGTAACTGATCTCCAAATGTTTACATATAAAGAAGTTGCAAAGTCTCAGGGTTTTTTACCTTAATGCATTCTATGCAATAAGGTGAAAAACCTTCTGTGCTGCAGCTGCCCCCAAGAACCCCCCTTTTTCTTGTTCAAGTGACGAGCACGAGCCCAGCATCTCCAGCCGCTCTCTCGGGTCCTCATCAATCGATAGATTGATAGCAGGAGACATTGGCTCTGCTGCTGTCAATCAAATCCAGTGACACAGGAGCCAGGGGCGGGGCCTAGTCCTGTTGTCTGTGTCAATAGACGCAGCAGCAGGACTCGAGAGCGCGTCTGCATGGGCGCCCCCATGGAATGTGTCTCTCTGCGGGGGCACTCGCCGAAGAGGAGGGGCCAGGAGCGCCACCAGGGGACCCCAGAAAAGGAGGATCAGGGCCGCTCTGTGCAAAACCCTTGCACAGAGCAGGTAAGTAAAACATGTTTGTTATTTAAAAAAAAAAAAAAGAACCTTTACAATCACTTTAGCACATTAACAAAAAGAACACATAAAAAAATTTTAAAAATTCACATTAAGAAACTATTTAACACAAAAACGTAAAAATATTTTCTCACTGAATATACACTGAACTTTCCCCTATAATGAATAATGGAGGTTTACATTATCTGCCTGGATATCAGTATTAAAGTGCATCTAAACACAGGAACAAAACTTAATATAATGGACCTTACAAGTCCCTAAAAGTTCTGGCTGCATTTGTTGTCTTTTCATTGCTTTTTTTTCTTTTTACCTAGTGATCCTGCCAGTAACACACTTTCTGTACTGGGGGGGCAACACTCACTCAATCACTCAATGTACTGTATCTACAAAGGAAAGTTGTCACCCTAGGACAGAAGGCTTGTTAGGAGTAAAGAACACCTCATCTCCTTGTCTCCATAGTTTGGGGGGGGGGGGGGGGCTTATGGTTCACAGAAGTAACCTGGGCAGGGCTGATAACACTACTTGTGCTGAGTAGACAGAGTTCAGAGGGAGTTAGGAGCTCACTGAACTTCTGGAAGGATCAACAGATTTTTTCAGCACCTATCGGACAGATGCCATAGCATAATGGTATATTTAACTGACCAAATGAGAGAAGCTCATTGTTGGAGATTCCATACACTTGAGCGTACTTCCAATATTCATACAATGCTGTCAAATTCCATACTACCTAACAAAGTGCATACAGCCTTTCACATCAGTCTCTGGCCTAGTGAAGTGGACAATCTAATATCCCTATCAGAGTCATACATACAATTCAGTAATAATGACTCTACCATTATGTTATTAGACTGCTGGAAGCATTGGATGACAATTATCTCAATTATTAACACCCTTTGACTCAGTGCAGTCTTTGGGGTAACAATAAAAACCATCATTCATAAAACTGGAAATTCTAGTCAGGAAAAGTAGAGGAAAAAAACAGAACATTTATGCAACTTTTCTTAAGCCTTATAGGGTAAACACCACTCCATTACTCAGGAAGACATAGGTCATTGAATGAGATTTATATAAACTAGATGGCACATATACAGGGCATCAAAGTGCACTGGGATGAATGATCCCTGAGTACAAAGTCTGTAAGAATTTTCAGAAACTAAAGTCACTCTTGTACGTACTATGAAAACATGCACGGACCTATGCCGTTGACAGCTCTTTCTAAAGCACTTTCACAGTGGCGGATCATTCATGGGTTTTGATTTCAGAAAATGAAGACAGACGCCACAAAAAGGTAGGCCAAATGTTACATTACTCTAGGCTAAAATTAAAACAGCTTGGATGGGTAGAGCGTAGCCAGAGCAAAAACAGCAACAGGTACTCATAAATCATTAAACGCAAGACAAGAATACAGGAAAATCCCTGGAAAATCTTGTTAAAAATTAAATGGTAACAGCAGTGGACTGAACAAGCATTTTGGTCATGCTATGAAAATCATCATTGTTTTTTTAGTATACCTATGTCCTGATGCAGAAATTGTCAAAATTAGCAAACCTACTGTCATTTTTAAATTCAGTTCAATTCAATATGTATTCACTGTGTTGTGTTCGTCCGGGAGAATTCTGAAAATATCAAGTACAGATGTGTTATGGACTTTATGAAAGTCAGTATTTACATAATGTTAGATAGCTCCACACCTCTCCTGATGACTAAGCACAGTCAAGTATGGAACATATCATGGTTAGCACCAAGGCACATGGCAGCACCAAGGCACAGCTGGTGCGCTATGTACAGAGTGCAGAGTTCATGGTTGTGCTGTGCACAGAGTGCAGGGTGTGCAACTTCCCAAAGCTTTCTCGCATCGTTCTCTCCCTCAGATTCTGGAGATCTGTTCCCGCCAAGCCCCACCATGTGCACATGATCTGTTAGATCCAGGAGCCGCTGAACAAAGCTGTCCCTTGTAAACACAGAAGGCTTTTGTGTTTACAAGTGACATCGGGAAGTGGGAGCAGAAGAGGTGAGAGCCGGAAGTGGTGGAATGTTTTCTGCCACATTCTGGCTGTAAAACAGAGTGTGAGGGCCACACAAGGCCTGGAGGGCTGGATTTGCCCCACGGGTCTTGTGTTTGACATATGTGCATTAATAGCACCATCATTGCACTCAAGTTTAAGTGACTAGGGGCTTAGAATAAAAAACTTTTTGAAAGTCTCCTCTGCAAACAAAAGCACTACTATTTGCTTGTACGGTTACCTGATATTTGTTCTTTTGAAGAACTAGGGATTTTCAACTTCCAACATACTTTTGGCTGTGTTGGATGCTCGGACCTGTGTTGTATGTGATTCCTTCAGCTGGCCCCTACATAACTACTATGTCCTGTAGTGACGTAACAGCCAACTGAAGGAACTACAGAAAATAGCAGGGGAACCAGGCATCTGATGCCTCAAGAAGTGCATGTGGAAAGGCAAGACTTTTTTTGTCACAGAAAGGCTACAGGAAGTAGAAATAAATGTCTACAAACTGAGGGAAATTCCTTTTTAGACAGTTGTCACTGGAACAAGGGAAGATTTACTCTAAAGCCTCATACACACGATCGGACTTTCCAATGGGAAATGTTGGATGTCGGGCTGTTGGTGGAAAATCCGACCGTTTGTATGCTCCATCGGACAATTGTTGTTGGATTTTCCTTGGACAAATGTTGGCTAGCAGGTTTTAAAATTTTCCGCGGACAAATGTGTGTTGTCGGATTTTCCGAGCGTCTGTACACAAGTCCGTCGGGCAAAAGTTCAAAGTACAAACACACATGCTCGGAAGCAAGGACGAGCCAGAAGCGGTCGGTCTTGTAAACTAGCGTTCATAGTGGAGAATTAACATTCATGACGTGGCAAATTACGAAATCTCAAAATGCAGCGCACAATTCTCTTCTTCTTTAATGGGATAATAATGAAGCTGCTTTGCTGGTGATACTGAGGGAGTTATTGCAAACTAATTTTAAAAGAGATTTTTTTTCTAGTGATATCAAGAATATTATTGTTATGCTTTTTTTTTTTTATTTGGGCAAGTTACCACAACACCATTATCCCGCAGTTTTTAAGATCAAAGATACAACTATGTTGATGTCCCTTGTTAATTTTACATTGTATTTTTTTTAAATGTAACTGCCTACTCCCAAACTGTCATTTGAAGTAAAACACATAGCCAAGTATTATACTAAATATTTTTTTTATTGTGCATTAAAAAAAAAAATAAATAAAATTAGACATGCTATCTGCCAATAGAACTTAACCAAAAAGTGCATTCTATGCATCCAAAAATATAGAAAATATACCAAATCATTATTCAACCAAAAAAATATTGTCAAAGCAATAACTCCAACACTACTCCGATTCCGTCTGGTTGACGAATGGCCGTTCAGAAACGAACTGAAAAGCGGAAAATGAAAAGTGTGAAATGAAAAGCGCAAATCAACACTCACCAAACTTCTACTAATACAAAATTAGCAGACGGAGTCCAAAGGGTGGCGCTAAAGAGCTGAAAAACCACGTAGTATGTCAAGGAGCCCAAAGGGTGGAACTAAAGAGCTGAAAAACCACGTAGTACGTCTAGTGCGTCACTACATTAGTAATTGTTGGCCAACAATTGTGTGGCCGAGTGTATCCAAGACAAGTTTGGACCAACGCCCTTTGGACAAAATTCCACGGTTTCGTTAGCCAACAATCCGATCATATGTATGAGGCTTTACATCTGGTGACAACTCAGAAATTTGGATTTCTTGTTACTTTCTGTCTCTGTGACAATAGTAAACAGAAAATAGAGAGGGTGGGGGTAGATTTACTAAAACTGGAGAGTGCAAAATCTGGTGCAGCTCTGCATTGAAGCCAATCAGCTTCCAATTTTTTTTTTTTTTTTTGCCAAAGCTTAATTGAACAAGCTAAATCTAGAAGCTGATTGGCTGCAATGCACAGCTGCACCAGATTTGGCACACTTCAGTTTTAGTAAATCAACCCTGGTGAGTCTTCCCACTGGGGAAAAAGACAGTATTAAAAACCCTGACCTAGGTCCTACACCAGGGATATGCAATTAGCGGACCTCCAACTGTTGCAGAACTACAAGTCCCATGAGGCATAGCAAGACTCTGACAGCTACAAGCATGACACCCAGAGGCAGAAGCATGATGGGACTTGTAGTTTTGCAACAGCTGGAAGTCCGCTAATTGCATATCCCTCTCCTACACCATCCCTATTCTTGCCAATTCTAAAAAAATTAAAAAGTTTCTTTACATACACTTTAAGGCACCGGAGAGTGTCTACTATATATGAGAAAATTTGGGTTATGTTTTCTTTCAATATGGGTTTACCTCAAGAAGATTTTAGCACCAGTTTTACTGACTTTACTCTAAAACATTTAATTAGCTATACCATTTTGATAACCTTTTTCCTCTAAAAAAAAAAAAAAAAAACAGCAACTGCAACAGGATAAAAACTAAATAACACAAGAATTTCACAGGAATTTTTTAAGAATATTTACTTTTCTTGGACTGAACACCTTTGATAATCTATATATTTTGGCTCCAATTAAATTTTAAAGCAGATTTCCGTCCACTTGCTGAAATGGATATGCTTCATTTGGGCTTGTTTAGAAAAACGAATAGTTTGATGGTGTCTAGATCTATTACGGATCATAATCCAGGCTGATTTAAGCACTGCCATCAGATAAGCACAAGAAAGGGGATATGGCTGTCACATTACATTTGTACACTCGATCAATGTCAGATGTTTGCACACTAGAAATTTGATTACAATGTAGAGTTTCCAATTTACTTTGCTGGGTCTTTTCACATGGGCTGTCTGCAAATCAGGCAAAAGTCCATAGCTGTTAACTGGCCCTGATTTTTAGAGACAAAGCAAAAACGTATTTTTAGATTTGTTACTGGAAATGTCACTGATGTAGACCAGCTTTATAATGAAATTCCCCTTGTTATAATTAATGTATTCCAATAACTTGTACAGCACTGCCACATAAAGTTCACAACGATATACTAGCCAGTGTTATTTATCCTCCAAGAGTGTAGCCCAAAGGAGCTTGCAATCTAAAAGAAGGGATAGATACAAAATAAATCTCGGCATAGATATGTTCTAGATAACAGCAGATAGGTAAATTATGCATTTAAAACTAAAGCTATCCATATACAATAGATACAGACACTGGATGATCAATTGAAGGCTAATATACTTCCCAACAAGCAAAATGTCACAGATTGCTCAGTAAAGGTAAGTACTAGGAGAACTGCACTCTACTATGAGGAAAAATGACTGCATTCAACAAAAACTAAATGTAGGCACTATTTTCCCATTTTTTTTGTAAATGATCGAATACAATTAGGGGAAGCCAACATGTGTCGGGGATTTGTACCCCTTTCTTCAGGGCTAGCAATAAACATATTATATGTTCAGTTAGACCAGTGTTAATACAGTAAATGATAGTGTTACAATCAGGTTTAGCTTGGTGATGTAATGTCCACATGTCGGACACCATCAGTCCCAAATGGTTGCTCTCAGTGACAACATGATTTGGAGAGGTTAGAACTTCTTGTCTGATTTCCATTGCCTCCCACCCAATTAACCAGGCATTGGGGCTGTCTGCTCTTCCCGTTTCCCTTTCCCCATGCACTGCCTAATACAGAGAATCTCATGCCCACAAAGTCATTCCCGTGTAGGAAGACACTTGACCAATATGGATTGTAAGACGGTCAGATCACTCATACATGTCCAACTGCTTTCCATCGTCTATGGCCAGCAATAGACCTTGTGTCAATAGACTTTATGAACACTGAGCTAATTTAACACGTCTAGGCAAGTGTACAGTACTACCTGATTTTGAGAAGCATTTCACCCAAGCGCAGGGGTTGCATTTGATATGCTTTTTGCCTTGGACTGAGGCAGGAATATAAGAAGCAGGAATGTATCATTGACATTTCTGACCTCTCCCGAAAATGCTGGTTGCATGGCTCTCATGTTGATGCGTTGACTTCAATACTTTGTGGATCACTTACCTAGAACAGTTATAGAAATAAGGAACTCTGATTTTCTCTGACTTTCATTTACTGCATGTTTGTTCCAGATCAGTGACTCAGAAATACTAAAACCAGACACAGTTGGTTCATATTAACTTGTGTGTTAATTAATATTTAAAGATATATTGAGATAGCAATATAAAACGCTAGTAAAGTATTTTACTGCATCGTTCAGTATTTAATAAGAAATAGATTCTGCACTACTCAAAGACAGTATCATGAGTAACAAGAGAAGGTACTCTAGCCGTAGTGTTTCTGGAAATTGTTTCATACCGCTGGCAACTTTGAAAGCTGGGTTATGAGAAAAGACAGAATATATGTGTTTTTGAATATATCAAATGACTCATTCTGTGGCTGCTTTTCCTGGATGGAAATAAGATGACATATATAATTTTTTATGTGGAAAATATTAATATATGCAAGCATCAGTTCACAACAGCATAACGCATGCAGTATTTTCATTACCGTGCGTTATTTGCTTAGGGTTATCAGGGAAAGCAATTAGAAAAAAATTATGCCATTACAACTCTGTTCTCTTCACTGGTTGGTACCTCATTATTGAAGGCTTCAGGTCCCTGTAAGAACCCTCCGATGGGCTTTGCAGATGTGATGTGGGTGCTGTGGACCAGGCCATCCCACACTACAGTCAGGACAAAGATGACCTGGGCTTTTAAATTTTTTTTTTTTTTAAATAAAATCATTAATTTAATAAGGGGGTTGGGATGGGAAGGTTTTTTTTCTTTTTCCTTGGTTGATGAGCTTTCATGAGATTAGATACAATTTCATGATAAAGGCTTGTAAACCCTACATACAGTAATGCCTGGTACACACTACTATTTTTTTTATAGTTTAATCCAGAGGGTTGAACGAAAAAAAAAAAAAAACTGACAGCTCCGGTCGTTGTACTAATGATCCAACGTTAGTATAGCGATCTCCCCTGCTGAGAACACACTGATCAGCGCTCTCAGCCATTGGCTGAGAGCGATAATTTGGGAGTCGGTCAGCTGCTGGTTTTTCAGCATGCTTGTTTGACAGAAGCCGGCCAAGCAGTAAAGATTGCACATTTATGTGATAGGTAGTTGAATCGAATGTTTCATAAGAAAATTATTAGGTAAAATAACAAACATAGAATACCTAGTACATCTTATTGAATTGACACTATAATGAGCCACGCATAATGCAGTTAACCCAAAACAGCCATTAACTCATAGCCAATACTGACTAGTAGTATTAGCATGTAAAATATATTGAATAAGGGTGAATATGTGTTCACTTAGTCTCCAATCAAGTGCAAGAAAAATGGAAAAAAAATATATTTTACATGATTGGATGTTTGCTTTGCAAGTGAACACTCTCTACTCCTTTAGTAAATCAACCCCAATGTATTGTTCCTTGCAATCAGTCATTTTAGGCTGAGCTGTGTCTGCTTGCATGATCGTTCAATTAAATTTATAGGTATGTAAGGATTGCTTTTTCTTGCTGAATAATAAAACCATGCATTTAAACTTTTAAGGCCCGTTCATGAGTGTTCCCGTTATACAATTTTGTTGAGCAATTTCCACATGATTTAGCATGTTGCATAGGGCCAGGCTATTCACTTAAATGAGCTGCCCTATGTGCCTTTGTTGGACGAAAAGAAGCTCCTGTTCCTTTTTGGCACGACAAGTTTCATGCAAATTTAAAAGGCGCTTTTTGCCGCGACTGCCGTGGTATTCTACTGCACACAAATCACATCACGTTTGGGGTGCCATTAAGGGTTAATGGCACGCAAGCGTGTGCTGCATGATGTGCAGCGATTGCCATGCGATTTGGAATCGTGGGCAGAGTGGCACCAATTCTGCAAATGATTCCAAATCGCGAAGTCTAAATGGAGCCTAAAACTTTTAAACCCAGAGAACACCCTGCTCCGATTTACCAAATGTGGAGAGACCACTCCTATGTTTGATTATCCCCACCCCAGAGGTACTGATGATAATGTTGGGAGGTATTTTTCTTTAGCTAGCTGAAGTTTTCATTTCCATATGCAGTTTCCTGGTAAATTGGTAACTGTTCTTGTATCCAGTATAGAGAAATCTAGTTTTTAATAATATTCTTCTTCAAATACAACTTGTTAAATAGTTTGGTTATGTTAAACTGTTTACAGCTAAAACCTTCTGCAAAATCAGTAACATTCTAAAATGCTCTGTAGGGACCGTGGAAAAATGTACACACAGGCTCAGATATTCACATGGGCAGTGATGTCATAAGGAAACTTATAAAGATAACACCTGCTCTTCAAGTCTCAGGCTCCCTGAAGTTTGGGAAACGAAGGAAGAATAGAAAAGCCATTCTGCCTAATGACTGTCAATTACATGGAAAATATTTTGGTTTTCTTAACAGTTGACTCGAAAAGATCAATCTGGATTGCCTAATTCTTCTATTAGCACTTGTTTTAAGGATAACAGTGTGGGAAAGTTAATTCAGTCTGACAAAAACAAAATCTGTGCCATTTCATGCATGCGGATATTTCAGCGTGTGTTCGAAACCAGCTGTACAGTATAGGAACAAGGGAGCATTTATCAGATGCCATGGGACAAAAATTATTTTACATACATGTACCATACATTACTGACTCATAGGTAAAGAATTAGGAACATTGCTGCCCAAGTACATTACTATCTACTGTCAAAAAACAACTAAGTAACGTTTTTAAAGGAAAATTAGAGGTCTTTATCGAGCTGTATTTGTTTAATGTGATGGTCATTGCTGCCCATCAGAGAATTTGCAGCATTTCTAAAGAACATCTGCCCACATGTTCGCCAACAGACTTTTTCACCACTGTTGGTCCAACCTCTGATTTCCAATACTTTAGATCTCATTATTCTCATCGAACAATGTTACATTCTCTGAATGCAATCCCTTGTACACATTTGCCACTTTCGAACGACCAATAATGGGTTTCTGTGGAATACCCACTCTACAGAGTCTTGCTGTACATGTTCATAGCTATACAAGCTGTAGCTGTACAAATCATAGCTATGATTAAGCACTGTCTCTAGTGTGAAATGCGTAAGATCTTTTGTACGTTCTGCTGTGGCATGTATGTTTGACTACATTGTTTGAATAAAAGGCAAAAACTTTTTGGGAGTGCGGCTGTCCAGAACTACTTCCGGTTTTAATGGGGAACATGGACATGTGGCTTAGCACATTGTAACACAACCTGTGCGAAAGATTCCCCCTCTACTGACATTCTGGTGACAACTTAAAATGTAGGATTTTCTCTTATGATGACAATGGTCAACAGGGTAGCTAAAGATAGAAAAAAACGCCCCAATGGGAAAACAGACAAAAAAGAAAAGTAGGTTACACAATAAAATAGGGTATCTGGTAGGCTGTTACAATCAACAAACCATACAGTTTTCATTCCTGGGTGTTAATATGTTTCCAGTCTCGGTTTGTGAGAGGCACTGTCACAAAAGATATTTAAATGTCTCCAGCAGACCTGGTTAGACTTAAAAAGCACCTGTCAATAATTAACAGCAACAGCCAACAATCTCTGTATCCGCACAATGCTAGTCAGGGTTGCCAGAAGCAATTAAAAAATTGTCAACATGGTTCAGAACTAGACAAAATCTATTTCAGAGGGGGTAAGCTCCAAATAAACTCACATACATTTTGTTTACATCTGTGTAAAAGCATTTAATCAATACTAATTGGCTGAAAACCAGTCAACCTGGAAATCCTGATGTTGGCGTTTTCCGGTGACAAAATAAAATCCAACAAGAAGTGATGTTAGCATTAGCAGATTGATGGACGTGCTCTGGGTGGGAAAAGAAGACAAATATATTCCACAAAAACATCAAAAGAATTCCCGTGGTCTCTCCAAACCAGTTTAACATCTTTATTACATTGAAAATAACTACCACTCAAAGTTTGCATTTGGAAACATTATTTGCAAATGGAAACGCTGTTTCTGATAAAAAGAAAGATAAAAAAGATTGATATATGGAAAGCGAGATCCATACACAGTGAACACAAGTAAATTTATAATAGTAATCGTCAAAATCATGAGTTTCTCTTTTGACAAAAATGTGGACTAATGAAAAAAAATCCACTGCTTTAAGGTGTGTCTAAAGGCATTTTTGTAGTTTTGGTGTATAGAAGGATTACAACGCCTGTCAGTTTTTTTGCTGTCTGTGTCCCAGCTGGGAAAATTCACTCTGTCGTTCCTGGTGACCATTATCCCTGGGACAGAAAGGGATGGGAAATGCTAAATTTTAACTTTGCAACCAAGAGTAGGTGAGAGGAAAACTTTCCATGGGGGCACCTGTTACAGAAACAATCGTAAGAGGGGATTCATTTGGAGAGTTTTGCCCTCACTTCTGTTCATAGTCCTGAGGCAGGAAGTAAAGGGAATTCTCTCCAATGGACCAGAAAAAACCCTGATAGAGATTTTAAAGTGTGCTTTGCATGAAAATGCCAGGTCTGCTTATTAGGTAGTCCCCCAAATTCAGAAATGGAAAAAAAAATAGATTAACCCCCTTTTTTTTTTACTAGTAATGGCGGCGATCAGCGACTTATAGTGGAACTGCGACATTGCTAAGTGACACTTTTTGGGGGACCAGTGACACTTATACAGTGATGAGTGCTAGAAATATGCACGGTCACTGTACTAATGACACTAGCAAGGAAAGGGTTAACATCGGGGCGATTAAAGGGTTAAATGTGTTCCTAGGGAGTGCTTGCTAACTGTGTGGGGGAGGTGCCTTCACTGTGGGAAGGCAGAGATCCATAGGATGCCTTAAGGTGAAAAAAACACGAGGGGTTACAACCCCTTTAAGTATAGTACACACTAGTAGCTTGTACTGACAGCTAGGGATGGGCAAACGGTTCGGCTCGAGCATAAGTTTGGGCCGAACTTTTGTTGTTCGGACATTCAGCGAACAGCAGGTTGTTCGCCCCCTAACTGACCACAATGCATTGCAGCGCTGAGCAGTGAATTGCAAGCCCTGATTGGCTGAAGCATCAGCCAATCAGGGCACAGAGCACTGTCAGAGTCATGATTGGACACTGTCATCATGACTTTATCCAATCATGGCTCATTCCCACCCCACAGTATAAAGGTATTCTTTCAATGGCAGCCATTTTCAATGTGATTTTGGTGTGGAGACAGATAGAACAGAGCTCTGTTCAGTGCTATTAGTTAGTTAGTGTGCTATACTGTTTGACAGGTGCACATCATTGCACTTTTTTACAGCAAGGCCAATTCTTGCTTTCATCAAGAGTACCTCTATAGGGTTACGGTGGGAAGGTGCCGACACCCAAAGACCAATTTTTCTGCACCTGTTTGACAGGTGCATATCATTGCAATTTTTTACAGCAGGACCAGTTCTTCTTTCATCAAGATTATCTCTATAAGGTTACGGTGGGAAGATGCCACCGACAGCCAAAGACCAATTTTTCTGCACCTGTTTGACAGGTGCATATCATTGCAATTTTTTACAGCAAGGCCAAGTCTTGCTTTCATCAAGATTACCTCTGTAGGGTTATGGTGGGAAGGCGCCACCGACACCCAAAGACCAATTTTTATTTTTACGCACCCGTTACTTCTATCCAAACAGTTTGCGCACCGCTTTACAACATCGTCGAAGACAGTAAAATTACAATACAATTAACTACAGGAGGGATCAGAGGGCCCTGCTTGTTAGAGCTTACAGTCTAGAAGGGAGGGTCAAGTGGAACAAAGG
Source organism: Lithobates clamitans (assembly GCA_037952925.1). Taxonomy (NCBI): domain Eukaryota; kingdom Metazoa; phylum Chordata; class Amphibia; order Anura; family Ranidae; genus Lithobates; species Lithobates clamitans. Next base: position 1,961,334 of record JBBGZY010000381.1, on the reverse strand, counting down.
GTAGTAGCTGTGGGGGATGATCGGATGGACAAAATGAAAATACAGTTATTAGGTGTGGGTAGGGTAGGCTTCTCTGAAGAGGAGGGTTTTCAGGGATCGTCTAAAAGCTAATAGAGTAGGAGATAGACGGACAGATTGGGGTAAGAAGTTCCAAAGGCTTGGAGAGGCTCTGGAAAAGTCTTGGAGATGAGCATGGGAGGAGGTGATGAGAGAGCTAGAGAGCAGGAGGTCTTCAGAGAACGGTTAGGTTGGTATTTTGAGACTAGGTCAGTGATGTAGCTGGGGGCAGAGTTGTGGATGGCTTTGTAGGTAGTTGTTAGTATTTTGAATTTAATTTGTTGTGTGAGTGAAAGCCAGTGGAGGGACTGACAGAGAGAAGTAGTAGAGACAGAGCGGTTGGTAAGGTGGAAGAGCCTGGCAGCAGCATTCATGATGGACTGAAGAGGGGATAGAGTGTGCAGAGGTAAGCCAATGAGGAGGGAGTTGCAGTAATCGAGGCGAGAGATGACCAGGGAGTGAATTAAGAGCTTTGTTGTGTCATTGGTTAGAAAGGGGCATATTTTGGAGATGTTCCGGAGGTTGAGGCGGCAAGATTTGGACAGTGATTGGACATGGGGCTTAAAGGAGAATTCAGAGTCCAGGACTACTCCTGGCCTCATCATACACACTGGCTCCCCAGCTGTTGCTGAGCAAAAAAAAGGCAGCTTACAGGGAAAATGTCATTTTTTTTGGCTTTATAAATGCAATTATTGCTGCAGCAGATTCTAGACATGATACAGATCTGCCACTTTACAGGTAGACTAAGGGGACCCCCCCGGGCACTATATTAGAAGGAATTTTTCATTTTTATGCTTTCACTTTAAAAATAAAAAAATCACTGCTCATTTAAAAATTACGTTTTTTACAAACCTTTTTTTTATTGAGACATGTCCCCCAGGGCAGGACCCGGACCCCTATAACCATTGTATGCCCAATTACTTGCATATAAGCCTTCAAAATGGGCACTTGGGGTTCATTATTTGGGTCCGAACTTTCGCAGTGTTCGAAAATTCTGGTGCAAACCGAACAGGGGTCCGTTCAGCCCATCCCTACTGACAGCTCAGCGGGAACTACTGTACTAACTATCCAATGTTAGTACAGCAATCTCCCCTGCTGTGCTATTGTGTTCTAACAGGGGGATGCCCCCACCACCTAACGCCCCCCACCAGATCACTCAGTGTTCTCAGCTATTGACCGAGAGGGCTGATCGGGAGCTGATCGCCAGACTTTTTCTGGTCATGCCCCGTCGACAGAAGCTGGCTGGTTTCTATTAAACCAGCCAATGCGGCCTGACATTCGGCCCATGTGTACGAGGCTTTAGGTCACCACCTTCAAGAAAGACAAGTATTTATCTTCTTTTGCAGGAAGGTCTTTGCCTGATTTGGTGCACTAAGAAGAAGGGCAGCTGCAAGCACCAAAAAACTCATACAGCATTTAAAGAATGTGTTTTACAAGACCAAAATCCATCCTGACTGCAGGCTTTTTGCAATCATGCAACTGTCATCATGGCAGGTACTATAACAAAGACCGCTGCCCGCTTGTAGCTAGAAGCAGTGTTCCTGTGTGGCCAATCACAGGACAAAAATGACAGGAAAGTTGCAGAAAAGTAGAAAATCTTCAAAGTCATAATTTCACAGATACTGGAGCTGACATGTCTGAATGTTTGGCAATTTTAGTGGCATTTTTCACTACATCTATCTTGATCGGCAGTCAGCCTTCACATTAACACCTGCACAGCTCTCAGCCGCTCGCCTTTCAACATTCGCGTCCACAGGTGTTAGCAATTTAACGACGGCTATTTAGGCCTGTTTGTGGCAGTCCCTTATTGTGTTTGATATCTTGTTTTATTACTCAGCAAGCAAAAGTCCCTTCTAATTTCATCTCAGTTTACTTTCGACATTTACTAAAGTTACACTTTTTTTTTTTTTTTTCTTTTGACATGTCATAGATATCGCCCATGCCAAAGACTTGGTATACGATTCCCACTGCGTAAATTCCTCACCACAAGGGTGTAATCGACACAAAATAACCTATGATTTGCACAAGGGTTTGTGTTTGTTTAAAACAATTAGGTGTTGCAATTTTGGACACATATTCATTGGATCAGATACCCCATTTCTTAGAAAACACTAGCTATTAAGGGCAATTATGTAAACAACCCCCTATTATTAGCACTGTGTAAAGGCAGCTGCAAAATGTGTAAAAAACAAAAAAGACAAAATCTGTGTGCTCTGCTACTTTCTAAAATTTTTACAAAATGTGCTTACGGACCCAAACAAATGCTTTAGGCAAACAATTTAGTGGCGTATCTAAGGAAGATGCTTAAGCCTAAATTAGGGTGTCCGAGCAGAATTGTGATTTAAGGACAGGGCTGTTATTACAGAGTAATCATGAAACACAAAAAGTAACACCTTCAATAAATTGTTCAGCCCTTTAAACAGTAGTTCAGAATGACCACTTGTCTATTCTGATTTACTGGGTGGTAAAGAGCAGATTGTTTAAATATTTCCTGTATTTATATTGCAGCAGTATAATACACTGTTGGAAGATTAGAATACAGTATGGAATAGTATTTAAATGGTCAATAGAATTCAAAATGTGTGTTTGAAAGGAAGTCTGTTACAAGGACCTTCATTGCTGGGTCAACAAGAATTATTTTATTGATCGCTGCAGATTGAAATAACAGAAAACACATTAAGAAATCATTTTAATAATCAGAAATACACACGTTTGAGGCCCCATTCACACGGGCAGGTGGCCATGGTTGTAGGTGAATTGTTGCTGGCACAGAAACAGCTCACTGCACATGTAATAGCACAATCACCTGTACAAATAAATGGCTCGTACGGCTGAGGTTTGCATGCAACCGCTTTTCAAAGTGTTTATGTGTGAATAGAGCCCCTCACCTGCCCTGGATAGATAGTTTGCATTGGGACATGTTTCTGTCCACATACAAACTGGTCGCAGTTAATCTGGAAAGTATTCACAGCGCTTCACTTTTTCAACATTTTGTTATGTTACAGTCTTAATCCAAAATTTATTATATTCATTATTTTCTTCAAAATTCTACAAACAATACCCCATAATGACAACATGAAAGAAGTTTGTTTTAAATCTTTGCAAATTTATTAAAAAAAATTCCATGTACATAAGTATTCACAGCCTTTGCTCAATACTTTGTTGAAGCACCTTTGGCACCAGTTACATCCTCAAATCTTTTTGAGTATGAGGCTACAAGCTTGGCACACCTATTTTTGGGCAGTTTCTCCCATTCTTCTTTGCAGGACCTCTCAAGTTCTATCAGGTTGGATGGGGAGTGTCGGTGTACAGCCATTTTCAGATCTCTCCAGAGATGTTCAATCGAGTTCAAGTTTGGGCTCTGGTTGGGCCACTCAAGGACATTCACAGTTGTCCCGTAACCACTCCTTTGTTATCTTGGCTGTGTTCTTAGGGTTGTTGTCCTGTTGGAAGATGAACCTTTGGCCCAGTCTGAGGTCCAGAGCGCTCTAGAGCAGGTTTTCATCAAGGATGTTTCTGTACAATGCTGCATTCATCTTTCCCTCGATCCTGACTAGTCTCTTAGTTCCTGCCACTGAAAAACATCCCCACAGCATGATGCTGCCACCACCATGGGATGTATTGGCCAGGTGATGAGTGGTACTTGGTTTCCTCCAGACATGACGCTTGCTATTCAGGCCAAAGAGTTCAATCTTTGTTTCATCAGACCAGAGAATTTTGTTTCCCACGGTCGGAGAGTCCTTCAGGTGCCTTTTGGCATACTCCGGCGCGGGGGGGGGACGCCATGTGCCTTTTACTGAGGAGTGGCTTCCATCTGGCCACTCTACCATACAGGCCTTATTGGTGGAGTGCTGCAGAGATGGTTGTTCTTCTGGAATGTTCTCTTCTCTCCACAGAGAAATGCTGGAGCTCTGTCAGAGTGACCACCGGATTCTTGGTCACCTCCTTGACTAAGGCTCTTTTTCCCCGATCACTCAGTTTGGCCGGGCAGCCCGCTCTAGGAAGAGTCCTGGTGGTTCCGAACTTCTTCTATTTAAGGATGATGGAGGCCACTGTCCTCATTGGGACCTTCAATGCTGCAGAAATGTTTCTGTACCCTTCCCCAGATCTGTGCTGTCTCGGAGGTTTACAGACAATTCCTTGGACTTCATGGCTTGGTTTGTGTTCTGATATGCACTGTTAACTGTGTGACCTTATATAGACAGGTGTGTGCCTTTCCAGATCATGTCCAATCAACTGAATTTACCACAGGTGGACTCCAATGAAGTTGTAGAAACATCTAAAGGATGATCAATGGAAACAGGATGCACCTGAGCTCAATTTTGAATGCCATGGCAAAGGCTGTGAATACTTTTGTACATGTGATTTTTTTCGTTTTTTATTTTGAATAAATTTGAATAGATTTCAAACAAATTTCTTTCACATTGTCATTATGGGGTATTGTTTGCAGAATTTTGAGGAAAAAAAATGAATTTAATCTATTTTGAAATAAGGCTGTAACATAACAAAATGTGGAAAAAGTGAAGCGCTGTGAATACTTTCAGGATGCACTATAGAGTGCACAGAGAGTGCTGCTGTATCCAGGGGTGCAATTATCCTATCCGCCCTCATTTGTTTGTCTGAATGAGGTCTAAAAGGAAAAATGCATATGCTCTGAATTCACAGCAGTGTAAGTCTATAGGCATACAAAGTCAGGAGGGCCTAAATGCTGCAAAGCACATCAGTACAACCAGTCCTACAAATACAGATGCCTTACAAAACTGTAACTGCAGTGAGTAACATCTTACTCCCCCTAGCACTAGCCCAATTCCCTCCGCTTTACACAGTTCCATTAATCCTTGTACCACGACTCCCTGGGAAGCAATTGGCTGTAAGTCCCCCTAAAATGCATTAATGGTTAAGTCAGATGTGCCAGCTACTGTGTGCACACTGCTCACTAATTTACATCTCTACTGAGATTTATCTCTGACATATGTGTTTGGGGTCATCCGGTCTGAGTTTTTTAGCTTTTTCTCACCTTCAAGCTTTACCTTGCACAATTTCTTATGCGTTCCAGATGTTCCCGTTATTACGTATGACAGCTTCTGAAACAGAACTGTAACAAGGCTTAGAGCTCGCACCATTCAACTGTCAGTTCAATAAAACTGATCCTTGCTTCTATGGTTAATATTTCCTAGCTGTACTTTCTTTGTTGAATATCTCAAGCTGTGCTTCACTGTTTGTATGCTTGAGTCAAGTTAGTGACCCACTAGGGAAGTCGGCATTGGGATGATGGCCCTTTAAAAAGGAGCTCCAGGTTTGCGAGTCCATAACCTGCTTCCCTATCTGAAGCCCCTGCCCAGTATACACACACACACACACATATATCTTTATACAGTACGTGCACTAGTAGAACCATCATGTGCGATTATATTTAATAATACAAATATAAAATATATATATCATATATATATTTATTTCTTTTTAATCCATCCATACATACTTTAAATCTGTACTGTTTTTCAAACAAAAAAAAACTGACACAATTTCCCCATCCACACATTCAATGTGGATGGGGGATTCCTCCCCGCTGAGCTATTGTATTCTGTCAATGACTTCCCAGTCATCAGAATAAACTGGGCAGGGAAAATCCAACAGGACGATTGTACAGAAGTTGATTGGCAGATACACTTCTGTACAGCCTCCCTGCCCATACATGTTGAATTTTCGATCCATGAATTGCCGGATTAACTCATAACTGATCGCAAGTAGTATGTCCAAAAACTGAATCCATTGTCATTTGCCACTTCCATTCATCCAGTGATCCACATGAGGTTCTCATTCATATATTCTGAGTGACAGAAATCTATCAATTCCCCCATCCATGGTAAACAGCATGGATGGAGAGGTGTCTCCCCTGCTACCTCTTGCATTCTGAAGCCGGCCACCAGCTGGCTCTAATCTAATTGGATGCAGCCACTGATTGGCCAAAAATTTTCCCTCTGGAGCCTTCGATTTGTCAGGCAAAAGGACACCGATAGGGACACCCATGATGGTTCATCAGGAACTGGCCAATTTGTGCTCCATGTATAGCTAGCTTTACTTGCCGTGGTGAACACTGTTCTTGGAAAAGAAATATCAGCAGTAAAAAAAAAGTTTTTAAATTATTGCAATTGATGTCACCATTGGAAAAAAAATTCTGTTTTGGTGTCCTTCATAATTAAGGGTATTAATGGGACGCAAGTGAAAGTGGATCTGAACTAAATAAAAGTGAAGATATTTCCAGGAACCTATCAAAATAATAATACTTGTGCCTAAGCAGTGCCCTGAAAAAGTACCTTTTTGTTTAGAATTCTTAGAAAAAATAGTGTGAGGGTGCCTAGGCACTCCTGTATCTACAGCCTCATAGCTGTATATCTGCAATGTAAGATCTAAGGCACGACTGCCTCGGACTGCTAGTGTCAGGGGAGATTGAAGTTAGATTTGACTATGTACAGTGAGGGAAAAAAATATTTGATCCGCTGCTCATTTGGAGCAGGAGGAATGCTGCTTATGACACCAAGAACACTATACCCACCGTCAAACATGGAGGTGGAAACATTATGCTTTGGGAGTGTTTTCTTCTAAGCGGACCGGACAATTTCACTGCATCAAAGGGACAATGGACAGGGCCATGTACCATCAAATCTTGGGTGAGAACCTCCTTCCCTCAGCCAGGGCATTGAAAATGAATCGTGTATGGGTATTCCAGCATGACAATGACCAAAAAACACACAGCCAAGGCTCAAAAAGAAGCACATTAACCACTTGCCAACCGCCCTATAGCCAAATGACGGCTGCAGGGCGGCTGGATAACTCTGGGATCACGTCATATGACGTGATTCCAGAAAACTGCTCCCGCGCGCCCCCTGGGGCGCGCACACGGGAACGTCCGTGACCACCGGGTCCAGAGGACCCGGCGCATCACGGATCACGGTAAACGGCCGCTGATCGCGGCCGTTTACCATGTGATCGCTCCGTCAAATGACGGAGCGATCACATGTAAACAAACCGGCGTCATGTCATGACGCCGGTTCCTCCCTCCCCTCTCTGTACCGATCGGTACAGAGGGGGAGAGATCGGATGTGAGCCGCGCTGTGGGCTGGATGTGTAGTGCCCACAGCGCAGCTCAGTGACATGTCCAGTCACATCCACCCCCCCTATGCTGTGCAATATTCTGCAAAGACCCTGTGCAATACTCTGCAAAGACCCTGTGCAATACTCTGCAAAGACCCTGTGCAATACTCTGCAAAGACCCTGTGCAATACTCTGCAAAGACCCTGTGCAATACTCTGCAAAGACCCTGTGAAATACTCTGCAAAGACCCTGTGCAATACTCTGCAAAGACCCTGTGCAATACTCTGCAAAGACCCTGTGCAATACTCTGCAACCCTGTGAAATACTCTGCAACCCTGTGAAATACTCTGCAACCCAACCCTGTGAAATACTCTGCAACCCTGTGAAATACTCTGCAACCCTGTGAAATACTCTGCAACCCAACCCTGTGAAATACTCTGCAACCCTGTGCAATACTCTGCAATGATCCTGTGCAACCCTGTGCAATACTCTGCAATGATCCTGTGCAACCCTGTGCAATACTCTGCAATGATCCTGTGCAACCCTGTGCAATACTCTGCAATGATCCTGTGCAACCCTGTGCAATACTCTGCAATGATCCTGTGCAACCCTGTGCCATACTCCGCCATACCCCGCCATAATCCGCCATACCCCGCCATAATCCGCCATACCCCGCCATGCCCCGCCATACTCCGCCATACCCCGCCATAATCCACCATACCCCGCCATAATCCGCCATGCCCCGCCATACTCCGCCATAATCCGCCATACCCCGCCATAATCCGCCATACCCCGCCATGCCCCGCCATACTCCGCCATGCCCCGCCATGCCCCGCCATACTCCGCCATACCCCGCCATACTCCGCCATGCCCCGCCATGCCCCGCCATGCCCCGCCATGCCCCGCCATACTCCGCCATGCCCCGCCATACCCAGCCATACTTTGCCATGCTCGGCTGTACTCGGCCTCTGTATGTGGCCAGGCTGTGGAAGTCTCACACATGTGGTATCGCCGTACTCAGGAGGAGGAGGAGAATCTATTTTGGGGTGTCATTTTTGGTATGTCATCATACGACGTCCTTGACTTTGTGCGGGGATATCTGAATGATGGGTGCAGCTACAGGCATCATTCAGATATCATCTTTTTCAGCCGGCGATTCCCTACACCATAAGAATGATCATAGCGGCTTTTCCACTGCTTGATCATTCTTACGGGAGGCGAGAGGGGACGCCCCCCCCCCTCTCGCCGCCCTCAGGTGCTTCTACCGACTCACCGCTACGATCGAAGCCAGGATCTTTTTTTTTTTTTTTTTTCAGGCTTCCCAGCCTAGAGGTGAGATGTGGGGTCTTATTGACCCCATATCTCACTGTAAAGAGGACCTGTCATGCCATATTCCTATTACAGGGGATGTTTACATTCCTTGTAATAGAAATAAAAGTGATCAAAAAATTTTTTTTTTTGGAAAAAAGCCCCAAACTAAAATAAATAAAGTAAAATGAACAATAAAAAAATAAAAATAAAAAAAAAATTTCCCCGTGTCCCCGTGTGCTCGCAGTCAGAAGCGAACGCATACGTAAGTTGCGCCCACATATGAAAATGGTGTTCAAACCACACATGTGAGGTATCGCTGCGATCGGTAGAGCGAGAGCAATAATTTTGGCCCTAGACCTCCTCTGTAACTCACAACATGTAACCAGTAAAATTTTTTAAAGCGTCTCCTATGGGGATTTTTAAGTAGCGAAGTTTGGTGCCATTCCACGAGCGTGTGCAATTTTGAAGGGTGACATGTTGGGTATCTATTTACTCGGCATAACTTCATTATTCACATTATGTAAAAACATTGGGCTAACTTTACTGTTTTGTTTTTTTTGAAAGCACAAAACTGTTTTTTTTCAAACAAAACGTGTTCGAAAAATTGCTGCGCAAATATAGTGCGAGATAAAAAGTTGCAACGACCGCCATTGTATTCTCTAGGGTCTTTGCTAAAAAAATATATATAATGTTTTGGGGTTCTATGTAATTCTCTAGCAAACAATTTATGATTTTTACATGTAGGAGAGAAATGTCAGAATTGGCCTGGGTGCTCCAGAACGCCTGAAGGTGCTCCCTGCATGTTGGGCCTCTGTATGTGGCCACGCTGTGTAAAAGTCTCACACATGTGGTATCGCCATACTCGGGAGTAATAGCAGAATGTGTTTTGGGGTGTAATTTGTGGTATGCATATGCTGTGTGTGAGAAATAACCTGCTAATATGACAATTTTATGAAAAAAAAAAAAAGAAAAAAAAAATCTTGATTTTGCAAAGAATTGTGGAAAAAAATGACAACTTCAAAAAACTCGCCATGCATATTTCTAAATACCTTGGAATGTCTTCTTTCCAAAAAGGGGTCATTTGGGGGGTATTTGTACTTTTCTGGCATGTTAGGGTCTCAAGAAATGAGATAGGCCGTCAGTAATTCAGGTGTGATCAATTTTCAGATATTGGCACCATAGCTTGTGGACGCTATAACTTTCACAAAGACCAAATAATATACACCGATTTGGGTTATTTTTACCAAAGATATGTAGCTGTATACATTTTGGCCAAAATATATGAAGAAAAAATTACTTATTTGCAAAATTTTATAACAGAAACGAAGAAAAATGCATTTTTTTACAGAATTTTCGGTCTTTTTTCTTTTATAGCGCAAAAAATAAAGAACCCAGCGGTGATTAAATACCACCAAAAGAAAGCTCTATTTGTGTGAAAAAAAGGACAAAAAATTCATTTGGGTATAGTGTTGCATGACTGAGTAATTGTCATTCAAAGTGTGAGAGCACCGAAAGCTGAAAATTGGTCTGGTTAGGAAGGGGGTTTAAGTGCCCAGTGGTCAAGTGGTTAAGGTCCTGGAATGGCCTAGCCAGTCTCCAGACCTTAATCCAATAGAAAATATGTGGAGGGAGCTGAAGGTTTGAGTTACCAAACGTCATCCTTGACACCTTAATGACTTGGAGAGGATTTGCACAGAGGCGTAGGACAAAATACATCCTGACGTGTGCAAACCTGGTGGCCAACTACAAGAAACATCTGACCTCTGTGATTGCCAACAAGGTTTTTGCCACCAAGTACTAAGTCATGTTTTGCTTAGGGGTCAAATACTTATTTCACTCATTAAAATGCAAATCATTTTTTTTTAACTTTTTTGAAATGTGTTTTTCTGGATATTTTTGTTGTTATTCTGTCTCTCACTGTTAAAATAAACCTACCATTAAAATGATAGACTGATCAGACATAAAGCCTGGTACACACTGAGTTTTTGTTCATTTAAATAGCGGGATGAACAAAAAGAAAAACTGAAGAGCTCAGGAGGAGCTGCTGTACTAACAATCTGATGTTAGTACAACAATCTCCCCCAATGAGCTGGGGGATGATGACCCCCCCCCCATCAGAACACACCAGTCAGCTCTCTCAGCCATTGTCTGAGAGAGCTGATTGGAAGCTGATCATGGGGATCTTTTTTGATCATGACCTTTGGCTGCTGTACACATCAGCTAAAAAGTTGTCTGATGCCGCCTGACATTCAGCCCGTGTGTACGTGCCTTGAGGAAGCAAAACCCTGTCTTCGATGTACGCTTCAACACAGAGACACAGTGACATAGCAAGTCGGTAATGGGGAAAAGATCTGTTGCAGGTAGAATCCAGGCAATACTGATGACTAATTCTTTGCCCTCTTCTTGACTTCAGGGCACAGCTTCCAGTCTTTCTTTAAGTTCTTTGCAAGTGGGGTAAAGACAATAAAAACACAACAGAGATTCAAACCCTTCTCTACTTAAATCAACAAACTGTATGTGGCAGGAACATCAGACTTCAAATTACTCCAAGAGATGAGAATGATGTAAATAGTTGAAGGTTATCTCTAAAGCATCATGTAATAAGTTAGCGCCATATAAATGAGTAACTGCATGAGTATGCCCTAAATGAGCATATTATTGATAGAAAAGATGGAGATGTTTTAGTCCTAGACATTTTTACAGCACTTTACATCGCAAGTAAACTGTGTGGCTGTCAAGATTCTCTCTGAAAGCAGATTAGGTTACAGAGCATTACAAAAAGCTGTTCTCTGGTTAACTTTATGGGACTACGCAGATTCATCATGACCTTCCCTGTCTGCTTCTCTTTATAAAGAGATCACTGCAATATTGCCGTAAGGTTATGCATGCCTGTTAGAAAAATGTGCTGTTTAACCTGTTAATTGATTTCAGGGCATTTCCAAGTGTAGTCAGTGGGATACTGCATTCCATCCAGGTTTGATCTCCACCCAAAAGAATCATTTTGTGGATTATCACACACTGAGTCACTTGGCTTCCTGTAATCTACGACATAGTTGTGAAAGGATTTATGTTACCGAAGCCACATGCCAAATTTATGTTTGCACTTACATGGGTCTTCCTCCAAAGGCTTTGTAATTAAACATTTAACGCTTTCCATGGAAAGCAGAAGTCACGTTCACCTTGTGCATACAACGAGCGACTTTTTATTGATCAGCGTGCATGGAGCTGTCTGATAGTGGTTTGATATCTGTGTTTGTTGTAATGGGATACACATGTTTAGTAGTGCAGACTCCAGGCAAACAGCAAAATACACAACTGAAATACATACAGTATATGCGACTGGTTTTCCCTGCCAAAGTATTTGTAATTCTGTTTAGCTAGTCCTGTAATCCAGACAACCCTGCCAGATGGCACAATCAGATCCTAGACCTCCCTGCAGACGATACTTCAATCAAAGTGTGGGTCAAGGCAACATTTTAAAAAGAAAAACAATGTATGCAGGGCATATGTAGATGCTGCCAGAGACTAGCATTGTTGACCCACCCCTCCATCAGTGGTTGCTAGGATGATGGTGGCTGCAATGCAGCATCATTGGTTATGGTGCAGATTGTTGTCCACACCATGACAACCAATGATGAGGCTGTGCATGCAGGGAGCTGACATACACTGAAAATGGAGTGACTGGTAGGAACACTCCAGCCTCAGTGCCACCCTCCCAATTTGCCTCCAAGTGTGTTACCCGAGGCAGTTGCTTCAACTGGCCACAGCCCTAAGCACATTTCTGCAATATGTGCACAATTCCCCATATTTTCCCAGTTTAAAGACCCTGCAAGTACAGAAGAATACCTATTGATCTGCCAGGAATGCACTTATTACCTAGATCCTGTTATGGGCTTATACTACACAGCATTCATGGTAAGTGGTGTCAGCCCTGCCTAGTTGTCACGTGCCAAGACACTCAAACACACCTACTCACAGATCTCTACAAAATAAAGGTTAATCATTCTGTAGTCCAATAAAAGAACTAGAAGTGCTCTTTGAAAAAAAACACTGTCTGCTGACAGTTTATAGCGCTGTTAAGAACTGGCAGCCTTTATCAAGCGCTGACATAGGTCCCCTATTGCATCTCATTGTGCTTCTAGTAATGTCCACTGCTCAATTTCTGTGGAAGGGGGATGCTTTTCCCCCAAAATGCATTGGCTTTATTTAATGTTTTTAATTGAACCTTCAAAAAGGCCTCTGATTGATATGAATGTATGTACTAGGTGCTCAATACCCACCCTTGAGATAACACAAGAAGTGTGCAGAGGACACTTGAAAGGCTCCGAAATTCTGACAAGATATTTTATTTATTTTTTTTGCACTTATCGAACAGATAAACACTTCCAATGGTATATTTAACAGACTAAAAAGGACCAAATAAGAGAAATTCATTCATCATCATCAAGACTGGGTTAGGACCCCTAACCGGTGATTGGACAAAGAAGACAGCATATCAATGTTCAGCATCTCTCTGGACTAGTCTGAGTACGGCTGCTCAGGGGATCACGGAGGACTAATAAGATGACAGATTCAGATACTTGTTCACATTCTATGTAAAAATACATGTACTATTTAATGAATACATAACTGGATTAAATTACGCTTTTAGCTATAACTCTATTACCAACATGCTGATCCATTACAGTTGGAGCCATGGACAGCATAATTCCGGAGAGCTTTCATGCCACAAATAATAAATGTCTATGTAAGTTAGTCATTAACTTTCTGCTCTCAGAGGCCTTGTGCGAAAACTCTCCTTACTCTGCTGTCCAGTATACATGCATAGTGATTACACATATGATGGTGTAGAAATATAGATTAGTAAACACTGTATAAGGGGGAAGCTGCTGACTTTATGGGACTACAAATAGACAGAAACCAATAAGCAAATAATAGGTCTTTGTTCAGGGGATAAACAAAGGGAAATATATACTTTGTATGTATATAATTGCGCTTTTTTGTGTGTTTCAAAACAACAAGATCTATGTGTTGTTGTACCACCCACACCAAACCACGTTCAAAATGATATGCAACGGTTTCTATTACTTGGCATGCCTGAAAATTATCACGCACTTGCATCAATGTTCTATGCTAAAAATTGTTGTAAAATGTCCACCATTACCACAGTGGTATAAATACTGCATTGAGGAGGGGTGGTCAACGAGGAGCAGCAATGCAGGAGGGAGAGGAGAGTTGGGTGACAGCACGCCATTACCATGCTATGAATTTAAATTGTCATGCAACACTTTTATTTATTTGCATATAGAAGCTGGTGCATATTCTTCCACAGGCTGATCTTTGTTAATCCCCCCATATGTGTCCTTGCATCTCCCACATATCAGCCTGCACATGATTAGGGCAAGGAAAGCTCCCACTGAAAAATGGGGACAGAGGGCTTTTTTTTATATTAAAGTGGAACTTCAGGCAAACCACTACATGGTTGACAGATATATGTAACCTGCTTTTTTGTCAGACCTTTCTGTTTCACTTCAACCTTTTTAAAAAAATGTTACAGCTTCCCGTTTCACTTATTTGTTGAGAAGCAGGAAGCGATATTGCCGGTTCATTGTCCAATGAGCAGGTGGGAGGTGGAGAAGTGACACTGGAAGTTGCATTGCTGAACTAGGAAATACTGTAGCTGTGTAATGCAACAGAGGTCTGTAAAGACCGTCTAAAACCGAATTATCATATACGTATTTTAACTGGGTATTTATTTACATGCCTGAAGTTTGGCTTAAAAATCTGTTCAGAGGTGGTGGTTTTTATGGTTAAAAACATTGAAACGTTTGCCCTTGATGCTGATCAAACTAATGGTGGTAAATTTCAATTTCCCTTTTTATGTTCTGTATTTCTTTTGTTTAATTTATTTTGATTTTTCTTCTTAGTATGACTTTTCCTAATTATATATGCCCCTACCTTTTTGTTACCCTTATTTTATGACTAAAATCAAACGATTTGTCTCATTCCATAGCAGATTAGCACTGTGTAAATATACTCACTCAAAAGGCCTCTGAGCCGTTGAGCCATGCTTGGCAACTGCCTTACTGTCATATATGATCGGATATTGTCAAGTGTCCTTCTGTATTTTGTTAAATTCTACTCTTTAATTAAAAAAACTATTGAATGAAATGTTTGCCCTGGTTTTTGACAGTGAGAGCCATGGGAACACCATGTAAAGATCATTTTACTTTATAGACACCTATATTTTTCCCCTATAATTGTATTGGGGGTAACTGAGATTATGCATACAGAAGATATAGATTATGATTTAGTAGTGTTGTTTAATACTTGGTTGTGAAAATGCTACTAGAAGGTGCCATTAGAAGAATGTCACAGAAAAGTCAAAAGTCTGCACTGAATCAAAGAATTGAACCAAGATTGCCAACATGACAGCCAAGCAAATAGCATTTTAAAAAAGAGAGCTTAGCAATGACATCCTCCATGTTTACTCATAACAAGTTACTGGAGCTGAACTCCAGGCAGATATAAATGACACAAATGAATGCTGATCTATATTCAGTAATACAGCAGTGCATTTATTTATTTTTCTAATACAGGCAGTGTTGCTACCCAAATTTGGCTTGATATCAGCCTCTTGCAATCCTCATACAGCACAACTGAGACTGGAGGTGGGAGTAGCAGCACAAGGAACCAATTAGGTGCACTGTAGCTCTAAAGTGCTAACAAGAACATTGACCAATATTGACCAGAACATTGACCAATTCCCCATATGACGAAACGCGTCTGGAGGAGGATACCTGCTGATGTCACCACGCTGTCTCGCTAGGACGGGTTTTGTTTGCAGCCGGCCGGCTCTGCTGTTTATGCGCGATTTTACTTTTTTAAGTGTAAGTGCAATACTTATTTTTTAATAAATACTGTTTAAGGCAATATTATGGCATGGTTGGTCTTCTCTCCCTATGCATGGCTGAGGTACTGAGCTTTTTTGTCCGAGTCATACGCCGCCTGGAGCGTTTGGAGAATTTATGTAGTTATCCAATCAAAGCTTGCCAGACGATCTTCCACACAAGCAAAGGCCTTGGCTGGGCTATAGCCATCTGCCTGGTTTTGCTTGCCAGCTGGTAAGCGAGTTTTTCTTAAGGTGGTTGCACATTTTGTTGATCAAGCTCACTTTGGTGTCTGTTTTGGATCATAATTGAACTGTCATTTCATCACACATTTTTTACATACAAGGAATTGTTTGGATTTACCTTAAAGCAGCGCGGCTTCTCCTTTCCATACTTTGTTTTGTGCATATCTCACATTAAGCTGCTGCTCATTGGACTGTTTTCTATTATGATTTTTTGACATATTTATTTCATTATTATTTTTTACTGAGCGCGGTTTTTCCCCTTCACTAACAAGAACAATGCTGATGGGTAGAGAGTGGCAGAGCGATGTACTCCTCTGTCTTGTGCTTTTCCCTGTCCAATCACAAGCTGGGAGAGAGACAAGACCTGTAAGTGACAGTATATGTGGAGGAACTGTGTAAATCTCAGGTATGTATGGACAGAAATACAAATCCTTTAGTGGGTAAAACAACTCCCATACACTGCATGTATTATTTTTGGTGTTGTTAACTGTAAACACTTCCTGTGGAAGAAGCTAAAGCCCTACCCAGGTCTGACTAAACCCCTATTAGAACCTCCCAGCCACACCCACCTCTTAGTAAATCTGTGCCTTCTATGGTCCAAGGACATAGACTGTCTAACCCAGTCATTCTCAACCAGGGCTCTATGGAAATCTATGTTTCCTCCAGAGGTTACTAAGAGTTCATTGACCAATAAGCCAATTTGCTGCCTCTCAGATTAGGTTCATTGACACCAATGATTTTTTTTTTTAGCCATTTGTATGGTTGGGTGGGGTTTGGGGTTCCACTAACCAAAAATGAAAGGTTGAAGAAAGTTGAAAAGAAGTGCTGGACCCGTAAGGCTCTCTCACAGATATTGATATCTTAAAGTATTGACATTGATGTAAATGATCTGGTTTCTGGGCAAACAGCTTCTACACCCCAGAGGATCTCCACAGTCTCATTGGCTTGTAGTGTAATGTAACAAAAATTCAAACAAAAGTGGCACAACACTGCTACGAGGTGCAGATAAAACTGTATTCCAATAAAAGTCAGGGGGACAATCTAAAAAGTACCTAATGCTTTTTAGGGGTCCAAGAGTGCCCCTTACATCAGGACTTGATTGACAACAATAGAAATAGACTAGACGTAAACTGGATCTTTAATGTTGTTTTTTTCAGTGTGATTGCAAGGACAGGCCTTGTCAGCTGCTGGTTTGGCAAATGAAAGGTATTCCTTGAGACCGGAAAATTATTTAAAAGGTTTCTATAAGAGAGAAAGGGTGGTTTAAGCAGTAAAGAAATAGAAGCAGGTTAACACATCTTATATTGATGAAGATGAAACTATTAATTTCATGGAATCGTCCATTATTAACCCTGCTGGCCACACTATGTTATCACTTTTGCCTTGAAGCTTCAAACTTCTATACAAAATGTACACCAGATGACCAAATTGTGATTCTGTTCACATTTTATCAATGCAATAGGGAGAAGCCTATTCTTCTACTGAGGATGTTTAGTCTGTTATCAGAGATGTTTCAGAGATTAGAAAACAACATTACAACAAATTATCTACGTCTTACAAACTCCCATGACCTCTGAATTTTAGAATATCTAGAACATTGAACATGATCCTTCATAGTTACATTATATTTAGACTCTATAATTATATTTTATCAGATTAGATTTGCTCCTGGCTTTATTCGATTATCGGATCCACAGATTCATCCACCTCATAGCTCTGTGCAGTGTCAAGAAGGGTAGGCTGTCTCCCTGTATTATCTATCCAAATACCATCAATCCTAGAGTTTATGTAAATAAATAAGAATGGGCCACTGAACTCCAATCATTTAATCATATTTGGCAAATACCTGTTCTGCTTTACTGACATCTCTAGTGGAGTATGAAAGGAGACCTAACTGCGGTTACATGTATCATCTGACAATGGGGATGCCCAGTTACAAAACAAACAGCGCATTGCCACAGGGGCAGCGATGCATCACGGCTGAATATTCTCTAATGTACACAAATGCCAGCCAGCGGCTAATGTATCAAACCACACAATAGACAAAGTCATTCTGTAACACTATAGCATATGGCAGATTTACATTACGACATTCCCCAAGACTCTCCTACGAAAAGGTCACTTCTGATAAAGAATACACAACTTGGTAGTTTTTATTTATTTATTTTTTGCCCAGTGATACAATAAAGGCCGTTCATTAAATCTGCACTGAAGCCAGGTTGATACAAAGTAGGTAGATTAAAGTGTAACTTACATGCCACATGGAATGTATGTTTTTTTTGCAAGCCTCATGCCCCTCCAACACAAATGGCATTAAAAGGCCATCTGTAAAAAAACAGATCGCCTGGGAAAAAAAAAAAAAAGTCTTACCCTAGGCCTTTTATGCTTTTGTGAGGCCTATTACAAGAGAGTCCAGCCATTCCAGGAGGCAGTGGCAAGCACAGTGGTCAGTGTGGCTAGTTGTAGTATTTATGGACTAATAGTGAGTACGGATGAAATTTAAACCAAAAAATTGGCAGGTTTTCCACCAGAGAGTGCATAACCTTTGTCCCTGGTCAACTGAGTCACATGAGCCAATAATGTACAAAAATAGATGTACATGGGTTGGCTCAAAGCACCATATTGTTAGTGTGTGTTGGAGCTTTTAGGGGAAGATGACAATATTTTTTATATATATATATATATATATATATATATATATATATATATATATATATATATATATATATGGCATTGTTTGCAATGTCAGTGTGCAGCTTCTCATGCTGTTTATTTGATAATAGAATACAATGGCCAAAATTGAACAACGAGTTTCAACCCCCCCCCATAGGTTTCAATGGGGTTCCTAAAAAAGTTTACCACCTTCGAGCAAAGTATGCAAAACTGTTTGCGAACTGAACCAAAGCAGATGAGCTTATGGTAGATATAGTTGCTGGTGGATACAAACTTGACCTCAGAAATTGTAGTAGAGATTGTATAATACAGCATCTAGGTTTTAGGGCTCCAAGTGCTTTGGTGGATCTATAAAGGCACACAAAGACACCTCTTTAAAGTCATGTTTTGCCAAGCTGTCCAAAATCCACATACTCCAGAGATCCTGCACAGCCTGCAGTGACATGCTACAAACAGTCTTCCCGGAAAGACAAATGTGATAAGAGAACAAACTCTTCCCAAAACAGAATTAATCCTGGGCCATCTGTATGTTATGTCCCTATTTTCCTTACCAAATAAAAGTCAATCAGGTTTAATAAAGATAAAGCAGAGTTTTAAAACTGCAGCAACTCATAGGAACCAACCACTAATGATTCACTGTTTTGACTGCTTTAAACTCTAGCTTTGCATAATAGTTTTAAGGACAAGCTTTCAGGGGCCTACCACCTTAGTCTAGGGTCCAAGTAATGCTTGGGCCTTGAAAGAAGGGGTTAGACCCTCGATTGCTTGTCCTGATAATTAAGTCATTATAAACAGTATTCACCAAAAGTATTATAGACAGTATTCACCAATAAGACTCTGGTTACTTCGGTTTCTTCCCACACCCCAAAGACATGCTGGCTGCCTAAATTGGCGCTAGTATGTGAATGTATGAATGTGAGTTAGGGATCCTTAGATTGTAACCTCTTTGAAGGCAGGGACTGATGTAAATGTTATATATATATATATATATATATATATATAAAGCAATGTGTAAATTGATGACTTTATAAAAGTACCTGTAATAAATAAATAAATAATAAAAGAAGAGAAATTGCAGGCCAAGCAACCATTCAAGGAGAAGGGGTGCAGGAGGGGATTAACCGGCCCTTAGAATCACAGGAAGAAAGAAGGGTGAAACAGGGGCCAGTTATGAGACACTCTTAGGACTTGTACTAGACGTTCGTCATAGACAGCCAAAACTGGTCCTCCTACCACATTTCTCCCAGATACAAGGGCACTGGGAACTTAGTTCCCAAGATGCATACCTCTATTTTAAAATAACGTAAGAGAGTCAGAGTTACCTTAAGTAATAAAGATGTTACTGTCTAGATCAGAAGATACAAGACAAATTCTTCACCAAGGACCCCTTTGTTTTTGTTGTCTGCACTTTGGAACAGAAGTCTGTTTGTTGTGCCTGACCAGAATTCTTTGGTCCATCACCATGAAATGTTCCAAAGCTATAATTGCCGTTCTCATTGTGGGTGTTTACAGACCAGTAATCATAACATTTTTATTTTTGCAGCTCACCACTTTCTTGGATAACAAGGGGAGACCAGTTCTCTGAATGACCATGCTCTACAAGATGCCAAGCTCAAACTGCCCATCATTATGCAGGAAAAAGATATACAAAGGGAGTACTTTTCATGGTGAGTGATAGCATTACAACCTGAATTAAGCATAAACCTTAGTTCCCAAAGATTTATACAGGTTTTGGATAAATCTATGGGTACTACTGCATTTCCTTCCCTTTCAGTAGAGAAACATAGAAGTTGCCATTGCTGACTTTTTATTCTGAAAATTCCAGCTGCCAGACTGACAAGCTAACCCTATTAATTCAAAACTTTGAGTCATTACCCAGAACAAAAATTCAGGTGGGATTATTCTGCTTTTTTCGTTATGTATACTTGACTCAGAAAGTACTAAAGTAATAGCCAAGCAATTAGCATTTTCAGGGGGGTAAGCAATGGCAGCCCCCAATCTTCTCTCAGGAAAGGTTTACTTAAAATATTTCCAGGAATGGTCTCTGAATGTGCTCTCTGAACAAAAGCTTTTTTAACTACAGTAATTAAAATATGATTTCAGTTCGTGTGGACGTTTGTAGTCTACCATTCTTCCATATATCAAGCAAAGTAAGGAAAAGAACATTCACCTCTAAGTAATCACACTTAATCGGTCAATAAAACTGCGAGCGGTGGAGCACACATACATTGAGACCTGCGGCCATTTCAGCAGAATATATGTTCTCTTGTTCAGGAACTTGCTGAACCCGGCAGAAATGATTTCAACGATTCCTTTTAGAATGTCAAGCAAATAAAAAGGAGAACCCTGTCCTTTTTTCAAGCTGTGTGATTCTGAATAACGGCAATGGGCAGAAAAGGACAGAGCATTCATGGCTCACTTCACCAGCCTGAACAAGCTAGTTCAGCAGAATTCATCATTTCAATGGGCACTGCTGAAAAATAATGGACCTGTCTTATTGTAAACAGCAAGTGATATACAGAATTTCCAGCTACTGTCTCCTAATGCTAGGGAACACTGAATATTTGGTTTTGGTTGGGTGCTAGTGGTTTATATCACTTCCTAGCTTATTATATACTGTATCCCACAGATTTCAATGTTCATCCTTACAGTACTTTATTTCCCCACCCATTTATCACAAGACAATAGGTTGTTGTGATCCTGTGGCTAGATTACCTATTTTTTTGGCTTTGTATTGGCTGCAGCAGTTGAGAC
This sequence comes from Lithobates clamitans, assembly GCA_037952925.1. Lineage (NCBI taxonomy): Eukaryota > Metazoa > Chordata > Amphibia > Anura > Ranidae > Lithobates > Lithobates clamitans. The sequence goes on along the minus strand of JBBGZY010000381.1, from coordinate 1,940,309 downwards.
TTCTTGCAAGGACATCTTGCCAAAAAACAAGCAAGAATCCACCATGTGGGTTTAAACTGTCAGTGGCCATGCTAAAATAAAATATGAATTATCTTTTATGTTTTTTCTTTCAAATGTAGACCTCAGGTATCTTGAGTTGAAACCTGAAACCGAGTTGTGAAGCTGGCAATACACATTTGGATTTCTAACTTATTAGATTCCTCCAGCCACACTAAACAGTATGGATTAAGGAATCTCCTGTGCCCGATTCTGTATTATGACAGGTGGCACCAACTACATCTGATTGGAAGCAAGGTTTGGCCAAAAATGTCCACCTAGTTCCAACTGACAAATTGACTTTTGTTGAGCCAGGATGTGTGCACAGGGCCACCTATTGCTCAAATTTTGGCTGATTCTCCAGGAAAATGACTGACATTTGAGCTGTGCTTGGCAGGCTTAAGAGAACCTTACTTCAGTCTTCCGTAGACTTGACATCTTGAAAGAAGGATGGATGGCACTAGGACGTTCCAAGTGGAACAATGGACTATGAGTTTTAGTGGAATTAAGATTGACCTTCACGGTTACCATTCCCCCATTAAATTATACCATTCTATGTCTGCTGAAATTATGTGGTGGGTGTTAGCTCCATATTTATAAAACTTTTTCAATTAGGGTGTATTTACATAACTCGTTTCTCTGTATACCTTAACACACTACCATTCATTTCTGTGTAACACTGGTATTAATATGAACAAACAGTACCGCACTAAAAAAAATGCAGAGGTGTGAATGTACCCTTGGCCTGCTCAGGCTGATGAAAAACAGAAGACTCCCTACAGTTCTAATTAGCGATGAGCTCAGGTGGCGTCAAACTAGGCTTTTATCACATGCCTGAACTCATCCCTGGTACTGATTTGTCAAGCTACAACTGAAAATCAAGGGTGCCCACTAGCACTTAGCGCATGCTAATTTGACATGCAATAATAAAGACTGAGAGACCCTATTAACAAGCTTTGAGTACACTTTAATGTGCCCTAAATGCCACAGTAGTTTGAAGGAACAGGGCTTTTGCGCCTTAGGCCCCATTCACATTGATGTCTTCTGTTTAGTCACATTTTTGCTAACAAAAAACTAATTGCGTAGGGAGGGTCCATTCAATTAAAATGATCCTACTACCCAGATATTATATCTATTTTGCTCTCTTTCGATTTCTATACCGAAACCCCACCTTCAGAAACTTCCATCCAAGGTAATTCGCTTTATTTGGAGCTTTAAAGGATTCCGCTGCCCTAAAAGTGTCCTCTTTAGAAGCCGTACTTAAGGGGGGTTAGGAGTTCCTCACCTCTGGAAATAATATCAAGCAACCCAGTTGGCTTTGTTCTCAATCATTTACTCCCAAGGGCATACTATAGACTATCTGACTTGGATCCCTCCTATGCAGAGACCCTCGATATTAACACCTACGCTGTCTCACTCTATGGCCCTATGTGACTCTCTGTATAAATCCTAGACTCTAACCTCTGACTTTAGGCCACAGATGCATAGGTTTCATAATCCTCTCTTTCCTCCCGGACAGGATATTAGGGCATTTTTAAATGGTGGACAAACAAGAGGCTATTCAGAATCTGACATTTCCCCTCCTCTGTGGTCCCTTTGATGGTGTCCCATTGCACTAGCAAATTGGAGAAGCCCCAATCTGAAAGAGTCAGACTGCACCAAATTAGACACTTTATCCTCTCACTTTGGAGCTCTAACCCGGATCTCCCACATATAACAGCTTATGAGCAGTGGTGCGCTGGAGTCCGGGTCCAGAAGGGTGGTATCTCTTTGATTTACGCAACTTTGTCAGAGACCTCTGAAAAACCCTTGTATGCACTGAGTTGGGAAAGGGACTTGGAATCCAGCTGGGAGGTTGACACATGGTATTAGTTTATTCCGTAGGTCCTTTAAGGCAATAGTGAAAGTCACTCTTATGGAAGCGAGTGTCAAATTATTCATTCGCTGGTACCGGGTTCCCTCCCAGCTGGCAATAATTTTCCCGGGCTCGTCCCCTCTTTGTTTCAGGGGATGTGGCCATGTGGGTCCTCTATTTCATACTTGGTGGGAATGTACACATATTAGGTGCTTCTGGAATATATTTTTTTCATTTGCTGAGCAAGGTCAGTGCAATCCCTAAAACTCCCAAAATTGCCTTGTTAAATAGAAAGCCATTCAGATGCTCGAAACCCTTTCTAAAATGTACTCACTTTAAACTGCTAGGTGCCAAGATGACCTTGGCATGAGCATAGAAGCAACCAATGGTGTCATTTGCTGCAGTCAAACGAAAAAATTTCATGGATAATGATCTAGGAGAAGAATTAGCATCCTCCTGAACACTGCTAATGCATCTAAGGCAGTGTGGGAACAGTGGAGTGTGTATATATATATATATATATATATATATATATATATATATATATATATATATATATATATATATATATACATATATATATACACACACACACACACGTCAGCCCCTGTAACCCACCAAGCTAATTTTTTCTCAGTGAGAAACCCTGATGCCTATATTTTTTCTAATCTATATATTCCTTCTCCTTTCTCTATATCTTTCTCTCTTCAAATCCTCTTCAAGTTTTTATTGTTGGATTACTCTTTCTTTGTATCTTTGATTTTGTTTTGGAACATGTCTTTGGGTGTCTTGGGCTGGTTCTCCTATAGCTGTGAGCTCACTGGGATTATGGTATTGACTCCCGTTAGGGGGGGGGTTCTATTTCTCAATAATTGAACCAGTATTCCCATGTTCCTCTTGCGTTTTTGATTGCTTTATCCATCAAGTGAACATCCAAGACAGAAATTTTTGCTATTATTTATGTGATATATGCACTTTTTAACCTCTTGGTTGGTTTAATCTGTTCACGATTCCATGACGCTAATTTTGACACACTGTCCATTTCTGTAATTATATCTGGCCATTTCAAATACAAATGTATTGAAAGTAAAAAAAAAAAAACTGATGCGTTTACATCAGTTTTCTTCTGTTTACAGCCGTTTTTTGTCTGCTTAATTTTTTTTGAAGTGGAACAAAACTGCAGACTTGTTCTCTTTTAAAAAAATGGACTTGAACAGAAGCTGACAAGAAATCGATGTAAAAACAAAAGATATCCATTTACCTCCGTTTGCCCAAAGAAATGCATTGCTGTCGGTTTTTCATCCATCAACATATGGATGAAAAATGGACAGACGAAACGCCCGTGTGAAAGGCGCCTTATTCTATAAGCTCACATAACCACAGAATATACATGGAGCCACTAGAGGGAGACTCTACAAACTTTTATAAGAAATGTGAATATAAAATATGAAACAGCAAGCACATAAACATGTGAAAGTCATAATAAAAAGTAAAAAAAAAAATGTACACTCACTGAAAGTAGTCTATAGTTTGCCTTTAAAGCTTTCCAGTTATAAAAAGGAAAATAGAAATGTGAGAGAATAAAATGTCTGCTTTGGTAATAAAACACATTATTAACAGAGCTTTTAAATGCTTCCAGCTATTTCCCTGAAGCTGCTGCCGCCAGATTATTTAGTCCTGACACCAACAAACAGGCCAAAAAGCCCGGCCTGGAATGTATAAACAAATAGGAAACACATTCTTCAGGTTTTCACGTGATGGAGCGTGTTACATCCTTATTACTGTACTACAGCATCCATCATCCGCGGCCTACTAATGAGAAGACAGCTAGGCCTGAATGGGTCACACATCTTCTGGGGCGTGTATACGAATCCCTTCACATATCAATATTAGGTTAGCTGACATGTTAAATGAAAAACAAGCAAACATTTATCTAGTTTTCTCTTTTTTCTCTTTTACAAGGTAATTGCTTTCTCCCTCCAGCTGAGTGCCATTATTTAGCCAACAAGGCACCCCGCGGATAACTGCAGTGTGCGTTCAATAAATAGAGGCCTGCAATCTTCTCTCACTACTGTGTGGAGCTGCACGGGGTTTCTCCACAGGACCATGGAGTAGGCAGACGTTATCGGCTTCACTACCACAGGAAATGTGCCTAGACTATAGCGTTTAAAGTCCAAGTGTGACTAACAAATATTCTGCTTATTTTTCTATTAATGGAGCTAAATAAGACCACATGTTGTGCTTTTAAGCCATGTTTAGCATTCTTTTAAAAAAGGATCTGCTAAAGATCACTGGGAGAGTAGCTAATATGTAGTCCTGGACCTGAAAAATGTTGTTCTATGACAATTGTCTTAACTACATCATCATGCTGAGATCACAATGAGCAAAAATAGAAAAGCTTGTAATGCAGGATTTCTCAACTGGGGTTAAGTTTCTTAGGGTTCCACAAGTGGTCCCCAAGGATTTTGCCCTGCTGCACATTTACATTGTACGCCCAGCCAGGGCAACCTGGCGCTTGCATAGTGGGAACCCCTCTCCTGCCCAGACTCGGTCAGAGGGAAGAAAAGTGTGGGAAGAGAGAAAGTGCAGGCAGCACACAACCCTGAAGGAGAGAGGCAAGTGGATAGGCTGTCTGGACCTGACACCCTTAGAAATATTGTGGCTGTGCAAATTCTCTTAACGGCACCATGCTGAGATCACAATGGACAGAAAAGGGAAAATTTAAATTGCAGGGTTTCTAAACTGGGGTTCAGTAAACCTTAGGGTTCCGTGAGAGGCCCCATGGTTTCCACTATCACTGCAGTGGATTTATAACTGACCAATGGATTCACTATTCCCCCTGCAGCTACTGCTAATCTACTACCACCTATTTATATCAAGGTGACATCACCAGAGAGTTGGAACTATAAACACAAGCTTATAGTTCTGGTTTTTTGGTTATGTCACGCCAAACATCCCCATCTCCCTGACAACCAACTGCCTTTCAGTGTCCTTACGAATTTACATTTTACTCCCAGCCCAGGCAGCCCATATAGTTCCCGGTGCTTGGCCTGTGGGAGCCCTTCTCCTGTCTGGATCACAGCAGAGGGAAGAAACATGTGGGAAATGGGAAGGGGCAGGCAGCACACAACCATGGAAAGTGAAAGGGGACTGGAGGGCCTCCTGAACCTGACATTCTCAAAAATGTTGAGACTGTCCCAATTCTCACTGCATCATGCTTAGATCACAATAATCAAGAAAGTAAAAGCTTCTAATGCAGAGTTTCTTGAATGGGGTTCAGCAAACCCTAGGGTTCCATGAGTGGTCTCCAGGGGTTCAGCTGCCATTGCAGCAGATTTATATCCACATAAAAGTGGCTTAATTTTTACCCCTGCAGCTACCACTATTTTACTACCACTCATTGGTATTGGGGTCACATCATCAGAGAGCTGTACCTAGACGCATAACCTTGTGTGGTCCTCTTTGCTTGCACAGTGGAAGCCCCTTTACTGTTTGTACCTGGGTGGAGGGAAGAACAGTGCAGGAGGTGAAAAGGTGCAGGCTGTGCAAAACCATGGAAAGTGTGATGAGAGTGAAGAGGCCTCCTGTGACAGCTGATGGGTTGGGGAAGGCTGGTCTAAAGCACTAAGCTTTTTTACCTGGGTCAGACCTTCCCAGGTACAACAGTCCAAAAAGGAAGAGGGGTCCCACACAAGTTCTTTTTATCTAACTTTTCCACATATACAAAGCTGTGTGAATACCATCAATAGCATGTTTTCCAGACTGCAATCATAAAGGCTTGACAAGTATATAATATTGCCAAGCCTAACAAGAGCTAAAAAGAAAAGCTTTGGCTGGAGTTGTGCTTTAAAGGAAACTTCTTAAGATAAAGAGTCAGTCATTGCTGACTTGGTTGTGCAGGCATAAGCTCTAAGGCTGTTATCGTTATCCTTTATTATATTGTGACACACCACTACATGACTCCAGGACATAATATTGATGTTGGGATCAAAGGCCAGAACCACAGTGAGCGGTTGGGGAATAAACATACAACTCTTGTGGAAGTGTCAAATGCTGAAGTTTCCCACTGGAATGAAGGGAGACATAGGCCCCCCAAAAAGGAGAGTATAATACATTTTCTGTTGCAGGGAGCAGCTTTTTTTTTTATAGAATCCCAGGGGCTGATTTACTAAAATTGGAGAGCGCAAAATCTGGGGCAGCTCTGCATAGAAACCAATCAGCTTCCAGGTTTTTTTTGTTTTTTTTGTCAAAGCCTAATTGAACAAGCTGAAGTTAGAAGCTGATTGGCTACTATGCACAACTGCACCAGATTTTGCAATCTACAAACTTTAGTAAATCACAGTGAGTCACTAAAAGGTGATTTTTTTTGCGGCAGTACACATTTTGAGTAAAAATGGTAGCATTTCATATGTTTGCTTGCTTGCTGTATACTATTTTCATTATTGTATTTCATTTAAAGATTTGACAATGCTCCCTTCGTAGGGCATTTGGATATCAAAGAATTAAATTAGCATTCTTGCCCAATGCCTGCCGAGATAAATTTACTTTAGCTGCTCATATATGGATCAAAATTTGTCTGGTTCAGCAGGCACAGTCTGAATTTCGATCCGTCTATGACCATTTCTGCTCAACAGAAACCAATCTAATAATCGACTTCTGTCAAATGGGACTGCTGGAAAACTTTTGTCGAAAACCTTGCAGTGGCTGATCAGTGTATTATGACAGTGGAGAAGCCTTGCTGTGAGAATACAATGGCACAATGGGAAGGATTTCCTTCATCCACCACAATTGTGTGGATGGGGGAACCGGTTGTTTTTTTTTTTTTTTTTTTAATCAGACTTATGGCTGTTAGGAAAAAAAAATAGCAAGGCATCTAGGCCAATCTTAGCCTAAAGCTGGCCATTCACAGCTCAAATGTTGTCCTCTTCCTACTAAATCAGCCAAGTTTCAAGCTGTAGGTGGCCCTGTTGGCTGAAAAATCGAAGAACTGGATGGAAAATGGTTGACTGAACACAGAGTGCATCCTAGTCACTTATACACTCAACAAATCCCCCCCCCCCAAAAAAAAAAAGACAATAATTTCCTTTTAATAATAAACATATCATTTTTAGAGCATGTAGTCAAGAGTATGAATAACAGCTTATTTGCTCTATGTAGAACCTAATAATCCTGCATTCTTCACGTTTACAGCCTTTATATCTAAACTATGCATTAAGATTTTCTGTGAAGAACACAGAACAAACCACCAAGGTTCCTGAAATGCAGAGAATCCTATAAGCAGCTTTTCTCTGACAAGGTTATATTATTTGTGCAAGAAATAATATCGTCAAGCGCTTTACAATGACCTTTACTCCAGTGAGGCTTGTATGTACATCAGAATATTCTAAAAAAAAAATTACGACAATGTGGATAGACAATGAAAAGAGACTTCCTGGGGCGCCGGACGCTCCTCTGCGCCCCCCAGGTTACGCCATTGGTACAAATGGGTTAATGGCAAAGGTTGATGATTGTTTAAAAAAAAAAATTTGCATTACCAAAGCGGATTACATTGCATCTACTGAGGGGATCAACAATGTAAGCCTACACTGGACCATTATTGCAGAAACAAAGCTTTCATTTTAAGCCTTTGATAACAAGCATAAAATGGACAAAAGAAAAAATTCTTCTGAAGTAAGAACAAGGCAAACACTACATGCTTTTCATACAGGCTCGTTTTCCAAAGTCGCGCAACATGCACGGGCTATCGACAAACTGTCTCCGCCAAACAGCCCCCACTTAGAGTTCTGTAGAATCAGCAAGATGAAAAGGATGGTCAATATCAAAAAACATCACTGCAGGTTATTAAAGTGCATCGGGCAAACCTTTTCACTATATGCTGGGTTTGTAATTTGGTTTTATTTTAAATATTTTTTTTTTGCTTAGAGGTGAGTAAATGAATGCCTCATGATGTAAGAATGCATTCTTTTGTTCATCCTTTATGATAAAATTGAAACCCCTCAGGCAAGGTTACGATGAAGAGAATGAAGAGAAACAGGTCAATGTTCCAAGCAAGACAAGACACTGGCTGTACACACTGCAGTCATCCGAAGAGAAAGGACTGGGACAAAACAAGATTAAAATCTCATTTGTTTTCCTTTTTTCCTGCCCTTAAATGAAATAAACCTAAGCTGGCAGGCATGAGGGTACTCATGACTTCTTGTTGAGCTGAAATAAAGTAGATTTAGTCATGTTCTGCTATTGAAGTTATTAAAGTTATTGAACCTGCAGCATAATCACAGAAGGTTGACAGCAGATAACAGGATCTGACTGGTCTACCTATTCTATCCATTAAATCATTTCAAGAATACAGTGAATTCTGCATATCGAAAATTGGTCAATTTTTTCCTTATTTGCCTGATTAGATGCAAAGCAAGGACCACATTAATTCATGAATCTGCCAGTTCATGAACAGTCCAAACACTGCACGGCTTTTCTAGTTTACATTCTTATGTCTCGAACCAGTCCCCCAGGCATCTCCAGGGCCCATTCCAGTTCAGTCCAAAAAGGTCAGTAAAGAGAACTTGCTAAAAAAAGTTAATCTAGCTATTTATTCCATATTTGTATCTTTCCCAATCAATAGCAGGTCATCTGTACAACTAATAAATGACAAACCTACGTCTTTATACAACATTTTGGGTCTTTACTACCCTTTTAAAATCTAAAAAAGATATTCAATAGAAGTGCCAGAGTTGAAAATCAATTTGCTTATCACTACTTATCCACAGCTTGTTTTAAGATATTCATAAACAGGATCCAGCGTATGTGCATTGATCACATCAGACATTAGTTGACATCTGATGAATCACCATGTGAAAAGTCAATTTCTTGGGTCAGCTGGGTGTCTGATGTACATGTAGATGTGCATGCCTGCCCTCCAGACCTTCTGAAATATTGTTTGTATATTGGCTGGATGACTTCTTGACATTCAACCACTGGCTCACACTCAACAGAGTTGTTTTTTAGTTTTCTCATGATGTCTTTGCAAAGATGATTCTCTTACCTCCTAACCACCACCTTACCAGTGCCCCCACCACTACCAATCCAACCTCCATCTCAGTGGGCCAAAAACAGCCCATTCATTTTGAATAGGCTATTTACCAAAAGCAACACAAGGCATGTCAATGCATGACCGTGCGTAGGGCTAAGTCATGTCTGATAAGGGAGAGATTGAAAACTAACCCTTCAGACAACAATAAAGCTTGTTGCAAATCAGCAAAAAAAAAAACACGAAGAGGCATGCGGCTTATGTGTTTGCAGCGCACAACCTTTAGTGAAAACCAAATGTCAAACAATAAGTGGATCCAAAGTTACAGGCAGCTTAAAGTGGTTTTATACCCGCAGAAAAAAAAAAATGTAAAAAAAAACAAAAAACCTGTAAGGCAATGGCATAATGAGCTCATTATGAAATATTTACCTTAGAATGAGGCGTCGGTATCTAATCCCGGTCCACGCCGAGGGAGCTGACCTTCAGCCGGGCATTCACATCGCATGCGCCGCTGACGTCATGCAAAGTGAATATCTCCTAAAAGGTACAGGTTTAGGAGATATTCATTTTACCTTCAGGTAAGCCTTATTATAGTCTTACCTGTAGGTAAAAATTTTAAAAATGGATATACAACCATTTTAAGTGATATTCAAAAATCAATTGCAGCTGTCAAGCTTTGCCCATGCTCCCTCTCCAGCCTATCTATTTATCAATCAGACCTCTCATCTTATTAAGGCTACTTTCACACTGAGGCGCTTTACAGACGCTATATCACTAAAAATAGCGCCTGTAAAGTGCCTGTACAAAAGCACCTCTCCTGTCACTCCAGTGTAAAAGCCTGAGTGCTTTCACACTGGAGCGGTGCGCTGGCAAGACGCTAAAAAAGTCCTGCGAGCAGCATCTTTGAGGCGCTTTAAGAGCGGTGTATACACCGCTCCTAAAGCACCCTGCCCATTGAAATCAATGGGCAGCGCCGCCGAAGTGTCGCTGCAGCGACGCTTTGCCAGCACTTTTAACTGCTTTAACCCTTTTTCCGCTGCCAGCGGGGTTAAAAATGGCTTAAAATAGCAGTGCTTTACCGCTGATGCCCCCAATGCCCCAGTGGGAAAGTGCCCTAAATATGAATAAGAATAAGAAGGTTCAGAAAGTAGGAGCATGGGGCCAACTGCAACTTTTACAGGTCGACATGCATTTTTTTATTTTAAGCTGAATTTTAATTGTCAAGCTTGTGATAGTAGAAGAAAAGAATGTGGGCTGAGGCTGTTATGGACTTTCATGGTACCGTACATAGGCTGGGCATACACAGGGTAAGTATAAAATAAATTTTTATTCCAAAAACATATTAAAAACATACATACACCTAAAAAAGACACACCAAAATGTGTCTTTAACATTAAGCTCTATAAAACCACAGATGGGATGACACTAGGAAACAACCATAGTCAGTTAGTGTATACCATCTCTGAGTATGGACGCTCGACATGTTTCGTGGGTAAACCACCACTTCTTCAGGAGCTTTTATATGTTTTATTATAAAGCAAACATCACTATCAATTCTATAAATGAAAAAGAAAGAAGAAAATAAAAATGATAACATTCATAAAAAATACAGATAATGCACACAACTGTGGTGATATCCAGTGCATGTAATCGTACCGAGGACAAAGTCATGTGCGCAGGCCCATATGATACAAGTCTGTGATAGGTTGACTTAAAGGTGACAAAATACCCTAATTTTAGAAGTACAGTTAGCATCCCAAAAAGGTACTTTTTTTTTTAGAATATTCTGATGTGCGTGACTCCAGAATCCACAACTAACCAAAATACCCTGACATTGAATGCTTTGGATGGAAAAATAAGTTCTTGTATGGCTAGATCAGCAGATTTATGCAATTACATATATGCTTCTACTGAACCCAATGCCATCACCTGGAACCTCAGGCATCTTACCGGTCATGTTTTAAAATTTGCATTCATCAGATGCTTCAGTAAGCAATCTGAGAAATGATAACACCATCTTAGAACTGGATAGAGCAGATTGCCCTTTTTCTTCATACGGACATGTTTCATTCTCAGTAGCGCCAGGAAAGACACAGTCCAAGAATCTGATTAGTGTAAGACACATCCATTGTCTTTCCATCTGGTGGGTTTGATTCCCACGCAGCTGAAAATTGCTACATACAAAAATATGTTGTTTTCCCCAAGATGTCTCGTCCTGATAGGCCAATTATCAAATTCACTTTTGTGATAAGGAAGAATAAAGAAAGGAACATTTTATATGAAAATTTACAGTAGTGAAAAAAAAAAAAATCTATCTAGAATATTCACATCATGGGAAAAAATTATCGATAAAATAAATTTGGTAAGCCATAGAAGGAAGTGCAGTGACTGCTGCCATCCAGTGAGAGATCATGTTTATTTATTTATTTTTTTGTGAGATTTAAAAAAAAAAATTATATATATATATATATACACGTTAATTAAATAATTAAGGGTAACACATAATTGTTCTCTGCAAATACTGAATAAAATGTGCAGTTGTTACAGTTACCTGTAGCAACCAGATTTCAGATTACTTTAGACAAATGATGAAAAGATGAAACCTTGCTGGTTGCAAAAGGTTGGAAATTCCTTGGTGATTGTCAAAGAAAAGGGCTAGATTTCCGATTGCCACAGAAGGAAACCTTGCCGATTGCCATAGATTGGGTTTATCTTGCAAATTGCCTCAAGATAGTTGCTGTGCTGATTGACTGAGGTTATGGAAACCTTGCTGCTTACGTTCTACGTGGAATTTTGCCTGGAACGTGCCCAGCTTGGACAGTGAAGCTGCAGTAACACACTGTCGACTCATTGGCTGTTCTAATACATTCAGTTCTTTTTTTTTTTACGAATATGGCATTATAGTGGTAGTCTCCGTTTAGGAGATATTCACATTAGCTCTAGCTGATGACATCACTGCACGTGTGCAGTGACACTCTGCATTCCGGGCACATTAAGCATGCCCAGAATGCAGCGCGATCTGCCATAATGACGACTCCCATATGCTTGCAAATGGCCAGAGAGCGCAAACCTGGATGGAAGACTGGGGTGAAGATGGGAGCGCCATCAGCGGTGACAGCACAATTCCAGAAGGATCTGTTTTAAAAGATAAGTTAGAGGGTAAGTCAGTCTTAATGCACCGCATACTACACATTATGGCATAACCATACCTCCCAACTTTCTAAAATGGGAATGAGGGACACCTATTAGCAAAAGTATGTGGGCCTAGGACACACCCCCTGTCACGCCCCCTATAAAGGAGAATTGTACAAAATAAGTTTAGTTAAACTCACAAGTGCTTTTTTTACCACTACTATTCATTTATATTGGCTTTTGGAATTTATAAATACAGCCATTTAGAAATTGGATGAAAGGTTTAGCACTGGAAAACACTTTTTGATAGATAAATAGTGCATTTTATATACAAGTTTATAGATCAGACCAAAATGAGGGACAAATGAGGGGGAAAGAGAGACAGAGGGACATTGTTCCAAATCAGGGACAGTCCCTCGAAATCAGGGACAGTTGGGAGGTATGGCATAACGATGCAGGAGGCCATTTAAAAGAAAAAAGGTTGTAGACGTTATTGCTGCTTTAACAAATCCAACCAGAGCCCAGCTTTAAAAGAAGCCTGATTTTAGAGAAATGCGTAGGCTTCTACTGCTGGGGTCTCATTTGGAAAATGCTTGTTGCCTGGCTGCAGTGCTGACAATCTAGCTTTGGTGCTCTAAATCTTTAGCTCAGGACAAGTTTGCAAATAATGACTAGTCTAGTATGTGAATAAGGACTAGTTGTTCTAGTTGAGTCATTTAAAATGTACCAATGGCAAGGTGTAGGCATAACAGTCAGGTCAGGCATTTTCAAATGCAAATCAGCAGTGGAAATCACAAATTTTTTCTACAATACTTTTCTCTAAAGGCACTGGTGCAGGTTTTTCCCTCATTTTACAGTAGGGGGGGGGGGGGGGGGAGGGGTTCTTCCTGTACATACTGTATATCCAGCTGCAGGCATTCAACACAAGCATATTTTGGCTTGGCATTATGCGCACATATTGGTTTACCAGTTTACTTTTTATAACCTAAATTGTCACAAAATGGCATTTAATTAAACTCTACGCACCTCAGTATGCAGCCGTGCATCGCAATGGGCTACATGAAAATGCAACTGGTCCTATTTTTTTCAGCGCATTGGTGTAAACTCAAAACAACAGGACCTAAAGCTAACTTGCCTTGTCCAGTGGTAGAATTGTGCTGGGCAACGCGGCCGATTGGGTCTTGTGTGAATGAGCTCTAACACACTTGTACCTATCAATTAACCATAAACTGCAGCATAGAGACCTTTGTAGGAATGCACAGCACTATACTGCACAGGGGTGGAGGAGTGAATGAATGAAAGAACTACGTCTTGATTGTCTTAGGCCATGCTGGCGATAGCTACATACCTCAAACTAATTTAACTATAACATGAGCATGTGGTGACAAACATCCGTAAATGGTTTGAATGTTTGCTTTGTGTTATAGATGTGCTTTCTTTGTACAGTAATTTCCTGCCACTAGAAACGGTCTATGGCAGACGCACTGCCAACATACGGTGTCTTCACAGAAACTATGATGACAACCGCTATACAAACAAATCACTCAAAGTACACAAACATTCCAATATGCAAGCCGCTTTCCGTCTTCTACGTATACGTGACTCACTGACACAATGCAAACTGTAATAGTTACCCATAGGGACAAATCACAGAGCAGCAGCCTGCGTAATAAGCAGCTCCAGTCAATATATGAAATCAGTCAATGAACTACCAGTGCTAAAAATGAATCTCTGTTGGTGAGTGGTTTGCAAGCTCTTGTCTCATGATTCTGTGATCCAACCTCCTTCTCTCAAAAGACAGCAAGGAGGCTGGAAAGGGTGGAAATTAAAGTGGTTGTAACCTCCCCCACAACCAACACCCCCCCCACCCCCATAAAAAAACATTAAGACTATCCCAATAATTTACCATATCTCCATACTCTTATGCCGCGTACACACGACCGTTTTTGCCATCGCAATAAACTCTGAAGGTTTCTCCGACAGTACTCCGACAGGATTCCATTCAAGCGGTCTTGCCTACACACGGTCAAACCAAAATCCGACCAAAGTCTGACTGTCCAGAACGCGGTGATGTACAGCACGTACGACGGGACTAGAAAAAGGAAGTTCAATAGCGAGTAGCCAATAGCTTCTGTCTCGTACTTGCTTCAGAGCATGTGTCGTTTTTAGTCCGTCGGAACAGCATACAGACGAGCGGTTTTCCTGATAGGAATTGGTTCCGTCGAAAATATTTAGAACATGTTCTATTTCTAAGTCTGTCAGAATTTTCAAAAAAAAAAGTCAGATGAGGTGAACACACAATCAGAATAGACAATGAAAAGCTTCCGTCGGACTTTTTCTGTCGGACATTCCGCTCATGTGTACGCGGCTTTAGTTTTCCTCTAAAAGGAACTGTTGAACCAGATATTTATTAGGATTTCCTCCTTCTTAGTGGCAATGATCTACAGATTCATAGAGTCTCTGCAGAGTTGCCACCAGATAGTGCATGCCTCCCTGCTGGTAAGTAAGCTTAGTTATTTGACATGGCTTACTTCTTAGGTCAAATGATTGCTCTTAATACCCTTAGTTTTCCTCTAAAAAGGAACTGTTGATCCTGGCATTTATTAGGACTTCCTCCTTCTTGATGGCTCAATATTTACTAAACATGGCTTACCTCTTGGGTCACGTGACCATGATTTTTTTTTCTCTACAGTTCAACAATGCCTGGGTTGGGGGCTAGTCTTTGCTGCGGTGTGCCACCTGTCCTGGCGATGTCACTAAAAATTTTTTTATGTCCTCTCTTCCTGGCCATGCAAAGAAGAGTGAACAGTCAGCCAAGCAGAGTGGGATGGATTTGATGCTTTACTGACAATGGAGGGGAAGGGAAAGCATGAAATAGCTGAAGTGATGTCACTAGGATATGTGGTTTGCTGCAGCCTAGCCCAGCCCCTGATAGATACCATAGCACAGGGTCAACCACTATTTCTCTTAGCCCAGCCCCTGACCTAGGCAGTTTTGGACTATAAAGAAGAAACATGGTCTTGCGACGCAAGAAATGAAGATAAGGTAATATCATCACAATTTTTGTAGCATTTGCTCTATAAAATTTCAATTGGTGCCGGTGTGCCCTATTCATACAAGATGTGCAATCATGACTCAGCAACTGGTGTTCACAAAACATTATATTACTACCAGGTAGGCGATTTAAAGTAATAAGCACACATGCTCCCCTTCTAGTAAGTAAGTCATGTATTACTTACAAGACATGGCTGACTACTTAGGTCATTTAAATACTACAACAATGCCCGGGTTGGGAGCTGGGCTCATCCATAATGCATCACATGCCCTGGTGACATCGCTTCAGCTTTTTTACACCATCCCTTCAAACCCGAGCAGAGCAGAGGGTGCTATTGGTCAAGCACATCAAGTCTAGGTGGATCATATTCTTGGCTTAACAGCACATTCCGCTCTAAATGGCCTAGAGGAGAGGGCATGAAATGGTTGAAGTGATGTCACCAGGAAGGGAATGCTTGTTCACGCCATGTTCATTGAGTTGCATTGATCTGCATGAATTAATGCAGACTGCAAGGGCACATAGAAAACAATTGTTTTCTAGGCTCCTCACAATGCTGCTTTGGGGAGTAATACAGTGCTCAGCAAATCTGCATGAAAATGCAGAGCAACACACGGCATATCACAGGACATAGCTCAATCTATAATTCACTTTTAACAAGAGGAAGAAACATTAGGAGAGGTGTTACTCTTAGTAGCCAATAGGGTTCAAGATATTGTTTTTTCAGTTCAGGTTAGAAAAAAAAGGAACATCTGATTGGTTGCTCTAAACAACATAGATCCTTCCCTCTGGGAATATATCAGTGAACATAAATAATGAAAAAGGCAAATCTAGGATGAGGGCATGAAATATAAATAAGAAATAGGGAGTCACTGCCTTCAGTTTACAGTATGAACAGCATGTGGGAAATCTCAGATGCCTCTAATACATGCCGGTTTACTGGAAACTGGCAGAACCATAATATGGTTTCTAAAACATTTCCTCCTATCACATCTATGCCATCACAATGAAAAACAACAACAAGGAACTGTTTACATCTTCGGCATGTAAGACCGACTACTGCACAAGAAATAGAGACACATGTCAAGCAAGGTCATAAACCAGCAGACTGGGCAGGAGCCCAAATGCTGCAGCAAACCCGTCACTGTTTTTTTTTTTTTTTCATAGCAACATAAATAAAGCAGCCAGCACCTGCAATATGGCCTGGAACGTGCTAATGCAATTTTATAGAAGATGGAGAAAGAATTCATTCCACAGATGTTTTATTTCCAATATGCTTGCAGGTATCAATAGAAAGAGCACACCACTAATTCTCAAATGTTACTTTGCAAAAGGATTTTATGCTTGGGCAGCAAGAATTTCCATCATCCTGGAACATTTTCGTGAGAGTTGCTACAAATTATAATTGCTTTGAGGGTCGGTTCACACTAGAATATGCTTGTTCCTGTGCGTTCCGGTTTTGACAACCTATTTATTTTCATGTGTCCATGTGTGGTGTGGGAAACGCCCACGGAATGCATCTTTCCCAAACCAGGTTCCAGTGTGAACTTTAAAGTCCTTCCTGGGCAAACTATGACCCCCCTCCATTCACTCCCCCCACTCCTCTCTAACCCATACCACAAACTTTCCTTCTTGTATTTTGTAGCCTGCAAAGCTTTGCACCCATGATCAGTGGATGGCAGGTGCAATGTCAGCCACCTGCAGACACTCCTGACCATACCCTCCGTCTGTACGTGCAGACAGTTATAGACAGTTATTCAGCTGCAGGAAGTGTAAGTGAACAACGGGGGCGCTGATGAGTACCCTGGTACTTCACTGAGAACTATAAGCTGTCTGCTTCAGTGGAAGATGGGACTTGTAGTTTTATTCATTCACAGATCTCTGTAAGTTAATGACGTGGCTGTGTGAGGGGAGCACCAAACAGGCTCTCTGTGACAGCGGGTGTGGGGTAAAGAACCCCCCCCCGTTGTCATGAGGTCGGGGGGTGAACAGGGGTGTTGCGTTAGTAACATGTTACACTCCAAATACAGATGTAATATGTAACATATTACTAAAAGTGAACTTATGTAGTATTAGTGTTTTTTTTTAGCTCAACACATTTGGCACAATAAAATAAACATCCCCTACTAAGCTATTTGTTAAAATTCTTACTCCAGTTTTACAGCTTTCAATGTTACTGGCTCTTGCTCTCTCAGTGTTGCTTCACTGAACTTCACTGAAAAGAGTGATCAGTGTACAGTATAGTCCCAAGTTAGTCCGTTAGCTTGGAGAAGGGAGTGGGGGGGGGGGGCAGGGGGGACCCTTGCCATCCTAGACTATGGAGCTGTGTGTTCTATTGATGCATATAGTGTAGAGAGACAACTCTAAACCCTGCATGCAACGGTGGTTCTAAAGGATACTACAAGAGAAAGGAAACCTGGGACAGTAGTCATGGTACCAGCCTAAACCCCACGTGTGGAGGACTAATATAGTGCTGCAAACCGCTGGTCCCCTACACTTCCTCCAATGGTGTCACTCCTCTTCTGGATCGCAAGAGAATCCTGCCAATGGACAGCCAATAGAAAGTGTCCACACCATATAAGGACCCTGCAAGAAGTAAACAGAAGAGGAGAGAAAGCTCAGGGTTCAAGTGCCATGTGACTACTTCAGTGATCAATTAGAGTGGAATGGGAGGCAGTGAATTTATTTACTGCATTTAACTGAATTTATTTACCTTCTGACAGGCAGGCCTTTTTTTTTATAATAGAAGTTGTGTACTTTACTTCTGTTATAAATGCTTCTAACTGCCTGTCAGAACGTTTGTCTAAGTGTATACTGAGCCACGCATACTCAGCTAAGTGTACAGTTTCGGCATAGGCGTGCACACAGGGTGTGCCAGGTGTGCCTGGACACACCCTAATCACCCTGTGCTGCAAAGATTTCCCCTGCTGCTTGGCTGCAGAGAAAGGGACTGGGGAATCTCTGTCCTCAGTCCCTTTCTCTGTCTCAAAAGTGAGATATCAGGGGTCTGTTTAGACCCAATGGGGCTCCTAAAAAAATTGTAAAAAAAAAATCAATCAATCAATTATTAAATCAATAATAATTATTGTAAAAAATAATTAAAAAAATACAAATGTAAAAAAGTAAAAATAAAAAAAAACATCGTCCATTGCTCTACTGACACTGTCAATTGCCCTACTGCTATATAATTACACACATACATATATATATGTACACACATACGCGCGCGCATGTGTTTGAGCTTTGGGGTGCACACCATAATACAGTAGGCTGCGCACACCTATGAGTCTCGGTATGACTCTGTGCCAGGATGACGTAACTTCCATGTGCAGGAGTTATGCCACCCAGCCAATGAGAAGGACAAAGACTCCTAACCCAGAAGAAGACCAGGAGAAGATGTCAGAAGATGACAGAAAAGTGTGCTGACATCATGACACTGGAGGGAAGCACCATAATCTGCCATAATGTGGCAATAATATGCTCTACATGCTTGGGTGAACGCTGGCTGAACAGCAGATTGAATGTGATTGAATACAGCCAAATCGGACAAAATTTGTATGGCCATCCCTTTCAGGATTCAAGCTTCAGGGCTTGTGTCATGCGCTGAATTCTGATTAGTCTGTGGTTGTGGTCAATCAGAAGCCAGCATTTGCAGTCCGATGGCCTGGAAATAGAAATTTCCATTGAAGTCCAGAGTGAAAATTTATAAGGAGGCCACCCCACACATTGGAACATGCTGCCAACAAGCTTAAAAACATGGGGAGGTTTGTGGCCCCTCTTGTTGTCAATTGCATTCTCACATTAAAAATAACAATAAAGGAAAAAAAAAAAAAACACAGGGAAGCAAGATGCAGATTCTATGACCAGCTCTTGCAATAATTCACTAATGCCCTGCAGACACGGTCGGACTTTCCGACGGAATATGTGCGATTGGAGCTTGTTGCCGGAAATTCCGACCGTGTGTGGGCTCCATTGGACTTTTTCCATTGGGATTTCCGACACACAAAGTTTGAGAGCGGGCAACAAAATCCATTCGTGTAAATTCCGACCGTGTGTGGACAATTCCGACGCACAAAGTGCCACGCATGCTCAGAATAAATTAAGTTACGAAAGCTATTGGCTACTGCCCCGTTTATAGTCCCGACGTACGTGCTTTATGTCACCTTGTTCAGAACTATCGGATTTTCCGACAACTTTGTGCGACCGTGTGTATGCAAAACAAGTTTGAGCCAACATCCGTCAGAAAAAATCCATGGATTTTGTTGTCGGAATGTCCGATCAATGTCCGATCGTGTGTACAGGGCATCACACTGTTCCATCATTACCTCTTTTGTTGAGTTAAACAATGAACATTTTAAGTTCTTGAGAAATCCATCCAAAGCAAGGCTTGACTGTCAGGTATGGCATTTGCCAGAAGGGTCAATGAGCCTGAGAGCTCCAGAGGTGGGTGTGAAGTCTCTAGGGCTGTCTCAATGTTCATTACAGCCTATAAAAAGATTCCACACTTGGGTCTCCGGAACGGACAAATGTGGTGCCAGACGATAAGCATTTATTACTCCTATGTGTTTAGTAAGTTTTAGTCCATGTATTACTACGACCACCCAGCCTATAAAACCATGCAGTAGTAAAGTTTATTTAATAGCCTGCAGAGATGCACTGTAAATTGCCTAAATAATCAATTATGTATTTACGATTTCTAGGAAATGTTTTCTATTTTGTCTGCACCAGTCTGCTTTGCAACTGCAATCTTTTCACTCATTTAATTATTTATTTCTTTATCTTAGATATACACCTGAAAGAGAGGAGTTTTATATAAGTTGTGTGCATTAACCTTTAATTTTTTATGTAAGGTATATATAAATGTATGCAGACATTGATTCCCGCTGTTGCTCAGTGTTTCTGCCCTGGTGATGCATTTTCAAATTTTTGTTTAATTTAAATTTCTTTTAAAAAATCAAAGTGCTTTTATCTGCCTTTGGGGCAGATTGTGAGGCCCCATACACACTATTAGATTTTCTGCAGATTTTTGTCTTCAGATTTACAAAACCATGTAGTGCAAGGGCCTGCCTGATTGCATACAAATTGAAACTCTTAAGGTTTAACCTCATATCATGTGGTTTTGGTAAATCTGAAGACAAAAATCAGAAAATCTAATAGTGTGTATGGGGCTTGAGACTGCCATCTTGGGCTGAGTAGCATATCATACCATGGCCAGTTTTAGAAGCAGCCAATTAACCTATCAGCATGTCTTTAGACCGGCCATAGACAGTTCGAACCAGCCGAGATTGGAATCACGTATGGGCAGGCTGAATGTACCAAGTTGAGCGATCAACCTGGGTACAACCAGCCTGCCAGATTTTACTTGTAATGTGGCTGCCTTTAGCAGTGTTTCTCAACTCCAGTCTTCAAGGCACACCAACAGGTCATGTTTTCAGGCTTTCCATTATTTTGCACAGGTGATTTAAACAGTTTCACTAACTTAGTAATTGCCACAGCCATTTCATCTGAGGGAAATCCTGAAAACATGACCTGAGGACTGGAGTTGAGAAACACTGTGCTATAGTCACTAGCAATAATCACTGTCTTCTCTCTGCGGGAGACCATAGGTTTCAGGAAAAAAATAAGCCACAGTACTCTTAGCTTGATTTAAATATACAAGAACTGGTCTGTTTCATTAAAAATTATAGACTTTCTGTAGTCATTAATGAATTGAAAACTTGCACTATGCTCCTGATAGCCAGGGACCATGTGATCTTCTGCATGGACGTTAGGGAAATTGGAAGCAACATGGAATAGGTCCGCTTCACTGAAAAAAAAAACAATGGATTCTGTAATACTGATGAAGGCTCTAATGATTCTTCTGCATTTTAATTATTGGTCTACTCTAATCCATGGAATCTCACCAGAGTCAGTAAATAGTAGTATACAGTTCACTCCTTCATAATAAGTATTCCAATCATCAAAGTTGACATTTACTTGTAGCTCAATTCCTAAAGAGGAAATTCTGCTTACACTATGCCGTTTTCAAACAATGCAAAGGGCTAGGGCTACTTTATGGACTATATGACTCTAATGCATTTTGCCAAAAAAATGTGCTGGGCAAACTTCTCATTCCTGGATGGATGAGCAAAATTTGGATTTTTTATTGGGTAAATTTCAGGAAAATAGAATAGAATCAGTAATAGAATCACTTATAGAAAAATAATTTTTGTGGGCTGAATTCGGACCTGAAATGAACCAAAAGACGCACAGGGCTCCTGTGCAAATTCGCACCAAAGCCACATTGGAGATATGTGAACTGACCAAAAAAAAAAAGAAGTTGAAGAAACTTTCTTCAGAGAGTAAATATCTGTCAGCAGATTTCCACCTTGCTGATGGATGTGGTCACGTAACATGCGGCAGTGCGGCATGAAGCAGCATGTATGATGTGTGAGGAGCACATAGTTTACACAATGACCACGCAATGACCTTTCAATCAAATTGAAGCTCCTCCTGAAGCTGAGCCCGGCAGGAGATCCCCTTTGAAGTAAAGCACGTGTTATTGGTCATGCTGCACTAAGCTCAGCAAGTGCACATATGGTGCATCCAAACGACACCATTCTTCTCAAGATGGTCAAGGCAAATTCTGCTGGTTCCTTACATCAACCAAACAGATCCATATCAGAAACATGAAAACATTAAAAATGCTGTCAGCAGATAATTTTAATATTCCACCTCAGGTACCTTCAAATATATAGTAGGTGAGGTTGAAAAAAGACACAAGTCCATCAAGATATGAATCAGTTTTAGAAAAAGATAAACATGAAAGATGTACACGGGGTGCAGATGATGTAATTGGACTTATAAAGTATTGGGGTCCATACATACCCACACCACATCTCTCCCTAAATGACAGCCAGGTCATCTAATCCAGTGGTCATCAACCCTGTCCTCAGGGCCCACTAACAGGCCAGGTTTGCAAGATAACTGAAATACATCACAGGTGATATCATTTTCTGCTCAGTGATTGCAGTATTCTAGTCTGCATCTCTTCAAGGTAATACATAAAACCTGGCCTGTTATTGGGCCCTGAGGACAGGGTTGATGACCACTGATCTAATCCACCTTTCAGGTGTTCTAATCCACCTGCACTCTATCCAAAATGTAAAAAATATGTTTTTTCTTTAGATATACACTCCTGCTCCCAAGCTAAATTGGGTTTGGGCTGGGGTCCATTGTGTAGGGGCCGTGCTGTGCTTGATGACCTGGGGTAACATGAAGTGAAGGGAGTTGAGTTGCAAAAAAAAGCCATGCCATGTTATGTTATGGTGTGAGCAGGGCACATAGAACGCAATTGCATTGAGCCCACTTTTTTTTTGTTGTGTGCAAATCAAGGCAACTCAATGAATGTGGTATGAAAAAGCCCTTGAAAATACATTTCATTTTCATAATGTAATGGCAATAATTAGTGCTTTTTTTCATATCTGTCTAGAGTTAAGTGTTAGGGGTCATGCACACTGGGCATTCAAATTTCTTCTCTGAACGCATTATTACTCCTGGCAGGAAAAAACTGCTTAAAAAATGCGCATAAAGATGCATATTGCACATGCCTTTAGGCGTGTCAAGAGCTTCTGGATCCATTGGCCAGAATATTAATTTATTCTGGCAATTGGAATGAAGGACCATTAAAGAGCTAAATGTGTCTAGAGTTTAGCTGTGTGTGGAAATGGATGTCCCTGTAGCCGCACATCAAAGCAAGCCCGCTCGTGATAGTATATGGCAGTCTCAACCTGGGCTCTAGTCAGGCCAGGCCATGCCCCCAACAGGTTTCGCTCCGCTCCTCAGACCTTAATCATGAGATCAGCCCATGATAGAGTTTAGCCCTGTTTAGGCACATCAAGCCTTTTTTCTCCAAAAGCTCCTTTCCTGAATGTGCTGGTGATGGTTTTTTTTTTTTTTATTCTGTAAACGCTCCTATTCTAACACGCCTGTAAATGCCTATTTGTGAATGGACACATAGACTAAGGTGATTTACAGGCTGTGAAAAATAAAAAATGTAACATGTTCCAGCATCTGCAGCCAATTATGATGATTTCCCCCACTCTGTGACAGCGGACAGGGTATCTTCTCCCCCTACCCGCTGTCACTTTATGCCAAGAACGCGGTCGTGCGGGACTCCACACACATGGCTATGTCATTCAGTCAGTTTCCTGTGAATAAATTAACTACAACTACTGTCAGCCATTGCGACTGACGGCTTGTAGTTCTCAATGAACAAGTCAGTGAGCACCTTCATAGTTAATTAATTCCTGCTCTCAAGTAACTGCCTGCCCGTACAAGGTATGGGCAGACAGTTATTTTGAGAGTCTGCACAAGCTCTGCATAGCACCCATGATCTGCTGATCATGGGTGCAATAGTCTGCAGGCTCCCTAGAAAAAAATAATAAGTGCACATTTTTTTACCTACAAAAAAAATGTGCATTTATTATTTTTTTATGAAAAGGTGAACTTATCCTTTAAGAGTTATCTACAACAAGCTGAGACTTTTGCTTCCAAAGTCACTTTGTAAAACCTTTATTTAAAAAAAAATGTCAGCTCCCTTTATTAAGTTATGACACCAAAGGAAATTTTCTGCTCGATAAACTATACAGAAATCCTTTATCCCAGAGAGGTAAATCGGAGTTGCACATAGATTATAGACTTTATGTAAAATGAATGATCTTTGTGCTCACATAAAGTAATGGAATGACCTCTAAAATACGTCTTTGCAACTTGTCAAAAGACTTTTGTGCCTGGGTGATCCCACTTAGGCTGAGCTTGTTGGAACTTGCTCAGCCACTGAGGAGATTAGAATTTTCATACTCCCACCTGGAGGGCTCTGCCGTATTAATGGGGCAGAATGTGCCGAGAGAATAAAACAAACATCTACAGTACTGGGACAGGCAGAAAACCCCTTCTGACAGCTTGTCTCCCGTCACCAAAATACAAGACATTCTAAACACTCTGGCATTTCACCTATGTGAACATTCATCTAATCATCTTCATGAAATAGGCCATAATTAGACAACCTGGGAGGACACAGTGGTATAATAATTGCAAATTCCACCAAAACCTGCCAATAAGCTGACTATCAAGCTTTAATCTAATATGGTATACCAATTAAAATAAATTCTAAAATACTTTGAAATCTGAACTCCAACGGGTAAAAAGACATATGGATATGTAATTCTGTCCAGCCACATTTAAGAATCATACACCTCTGCCAGACAGCAAAGCCAGGGCCACCCATTTAGAGTTTTTAGATTATAAAGTCTCTTGAGCAGGGCCATTGTAACCCCTTCGCTGTTATCGTTGTGGAAAGCCTCGTGCACACTATCACTATCACAACCCCCAGCGGGTTGAACCAAAAAAACTGACAGCTCAGGTCAGAGCTGCTCTACTAACAATCCGATGTTAGTACAGCAATCTTCCCTGCTGAGCTACTGTGTTCTGAAGGGGGAACGAACCCCACCAGCCCCGCCAGAACACTCCGGTCAGCCATTGGCTGAGAGCGCTGTTTGGGAGCCGGTCCGTGCTGGTTTTCCAGCATGCTCGTCCAACAGAACCTGGTCGAATGGCCAGCTTCTGTCGGACCGGCTGCCATACACATGAGCCGAATGTTGGCCGGTGTGTACTAGGCTTAAAAAGTGTTGTCAAGGGCAGAAGGTTTTTTTTATCACCCAAAAATGGAACTTCCGCTTTAAGTGATGGTGACCCCCTGACATGCCACATTTGGCATGTCATTTTTTGTGTGGGGGCGGATAACCTCTTTTTAAGGGTATCCAGCTCCCACTTCCTACTGGGCTCCGCGCCACCGGAAGGAAGTTCACCTCCCCCCTCCCTCCCTGAAATCTTCTGGGACACGTCACAGGTCCCAGAAGATTGCCCGGCCATTCACAGCGCACATCATGGCTCACGCATGCACAGTGCCTGCCCGGCTGTGAAGCCACAGCCAGGCGCCCACAGTAAGAATGCCAGCACCGTGGAGAGGAGGGGGAGAGGAGCGGGGCTTCGTACACCCGCATCACTGGACCGTGGGACAGGCGAGTGTCCGATTATTAAAAGTCAGCAGCTACACTTTTTGTAGCTGCTGACTTTAATTTTTTTTTTTGGCGGAACTCGCTTTAATGCATTCTATGCATTAAGATAAATAGCCTTCTGTGTGCAGCAGCCCCCCTCAGCCCCTCTAACAGGTCCCTCTCTGTCCAGCGATGTCCACAAGTGTCTGAGCCATCCGAGATTCTCCCTCCTGGTTGGCTGAGACACACAGAAGTGGCGCAATTGGCTGCCCCTGCTGTCAATCAAAATCAAAGTCAGCTAGTCAATCAGGGGAGAGAGAGGACGGGGTCGGGTCGGGGCTCGGTGTCTGAATGGACACAGGGAGCTGTGACTCGGCTTGGGTGCCCCCATAGCAAGCTGTTTGCAGTGGGGGCACTGAACAAGAGGGAGGGGCCAGGAGCACAGAAGAGGGACCCAAGAAGAGGAGGAGCAAATCCACTGCGACAGAGCAGGTAAGTATAACATGTTTGTTGTTTTTATAGGGAAAAAAACAAGACTTTACAATTACTTTAACTGTTCTGCCTACCTTTATATTGTAAAGCACTGCACAAACTGTCGGGAGCTAAATAAATGAACAGAAATAATATAATAGTAATACTATATAAATAATATTAATAATAATAATAACAATACTACTAATAATGTGTTAATATAAAAATAATAATACAAATAATGTATATCCAATTCCAAAAACAAAAAATCTAATATATTGTGACTATATGTATGTAATGGCTGCATTAGTTTTTTTTTGTTTTTTTTTTTAAGGGCTGCTTTACCTTTATATGCACCTGGTGATACTGCCAGTAACACACGTCAGCTACATTTTCTCTTGCCCCAGACTGTCCCCCTTATGCTGCAAAGGCTGGATAGGGTTGTGCATTTGCCACAGTCATTAAGCTTTGCTCCACGGTATGGCAGGACTTATACTCCTGTTGCATCCACCAAATACTACCTATTCAAATAAATGTGGCCAAACTGCAACTGCCCTGCAGGCGGTTCAGGCGTGGCCTGTCAAACGCCCCATGAAAAGCGATACAGCATGAACCTTAGAATGTAAGCTCCTTGAGAGCAGGGACTGATGTGAATGTATAATTTGTAAAGTTCTGTTAAATTGATAACTCTGTATAAATACCTGTCATAAAATATACTACAAGAAATATAGTGGAGCTTGCTGATTGGACAACGAAGGAGCAGCAACACACTGACAAATCTTCTGCTATCAAAACAGATGTTAGACGTAAAATGTAAAAATACATTTATTAATAATAATAATAATAATAATAATAATAATAAACTATTATTATTATGTACTAATAATTTATTATTATTTAAATAAGTGCACACCTGTATTTTAATCTAAATAATGTTGTTTAAATATCTGCCTTTAAAAGATCTATCAGGTTTAAGTAGCTGGTTCGAATCCCAACCACGACACTACCTGCCTGGAGTTTACATGTTCTCCCTGTGCCTGTGTGGGTTTCCTCCGGGTACTCCGGTTTCCTCCCACACTCCAAACACATGCTGGTAGGTTAATTGGCTTCTGTCTAAATTGTCCCTAGTATGTATGAATGTGAGTTAGGGACTTTAGATTGTAAGCTCCTTGAGGGCAGGGACCGATGTAAATGTACAATGTATATGTAAAGCACTGCGCAAAAATGACGGCGTTATATTTAAGTACCTTAAATAATAATAAGTAAGAAGTGTAAATTCCCCATGAATATCAAAGTCCACCGGTGTGATCTGACCCTGGTGTCTACTCCATAACTGCAAAGGGTAAAGAAATTAAAATCAGACGAGCCATTAATTAATATATTACAGGACCCCGAGTGCAAAAGGCAAGCTGCCAGAATGAGAGACTGATGGTGTAATAAGTAGTGGCTGACCACAGACGACACACATTACAGATCTCTGCGTTAATCACAGAATACGACTGCTTCATCTTATCGCCAAGATGGCACTGAACTCCCAGCACAAATATACACATCTGCTTGGCACGGCAGGCTGGTACTTGTATAATGATTGCGCCTGGGAATACTGTATTGCCAATCTCCCTCTTCAATGAAGCCGACAGCTTTGCGGTAACCTCAGAGGCTCTTCGGCGAGGTGAGCCCAATCTAGACTTTAGTGTTTGTTTAATCTGACTGTGGGCAAGTTACTTTATCCTCCTGTACCTTCAGGGGGGGAGAAAAATCGATTACCAATTGTAAAGCTCCGGAACCATAAACAGTAAAGAGTACAGCAGCCCTGTGCTGACTCCAGACTTGTTTCCAGTAATTGTCTTTAAAGCTGCAGTGATTGCTATTTCCCCAAGAAAAGAGCTCTGAGATCTCACTAGTGACAATGACACTGATATATGGAATGTCTGCTTCTATCTTGCTTTAAAGGGAACCTGTCAAGGCGGCCGTTTCCTATCACAGCCAAAACTCCAGTGCTGGACTGGAAGGGAACCTCTGCTGAGACACATAAGGACTGCCCTGACAGGTTCCCTTTACAAGTTGAGGTTAAAGGGTAACTTCATTGGAAAAAAATATAGTAAAAAAAAAAAAAAAATATATATATATATATATATATATATATATATATATATATATATATAGCATAAATAATTGCTACAGAAGCCATATTGTAATTGGATGTTATTAAAAAATTACATTTCCTTTTCAATCTGCAGCATTGTAATTTATTATTTATTCTTATGCCGCGTACACGGCGGACTTTTCGACGGACTTTCTGAATGAACGGACTTGCCTACACACAATCCACCAAAGCCCGTCGAATTCGTATGTGATGACGTACGACCGGACTAAAATAAGGAAGTTCATAGCCAGTAGCCAATAGCTGCCCTAGCGTGGCTTTTTGTCCGTCGAACTAGCATACAGACGGCGGACTTTTCGACCGGACTCGATTTCAAAGGATTGATTTAAAACATGTTTCAAATCTAAGTCCGTCCAACTTTTGAGAAAACAAAGTCCGCTGGAGCTCACACACGATCGAATTGTCAGACGAAATCTGGTACGCCGGGCAAAGTCTGCCGTAGAGTCCGCTCGTGTGTACGCGGCATTACAGGTTCTTATATAGTGCATTATATATATACACTATATTGTTAAAAGTATTGAGACGCCTGCCTTTACATGAACTTTAATGGCATCCCAGTCTTAGTCCGTAGGGTTCAATATTGAGTTGGCCCACCCTTTGCAGCTATAACAGCTTCAACTCTTCTGGGAAGGCTGTCCACAAGGAGTGTGTCTATGGGAATGTTTGACCATTCTTCCAGAAGCGCATTTGTGAGGTCAGGCACTGATGTTGGACGAGAAGGCCTTGCTCGCAGTCTCCACTCTAATTCATCCCAAAGGTGTTTATCGGGTTGAGGTCAGGACTGTGCAGGCCGGTCAAGTTCCTTCTCCCAAAACTCGCTCATCCACACTATAGTGCCAAAAGTATTGGCAACCCCTCCATATCATTTGGTGGAGGGGGATTATGGTATGAGGTCGTTTTTTAGGGGTTGGACTTGGATCCTTAGTTCCAGTGAAGGGAACTCTTAAGGCGTCAGCATACCAAGACATTTTGGACAATTTCATGCTCCTCACTCATATGAGAACAGTTTGGGGATGGCCCCTTCCTGTTCTAACATGACTGTGCACCAGTGCACAAAGCAGGGTCCATAAAGACATTAATGAGCGAGTTTGGGGTGGAGGACTTGACTGGCCTACACAGAGTCCTGACTTCAACCTGATAGAGTACCTATCAGGTTTTGTTCCTCTGAAACAAAAATTAAATTTTTGGCGAGAGACTCCAAAAGGGTTTATTATTTTACAAGGAACGCAGACCCTGCAACTTTGACCCCTTTCACACTGAGGCACTTTGCAGGTGCTATAGCGTTAAAAATAGGGCCTGCAAAGCGCCCTGAAACAGCGGCTCCATTCACTCCAGTGTGAAAGCCAGGGCGGTTTTAACCCTTTTTCACTAGCGGCTGAATAGTGCCGCAAAAACGACGGTAGAGCGCTGCTAAAAAAAAACAGAGTTTTACCGCCAACGCCCAGGGCAGCTCAGTGTGAAAGGGGTTTTGATTACACAAATTAAAGCTGAACTCCAGCTAACACTTTTAAGCAGTTACAGTAACAGTCTTTTGGCACATTGACATAATCAAACATACAGCTTTTTCTTCAGAGCAAAAACAGGTAGAACTCTGCAACAATGTTTTCTAAAATCCTTGATCGCCCTCAGGGGATTGTTTTTTCTCAACAAAAGTGGAATTATACTTTAAAGTGTAAAACAAAAATGAAATATAAAGTATTGCAGCTGAACAGTTCTGAAGTCACATGAAGTGACTGTGCTAGTTTTCTTTTTCAGGCTTTTCTTCCTTCTAACACACTTCCTGTCCCTAGGTGGCTATGCTTACTTCTGCACTGAATTTATGGAGGGAGCCATGCTCTTCTCACTGGCTGGACTTTAAACAGTAGTTTACAATAGAAAGATAACATTGTTGGAAATAACAAGGAAACTGCATTTCTGGCAGGATCAGCAGGGATTTCTTGTACTTGCTGGAAATGTCCTTAGCCTGAAAAATGAAAGCTATTGCAGTCACCACATCTAAGACTGGCAGACTGCAATATATGACGTTTTTGTTTTTGGATTTAGATAACATTTAGATTTAAAGATGGGAATAGGGCTAATGACTAGAGTGCAGTTTTCAGCTATAGGGTAGGGCTCATTTAGACCTTTGTGCTGAAAATCTTTTTTTTTTCTTCAAAATGAGGTAATAAGGACACCACAGGCAGTAAACAATACAGCAAAACATAAATATTCCAGCCACTGGCTGTGTCTCTATTGATGTAGAAGATTTACGGCATCCTATGCTTTGCACTGGACCTAAACACAGAGATATTGGTGACAAATTATTATTACTCTATGAGGCTTAACAAAGCTCGGGGGTCCCTCTGACAAGCAGTAATTCCTCTATCTCTCTTATAAAATATGAGCAATATTTAATCATTTCCCACTAAGCAAAATGGATACGTCAAGACTCCAGAGCTTTATATGCACAAGGTCGTAAAAGGTAGGTCACAAACACTGTTTACACTGTTGTTTTGCTGCTAAGCCTTTCAATATAAATTTTGTCAGGAAGGTGGTGTTAAACTATCAGAACCCTATTCACACCTGAGCGTTTGGTCATGTCATTCCTGAAGGCCAACAGAGCTTTTTTGGGGCAGATCCATAGACTTATATGGGCATTTTTTTTTCCAAGAAAAGGAAGTGCTTTGTAGTCGCGTACTAGTATGACAATGCTGTTCCTCCAAAGCGTACGGTAAGTGAGCGTTGTCACCCTAGGACAGAATGTGTATTACTGGCAACATCACCAGGTAAAAAAAAAAAGAAGAAAAAAAATTAAAACTAAACCAATGGCAACACCGCATCTAAAGTCTGAACTTTAATGGGATCCCAGTCTTATGCCCCGTACACACGGTCGGACATTGTTCGGAAATTCCAACAACAAAATCCGAAGAAATTTTTTCCGACGGATGTTGGCTCAAACTTGTCTTCCATACACACAGTCACACAAAGTTGTCAGAAAATCCGATCGTTCTAAACGCGGTGACGTAAAACACGTACGTCGGGACTATAAACGGGGCAGTGGCCAATAGCTTTCATCTCTTTATTTATTCTGAGCATGCGTAGCACTTTGTGCGTCGGATTTGTGTACACACGATCGGAATTTCCGACAACGGATTTTGTTGTCGGAAAATTTTATAGCCTGCTCTCAAACTTTGTGTGTCGGAAAATCCGATGGAAAATGTGTGATGGAGCCTACACACGGTCGGAATTTCCGACAACAAGGTCCTATCACACATTTTCCGTCGGAAAATCCGACCGTGTGTACAGGGCATTAGTCTGTAAGGTTCAATATTGAGTTGGCTCACCCTTTGCAGCTATAACAGCTTCAACTCTTCTGGGAAGGTTGTCCACAAGGTTTAGGAGTGTGTCTATGGGAATGTTTGACCATTCTTCCAGAAGAGTATTTGTGAGGTCAGGCACTGATGTTGGAAGAGAAGACCTGGCTCACAGTCTCCAATCTAATTCATCCCAAAGGTATCGGGTTGCGGTCAGGACTCGCTTTGTGCACTGGTCCAAATCATTTGGTGGAGGGGGGATTATGGTATGGGGTGGGGTGAAGGTAATGCTTAAGGCATAGCTCCCAACTGTCCCCGATTTTAAAGGGACTGTCCCTAATTTCAAAGGGACTGTCCCTGATTTGGAGCAATGTCCCTCAGTCCCTCATTCCTCCTCATTTGTCCCTCATTTTAGTTTGATTTGTATAGATGTATATAAAATGCACATTTTATCTATCAAAAAGTGTTTTCCAGCGCTAAACCTTTCATCTGATTTCTAAACTGCTGCATTTGTAAATTCCAAAAGCCAATATAAAGGAATAGTAGTGGTAAAAAAAGCACTTGTGAGTTTAACCAATCTTGTTTTTTGTACAATTCTCCTTTAAGGGGGCGTGGCAATGGGGTGTGTCCTATGCCTACATACTTTTGCTGATAGGTGTCCCTCATTCCCATCTCAAAAAGTTGGAAGGTATGCTTAAGGCGTCAGCATACCAAGACATTTTGTATAATTTCATGCTACCATCTTTGTGGGAACAGTTTGGGGATGGCCCCTTCCTGTTCCAACATGACCAGTGCACAAAGCAAGGTCCATAAAGACACAGAGTTTGGGGTGAAGGAACTTGTCTGGCCTGCACAGGGTCCTGACCTCAACCCTATAGAACATCTTTGGAATGAATCAGAGTGGAGCCTGCGAGCCAGGCCTTCTCGTCCACATCAGTGCCTGACCTCAGAAATGCGCTTATGAAAGAATGGTCAAACATTCCCATAGACACACTCCTAAACCTTGTGGACAGCCTTCCCAGAAGAGTTGAAGCTGTTATAGCTGCAAAGGGAGGACCAACTCAATATTAACCCTACAGATCAAGACTGAGATGCCATTAAAGTTCATGTGTGTGTAAAAGCATGCATCCCAATACTTTTAGGACTATAGTGTATCTCGGTTCACACTACTGCAATGTGATTTTAACCCAATTTTCAGTGTGATTATGTAGTGCAACTTTGATGCGAGTTTGCACATTCTATAGGGCCAAATCGCACTGTAGATCACAACAAAGTGGTGCAGGAACCTTATCCAAAGCCGCACTGTGTGTGGGAGTGATGCATTGAGAATGGGCACCATTAAATATAATGTGTTTTCCCTTGTCGTGCGACTTTGTGCGACTCAAGTCGCATCAGAAGTCACACTAGTGTAAACCAGCAGTAAAAGTGGACCTTCACACAAAAACTCAGCATCATTCTAGCACTCCCACTTCCCTGGTACACAATCATTTGCCTTTTTTGTTTTGAAACAAGAATTATGTAGCCTGTGGCCACCCACAGCTGCCTTGGATACTATGTCACATCCCAGGAGGCTTCAGGAAAGTCTCCCTGCAGTCTGCTCATCTCACGCATGCACAGCAGTGCATCAGATGACTGGGAGTGATGCGACTTTTGAATCTAAGATGGCTAAAAAAGCTGCAAAGACTTTTGATGAGTGGAAGAAAGCACTGGACATCATGGACTGGTAAGTATGTCTTTCTTAAAAGTCAGCAACTTCAGTACTTGAAGCTTATTGCTGCTTTTTGTTTTGGAGACACAGGAAGTTACTCTGTAAGTTTAGGTTTCTCGGGTTTAGGCACACTTTAATTAGTATAGTTTTTGAGAGTGTTTATAGGACATGTAAATTGCATTTAAGACATTTAGCCCATAGAGTTCAATGAAACAATAGGACTGAGCTTTATTTTGAAGAGGGGACTCAAAACATCCTGAGCGGGCCATCTGTCAGTGCTGTCTGACGCTGAGGTTTTCTCCCTTGACACTAGATCATATAACAAAATGGCAGATTTGCTTTAGACTAGTGTAGATTTCCTGTAGGATCCTGTGGCTTGTGGCGGTTGTCTGAATGCTGAGAAGACAGAACACAAGAGGCTCAATTGTCAAAGCTTTAAAGTGGTTCTAAAGGCTCAAGGTTTTTTACCTTCATGCATCCTATGCATGAAGGTAAAAAAACCTTCTGTGTGCAGCAGCCTCACCAGCCCCCCAAATGCTTACCTGAGCCCCATCGTGATCCAACGATGTGCATGAAAGTTTTGGCTCTCCGGGGACTCTCCCTCCTCATTGGCTGATACAGCAGCGGGAGCCAGTGAGCCAATGAGGAGAGAAAGGGGGCAGGGCTAAGCAACGGCGGGGGGCCTGGGGGGCCTGGGAAGAGGAGGATCGGGGCAGATAAGTATAACAAAAAAATGACTTTAAGGCTGGGTTCACACTGGTCCGACAAACGCTCCGACATTGGGAGCTCATGTCGCATGACGTGTGAAATGTAATGTTTCCCTATGGGAGCCGTCCTAACTGGTCCGACACAAGTCGTTCCGACTTTAGAAATGCTCCCTGTACTACTTTGGTCCGACTTTGATCCTACTTCAGCCTATTGACTATCATTGAAGTCGGATCAAAGTCGGATTGCCGTCTTGCATGATCCGACTTCGGCATGCGACTTGTGCTCAGATGTTCTTGAGGGGGAACTCCGCGCAAAATTTTAAATAAAAATCCGGCATGGGTTCCCCCTCCAAGAGCATACCAGGCCCTTGGGTCTGGTATGGACCTTGAGGGGAACCCCCTACGCCAAAAAAACGGCGTGGGGGGTCCCCCCCAATCCATACCAGACCCTTATCCGAGCACGCAGCCCGGCCGGACAGGAATGGGGGTGGGGACGAGCGAGCGCGCCCCCCCCCTCCTGAACCGTACCAGGCCGCATGCCCTCAACATGGGGGGTTGTTGCCTTGGGGGAGGGGGGCGCGCTGCGGCCCCCCCACCCCAAAGCACCTTGTCCCCATGTTGATGAGGACAAGGGCCTCTTCCCGACAACCCTGGCCGTTGGTTGTCGGGGTCTGCGGGCGGGGGGCTTATCGGAATCCGGGAGCCCCCTTTAATAAGGGGGCCCCCAGATCCCGGCCCCCCACCCTATGTGAATTGAGTATGGGGTACATGGTACCCCTACTCATTCACCTAGGGAAAAAGTGTCAATTTAAAAAAAAAAAACACTACACAGATTTTTAAAGTATTTTATTAGACAGCTCCGGGGGTCTTCTTCCGACTTCGGGGGTCTCTCCGGTTCTTCTCCGCGCTCTCCGGGTCTTCTGCCGGGCTCCTCCGCTCTCTTCTGCTCTTTTGCCGCTCTTTTGCTTAAGCAGAGGAGTCCGGTCTTCAGTCTTCGGTCTTCTGCCCTCTTCTCTTCTCCTGATGTTGACACGACGCTCTCTCCGGCTAGAATGCTCTCTGTGCGCTCTGCTCTGACTTATATAGGCGGTGACCCCGCCCCCTTATCCCGTCACAGTCCCTGGGCATGCTGGGACTATGACGGCATACGGGGGGCGTGGTCATCGGGTGATGACCACGCCCCCTAAAACGTCACAGTCCCAGCATGCCCAGGGACTGTGACGGGATAAGGGGGCGGGGTCACCGCCTATATAAGTCAGAGCAGAGCGCACAGAGAGCATTCTAGCCGGAGAGAGCGTCGTGTCAACATCAGGAGAAGAGAAGAGGGCAGAAGACCGAAGACTGAAGACCGGACTCCTCTGCTTAAGCAAAAGAGCGGCAAAAGAGCAGAAGAGAGCGGAGGAGCCCGGCAGAAGACCCGGAGAGCGCGGAGAAGAACCGGAGAGACCCCCGAAGTCGGAAGAAGACCCCCGGAGCTGTCTAATAAAATACTTTAAAAATCTGTGTAGTGTTTTTTTTTTTAAATTGACACTTTTTCCCTAGGTGAATGAGTAGGGGTACCATGTACCCCATACTCAATTCACATAGGGTGGGGGGCCGGGATCTGGGGGCCCCCTTATTAAAGGGGGCTCCCGGATTCCGATAAGCCCCCCGCCCGCAGACCCCGACAACCAACGGCCAGGGTTGTCGGGAAGAGGCCCTTGTCCTCATCAACATGGGGACAAGGTGCTTTGGGGTGGGGGGGCCGCAGCGCGCCCCCCTCCCCCAAGGCAACAACCCCCCATGTTGAGGGCATGCGGCCTGGTACGGTTCAGGAGGGGGGGGGGGGCGCGCTCGCTCGTCCCCACCCCCATTCCTGTCCGGCCGGGCTGCGTGCTCGGATAAGGGTCTGGTATGGATTGGGGGGGACCCCCCACGCCGTTTTTTCGGCGTAGGGGGTTCCCCTCAAGGTCCATACCAGACCCAAGGGCCTGGTATGCTCTTGGAGGGGGAACCCATGCCGGATTTTTATTTAAAATTTGGCGCGGAGTTCCCCCTAAAGATTCATACCAAACACAGTGTCGGGCATTGGCGGGGATCCAAGTCGGATCCCCGTTCATTGAAAGTCGGACACATGCCGGCTTCATGTCGCAGGGCAAAGTCGGATCCAAAGTAGGACGGCTGTCGTGTCGCACCAGTGTGAACCCAGCCTAAGACAAAAGGTAAGGCTCTCTTATTTAGAAATGTGACTGTCATTTTCAAGCCTTTGCAACAACAGCATTGCCACTGATTACCATTGAAGTGTGTGTTTGGGGGGGGGGGTTAGATAACATAATACTGACCACCAACGTGGGTGTTATTATTGCAGTCACGGAAACCAATTCAATGCAAGAGGTTAACAGCATTACCATTGACTACCATTGAAAAGGGGGGGTTTAATAACAGAATATTGACCACCAACATTGGTGTTACTATTGCAGTCACTGACACCAGTTCTGGGAGTTATTGCGGTCACTAGCACAAGTGCTTGGCTTTATTGCGGTCACTGCAACCATCAGTCCCTCCCTTCACGCCAGGGTGCTAGGTGTAATCCTAGACTCTGACTTGTCATTTCAGCCTCAAATCCCATCGCTGTCAAAAGTTTGTAGAATTCACCTCCGTAACATCTCTAAAATTTTTTAACAAATGAAACCACCAAGCTCCTCATTCACTCCCTTGTTATCTCTCGCCTTGACTATTGCAACTCCCTTCTCATTGGCTTACCTCTCCATAGGCTATCCCCTCTTCAGTCTATCATGAATGCTGCTGCCAGACTTATCCACCTTACCAACCGCTCAGTGTCTGCCGACCCTCTCCTCCAATCCCTACACTGGCTCCCAAAAACCCAGCGAATTAAATTCAAAATTCTAACCACAACATACAAGGCCATTCACAACTCTGCCCCAAGCTACATCACTAATCTTGTCTCCAAATATCACCCAAATCGACCTCTCCGCTCTTCTCAAGACCTCCTGCTTTCTCAGCTCTCTCATCTCCTCCTCCCATGCTCGTCTCCAGGATTTCTCCAGAGCCTCCCCCATCCTCTGGAACTCGCTACCTCCATCTATCCGGCTATCCCCTACTCTTGCTACCTTCAGGCAATCCCTGAAAACTCATCTCTTCAGGAAAGCCTCACACGTCTCCAACTAATCTCCTACCACTTCCACCAGCTCATTCCCCACAGTTGCAACCTTTTGTACCACCTGCCCCACCCTATTAGATTGTAAGCTCTTCTGAGCAGGGGCCTCTTAATCCTATTGTATTGTATTGTATTATAACTGTATTGTCTCCCTTTTATGTTGTAAAGCGCTGCGTAAACTGTTGGCGCTATATAAATCCTGAATAATAATAATAATGGCGGTCACTAGCACAAGTGCTTGGCTTTATTGCGGTCACTGGGGCAAATTCTAGGGTTTATTGCAGTCATTGACACCAACGCTGGTGGTTATTGCAGTCATTGACACCAGTGCTGGCTATTGCAGTCACTGATACCAATGCTGGGGGTTATTGCAGTCCCTGGTACCAATGCTGGGGGTTATTGCAGTCACTGGTACTAATGCTGGGGGTTATTGCAGTCCCTGGTACCAATACTGGGGGTTATTGCAGTCGCTGGTACCAATGCTGGGGGTTATTGCAGTCACTGGTACCAATGCTGGGGGTTATTGCAGTCACTGGTACCAATGCTGGGGGTTATTGCAGTCCCTGGTACCAATGCTGGGGGTTATTGCAGTCACTGGTTCCAATGCTAGGGGTTATTGCAGTCACTGGTACCAATGCGGGGGGTTATTGCAGTCACTGGTACCAATGCTGGGGGTTATTGCAGTCGCTGGTACCAATGCTGGGGGTTATTGCAGTCGCTGGTACCAATGCTGGGGGTTATTGCAGTCACTGGTACCAATGCTGGGGGTTATTGCAGTCACTGGTACCAATGCTGGGGGTTATTGCAGTCACTGGTACCAATGCTGGGGGTTATTGCAGTCACTGGTACCAATGCTGGGGGTTATTGCAGTCACTGGTACCAATGTTGATTTCTGCAGTCGCTGGTACAAATGCTGGGGGTTATTGCAGTCACTGGTACCAATGCTGGGGGTTTTTGCAGTAAAGACATAGACAGGTAGAGGTTGACCTCACTCCAATAGTCAGAAAAATGTGAACTTTATTGTGAAAAATCCTTACACAAAAACATCACAGTTCCTAGATACAAGATGACAGCAGTTGTTGAACGTTTTGCAGTCACTGGCACCAGTTCTGGGGGTTACATCAGTCACTGACATGAATGTTGGGGGTTATTGCAGTCACTGGTACTGACACCAATGCATTATTATACTACACCCAATTTTATGCGCCCTGCAAACAATGGCTACTCTTTGCTGCAATGCACACCCAGTTTTCTTTTTCTCTAGGAAGAGGACCCATTTATGATCTTTCACACTGCATTCAGAAAATTCCCCTGCATGTTCCCCCATATCTGGAACCTAAACTGGCTTAGACAAGATGCAGCAGAGGATCCAGGTGGCAGGGAAATATAGTAGGTTTTAAAGTAAATTTGTTGCACTGCTCCCTATCAAGCAAATCTTTTACTTTATCTAGTTCAAGCAAAGTACAGGATGTATTAAGTGCATTTTCCCTGAGCAACCCATCAAAATAAGGGGAGAAACAAAGTTTTAGCGATACAGTGCGCTGCAGTAACATTACGTGTCATTCATTTTGAAGCTTGTTGTACTTGAAATCTATACAGTAACATTAAAGTAGTACTAAACCCTAGATACCAAAATGACCATTACATTTAAATACTATTTTTATAAATAAATAGCATTCTATTTTATTTAATCACTTTGAAATGTTTGTGTTACCTTATTCCATATTCCTTCGCTGTAATTCAGCACACCCTGCAACATTTGGTCGGGAAGCACACACACAAACTCTCTCTCCCATGATAAAATATGCATGCGATATGTATTTTACGCAGTTTCTTTCAATAATGAATAATAATAATATGTAGTTTGATTCAATGCTAAAACTCAATGAAGTTTTGGCAAGTCAATCAATGAGCTGGGCAGAGTGGTGGGCTGGTCATAAGGCCTCATAATTTCTAGCCGCTGTGTGCATCACACCATGGTTGTACATAGCTGTGTAGTCCTTGGAGGGGATTGTGCACTCTGCAGTGGCTCTATAAAGACACCACCAGTGATAGGAGCCACCTTTAGTGATAGGAGCCACCTTTAGTGATAGGAGCCAAAAGTTCAGCAAAATAAAATAATGATGCCGTACTGAATGCAACTGACTGAAAAGCATTAGAATAAAAGCATCCGCGTAGGTGTAGATTTTTCTAGATAAGTTCCTTTTTATTAATTTGATTTAATAACACTTTAACCTTCTTTACCAAATTTGACCATTCACAATTGTTCTTTCACAAAACCAATGTATGGCAAACACACCACTTCCCAAAGAAACAATGCTGACCACGGAATGTATATATCATTTTTAAAGATCTGAAATAGACAATAGATCGATAGAAGATAGAAGTAGGTGCACCCTACATAAAGCCATTTAGCCCTGAAAAATCACTTCCTCCTTACCTTGACCACTATTGTGATTTTAATGCACGTTTTAAAATTGAAGTGAAAAAAAAAAACTTTAATTTAGCAATAATGCTAAATTTAAAAAAAAAAACGAACAAAAAGACAAAAAATAAAAGGAAGTACCATGGTAACATTTGTTCCACCTTACACGACAAAAATGTTATGCTGGCGACTTTGAAGGCATAAGAGGCACAATGCACTCTCCTTCAACATTAAAAAGTGGTTCAATCAACAGAAAGCCCCACAGGGCACTCAGTATAATTTGACTTTCCCTGCATGATGGGACTCTACAGTGGCGGTGTGATGTGGAAATTTATTATAAAGCCTTAACCATTAGGCAGCCTCTATCAGTTTACAGTAACACGGCAGAGATCAAAGCCAGTGTACATATCAAAGAGTGGCTACAAACAAACATAAAGCAGATTTCTTTGAGCGCGTAATATCACACTTATTCAGGAAACGGCAAGATAACAGCTATAATCCACATTACAAATAAAAAAATCTTATTGGACATGGCTGCAACAATGCAAGGTATAATAATATAGCTGTCCATATCTGACTGTCTACAAAACATTAGGCTAGACATCTTCCTTGTCAACAATAGCCAAGGATTAGCTGGCATCTCGGTGCCAGATCCGAGCCCCCTTCTAATCATACTTTGTGTTTCCCTTCCCTTTTTATCTTATTATTGTAACGCGTCTCCTATTCATTTTTAATCTGATCTGGAACCGCTGGCTATTTGTTGATGTTTCCACGGAGGAAGCAGCTATCTAGGTGTCTGACATTGCAATAGGTCCACATGAAAATCTCGGAGCTGCCAAATTCTTCCTGCGTACTTTGTTCTGACAGTGGACACTAGGGTGATGGCACTCCCATCTCAGTGGACCCGCTAGAGCAGACAAGCATCATCATGAAGTCATTATCAGTTTTTTTGCTTTTTCTTTTTTTGGTGTGTGTTTTGTGGCAAAGTCTCTTAAGGAAAGTCCCCAGTGTCCTGCCGCCGCCTTCACTGCCTTCCATTTCATTAATTATGTATAGCATATTTATTGCATATCAGTAGCAGAGAGTCCTTGGCTATACTGATTGCAAAAAAAAAAAAGTGTATACATTAAAGAAACAGCCAAACATTTCTTATAGGGTTTGAAGGGTGTGAAAAGTGGAAACATGATGGGCACAATGCAGTAATCCATAGCAACCAATCCAACTTCAGCTACCAAAATCAGTAACAGGCAAATGATTTTTAATTAGCTAAAAGAGGTTAATGCCCTTTCACACTGTTTTTTGCTTGGTTAACACATACACCCACAACACACTCTCAAAGCAAGGTGTCTTCTACAGTGTTATTCTGGGAGATCAGATGAACAATTTTGTTCCTAACTTTGGAAGGCTGCTCGTATGTAAATTAGCTGATTTTTATCAGACCCTCAGTATAGCTTGTTGTCTGCACCCTCTATGCCCGTCTTCATGTAAGATCATTGGGTGTCAATAGAAGCTAAGCCACGGTCTATGGCTGGCATTGCCACACCAAAGGCATCTGTGATATAAAAGGGAAGAAGTCATCTCCACACACCACTCTTAGCTTTTTTTTTTATTCTTTCACATGTGTGTGGTTGTTGAAGGTATAAGAACCCCATAAACAAGAAGTGTTTTTTTTCACAGAAATATATGTTGTGCCTTTTATGACTCTAGGGTTGCATTGTATTACCTGGCTAGATGCAGTATTTGAGAAGAATGTCATATAAGCAGTAAGTTTACTTAAAAAGTAAATATCAAACGCTCTCAAGAGACTGCCAAATCATACCACAGACAAAAGATAATAATCTGGCCATTCCAGTGGCACTCCTAACTTTCTAACATTATGCTCAGCCAATACAAGCCTCCATGTTTGTGTACTTGTCGGGTTGCAGTGGTCCTTAAAGTTGGGATGCACACGCATGTTTGACCACCTTTAGATATCCACTGACACCCGTATGGTTAACATGGTGTCCAGAAATTTCAGCTTTACTCGGTGGAGTTTGTTTTTATACTGTTGACCCAATTTTCAGCATGTTTCATAGTCAAAAAGGCCAGAGAGAAACTACAGAAAGAAAGGGGTAGCCAACATATTGGCTCTGGCAGAGTGTCTTATCTTCTTAGTGGGGGGGGGGGGGGCAACTCTATTTATTCCTAAATATGGCATTTGGAAAGGGTCATTAAAGACCCCACTAATTAATGATCAGTTCTGAGATGCCCCTTATCTCTATATTAATGGACTCCAACCATTTAAACTGGACATATGTCTACTGTGAAATTGTATTGGTTAACTACCAAAAAATACCCCTAATTGATGATAAAACCCAATCACATTAAATTATCAGACTGTGTACACTAATATCAATTAGGGGGTAGGCAATCTTGGTAGCAGCTCTTGGGCATCTTTCCCAGAACTAGGCTAAGGGGTGCTCCAAAAATAAACACTCAGTGCTTCTTTACAGTCCAACTTTGTTGGTGTACAACAATAAAACCAAGCTTACCTTTGTGAATGAATCTGACCATAAACTACACTCTTTATCTCATCCATATGTGTTTGGAAAAACATCATGCTACAGAAAAAAAGCATTAAATTGGAACAGCATGAACCAATATTGGTTTGTCCTTTTTCTGTATTCATACTAGAGCCTTTAGAGCCCATTTACCAGGTGTGAAGCTTGACACCTAATTTCTTAAGGTAGCAGAAAACAAACAGGCACAGTGACACTAAACAAACACTGCAACAGTTGGGCTTTTGACTTGCTTATTCAATGAAGGCC
Organism: Lithobates clamitans; assembly: GCA_037952925.1. Taxonomy (NCBI): domain Eukaryota; kingdom Metazoa; phylum Chordata; class Amphibia; order Anura; family Ranidae; genus Lithobates; species Lithobates clamitans. The sequence continues at coordinate 1,898,441 of JBBGZY010000381.1, read as the reverse complement.
ACCAAGTTGGCCATACCTAGAAAGAGACTGATGTACAACATCACAAAAGACAATCTATTGTCTATGGAAAGCAAACAACTGTACGCTGGGACCAACAATACTGCCAACAAAGAGATCCAACTGGGAAGAAAATCTTAGTGTTTTTTTCTTTCATGACAAAAGTAGGCCGAAAATGGTCAGCAGCTTAAAATAAGTATGCAGATCAGGATTTCTGATGTCAATGGTTGCACGCTTGTTCTGGTTCAGTAAATCAGAAATTACCAAGTCAACTAGGCAACTACCATTTTCAACTTACCTCGTTCTTAAAAGGAGATCAGCCTTCATTTTTTCTCGATACAGATTTTCTTAAAAAGGACACTTACTGGAATGTTGGTGGGTTTATAGGTCTAAGTGGTCATCCCCATTAACTAAATCAGAGAGGCACATAGAGAGTGTTTTTTGTTCGCTCATAAACATTAACAGCAGAAACCTTGTAGTACCTGCTCTTGGATGGGGCTTTCACTTGTAAACGTTTAAACTGGTTGAAAGTTATGATTTAAAGTAACTCCAGCAAAAAATAAAACATTAAAAATAAAGCAGGTAACTAAAAAGGGGACTGTAAATACCTACCTCTCCTGCTGTTTGGACTGCCAAATGCTGCCCCACATCTGCTTGGAAAACAGTTTCAGAAGTATCAAAAGCTCAGTGGTTCCACTTGCCTACCTCCATGTCACTATAGGACACAGCAGTGATGTGTAGGTCAGCAGGAGGAAACAGTGAGCATAATGGGAACACTGGGGATTGACACTCCTGGGAGTGCCAGTTTCCCAGTAGACCTCAAGGGACGGATACTTAGCAACTGAGTGGCATACAGTAGTGTGGACAGCAGCATAGGTAAGTATTCACACTCTTCTTTTGTGCAAGAGCTTTATTTTGAATTTCATATGGGTGACATGGAAGCTTTCATTTTTCCATATGTGTATGGCCATTAGACAGTAAATAGGTCTTTAAAGAAAGGGTATTATTTTATTATTTTTTTTACAGGCACAGAGCTGCATTTACCAGAAATGATCAGTGCTCATTTGTTACACAACACACACAGGAAGACGGCGTCTCATGAAATACTGCTGCTTAGTCAACATCGACTCGGAAGGATTTCGCCCAGTGTCTTTCATCGCAGCAATAGACTTTACAGACAGACATGCACAGCCTATTGTTCTAGTGCAACTCTAGATTTTGAAAGACAAGGCAAGCAGGAAAAGAGCAGGTATTCATGTTGGCCATCATCACAGCCAGGGTCCAATACTGAGTTCACACTTCTAGCTGTGGATCCAGTTACACAGTGCACAGGAATCTGTGGAATTTCTATGATAATATCTCTAATGTCATTCCCAACTCAGCCATCAGTCAGGTCACAAAGTTAACACTTCCCTGAATTTTTAATTTGGGGAATGGTGTTTAATGCACAATGTACGCCTGCAGGCCCCACACTTTTTATGACCAGTCTGAATTCTAGGATTATAAAGTGTAAACTATAGCACTGAAGTTAAGGTCATAGGGACAGCTACAGTAGCTGCAGATAGCAAAGACTGAGAACTCTAACTTAAAAATACTATAAGCATATTGTTTAAGAACCGGTAGCTGTAACAAAAAAAAAGGACTAAATATAAAAATGAACAGGTGACCCATGCAGAGCAAAGAAACCAGTTCACTTTAAATTATAATAAAAATAATAACAAGCCATTATTCAATTCTAATATCCAATAGGATGGCATATGGGGATGAGTTTATGAGGATATATAGGGATCTAGATGGAAAAGGAGTTTTAAAGGCTCAGCCCACCCAAAAGTGCTACTGCAGTTGTAAGAAGATGCTGGTGGACTGAAGCGTGTCTTGGCTCAGTACAACGATTTAAAACTTTGTAAAAATAATTAGGAATCTAGAAGAAAAAAAAAAAAAGAAGCCTCTTTGCATTGGCTATGACAAGTAGGCAGATCTGAAAAACAAAGTGCAAAGGTTTTCCTGGCAAAATCTAACCCGATTGTCCTGCAACCACAGTAAGTGGGTTGAATGATGCTGGGCTCAGTTAACCCTTGAAGAAGAACCCAAGATGGACAATGCTGAGTCTGCAGGGGACAAGACACCAACTGGAGATGGATGACTACATTTTTTATAAAGGTTAAAAGTTGGGATTTATCCTTGATCTAACCCCAAAAAACCCTAATATTTATTCTTATTCTTGTAATGAAGAGGGCCAGGAAGAAGAGGGTGGGGAACACACTAATGTTTTTTTAATTTTAAGTTAATTGCACCTGTCTACTAACCCCGAACTCCTACCCCTTAACTGTAATTTAACCCTGGCAGACCCATACTTACTTTTTCCTGTACTGGAGAGATCAATCCAAGAATTTCTGAAAGCTTTTGATCCTACCCCAAAAACTTAGCCAAGAAAATAACAGATTCGTTTACGATTATCAGCAAAGCCAAAGAATGACGAATCCTGCTCATTACAATACTGAATGCATCACAGATAGACTGAAAAGACTAACATTAATTTCTATTGTATATTGAACAGAACAGCTAAAACTGCACCCTTAATCATCTCCGACATCTTATAAAAAGAACTGCCAGTATTTAAAATTCATTATTTAGCCATTTGCAATTTCTCATAAGCAAGTCCTAGCCAACCTCGGCAGGGTTTTCTAGACGTATGGCTGAGTTATGATGGCTTTTGCCAACTGGAAGAAGACTGTATATCTTTAGACAGCTCTTCATAAATAATACATTGTTTTTATAAACCGGTGCGCACGTGGCTCACACTATGCAACAAATGAAGCGTCCTTGCGCGCACACTCTCCATTATGTCTAAGGATGAATCATTTCCCAAGTGAGAAGATCACTGTCTACCTCCAGTGGAACATTCACTTACCACTGAATGCATAGGGAAAGCCATTATATGTGTGAGCTGATTTAATTAGTCATGTAGTACAAATCACTGGCTGCCACGATGACCCTGGAGAGAGAAGGCAGCTGGCTGTGCATTGAGCATCACCCTACTTTTCAGCTCATCAATAGAACATTAGCGGCATAATGGCCATCGTGGAATTGATGGCTACAGCTAATACACTTAACAGTGACACTTGCTGTAGAAGTGCTGGCCCAGCATCTGACATTTGACAGCTGAGGCAGCACCTTGGGTCATAAAGTCAGTATAGTGCTAATGACTATATGTTGTCCATACTTCAACAACTGTGGCAACATACAGCCGTAATGGCTAACCAGAAAGAAACATACAGGTGTCTATATAAACATAGAATAAAACTAGAGGTGTAGCCAAAAGCTGATATTGCAGCCAAACCACTATATTAATATCATAATACAGGATTTATATAGTGTCAGCAGTTTATGCAGCGCTTTACAATATAAAGGGGTATAGTATGAATACAGAAGGAAAAGGAGGGCCCTGCTCGTGGAGCTTACACTCTAAAGGATAGACATTTTTAAATACATATATGTAGCCCGCTTAAAGATTTGTAATGCATATATTAAAAGTATAACTAAATTGGACTATGAGTCAGAGCCACCAGCAATCACTGGGAGCCAGTACCCCAAGTCGGAGCCACAAACAACCACTGGGAGCCAGTACCCTAAGTTGGAGGATTAAGGGAGAAATGCATGTCTGTAGTGGAACAGTATCTTTTGTACCATACATTATGCATAGAGTTTGCATGTTCTCCCTGTGCTTGTGTGGGTCTCATCTGGGTACTCTGGTTTCCTCCCACACTCCAAAGGTAGGTTAAATGGTTACGGTTTAAATTGTCCCTAGTATGTGTACATATGCATGTGAAGTAGGGACTATATATATATCAGACAAGTTTTATTATTAGACAAAGATAACCCAAGTAAATCCAAGATGCAGTTTTAAAATTATTATTTAATTTATTAAGGGAAAAAAGCTGTTCAAACCTGCCTGGCCCTATGAGAAAAAGTAATTGCCCCCTCTCATACTGAATCATGAATGAACTGTGATTTACCACAATTTTTTGGAAAGCTGAGTTAAATTTCACTTGCCACACCCAGGCCTGATTACTGCCAGACTTGTTGAATCAAGAAATCACATAAATAGAAGCTGTCTGACAAAGAGAAGCACGCTAACAGATCACAGAAAGCCACACATCATGCCACAATTTAAAACAATTCAAGAACAGATTAGAAACAAAGTAATGTACATGTATCAGTCTAGGAAGGGTTTCAAAGCAATTTCTAAGGCTTTGGAACTCTAGTGAACCACGGGGGGAGAGCAATTTTCCACAAATGGACATAACTTGAAACAGTGGTGAACCTTCCCAGGAGTGAGTGGCCTACAAAAACTACTCCAAGAGCATGACGATGACTCATCCAGGAGGTCATAAAAGAACCCAGAACATCTAAAGAACTGCAGGCCTCACTTGCCTCAGGTAAGATCAGTGTTCATGATTCAACAATAAAAAGGGACTGGGCAAAAATGGCATCCACGGAAGAGTTCCAAGGCCAAAGCCATTGCTGACCAAAAAAAACCCACAAAGGCTCATCTTACATTTACCAAAAAACATCTTGATTATCCCCAAGACTAGGCAAATATTCTGTGGACGGATCAGACAAAAATGTTACTTTTTGGAAGGTGTGCGTCCCATTACATCTGGCATAAAACGAATATAGCATTTCATATCAAGAACATCCTACCAACAGTCAGACATGGTGGTGGTAGCGTGATGGTCTGGGGCTGCTTTGCAGCTTCAGGACCTGGACGACTTACCATAATTGATGGAACCATGAATTCTGAGCTCTACCAGAAAATCCTAAAGGAAAATGTCCGGCCATCAGTTTCTGACCTCAAACTCAAGTGCACTTGGGTTATGCAGCAGGACAATGATCTGAAACACAACAGCAAGTCCACCTCCAAATGGTTCAAACAAAGCAAAATTTAGGTTTTGGAGTGGCCTAGTCAAAGCCCCGATTTAAATTGAGATGCTGTATCATAAACTTAGACAGGCCGTTCATGCTGGAAAACCCTCCAATGTGGCTGAATTAAAACAATTCTGCAAAGAAGAGTGGGCCAAAATTGCTTACCACTACGTGGTAATGATGCAGATTTACTCTTCAGTCCTGGTAACTAACCTTGAGCTCAGGTTCAGGCTTGGTTCAGACTGGTGCGATCCAAAAACCCTGCAAATACAGTGCGGGTTCCCGCATCGCACCTGAATCTCACAGTAGTTCACACTGAGATCTGCAAACCGCTGGGGGTGTAAATGTAAAGTTAACGACACCCCCAAATCGGTTCACATATCGCAGTGCGAACTGCGAAATGGTGCAGGAATCGGATCGCATAGGAGTGAACACCCATGCGATCCTAAAAAAGGATTTTATACCATTGTGGTGAGAATGTGATGCGCTTTTAGCCATACAGTTTGTATGGCTGAAATCTCATTGCACAGACATCGCATGTGATCTTCACAGCAATGCGGTGCGAATCACATGCGATGTCTGGCATTGCACTAGTGTGAACCGGGCCTCACACTAGTGCACTCTCAGACATCGCATGTAATTCGCACCCACACTGCGGTGCCGATCACATGCGATGTCTAAGCAATGCGAGTTCAGCCATACAGTTGTATGGCTGAACTCGCATTGGATTCGCATAGAAAAAAAGGGTGCAGGGACTCCCCCCCCCCCGCATTGAAATTGGATCGGATTGCATGAGTGTTCTCACCCATCTGATTCCTGACCAAATCCACAGTTCGCACTACGATCTGTGAACTGATCTGGGGTTGTCATTAACATTGTATTGACACCCGCAGCGGTTCACAGAAGGCAATGTGAGCTGCCTGCGATCTGTGAACTGATCTGGGGTTGTCATTAACATTGTATTGACACCCACAGCAGTTCACAGAAGGCAATGTGAGCTGCCTGCGGGAGAGATGCAATGCGGGAACCGGCGCTGGAATCGTGCCGGTTCACGCATCGCACAAGTGTGAACCTAGGCTGAGCAAAGAATGATCCTTTAGGATTGGGGTGTGAACTTTGTTCCCTCTTGATCATGGGCCTTAGCAGCTGCATTGGGCTGCTAAGTAGCCAATGGGCAAGAGAGAAGAGAATTCCGATGACATTACTTCTTCCTTTAACTTTAGCGGACGACAGCTCCATTTTCCCTATAAAATTATTTTTTTAGACCTAACACTTTGTATCTGTCATGAAATATAGCTTTCAGGTTCATATCATTTTACACTGGATTAGCACCCAATAAGCCCAAATGTTTCTACACCTGAGAATAATCAGCGGCTATACCTTGCCAGTCCGGCTCTGTAATTAACATTACACACACACACATACACACTGCACTGAATAGGAGCGCTGCGAGCCTGCTGCTTTGCCTTGCCAAGTGATGCATATTAAACTTGGCTCTGCGACTCGACTACTGAAGCCATATAAAATATATCTGTATTATCACAGACATTATTATTGGAAGGGCAGTAGAGGATTAAAGTTTTCTCATGACCCCGTAGTTATATGATCTACAATGAGAACCTCAATAGGGAAGGCACAGCCTGCATGAATTTGCATGGTTGTCAGTGTGCCAGAATTTTCATACACATTCCTGTTGGAACAAAACTGTTTATCAATCTGTGCAACAAAAACATCCACAGCAAATAAAAAATAAAAAAATTAAAAAAGCCGATGCTAGATTAAAAATCATTCTTCATACAAGGCTGCACGCTATTCATTCAGGAACTTTATTGAATAAAGACAATCACTTCTGGGCCAAAATTTAATTGAAAGCAACATATCACATTATTTTTAGAAGGTTATTATTAGCATTCACCGAGGAGTTCAATAAATTTGTTGATGTACAGACCTCACCGAACTCTGCTCCAGATCCCGACATCCTTCATTTATTGCAGAAAGTGAATTACTTGTTATAAATGTATAAAACCTGAAATCCTGAACAAAGTGTGACAGACATTCTAGGACATAGGGAAGTGGAGGAACAGTCAGTGGGATAAAAGCTATACTGACATTGTAGAAATCTTTACTCATTTTGGGGCAAAGGGTTTCTCAAAAATGAGAAGCGTTTGGATACTACAACCAGCCATGAATATCGTGACAGCAGGCAGATCCTACTGTCAGGGCCAGGACAAGGGGTGGGCAGGATGGGCGGCTTCCCTGGGCACTGTGGTATCATGTGGGGTTTGGGGGCACCACAGGGAGATTGGGGGGAGGCGATTTGTGTTGGGAGGGGAAATTTGGGGAGGTGCGCTAAAAGTGGTGATTTGTGTTGAGAAGGGAGGAGATGAGGGGAGGCGGAGTTGTGCTAGGATGGATAATCGGGGGGCATTTGTGATAAGAGGGGAAATTGGGGGGGATTTGTGTTAGGATAGCGAAATGAGGAAGGGGAAGCATGAAGATTAGCGCTAGATTTTTTGGGGGGAGTTTTTTGCTGACACATAATGCTTATACATCTTGGGGGGCGCAGGTTGGTATCCTCACCCTGGGCTCTAGATGACCTTGTCCCGGCACTGCCTACTGTGATGGTACAAGGAGCAAAATTTAAACATTTGACAGTTCTATTGCCACAAATATTTGAACTGTCAAGTCGCTTGACAAGTCGCACTGAACCAGAGTTAAAAGTAGTTAAACCTATTGAACCAAAAGGGCCAGGACAGGAGGGCTGGGGAGGAATACCTAGATGATGCTGGATGTCCTCAAGGCAAATAATGAGGCAGGCATTGTATCTGACACGCTGAAGCTTCTAATGCACAAAGTGAGCTTCTCACAGTGTCTGCAATCAAAATAGAGTAATACATTTCAGTACAGGAGAAGAGTCTGTACAACTGTTCAACAGTTAGGATAAAACTGGAGTTTAGCTTTAAAGTTCTATACAGATTTAATTTACAGGAACTGCCATAGGCACTTTACAGTGAAGTTGTATAGTCTGGTAAGTTATTTAGAGGGTTTTCTCCACTTAAAAAAAAAAAAGGAATTCGGATCCCATTTTCTTGTCCTCTGGGTTGGGTGCGCTATATACAGTGCTCCCAAAATTTCCCTGCCCATTGGAATGAATGGGCAGCGCTTTCAAAGCGCCTTAAAAGCGCTTTGGAAGCACCGCAAAATGGGAGGTTTTAACCCCCTTTTTTTGGGATTAAAAGTGCCCCACTAACGGCTGAAAAACATAAACAGCGGTAAAGGGCCGCTAAAATGAGAGGCGCATTAGCGCTAACGCGGCTGTGGCCCCAGTGTGACTGGGGTTTAACTCACACTCACACAAACTGGGGCCAATTTAGACAGGAGCCAATGAACAGCATGTCTTTTTTATTAAAGCCCAATTGAAATTTCAATTTGTATTTTAATATATTCCAGGTCCATCAAAAGAAAAGGTGTGCAAAGCCTTATGCCGCATACACACAACAAAATCCTTCATTTATTTCCGACGGATGTTGGCTGAAACTTGTCTTGCATACACACAGTCACACAAATCTTGTCAGAAATTCCAAATGCCAAGAACGCAGTGACGTACAACACGTACGACGAGCCGAGAAAAATGAAGTTCAATAGCCAGTGCAGCTCTTCTGCTTGATTGCTGTGTACACATGATCGGAATTTCAGACAACGGATTTTTTTGTCGGAAAACTTGAGAACCAGCTCCCAAATTTTTGTTGTCGGAAATTCCGACAAAAAATGTCCGATGGAGCCTACACAAACGGTCAGAATTTACGACAACGAGCTCCCATCGAACATTTGTTCTTGGAAATTCCGATCGTGTGTACGCAGCATTACAGTTTTTTCTCTTTTTTTTATATCACAGACACAGCCTAAATATAAAATCATACCAAAATGCTGCAGACTGGCACCTATGTTCTCTAAGTGGAAGCAGTGATCTGTCTGACAGGCTCCCTGCTGAGTCAGGAGGAGTGTTGGACTTCTGCAATGAGACCACTGCTGGCACACACATACAGCAAGATCCCACTCTGCTGCTGCTGGGATAGGCTTTTCCACTCTGCTCGTAGTTGCTTTAGAAGGAAAACAAATTGGAAGACACTAAACACCTTTTGATGCACCTGAAATGTGTTTAGCTGATTTAAACTGAAGGTTCAATTGGGGAGTAATAATGTTCCTAGGATATGTTTCAGGCATTTTGGTAAATTCTGAACTTGAAGCCTCTTGTACTCTTTCCTATTGGACATTTGTTTGACTTACCCTGGAGGTGCCCAATGTCTAAAACTGTTGCACAGGTCATATGATCAACTACACAACTGAGGTCAATTAAATCTATAAGTGAATGAATGTGGATGCTAACAGTACTTTTTGAAAGACCTGGCAATTGGATAATGGTGTGCTGCTCTGTCGGGTGGGAAGTCCTACGTGGAGATCCTCCGAGGCATCAGTGGAAACCAACATTGCAGCCTACATTTATTCTAGGGCTTCCTTTCTGAACCTTTTTATTACAGAGGAACCCCTAAAATAATTTTCAGGTCTCGGGGAACACATACTAATCACTTCTTTTGGGGTCAATGGGAAAAATGTCCCTTACACTAATGGTTAGTAGGAACAATGCAATCCTTACAGTGGTGGTCTGACTGGTGGTCAGAATGCCACCCTTACAGACCGATAAAAAGGGAACGGATATCACGCTGCTGGCTTTGCCATGACACCCATCAGATAGGAGGTCAGTCAGCCAAAGATCAAGGAACCCCTAGCAACTTCTTGATGAACGCTAGGGTTCCACAATACCCTGGTTGAGAATAGATGATCTATGGTGATGCCTTTCCAAACATATGCTCAGCTGAAGCCTAGTATCTAATGAGGCATGTGGCTACACACACTTTTCACAACACGTGCTGAGCACTCCCTTTCGGTCCTGTTGTGTCCCAGCCTTAAGGCCCGACAGTTATCTCCTTTGCCTTTGCTTACAAACAGAACATAAAGGTTTTACTATGGTAACTCTTTAAAGTGTGATTGTTTGATGTTCCTCAGAGAAAGAAAGAGTCTTACATCACTTCATTCACACAGGAAACACACTGTGTTTTTAATGCCAAAGCAGATCATGTCACGGTTACAAACACATGGAGATATTTTGACAAATACGAGCATTAGTGAGACTGCAAGAGACATGACAATCACAGGATAGAGCGTAAAGGAAAGAAAAAGCTGACTCGTAACGCTCCCAGATCCCCAAATCTCACCACATGTAAAATTCATTGAGGCCTGACATTACAGATCAGCCAGCTCCAAGCGCTTTGTCTCTTTGCTGTTTTCAGAGAGTACATAAATTCCTTTTGTGAGTCCTCTAAAGGAAATTTCCGACAATGAGGATATTAAAACTCCCAGGATACTGACAATAAAAGCTTCTGAGGATTTCACGAGTTTTTCCTGGTGTTAATTAAATGATCATTTAACACCAAAATGTAAACAGTGCCATTTCTTTTTAGTGACAGCGATGCCTATTATACATCCAGTGCAATAAAGGACAGCGTGCTAATTCTCTGCATTAAGTTCCCACCACACTTTAGGATGCCTTATCGTGTCTAAGGTTAAGCATCTCGACACAAAACAAAGATAAGGCCCTACTCAACTTCCAGTTTGGTTTTCCCATCGCTCAGTGACCTAGGTAACACTTGGAGGGAGAAAGAATAAATTTAATTTCTGCAGCATTTTGTAAGGATTAGGAACAATTGTTGGCCCACAATGACTTTTTACCCTCTCTCTTTCTCCTTTGGATGCCACATTCCCCAAGTTCTAAGAGAAAATTCTGTTGGTTTAAGGCGTAGAACAAACAGGACTTTCAAATAGGGGACTTTCAATTATCTGCGGCAAAGCAATCAACCTCTCTTTTGGGATTTTCACAGCTATTCAGGAGAGCTCTTAAATCTCTTTTTTTCTCTCACCCCAAGAAAAAAAAATGGTAGAAATGGTCACAAAAAACTTTGTATACATGTGCAGAATTAATCTTTGAGATAATGGACTTCCGTTCTATAAGTTGACTGCGAGGGATGGCTGCAGCCCAAGAAAGGTCTGGTTCTTGCCACATCAGATCTCTAAACCTAATCTATTGCAAAAAAAGATATGAATACCAGGATGACACTAAAGGACTCCACAATCAGCCTAAAATGGCTTATAACAATGAATAGAAGTTTCCTTGAGCTACATAATCAAGATCTTTATACAGAGATCGGCTCAGGAAGCTTTTTTTTTTTTTGCCTTTTTTTTGTATTCTAGAGAACATGAAACCCTTGTCTTTTTCTCATATCTATGGCACCATTTGGGAAAATGTTCTCTCACTTCCTGTTCCATTGACAGAGTTTTACTTAGGACAGCAGGTAAGGGAAAAGCTCTCTAACAGGGACACAATTACAAAAAAAAATATTTTTTATTTTAGGATGGAGAAAGGCTAAATCCACTTTTTATTGCAGTGTCCCCTTTACAGATATTACAGTTATTAAAAGGACAAGTTCCAGAAAGTAAGATTTTTTTCAGCAATGTTTGACAGCCATTAACCACATTAAACAATTATACCTCTTGGGAGCATGGGTCTACAAACCATCCATGGACATTGAGCGTTTCCACTTCCCCTGTTGGATTTTGTATTTAAATAGTATTGTGGACAATGCAACAGGAGGTATCGGAGGATACAAATATGTGCTGAAATACCCAAAACTCTGGGGAGACAGAAATGATTGCAGGGAGATATCATTGTTGGAGTATTCTTGAAAGATAGAAGGCCAGGGGTTGATGGATCCACCAGACTCGATCTCTAATTAATATGCCACTTTTAGGTGGAATTGGACCTTTAATCGATGACTGTGAGCTCTAACTGATTCGGACACTAGGTAGTACGACCGTTTGCCAGAAACCAAAGGGAATGGTCAAGGATCCATGCAGTATGATGACAGCAATGCCAATATGCTACTCCCAAGGCAAAGCACTGTTTACATTTTGTTTTTAACAAACTTCATGCATGCCAAGCTTTTCTTTTCATTGCACATCACCGTAGGTTGGTGAGAACTGGACTGATATAAGATAAGGCATTTTACCCAGCTCTGTCTCAATGCACCTGGTGTGAACAGGCCCCAAAACTATTTTCTATGAAGTGTTGCAGAAAAAAAGTGATATTTCTAAATAAATTAGATAATGAAGTACTTCAGAACATTTTTGTAGTAGACAGCTTGTGTGTTCAGGTTTAGTAGCCCTTTATTTTTAGTTTTACAACTCAACCTCTGCAGGTAAAAGTGAGTCCATATAATCATCAAATTGGAACAGTGAGAGACTTTCAGCGGTATTAAATACCTTTTTTACTAAGCCTAATAATGCCAGCTGATTACATTTGACATGGCCCTTGCTTTTCCACCACTTCCATCATCAGGATTCTGTTTCCTACTTAGCTGAAAGTCTGTGGTTTCCGATATCACAGGAAAGACAAAACCTTAAAATGCCTGGAGCCCTCTTTAGATTGTTGGACTTACATGTCCGGGCTGTGTAGTAAAATATGGATGCTACAAACTTCAGAGACTGCACAAGGTCAACAAGGAAAATAAAATCAGCACAATTAACTTGTGCACTAAACCAGGTGCTTTCCTGCTTGTATTAAACTACAGGAAAAAGTTTTCTTCAACGTGTTAAACAAAAAGAGGTTTGTTCAGCAATGCATGACAGCGATTAACCCTCCTCTCTGGATTTCTATATCAATGCTGCTCATAACAGTATACATAAAAAGAAAGAACGTAAGTCAGCTGTAGTCAACTTACTTAAAATAAGGGGCCTCAAGCACAGCCCCTGACATTACAAAGTTGGCACAGATTATATTCAGTGAATGTAATGCTACAGAAACTGGCCAGAGACTGCAGACGTGCAACAGGAGATGGTCAGTGACTATGATCATGCTAATAGAGAGGGTCAGAGACTGCAGAGATGTAACAGGAGGAGATAGTCAGTGATTATGGACATGATGCAAGAGAGGATCTGAAACTGCAGACATGCAACAGGAGATGGTCAATGACTAAGGGCATGATGCAAGAGAGGGTCCGAAACTGCAGACGTGCAACAGAAGATGGTCAATGACTATGAGCATGATGCAAGAGAGGGTCCGAGACTGCAGACGTGCAACAGAAGATGGTCAATGACTATGGGCATGCTACAAGAGAGGTTCAGAGACTGCAGACATTACAGTATATATATATATATATATATATATATATATATATAGTATATATACACTACCAACAGTTTGCGCAGAGCTTTACAATTGAATACACCAGACTATGCTCAACATGCAGAATCCTATTCTTTCTTGTTATCCTTGTTCACACTTATATGGTCGGTTGCCCTATGCTCAGAGGAGTACATGAGCCTTTTATTCAGTCATTTTTGCCCATTTGGACTTTAACAGGTGCACCTAGACACACGTGATACATGTGTTTGGACACGATTTGTGCCTGGAAAAACTCCTCCTTTTCTAGAACTGCTTTCCTCCCCTTACCCAGCCAAAGAAACAACTCATACACACTTTGCATTTACTCCTGGCAGGAAAATTCAGCTTAAAAAAAAAGTGCCTAAAGCCGTGTATAGGCTCGTCAAGTGTTTGAACGTTTAGGGATTCGATTGGCCAGAATACCAATTTATTCTGGCCATTGGAATGAATAAACGCTTACACACAGGAGTGTGACTTGGCCCCACCCCCCACTTTCTCCTCATTTTCTCACTGGCTGTGATTGACAGCAGCAGGAGCCAATGGCTTTCATTGCTGGATGAGCCATTAAGGAGCGAGAGACCTGGGAGAGCCCCATAAGGTTTTTTTTTACCTTAAAGGGGAGCTCCAGGCTCCTTCAGGAAAGTTAATTCCTTGAGCAACAAATACTGTAGCTGCAGACCCTTAATATTAGGGCACTTGCCTATCCAGGAATCCAACGGTGTCCTCACCCGAGGCGATTTCAATCGGCTGTCAGATGCCGGTGCCCCCATCACTTTACTGCGGTGAACTGAGACGGAAGTTCAGGCCCCCCCTCATTCCCCCACAGCCGGCCTATTCACAAAGCACAACGAGCTTCACTCATGCGCAGTAGGGAACCGGGTGTGAAGCCGCAAGGCTTCAACGCCAGTTTCCCTTAGGCAAAATGGAGGCACTGGCACCTGACAGCCGATTGAAATTGGCTCGGGTGAGGACACCACTGGATTCCTGGATAGGCAAGTGCCCTAATATTAAAAGTTAGCAGCTACAGTATTTGTTGCTGAAGGAAGTTACTTTTCTGAAGGAGCCTGGAGCTCTTCTTTAAGGTAAAAAAAACCTTATGGGGCTCTCCCTGGTCTCTCGCTCCTTAATGGCTCACACAGCAATGGGAGCCATTGGCTCCTGCTGCTGTCAATCACAGCCAGTGAGCCAATGAGGAGAAAGTGGAGGGGTGGGGCCAAGTCACGGTCTGTGTGTGAATGGGCACACAGAGCACAGTGCGGGAGCAAGCCTGCTCAAGTGCCCCCATTGCAAGAGGCTTGCTGTTGGGGGCACTGGGCAGGGGGAGAAGCCAGGACCGCCAGCGGGAGACCCAAAAAGAAGAAGAGAATTGGGGCTGCTCTGTGCAAAGCCATTACACAGAACAAGGAAGTATAACATGTTTATTATTTAAAGAAAAAAAAATAGTTCCTTTAGAATCACTTTATATTAAACACAGGTGTGTATTGGCCAAAAAACACATTAGAAACAGGCTTTCTAATTTAGACAGAAATGGATTGTACACATAAATCGTGGGTAGATCTTCTGAGGCCAACAATTCTGAGGCCAACAATCACATTCATATTTAGGCCAAACTGTCTTTTTGCACTGTCACTGGAATACCTTCAATGTGGAAAGCAAGGTATTTTCCCTAACTTGTTTGTACAATGTGATTACTCATAATGTAAAGGAACAATTGTGGCAGAGTAGCTTGTTCCCAGCCTATGTACTGAGCGAGCTTTGAAGTGTCAGTAGGCCCCCCTTGGGCTTTCCTCGGGTAACATAAACCACTGACAGTAATGGAAGATTATCAGTTACAATTGCTGATTTATCTTACACGGCTATGCCGATTGTTCTTGGTAACTAGAAACCACCATCCTACATGTACTCACATACATTAGCAGATTGTCATTTTAATCTCTGTGATTGTGCCAGGATCAGACAGTGAGATACCAGAAGTAAACCACTGTGGGAAATATCCCAGCTGCATGAGTTGCCATTTTTCTGCCATTGTCCTGTATTTGAACAGAGGTCCAACTTCAGTCATGTTTTTTAGTGGGTTTAGTCCATGGGCACTTTATCTGTGTGCATTTACTACACTTTAAAGCAGAAATTCACCCAAAAGGGGAAATTCTGCTTTTCTACCTCTCCCCTCCAATCATATTGGGATACATTTTTTTTGAGGAAGGGTATCTGGTTTTGGCAATCTGAGCAGAAGTTAGCCTCAACACACTCCTTGCTTGCAGCCCTCTTGGACACTGGCTTGCACAAATGCAGTGTGAAACCAGTTGTGAGGGAACAAGGTGTCACAGCCGGCTTCCCTTAGTAAACGGGCTGGCACTGGGGACCCGAAGGCCAGTGATGAACAAGCTCAGGTGAGGATGGTGCTGGATCCCTGGACAGGTAAGTGTCCTTTTAGTCAGCTACTATAGTATTTGTAGTGGGTGACTTTTTTTTCATACAGCGTGAAGATTCTTTTTCAAGTGCTTATGACCCTGGACATTAATTTTTATTGAACCCTTGCAGTGCATGGGTAGACACACTGCAATGTTTTTTTTCTTATTTTGTTTCCATCCCCCCCCTTTCTCTCTTATCTCCTCTCCCCCCTCACTTCTGTTTGTTTGTGATGAGCAGAACAGTTTCGGTCATGAGCTCTGCTTTATGCAATGCCCATAGTCCATAGTCCCTAGTCCACCTTGTGAGCAAGCAAGAGAGGGTGGCTATGTTCTTATATATATGGCTATGTATATATATATATATATATATATATATATATATATATATATATATATATATATACATACACATACATACATACACACACATATATATATATACACACACACACATACACACACACACAGACTGCACTTCTGGGTATCGGGCATGAGTGCGTGCCACTTCCACTGTCTGCTGACACCCGTTGATCTTTAAGGATGATGTAAACAAGGCAGATCGCCGTTCGGTCAGCAAGGAAGGCATGGATCCTTTGTTCCTGCAAAGACGGATCTATGCCGTCCCCTAGTAAAAGCATCTCCCAAACTACACCAATACACTAGCTAGGCACATAGTTAACCCCTTAATAACCCCTGATGTTAACCCCTTTCCAGTCAGTGTCATTAATACAGTGACAATGCATATTTTTAGCACTCAACCCCAGATGATGTCTTATTGAGACGAAACCGGCCGGGACGGGCTCTGCTGATGCCACTGCGATATTTGATTTTACTTACATGTCTTTTAATGCCTTCTCAAATGTGAGTGACCATTTTACTTATTTCAATAAAATGCCTTTTATGTGAATGGAATCACACTGTGGCCCAATTTTTTTCCTTTTACCATATATAATACTGGGAGTATCCGTTCTTGATCTTTGGTCACTGTTCCCTTGGTGGATACCCATTGATGCTATGCATTGTGACGGACCCCTGCCTTATTGGTTTACATCAGAAACCGTGTATGCTGATTTTCTCCCTGGGTGTGTTACACCACAAGCTCTGTTGACTCATCATGCGGATGCCTAGTTGGGTTCAACTTGTCTGGTAAGCCTCTTTCCTTTTGGTGGTGGATTGTCAACAGATAACCAGTTCACAGATTTATCTCGCAAGTCACTTTATATATTGGAGTCACTTTATGGACTTTCATTCTAATATATATGCACTGTTGGTTTATGTAAACATCATCATCATTGTTGTTTGTATATTAGAGTAATATTGTATGTATTTTTTCATGGTTTATGCACATCAGTAATGGTTTGTTAGTAGTTTGATCCCGTCAGGGGAATCTCACTTTCACCTTCACTTTTAGCTCTGCACTTTACCACTTTCCCATTTGTTCACATATTCACAGATTTCTGTTGTGCTGGCAGCTATTATTTATCACTTTAAGACAGCGCGTTTTTTTTTTTTTTCTTTCTTTCTTTCTTTCTTCTTTTTTTCTCTTTTTTCCACATATTTTTAGCACTGATCACTGTACTAGTGTCACTGGGCACCAGAAAAGTGTCAAAAGTGTCAGTTAGTGTTTAATTTGTCTGCTGCAATATCGCAGTCCCTCTATAAGTCACTGATCGCCACCATTACTAGTAGAAAATAAATAAAAAAAAATTTCATAAAAATATCCCATAGTTTGTAGATGCTAGAACTTTTGCAAAAAACAATCAATATATGCTTATTGGGATTTTTTTTTAACCAAAAATATGTAGCAAAATACATATTGGCCTAAATTGATGAAGAAAATATATTTTTTTCAATTTTTTATTGGATATGTTTTATAGCAGAAAGTAAACAATATTGTTTTATTTTTTTTCAAAATTGTTTGTCGTTTTTTGTTTATAACGCAAAAAATAAAAAACACAGAGGTGATCAAATATCACCAAAAGAAAGCTCTATTTGTGGGAAAAAAATGACATAAGTTTTATTTGAAAACAGCGTTGCACTACCGCGCAATTGTCAATAAAGTAAAGCAGTACCATATAGCAAAAAAGACCTGGTCGGGAAGGGGGGGGGGGGGATAAATCTTTTCCAGAACTGAAGTGTATAAGTCTGAAATCAGGTTACATAGATGAAGTCAAAGGAAGCACATTTGGGGAACAGCAACAATGAAAGTTTAAATATATGAACCATAGCAACCAATCAGAATATATTCATCCTTGATCTGACTTCAGCATAAAGGCAAATCCAAGAGGTTGCTATAGATACACTATTATGCATATCAGCCTTTTTTATTTTTTTTGTTGGTATATTTGTTATTTAAAGTTTAACAGCAAGTGTTAAAATTGCTGTCTATGACAAGGTGCTCTAACAAGGAACAGGAGGAGGCAGTGGGGAAGACAAACTATCATCACCTTCAAAAGCAAAATAAAACGTTAAATAAATTAGACTCCACATAAAATGTAACCTTAGATCTGGATGTGACCTAGCCGACATATGATGGCAAATTACCTTGTACAATTTACCAATGAAACAAACAATGTTGTTGAGCAAATGGTAAACAACCTGTCACTGAAGAATTAAGTAAGGATCATGCAAATATGCCGTTAGGAATAAATGTGTATTGAGCATCTCCTCACCAACCAAGACAAAGGAAAACAAATTAACTACAGTATGTTGGTTTTTGGCAATCAGAAAGCACAAAACACATGCCCAGAAATTAAGGAGGCCTGTAGATTAATGCCTGTTAGAGACAGTCCACTGGTTTCAAATATGCCAAAAAAATGTACATTTATTACAATCAAAACGTAGCAGGGAATAAAAATGAGCAACACTAATCCAACCAGAAAACCATTGCCCTATTTATTTTTTAATATTGAAAATAAAATAGCGAGTTGGTTTAGCACTACAACCATCTGGCTCTGGACCATGGTACTTTTAGAAAGTAAAATGGCAGGAGAAGCTGCAGATGAAATATTCCATTGCCTGAACAGCCAGTTATGCTGCATGTATTGAATCTGAATAGGTACATCCTACTCCAGAACTAGTACTTAGTTTATCTGTGAATGGCAACCTTGATCTCACTGGTGACAGGTCCCCTTCATTTTATGGGATCACCTAAAGAGCTAGTCTATTGCCAATGAACCAGCAGACTCTGTAAAAAATAAAATAAAAATTGTACACATAAGATATTAATACGCTATAAGAATTTGAACTTCCTCTATCAAAGTGCATCAAATAATTGAGATGAAAGTGGGGCACATTGGAGCATATCATGGACAATAAATGCCATCACTATATGTTGCCCATACATACTTTCCTTTTAATCATTGTGGTACTCCTAAGAGCCCAATGGCCTCCAAATCACCTATGGATTTCCTGCTGTAAGAGTACAATCATGATTCCCCCAGCATTCCATATTGCAGGTCTGCGACCTTAGCAATCCAATGAAAAGGTCTGCATCATGGGATGGAGCACTTGGCTCCAACATTCAGGTTGGTAATCATTTGGTGGGTTTGGGGAATACTAGGGCACCATGAAGGAATGGGACACAAAATAATGAAAACAAGACATGTTTTATGCTGCCTGTCCTTTCAGCTCCACCATGATCTGTTTAAAGTCCCCCCTAATTCAATCCTATGGCAACAGACTATGCTCATGTTTTCCATTCCCCGCCAGCATCTAGCATTTAGTACAACTGTTTACCCAATACATAAGAAGAACATGGGAAGAGAAATAAAATGCGATGTACCAACAATCAGGACAGGCAACTCAGCGGTCAGACACAGGTCAGTATATTCCAGGAAGGATGGTTGAGAACCCTCTAGAGCACATGTGTCAAACACAAGGTCCCCCGGCTGAATCGGGCCCCTCAGGCCATTTCATGTGTCCCTCGCACCTCTTATGCAGCTGCGACACCTCCTCTTCTCTGCCCCCACCTTCTCTCAGGAGTTGGCAGCAGAGAAGAGGACAGAACTCCTCCGCCAGATCCTGTGGTCCTTCGTGCAGCTGCATAGAGGCTCGTCTCTGCTACCCTGCCCCGTCTCAGCAGTCAGCAGCAGGGAAGTGGACCGAACTGCTCCTACAGACCCTGCACCTCTATGAGCAGCCGCAACACCCTCTTGTCTCCACCTCCTCTGGTCTCAGCATTTAGCAGACTCCAGCCCTCCTCTGATCATTCTCTAGACCCTGCACTTTCTGCTTCCCAGCTCTACCCCCACCTCCCCCCCCTGGCAGCAGCACAAGGTAAGGGGGGTGCACTGTGATGTAAGGGGGGGGTTTATTGAAGTCAGTAGTACCTTACCTTGGCAAAAATTGCTTAATGCTCAAGGAACCCCTAGCAACCTCTGGAGGACCCCTATAGTTCCACAGGACCATGGTTGAGAAAGACAACTCTAGAGAATTAATACAGGCTTAGTACAGGGCAAAGTGCCCATATTTAAATGAGATTCAAGGACTAGCTTGAAAATAAGACATCAATTTTGGCTATAGCACATCTTTAATTTATCAGCTAAAGAAATGCACAGGGAGATAATAGTACAATGATTCTTCATAGACTTCCTAGAGTGCAGCTGCATATGTATATTAGTCAAGGGAATCTCTTTATTCCTTCGTCAGCAATGCAGATCCATGCTGGAAAGAGACTATTTTTTCATCACTGACTTGCAGTTGGTAGAGAAATAACGTATTTCTATAGAGGAGGATTAATATGTCTTCAGAAATAAACAGACAGCACAAGGCATGTAAGCCTCAATAAGCCATCAAATGCCCTTGTTGGCCCAAGTGCAGCATGCTTGTTTAGTCTCCTCTCGTAACTTTCAGGAACAATAACTTTGCAAAGAGATAAATTATTGATTGCCACGGAGAAACTCAGTAGGAAAAATAAAACAACAAAGTTCTGCTTTATAGAGGACTCTTATAACTCAGCATGGGGGAACCTTCTGCTGACTCTCAACCACACTGCAAGGGAAAACATATGGGAGATTTTATCCTATCCTCATGTGTGATAATATACATTCACTGGGGCTTTTTTCTTACATGGTATAGTAACCGATCTAAAAATCAGCTTTTACTAAGAGCCATGAAAGCCCTAAGGCTAGCTATACAAGCATAGATTTCTCTTGTTTAGCCCTTGTTTAATGAATCCTCCATCCACATTAAAGGGCATGGGTGGAGAAATCCGCACAGTTGGCTACTATATTCAGACAGAAGTAATAGCTGCGGCTGTCTGAATACCTGAACAGTAACTACATCCCTATTAGAGTGCAAGCTTTAATGAGCAGGGTCCTCCTAACCATCTTGTATTGAATTGTATTGTAACTGTACTGTCTTCAATTATATAGTAAAGCACTGCACAAGCAGTTGGCTGTAGAAAAAAAACTGTATAATAATAATATAAAAATAATAAATAATAAAAATATATCTGATAGGATGCAATGTTCAACAGATAAATTTTCCACAGGGCTCGGTCAGCGCACACGTTACTGAGCACATGGGGCCCTATCAGTGGCGGCTGGTGATCAATATTTTTGGGGGGGTGTCAAACAAACCTGGCCCCCTCACTCACGCTACCCAGGTAAAACGGGTAGGAAGGCGGCGATAAATGGCCTTACCTTAGGAGGATGATGAGTTGGTGGTGTTGGGGCTGGATCCGGGGTAGGGCTCCTGGAATCTGGAAGAGGCTGTTGCTGTCCCTTCGCCCCTACACCTGCTGCTCCTCACTGCACATGGCCCGCAGCTTGCCGAGGGAGGACTCCCTGGCCAATCGGGTCTCAGGACCCGCATCCAGATCGGGAGCAGAAGCAGGAAGACATTAGTGAATATTTATTTGCTAATGTCACACCACTGGGTGGGAACAGGGCACAAAGCACAGAGCCCACCCTTTTTGAAGCCAATTAGAGCCTCACGCTCCAATCATGTGCTTCAATAAAAAAATGCATGGAGATTAGGGGCCGTGCGCATGGATTGGGGGGGGGGCTGCGCCCCTGTGCCCCTAATGGAGCGGCTGCCACTTGGCCCTATACGCAAGTAAAATTTGGCACAAAATCTAGCAATGTCTAGCTGCAGTGTATTTCAGCCTGTCATAGAATTTGATGGGCGATAGGCAGTGGGCTGGATGCCCAGTGTTCATGATACCTTAGGCCGGCCAATCACGATTCAAATCTGAACGGTTCAAAACGATTTGAACAGTTAATGGGCAGGCTAAATGTACCAAGTTGACCAATTAACTTGGGTACATCCAGCCTGCCGGAATAACTTGCGATTTTTGCTAGTGGCTGCTATAGCCGCTAGCAATAATCACTCCCCGACAACATACAACCCCCCCAACCCCCAAGCCGGGAGCAGTAAATGGCTTGGCATGAGGGATTCCCCTGTTAGCACTGTTTGTGTTGATGGGGGAATCGTGCAAATGTCTTTCCTGCAACCCATTTGCAGTGTATGGCCTGCCTTAGTCACACAAAAAGGGAAAGCAGTAAAAATCTGTTGGGGGTTTTAACACTCCCACACTCAATCCAAAACTAAAACAATAATTTATAACATTGCATTATATTAGCAATAAGTTGACGCTAAATAATCATTTTCAGACAGTTTTATTTTATGTGATATACAAGACTTTCTTTGGATAGCTTCACCAGGTGGCTTAAACAGTTACATCTAAGAATGTTCGTGCTCGTTATACTGTGCCTCATTCTGTGCTTTATGTTTAGCAGCTCTTTAAATAAAAAGTAATGCTCCTCTCTACCCAGTAAGAAATCAGATAGAGGATTTATGCTTCGCTCCCACTAACAATATACATTTCATCTGCAATAAATGGTGGCCGCTCAACCATGAAGCTTTTGGGCTTACTGTTTCATTGTTTTTGGAAGAATATATACGAAAGAAAAATAAATCCAATTATATATATATTTTTTTATTCCTTCAAAACAGTAGAAAAGATTCACAATGAAGGCAAATGGATGAGTCACGTATTTTATATAAAATAAAGGTTTTCCTGGAAGATTGTCATATGGTAGAAAGCTACAGCAAATAAACTGATAGATGAGAACCTTGCCATGGCTTCGCATTTAATAAAACAATTTGACTTGACAGTGTCAGTAAAGCTACGCACTGGACCTGATTTACTAAGACTGTAGGTAGGGGACTGCTGAAACCAGTCACATTGCATCTAATATTTAGCTACAAATGGAAAAATAAAATAAAAAAGAAAGAATAGGGGTTGGTTTACTAAAACTGCAAAATCCAGAGCAGCCTCGATGGTAGCCAATCAGCTTTCGAACTTTAGTTTGTTCAAATAAGCTTTTGAAAAAAAAATAAAAATAAATAAATATCTGAAGCAGATTGGTTTCTATGAAGAGCTGCACCAGATTTTGCACTCTCCAGTAGTAAATCAACCCAATAATGTATTTTGGATAGAAGAGTTAGAACCTTTTACAAGTTTTTGAAAAAAAAAAAAGAGTTAGACCATTTTACAAGTTTTTGACTATTTTCACCGAGATAGAAAGTGAGGAGAAATCCAAAATGTTGTCACTAAAGCAAGAAGCAGTGAAAAATCATCCAATAGGGACACCTATTCCTATGTCAACAAAGTAAGCATACCTCCCAACTTTCTGAGATGGGAAAGAGGGACACCTATTAGCAAAAGTATAAAGGCATGATATATTGTTTCTGTTTTTTCTTTTCCGTGGTTGGTAAGATTTGCTGTTAAACAATGGTAAAAGATTTCCTGAATAAAGAATGCAAAAAAAAAAAGTATATGGGCATAGGACACACCCCCTGCCACTCCCCCTTAAAGGAGAATTATACGAAAAAATTATTAGTTAAACCCACAAGTGCATTTTTTTACCACTACTAATCCTTTATATTGGCTAGAAACTGGATTAAAGGTGTGAAACATTATTTGAAAAATAAATGGCGCTTTTTATATACAACTACATAGCTCAGACCAGAATGAGAGACAAATGAGAGGGAAAGAGTGACAGATGAGTGACAGTTCCAAATCAGGGACAATCTTTCAAGATTAGGGACAGTTGGGAGCTATGAGTAAGGGAAGGTTTAAATCACCATCTAAAGCTAAAGAAAAACACTTGGGTTTTTGAGTCAATCTGGCACCCCTTGTGCACATATGGAATTACAAACTATGTACAAAATTTACATGAAACACACATTAATAACATTATTTCCATTTAGCCATTTTCTTTCTCTTTCACACCTAAGAAAAACTTTGAAAATGTATTAAAAAAAAAAACATTATTTTTAAAGGATCTGCCATGTTGGGTATATGCTAGAAAGCTGAAGCACTAACTCACTGCTTTTATTTCTACTACTACTAGTAGGTTGAAAAAAAAAAAAAAACTACTTCAACCTTTTAAAGTGGACATATACAGTAAATGTAGGTTTCCCTTGGGAAAGTAATAAATAGAAAACGCACAGAGAGGTCAAAAATGCTCACCTTTGCCTTGGAACTGAATTCTTCTCTCTTTCAGTTCCCGTTAAATGACTAAATTCTGGAACCTTGCTCACATGACTTGAGCTGATGGGGAATGAGGGAGTCATTCTCTGGCTAGACAGTACTTTTACCTAAACTCTGATCCTCTTTTGTCTGTCTTTCAATCAGTCCTGCGTATACAGCAGTACTCAGACTGGAAGAAGCAGATGTAGAACAGAGAGAGGACTCATAATTCTGCTGCTGATCCTTCACTGCCCAGTCACAGGATGGGGGCTGAGAGGTGACCAGCCTGTTTTACTTACTGGAGAAGAGTGAGGCCACCAACCTGGCTGTGCATGTCAAGGCTGAATTAACACAATTACAAAAACTTTGTAAAGTAAAACAGTTCTTAAAGTATATATGTATGTATTTTTTAACAATAAAGATTTTAAAGAAACTGAAAACAACACACGTGTGTACAAATGTATATTGACTGTATATTTAGCAGACTGCCTGAAGGTCAGCGTTTAGTGCAAGCTCTCTGCACCCGTGTTCCTAACAACTCTTATATGCTGTACACAGGGACTCTTGGTGTTGAGTTTTCAAGCTATTCAAAATGTTAGCTGAGACTTTTCCCATGTATCTGAGGGAAGAACCTTGTAGGAACCATTATTTAGGAACACCTCTGGGGAGAACTCCCTGCTGGTGTTGCCAAAACATATGAAAATCATTGGCTAGTCCAACACACCAGGTTGTGCAGACTTTTTCTTTATAGTAAATGTGTCCTCAGAAAAATAAGTGTAAAAACACGGGAGCCCTTAACTTCAAGCATTAAAAAGGTGCCAAGACATGCCTAAAGGTCTTCACACCAGCCTACCAGAGCTCCCTACAAACCTTCTGAACTTCGTATGTAAAGAACTAGTTTTATAACGAAGGCAAAGAGGCACCTTCCCCTTCCCTAGCCAAAAGCACCTTGGGATGCATGGTGCACAATTGTATTTCAACTACAAGGACATGAAGGGTTGTCACTGAATGCAAAAAAGTGGAAAAGTGGTTTTCGGTTTTCTATAAGTTTCTATGGATCACTACCCTGTGCACCATAGTATTTAAGTGAAACGGTCACATACTGAGCAAGATCATGATACGGAAATTGTTAAATTCATCACAGAGTAGTTCCAAACTGGAGGTTCTAGCACTTTCAGTTAAGTCCTTGACCTTCTAGCAGAAGGCTGCATAGAGTCAGATCTCTTAGCAGTGCTCTATGCCTGGATGCTGCACATAATTAATCACAATACTTGCGGTCAGTCAGAGCAAATTTAACTTTAGGTTCTAACATTAATCCGGACTCCGGCAGACTCAGGAAAAACATGTTACTTTATCTAGTGAACTGCTGTGTCGGATCCCTCAAAGCCCATATATTTCCTTGCAAGAAAAGATTTTACTTTGAAAATGTACAGACTACTACACAACATGCTGGCATTTGCAAAGTAGCAAGTAGACAATTCTCTTTAATTACATAAAAATAATAGATTGCCATCTTGCTGTTTGAAAAAGGTCTTTAGTGTCCTCTTCAGAGAGCAGAATCAGCGGTAGCTATCATGGCAGATCACTGTATGACTAATGATGTCAATCTGTCGGACAACGGTAACCGTAGCAACAGTAACCTGCAATTCCAGTGGTACTGTTGTTGAATTTATTGTGGCAGGGGCCAAGCGGGCCTGTGGAATAATGAAGCCGAGCACTATAATATGTGACACATCCACTTCCCCGTGCTGTAATCGGAGCTGGCACAGTGAATTCAGGAATGTTTGTATTTTAAATTGTTTAAACGTATACATCAACATAACAAGAGGAAAAGAAATTTCGTTCTCACTCGCAGATGATCAAATGCATTTAAAAGCAAACAAATGTCAAAGAGTGAAAAAAAAAAGTAATACAATATCATAGAAAAAGACTGCAAGCAGCAAAGGCCACTCTGAAAGTTAAAATAAGTTGATACAGTCATCATAAAGCCTTGTTCTGGTTCATATCACATGCTGTGCACCGTATAAAGATCTGCGTATATTACCAAAATCAATGTGTCCTTTATTTATACAAGGAAGAATGGGAAAAAGTCAAAATATGTATAGATGGCAAGTCGTTAATCAAGAATCCAACAATCTTCACTGCTTACATTTATTTTCCCAAGGTTTGGTAAAATATACAGATCATAGCAATGAGATTAGAGGCATTTAGATAGCACTAACATACTCTGCTTCATTTGCCAGACTACTTAGGATCACTCACATCAATAGAGATAGAACAAATTAATGTGGGATTCCCTGCAAACCAAGCTGAATAGGCACATCCCACTGGGCAAATCAGAATTTGTGGCTAACCCCTCTTAGATTGTAAGCTCTTATGAGCAGGGACCTTTTAACCCTCTTGTATTTTATTGTATTGTAACTGTACTGTCTCCCTTTTATATTTTAAAGTGCTGTGTAAACTGTTGGCGCTATATAAATCCTGTATAATAATAATATTAAAACTGTCCTTTTTATCCCCAAATACACTCAAGGTGTTTGGACTGAGAGGGGAGCATGTTACACTCTGAAACATTCCTCAAAAATACTTGGAGAACATGTGGTCTCCATGGAAATGCCATTGCTGTGTGAATTGAACCCAGTACCCCAATGCCTGATGGTATCACAGAACCACTGAATGTATGTTTGCTACATTCCAAATGACCAATTACTGCTAACAAATGTTAAAGCGAGAATACCATCCTAAAGCAGCACTACAAAGCAAACGTGGCTAAAAATCGGATTCTATATACAGTAAACATTGGCCATAAACATCCAAATAAAACATAATGAAACACTCCATCCTTTTCTTCCAAAATTTTAAAGGATAGCTAAACTCAAGACCAAAACTAAATATGTTGCAGCTTACAGTTAGATGTTGTGACTGCATCCTATACATGAAGGTAAAAACCCCTCTGTGTGCGGTAGCCCACCCAATACTTACCTGAGCCCGAGCCCGATCCAGTGATGTGAACAAGAGCCTCGGCTCTCCCATGTCTCTCCCTCCTCATTGGCTGAGACAGCAGCTGTAGCCATCGGCTCCTGCTACTGTCAATCACAGCCAGTGAGCCAATGAGAAGAGAGCAGGGACAGGGCCGAGTCATACTGTGCGTGAATGGACACACAGAGCAGTGGCTCAGGAGTGAGCCTGCTTAGGTGCCCCCTAGCAAGCTGCTTGCACTGGGAAGGAGAGAGGGACCAGGAGTGCCAGCGGGGGACCCAATAAGGGGAGGATCAGGGCTGCTCTGTGCAAAATCACTGCACAGAGCAGGTAAGTATGACATGTTTATTTTTAAACAAAAAAAAAATATCTGCCTTTAATATCCCTTTAAAGGGGTTGTAAACCCTCATGTTTTTTCACCTTAATGCATCCTATGCATTAAGGTGAAAAAACTTCTGTCACTGACCAGCCCCTCAGGCCCCCCGTTTTACTCAACATCAAGGGATAATATATACGGCTAAATGAGAGGATACCTATACAACATAAGATGTCCTTATAATTGATATTCAAACAAAGTGTTTTTAAATGTATATCAAAGTCCAGAAATATCCATAAAAAATCCCAAAAAAATCCAAAAAAAAAAAAAAAATATCTGATCGGTAATATATGTGTTAATTTTTATTAAATTTTTTTATTAATTTTGATTAATTATAATTAATTTTAATGACGTTTTACCATTTGACAACAAATTTGTTGTCGCCTTGATTTTTATAAGAGCAGTCGATGGCCGCGGATGACAGTTTTTGAATATTAATTATATATTCTTCAACATTATTTAATTGGATAGCATAGTTCATAATTATATATTTTTGTATTTTTAATACGTATTGTGAGCCAATATGTTTGCTCATATATTGTCTCCTTTTTTGCATATGGTATTTGAGTATGTGTATTAATCAATTTGGTTGCATCAGTGCACTCATAACGAGTGCACTCATAACGAGTTCCGTTTATAGTATATGTCTCGTATGGAGACACTTCCGGAATCTCCTTCCTGTTTTATGAGTGCGCCGTCATAGGTTTGTTTTCCATCATTATGGTCACTTACCTCTATAAAGCGCGGGTGCCCACGTAGTCTCTTCATCTGCTGAAGAAGTCCCCGCCCACTGGGACGCAACGCGTCCAGAACGAGACGTCGTGACGTCACCCGCGGCCACCGCGCATGCTCTATTCTGTCTGTGTTTACACACCATCGCTCATTGCTGTTTTACTGGCACTTGAGAAGTGCTTGCTATGTAATTGAATTTTTAACCTTTTAAATAAATTGTTTGGCAAACGGAGAGCACTATATGTTGTCCCTCTTCTATTATATATACCATTGGAACATCCTGAATTATCCCACCCGGTGTGTGACGGAGCTCTTGGTCCCTGATTTTGAATACCATCCATTTATATGACCCGTAAGGGAAGGCTTACATGACCCTCTGTAATTAAAGGGTCCTGGTCGTCAGGTGAGAGGCTATTTCAGATATCGGTGAAGGGCACATCAGTCACCTATACCAGCATGATATCACGTTCACTTGGTGGAATCTCTTAAGATTTTTTTTTTTTTTTTGTTTGTTTTTTTTTTTTGGATATTTCTGGACTTTGATATACATTTAAAAACACTTTGTTTGAATATCAATTATAAGGACATCTTATGTTGTATAGGTATCCTCTCATTTAGCCGTATATATTATCCCTTGATGTTTAGTTTATTTATATTTTGACCTAAGGGATTTGATTGATTGACCCTGGTGTCCAGCTGCTTATTGGCATACACGCGCAGATTTATATTTTACTCACCCCCGTTTTACTCACCTGAGTCCTGAAATTTACACGCCGGAGACGTGCTCTTCCCCTCTGCCTGTTGTCTCAGCTCTTGATTGATTAGATTGATAGCAGCGCAGCCATTGGCTCGCTCCTGCTGCTGTCAATCAAATCCAATGATGTGGGCGCCAGGGGGTGGGGCAGAGTCCGGCATTCTGCAGCTACAGATGCAAATACAGGACTCAGGAGAGCACCCGCAAGGTAACCCCCCGGGGTTATACAATGCAGGGAGGAGCTACCAGCGCCGCTGGTGGACCCTAGAAGTCTAGGATCGGGGCCACTCTGCAAAACGAACTGCACAGTGGAGGTAAGATATGGTATGATAAGGTATGATATGTGTATGACATTTGTCATTAAAAAAAAAAAACTAAGCCTTACAATCACTTTAAGGACATTTTATGCAAATAGCTGTTGATCTAGCCAGAAATGCAGTGTCCTTGTCACTTCCTGTGAGCTACAATTAAGAATTTCTTACTTCCTAGCCATCTTGCGTAATCTACCAACTGCTCTGTCCCCCATGTAATGCAGATGAAGGTATTGGGATATGTTAGGAGTCCATATCAGAAGAGCAGCCATGGGTGACAACCATGGCTCTCTCCATAGATACAGTAGAGGATTGACGTAGCCACCCAAGGACAGAAAGTGCGTTATGTGCAGGATGACCAGGTCAAAATAAAGCAAAAGACCCTAAAAAAATGCAGCTACCACACCAAAACTAGTAATCTGCAATATATTACATTTTTAGTTTTTGGCTTTGATACACTTTAACATCTCTTGTCAATGTTACTAACAGTTTAGGCTGTTGTCTCCAAGTCCTCAACTTGTCATTCCTTCACATGTAACATTAAGCACAAACATTAGGGCTGCTTGTAAGTTTCATTACAATAGTCTCCATTTCAAAACATCAAATCAATCTTAGATAGAGTGCTCACAAGTACATTGCTCTGAGAGGGCTATACTTACATATATACATTTATTTGGACAAAGCTGTCTGTGTAATTAGGTATAAAAATACTTCTGAGTGACTTTTATTTAAAAAAAAAAATCCACTGTCCCATTTAAACTGAAACCATTTTGCTTCTCTGTTACTTACGCCCTCCTATCTGTCAACAAGTGCTTGTGATTTTATTACACTGTCCTGTAGTTTATGCAGAGTTGGTATTATTTTACAGAGTTCTGTTAATGGACTGGATAAATGGAAATGCTATTTAAACTGGTCTCCAGATCCAACAAACACAGCTGCAACCGTACTTCTATTTCTATGCGAGCGTCTTGACCTGACCATGCGGTGCTCTGTGAGCCAGTCCAAAGAGAAACCGGAGCAGGCAGCAAAGGGAAAGTATAGTAGACCGCTGGCGGCAACCGACCGTGCCTAATCATAATTCATATACACTGAAGCCTCTTTTGCTTTCATATTGCTCTTAGGCTAGGAAACAAGCATGCAGCCCCTTTCACCTGGCATCTCATTTACAACTAGAGGTCAAATAATAATTAGTATGCACAGAAGCTGGGGGAGTGGAGCTGCACTCGGCATCCATTAGAGCAGGTCACAGTTAGAAAGGCAGTCTCTCCTTTGCTTTCTGAGGTGTTCTAGCATACACTTATGCATTGCTTGTAACCATCTCACTTTAAGACCTGAATCCAACTATCTTACCTCCACAGATGTTTGCCTTCTAGGAGTTCTGTATAGATTTGTGTTGAATGCACTTAAGGCATATCTATACCCAAGAACAAAAAGTCTATATATTGCAGCTTACCATCCTCAGATGTGGTGACTGCCTTTGTTTTCAGGCTAAGAACATTTTTGGCAAATACAGAAAATACTCATTGATCTTTCCAGAGCCACAATGTCCTTGGTAAATCCGGTGAGCCGAAATGAAAGCACTGCTAACCCCCCTTCTCCCAACCATGGAAATGAAGGGAAGATATGTTTAAAGCCCAGCCCGAGGGTCAACCAAGGCTCTCTACACAACCACCCTAAGGTAGGAAGTGTGTAATTTACAGGATTAACAGGTAAAAATAAAGGAATACAAGCCTAAAAGCAATGTCAGTACCTCATCTAAAGACTGGTAAGCTGGAACATATTACATTTTTGTTTTGGGTTTAGATACACTTTAAAGTATATGTAATCTTTTACCTTGTAAAACAACCCATTCAGTTTAGAATCAATTTTCCCCTTTTTCTATAAGTGATCACATTCCCTCTGTTCCCAGCTGCATAAGGAGCTCAAAGAGCTGGGGGAGTAGAAACAGCAGCACGCTGGTCTTTTCAGTAAATGGCTGTAAGGGGGGGGGGGCATTGGAGAAGTGCTGGCTGAGTTCCCAGCATAGCTAGGGAACTGACCACACTGTGGCCTATTGTGGTCACTTTTTAATGGGAAAACAGAGGGACTGGCAGGAACACCAGGGGTTTCACAGAAAAGAAGCAATACAAAGAGAACAGGATCATTATTCATACAAGTACATGGTACAGCAGGTACATATTAGGAATATGAAATGTTGGGTTTACATATTCTTTAACTCCAGGTAGACTGCTAAATGTACAGTTAAAGAGATATGGGAGTTATTTTACCTTCTAAATTATTTCAAATTTTGCCCAGCCATTTTGTCCTGTCAACCCTTCGTGACCCGACCCTTGGTTTTGTCATCTCCTTGCCCCTAGCCTGTGACTGGACAATGGAGGAGCAGCAGCAAGGAGATTTCTCCTTCCTTACCCTTTGGCAACATGCTCCTTGACATGACATGTGTAGGCAGCAGAGCCCCACTGGCTCCGGGAGTCATCATCTTTATATTGAACACCCTGGCCTTGTAAGTGAAGGCGCCTTTGGGTGTGCGCCTTTATGTTCCTGTCTACTTAACCTGCTTAGAAAAATGATTGCTTTAATATAAATGATCTTTTTTGTACTCTGTTGTTTCTATTTTATGTGTCTGCAAATGCATGAAAATATATGGTTTCGGAATCATTATTTTTTTTCTGCTTTTTTTATTGACTTTGTACTTTTAAAGATGAAAACCAAGACTGTACAAAAGGTATGTCTCTGGCCTGTAAAAAATAAATATAATGGTTCCTCGCTTTTCCAAGCTGGGTCTTGTGTCGATGTAACAATGATTACTATACTGCATGCCCTAGCTAGTCCACTATCATTTAGTACTAATTTGTATCTAAATGCCCGCATGATTTCGTGTTACTTTAAAGCTGTAATGAACCCAAAACCAAAAATGTAATATATTGCAGCTTACCAATCATTAGATATGGTGGCTGCATTAATTTTCTTTTCTTAGGCTTTTTCCCTGTTTTCACCTGGTGATCTGGCCAGTAACACACCTCCTCTATTAGAGTGCCCCCACTCTGGAAGAAGTACCACAGGGGCGCCTTTGGACAATGGAATTGTCAGGCTGTGGGGGGGGGGGGGGTTAAAAGCAGTTACAACAACAGTTTTGTTCCTTTTTGGGATAAAGGCAGGGGTGCATCTACTGCGATGGCAAACAAGACTTTTGCCTTGGGTGGCATTTTTCAGGGGGGCGGCACTGCCCCCAGGCAGAAGGGACACTACCAGGACTGCAGAGGCGTCGCTACAGGGGTGCAGACCACACTCGGGTGACACCCGAAAGAGGGTGACACCAGGGGCGGCTGTGGACTGACCGTTCGGTGACAAGGACGCGAAGTGGAAACAGGAGGTGGTGGTGGCTGCAGCCTCTGATCTCTGAAGTAGCTCAATTGGCAGAGCAAGTTGGAGTGTGATCGTGCCTCGGCACTACACACAGCTAGTAAAAATGAGTCGGTGGGCTGTGTGACGGTGAGAGTCCGGTGTAGTTTTTTTTTGGGGGGGTTGGGAGAGTCCCCTGGTGTAGTATGGGGCATGGGGAAGCCACCCTCTCTCACCCCCCTCTCTCTCTGTCTCTCTCTCAACACCTCTCTCTCCCCAACCCATTCCCCTCTCTCTCAACGCCCCCCTCTCTCAACCCCTCTCTCTCCCAACCCCCTCCACTCTCTCCCCAACCCCCTTCCCTCTCTCTAAACCCCTCTCTCTCCCAACACTCTCTCTCAACCCCTCTCTCTCCCCAACCTCCTTACCTCTCTCTCAACCCCTCTCTGTTCCAACCCCCTCCCTTCTCTCTCAACCCCCCTCTCTCTTAACCCCCTCCCCCTCTCTCTCTCAACCCCCCCTATCTCCCAACCCCCTCCCCTCTCTCTTAACCCCTCTCTCTCCCCAAACCCCTCCCCTCTCTCTCAACCCCTCTCTCTCTCCCAAACCCTCCACTCTTTCTCTCAACCCCTCTCTATCCTCAACCCAGTTTACTCTCTCTCAACCCCCCTCTCTCCCCAACCCCCTTCCCTCTCTCAACCCCTCTCTCTCTTAACCCCCTCCCCTCTCTCTCAACCATCCTATCTCCCAACCCCCTCCCCTCTCTCTTAACCCCTCTCTCTCTCTCCCAACCCCCTCCACTCTCTCTCTCAACCCCTCTCTATCCTCAACCCAGTTTACTCTCTCTCTCTCAACCCCCCTCTCTCCCCAACCCCCTTCCCTCTCTCAACCCCTCTCTCTCTTAACCCCCTCTCTCTTAACCCCTCTCTCTCTCCCCAACCCCCTCCCCTCTCTCTCAACCCCTCTCTCTCTCCCAACCCCCTCCACTCTCTCTCTCAACCCCTCTCTATCCTCAACCCCCTTCCCCCTCTCTCTCTCAACCCCCCTCTCTCCCCAACCCCCTTCCCTCTCTCACAACCCCCTCTCCTCTCTCTCACCCTCCACTTGAGAACGAAAAGGTGGGACAAATTTAGATGGTGGGGGGGCACCCAATTTAACTCTTGCCTAGGGCAGCACAAAACCAAAATACACCACTGAATAAAGGTTTTACATTCATAAATAAAAGCGGATGATTGTAAGCACTCCTGTCAGTGTTAAATGATTTGTCTTGTCCCTGTAAACAAATACATTTGCAGTAGAGCTTGTTCTTTTGAAAAGCAACAGACTTACTGGCTGGATCACCAGATAAAAATAGAAAACAAAAAAAAAGCCTAAAAAATAAAACTAATGCAGCCATCACATCTAAGAATAGGTAAACTGCAATATAATAAATGTTTTCTTTTGAATTAAATACTGCTTTCATTTAAAATATATAACAACCCTTTCTTTGAAAAATACTTTTTTTCTAATGTCCTTACCTCTATGTCAACTATGTACATGAGCAGGGGAAATTACTCTTACCTATACAGAGAGAAGTACATAGGCAGCCAATACTGACCTGTTCTTCTAAAATCTTAGATGTCTGGCTGTTAAGGTTTCAGGAGTCAATGGTGTTAAAGGGGGTAAGCAGAGTTGGATGATGCCTACTTGCTATGGGTTACTGACTCAAATGTACTGCAGCTATCTTATCAGCATGATGGCCAGTCAGATAGCATTTTCGGAAAGGAGGTCAGCCTATATATTGCTTTCAGTACAGATCTCCTTTTCATATCTGGATTTGTCAGAAATGCAAATCTGTCCGTCAGACATAATGCTGGAAACAGACAGGCTCTTTTTACTGCCAGTGAAGGTCTGTGTGTCTTTCACAGCAGTAGCCTTCTTATAACAGAAGGCAGGCACAAATCCTCACTTCCTCACAAATTCTAAAGTACAGGGATTTATTCTTCTCCTAAGGAACTGTGGGCGAGGACATTATTTTATGCCTCTGCTGTCAACCGTACATCCAGAACTACTGATATGCTGCACAATAAATCCACACTTGGCTGCCTCTCTGGACTTTATTTGGCAAAAGGCCCTTGTGGTCCATTGCCTAGGGCATCAGGGAGACGAGAGGTCCTACTAAACTACAATATCTCCAATAGATGTGTACTTTAATTGTTGCCATTCCTGGCAAGTTCTGTATGTATAGAAATGCAGAACTAACTCCAAGCCCTCTTTTACACGGGCTGCAGTTTCTCTTGCCCCAGCAGAGGGTGATAAAGCAGCGGCCTCCAGGCATTCTGAAGATGATCCTGCATGTATGTGTGTTTCTTTTTTTTGGGCTTATTTTCAATCCTAAAGGAGATGGCATACTGAAATACAGCTTTGTAACCACGAAGCAAGCGTTTGGCTTATGGTTGAGGCCATAGGTGTGCGTAGCCAATTGCATTAGGGTGTGCATCTAGCGCCTTGAGGCAATTCAGTTCACATTTGCAGCGCTTTACAAATCATTCATTGATTCATTCATTCATTCATTCATTCATTCATTCATTCATTCCAAAGCTCAAACACACATGCCTTTCTCTGCAGCCTCAGCTACACAGGGAAGTGAATGAATGGGAAGTGCACTCTGCTGAGTGGCTTACTATTCATTCATAAATTACTAGCCCCTTCCCCTGATCTCCATCCTGAAACATCCCTGCGGGGCAGCCAACACAGGGATCAGCACTGCATGTAGTGATTACGGTGTGCCCAGGCACACCCCCTGCGCACGCCTATGGTTGAGGCACATTCCCATTGACTTAAAATTCAACAAGCCAAGGTAAATGTGCTGTGGCCATGGCATGTGTACCACCCCCTGGCTGCCATGGTATGCTCTAGGTGGACAGTCAGAGCAGTAAAAAACACAGAACAACTTCCTGTTTTTACTGCCCCTTTGCCCCCCTCCCGGCATAAAAAAGGGGAATAAAGGGAACAGGAGGGGGAAGCTACAAGGAAGCAGGGCCAGTGCTACCACTAGGCAATCTAGGAAGCCGCCTAGGGTGCACTGCTGCCTAGGGGCGCCCTGCCGCTGGTTTCATCCGCGTCTGCAGGCTGCAGCATGTAACGAACTCAGTCCGACCGGTAGTGTAATTAGAGATGCAGCACTGGAGCCAGTGCTAGAGGAAGCAGAGCCGATGCTTCCTGTATAGTGACACCTTCTGTCACATGGCAGGGCAAAAGGGGCTGGAATCAATGGGGCGGCAAAATGAGGTTTAGCCTAGGGTGTCAAAAATCCTTGCACCAGTCCTGCAAGGAAGGATCACAAGACTTTCCACAGCTAAGCCTATATGTACCTTATTTTGCTCTGCAGACTCTTAAATGGTGACAATACAGTTTATTGGCTGCTTTTTACAGAAATCTGGCATCTTGCTGCTTTTTAAAAATGCATTCTTTATTATTTATCTTATTGCAAACAGGTGGAACATTACAAAGAGCATCTCTGTTCACATTTGCTTGTGACGGCATAACATTAAACGCTAAACAACAGGAAAATGTCTAAATGCACATAAGCAAGCTATTTTACCTGCCAAAGAATTTGGATTCAATCCGTTTTGAGATTTACACAGCTCTACTAAACCACAAATTTCTCTCTGCTGTAGTTTAGTAATGCTTACAGGTTTCCTCTCTACACCCACCCTTTAACTAGACAGTGAAAGGAGGAGCAGCAGACTGTTAAACTCAGCTCTCTGTCACTCTGCTCTTTCCTCCCATCAGCATGCTCTTTGCACTGCAGCACAACTGATCTCCACTGTACAGAGATTGTAAGAAGTAGATACCAAGTCAAATACAGGTACTTACCCTGCTTACATTTAAAAACAATACACTTAAAAGCAGAGATCCACCCAAAAGGGGAAGCTCTGCTTGGTCTCACCCTCCACTGCCACATTTCGCTCTTTTTTTGGGGGGGGGGGGGTGGTTTTGAAAGGTACCCGCTCTCACTTACAGGTAATATTGCAGATCAGCAATATGCATTTCTGGCCTCCCCTCCTTCCCCCCACTGCCTTCTGGGACACACACAGGTCGCAGAAGATGGCTGGACCATTCAGAAAGAGCAGCGCAACTTGTGCATGCGCAGGAGATTTCCGTTACTAACAATGCCGGTGCCCGCACCTGAAGCTGATTAACAAATCGGCTCGGGTGCCGACATCAGCGGACCCCTGGACAGGTAAGTGACCTTATATTTAAAGTTAGTAGTTACAGACAGGAGCTCCTCTTAAAAGGGGCTGTGACCCCACATGCCACAAATAGCCACAAATATCTTAAAAGTCTGTACCAGTGGCGTCGCTAGGGGGTGGCTTTTGGAGCTATAGCCCCGAATCTGGGGCCCATAGCCCCGAGTCTCTGCAGGGGTCCCCAAGGGGAGGGGGGCTCTCTGGGGTCCCTGATGTAAGGGGGGCTCTCTGGGGACCCTGATGTAAGTGGGGGGCTCTCTGGGGATATACACACACACACACGTATATTATATACATATGTAAGCCCACCCAAGCGTATGACTTTCTTTACTACGCTGCTATGGGCTCTAGCCCCAGATCTTTTGTAGACCTAGCAACGCCTCTGGTCTGTACCATAAGCAAGGAAATCGCATTGTTTCTACCTTTGTATGTCATTCTGTCTTTCCATTCCTGGCGGCTGAACATCTCCGATCCATGGGCGTGTCGACGGCCTGAAGTTCGGGAGGCGGAGTCCTGACATCACTGGACTACCCTCCCAGCT
Organism: Lithobates clamitans; assembly: GCA_037952925.1. Lineage (NCBI taxonomy): Eukaryota > Metazoa > Chordata > Amphibia > Anura > Ranidae > Lithobates > Lithobates clamitans. The sequence goes on along the minus strand of JBBGZY010000381.1, from coordinate 1,861,083 downwards.
GTACACACCCACACAAATCTCCCTGGCTCGGCAAAGCAGCACGGCGGTGTAGTTAGGGGGGAGGGATATTTGTGGATGCGGCTGCTTGAGACATGCCCCCTTCTCATGCTAGATATTACTACTTTAGTCTTGCAGTCACAGGAGGGGGGGCGTGGCAACACTTTTTTTTTTTTTAATGGTGTCGGATTTTTTCACTGAAGGAATCGGAGGGGGGTTTCAGATGACTGGCTGCTCCTTTTGCGGCCAGACTGGGGACAGGTGACTTCTGCTGAATAAGGTAGTGTGTTCATTTTAATTGGATTTTTTGGGTTTGCAACCACTTTAATGATGTATTAACGAACACAGAGCTGCATAAATTGTATCTTTTCTATCTGCCTGGATTTCAGCTTTAAATACAGCCTTGTTCACTTTATTTAGACGTTATCTGCTTAATCCAAGGAGGGTTTTCTGCCAGACAGCGTGCATCCGGAAATGTAGATTGATTTAAAGATCTGGACAGAGTGATTATGTATTCTCAATTGAAATATAAACTGTACACTTGTCTGACATGTGTAAAATGCCCATCAGACCGAGCACATCATACAAATCCATCAACGTCAGCCCGGGTCCATGCGGTCTTTCAGTTAAGAGTGCACTTTACATGGACTCTTGTGATAGCTACGGTTTCTCTCTTAAGAGTGGTTTTGTGTGGCGTAGGTAATAAGTCATCGATTCTGCTATCTTTTCAAAAGAGTTAATGCATTTCTAAAAGCATGGATGTGCTTTTAGTAGATATTCATTTTATGGTCTGATCAGCAATAAGCCCTGGGCAGGTGAAATCTAAAACTGCAGATGCCATGGCGCTGTACCCTCTCTACACACCAAATCCCCTTTAATGTGCTCTCGCATGCAGCACTGAAAAGCATTATGAAACACAATATGAGCTTCTAGCCACACCTGATGTCAGCACATTGGAAGCCAATTATTCAGCGAGTATTTCATACCAACATTGTTGTTTTTAGATTTTGGATTTCCTTCCAAGCTAGCCCCACATCAGACGATCTGACATAACTATAGTAGATTAAATAATCTTCCTCCTAATTTTTTTTACAACAGGTTTTAACAATATGCAGGCACATCTTTTTTAACACTTTGGAAAAGAATTAAAAAAAAGAAAAGGTGATCATGCAATCCTTCCAATAACTATCATATCTAAAAACAACTGCGTGCCTACAGACGCACAATGATCTGTCTAGCCATCCCGTTGTTAGGAGAAAATGTTTTTCTTTGTTTTTGTTTTTTTTATAAGAATACATTTTCCCAGGCAATGCTTTTATCCCAGTGAGAAAATATCAGCACATAGGGGTGCCGTAATGCAACATGTTTATTATTATTATACGGGATATATATAGCGCCAGCAGTTTGCGCAACGCTTTAAAACATGAAGGCAGACAGTACAGTTACAATACAATATGGGAAGAATCAGAGGCGCCCAGCTCTTTAGGAATTTCAATCTAGAAGGGAGAGTCAAGTAATACAAATGGTAATAACTGAGGGGGATGAGCTGATGGAGAAAAGGAAAATACAGTTGTTAGGTAGGGGCAAGATAGGCTTCTCTGAAGAGGAGGGGTTTCAGGGATCATCTAAAAGCTAACAGAGTAGGAAATAATTGTACAGATTGGGGTAAGGAGTTCCATAGGATGGGAGAGGCTCTGGGAAAGTCCTGGAGGCGAGCATGGGAGGAGGTTATGAGGGAGCTAGAGAGAAGGAGGTCTTAAAAGGAACGAAGAGAATGATTAGGTTGGTATTTTGAAACTAGGCTAGTGATCTAGCTAGGGCTGAGTTGCTCGTGGCTTAGTAAGTTATTGTTAGTATTTTGGACCTAATTTGTTGGATGAGCGTTTAGGGAACAACATAATATAAAAGAACCTGTGCTACATGTAAACAATATCAATTGGACTACTGCTGCTCATACAGGGTACACTATCCCTGTCATTTTCTGATTCACGTGTCTAGGGAACAGCCGTGGAGCTGGATCTAGCATTAAGGACCATAGGCTTGGGTCTATAAGCTGCAGAGGCAATGGGACAGCATATTACTTGTATAGTTAGCTTATTCTTATTCACTAGTAATAATACATCTCACAAAAAATGTATTTCACAGTTTCACAATATCCTAAGCAAGGTTAAAACCAGAAAAAAATAACAAAATGGTCTTTGCAAAAGATGATCCTATCCTGTTGCCTTAGGTGTCAAATGTGGCTTGCCTACAGCTGGATACAATTCTGGACCACCATTGCATGTCTATGGCTAGCCTTAGAACTGTCATCTCTTACATGAGGAACAAATGTTTTATTAATGAACTGATCTAGACTCTTGAACCAGAACAAGAGAAAGCAGTAATGCTGAAAACGTGAAAAGTGCAGTGACAGAGGCCTATGAGAGTGAGCCTAAAATGGTCCAATCATGTTCTCATAAACTTTTGACACAGCAATACTGTCTGCTTGACATTTACCATACATTCATCCTTTGGTTAAAAGTTCTACATGTATTGCCTTGTTCATAGGCTTAACATCACTGGACTTGCTTAAAACTGCATCCACGCTTTTGTTCCAATATACCTGTTCTAACAGCATTGCTGAATGCTAACCTTTGTCCTAGATCTTCAATTGTCCCGGTGAGGAATGCAGATAAGAATCGAGGAAAAAGACGTGGGGGATTAAAAAATGAATTTATCTAATATGAGCTCATCACTCAGATATTATTACAATGCTAGCAAAGAATTCAGTTCATTTTTTATGGGGAGGAGTTTTACTTAAAAGGCCAATCATCTTAAAATAAGACCTGACAAAACACTATAAAGAACATTTACAGAGATTTAGGAGGATGTTTAAATGGAGGCACACCTGTCATTAACACTAAGCGAATGATGAAATTTTTAGTGTAATTTAGTATAATTTCTAAAAGATCTGGTTAAAGTGCAACTTCTTAAATTCCCAACTTTTGCATTGTGGCAGATGAGTTTATATAAATAATACCTACATTCATGAAACCAATGCAAAGTTCTAGCCTTGGGAGGTTGTATCCCCACCGATGTCACTCTGCAACCACCCATCTGTCAAAGAAATCGCCATAGACTAAGTCATCCAGCAACCAACCAGTATATGGTGGATATTAAAGGACAAGTAAAGCCAAAGCTCGTTTGGCTGTACTTTTTGTTGGATCACAGGAGTGCAGTTCGTTCTGCACTCCTGTGACCCGTTTTCAGCAGACAACGGGCTGAAGTCCGCTGTCTGCTGATGTCACAGAGCCTGTCCAGGCTCTTTCAACATCGAGACAATGGAGTCGGGATCTGCCCACATGCCTGGATCAGTACCCAGCTCAGCCTCTCAGCCAGCCGTCGAGAGCCTGAGCCGGTTGTTCCGCCCCCTCCACAGCTCAGCGTTCAAGTGAGCATGGGAGGGGGGCAGAGCAGAGACCTGCTGACTGACAGTCACCAGCTCTCTGCTCGGGGAGCTGTAAGAACTGAGCAATCTGCGGTGTTCGATCGCTCTGTTCTCAGTCTTATCGGACCGATGCTGCATCCAGCTAGGCAAGTATGATTCAAGATAAAACAAAATTCCCATACATCTCTTTTAGGTTAAAGCAGAACCAAAGCCAAAACATATTTTTTTTTTATTTTGCCATCTGTGTCCAACAGGGGAGATTTTCCTTCACTTCCTATCCCATAGCCAAAACAGGAAGTGAGAGAAAATCACTTCCAAGTGAAGAAATCCCGGGGTGTAAGCAGGGTAACCAGAACTTGTTTCGCCATTGAAGATGTTCCCTCTATTACTTTTCTGTGTCAACCCAAAATTTGGGATTTTCTTTTACTTTCACTTTCGATGAAGATGGTAACCAGGAAAAATGGAGGTGGTGAATCTCTCTAAATGGGGACACAGACAGCAATAAAATCTGAAAAGTGTTCTAATCCCTCTCCACTCTATCCAAAACTAAACAAAAAAAAATCAAAGATGTTTAACTCTATTCTTGTCCTTGTGCCTCCATGTTGTTGGTCTGTTACTATAGAGTCTTTTCAAAGAGCTTTAGGTATATAGATAGACCTGTCATTCTGCATCTCAGAACGTTAATGCAAGTAACACCTAACACTGTTAGGAGCACATGTACAGTTTGCAGCAACTGCTTTTTGAAGCTATAAATGATGTGAATAAAAGGCGACCATTGTAAGCACCCCTTGTGGAGCTATAGTTTATACTGACCCCGTAACTAGACAGCTCAGCCTGCATGCAAACGTGGAGAAAATACAAAAATAAAAAGGAAAACATATTCTTAATATTATCATGATCTGTATTAACTACACACAGATATAAAACTACAAGCAAACACCTTATATAAGACCCATATAAAACTGACTTGTCTGTTCCTCTTAGTCACATCTTTTCAGATTGGTTGCAGGTGTACATGGAAAAAATATACCGATTAAAAAATGGTCACCCAAGAGAAGAAGGGATATTCTGCAAAGGATAATCAGTAAAAAGAAAATAAAAACTTTGCAGCACCTAACATAAGTATTTTACCTCTCGGAGTAACAAAAAATAATAATTATGTAATCATTTGTTTCTATAGCATCATCTGAATATCTGTATAAATATATGTATGGCATCAGACATGTGGGAGACCTATTGGCCTACCAGTAACGGTAAGAGACAAAAGGGGCCTTATTTAATAAAGAGCTGTTATTTGTTAACGCTGCGATCCACAACAATCAGTGGTAATCGGACTGCTCTGTACTGAATAAGGCTGCAAATCAATAATGTAAAAAAAAAAAAAAAAAAAAACTCCAGACATATTGACCATATCAAACAATTAGTTTGCCGTTGTTTGTTTACTATGATCAACTAATACAATTTCCTTTCCTCCATTTTTTATTACCAACGTAATACCTCGATCTTATGTAGCACACGGTTCAATAGTTGATATCCACCTTATTAGTTCTGATGAATTACCATGTCTGATGAATATGCCTCAAGGATAAGTGTCTCCAACAGGTACTGTGTGTATTGCATTATAGCATTGATGCCGAAGATATTTTTCAAAGCTTGTAACTAAAGTATATTTAGTTAACCTATAAACAAGATCACTTCTGTATTTAGTTTATGGCTTTCATCACCTCAAATGTGTGTTTGAGTTCTCTTGACTTCAGAGGAAGACCTGCCACCTTGCCAACTTGTTGGCAGGCTGCAGATGACCACGGTTTGGGCCGTACAGGCATAATGCAGGAATGGGATGGATTTAAAGTAAGGCAATATAGGATAGATCTCAATGAAGCTAAGATCAGGTAAATATAATCTATTGAAAAAATACTCAGCATGAGAAGTAATGGCTATTATAGTCTAAAAATGCACTTGTTAATTGCAAGGTGCAACTCTATACCATATATAATAATTCATGTTCAAAATGCAATATGCAAACATTTAGCGGCAAATTAATTTTTCAGATAGTTTTTTTTTTTTCAGAAACTAGCACATAACCTAAAGGACTAATAAACAAAACAAGACAAAGTAAGTGCAAATTGAAGGGTGCTGTAACCAACAGCAACTGTTGGCTTTTTCTTAACAGTGGTCAGGCCCGAGAAAAATTAGGTCTGGTTGCTGTGGGTTTGTGCACATTGTCTTAATAAATAAATAATCCCAATAAAATTCTTGAACATTAAAACCATGGAATTGAGACATGAAAACTCAAATTTCCTTATATTCATTCATATGCATTGGTTTTTAAAGCACTATTTTCTATCCTCTTAGCAGCACTTTTGGAGTCTGCATTCTCAAAGTTTTAATTTAGTCAACAAATTGGTGAAATTCAAAATGGCCTCCACTATTTCAAATTGTTAGCAATGGCCAAAAACAGAGACCAAGATCAAATATTGATATAGATTTTGTGAATTCCTTTTTTTTTTGAATGATACAAGTAAAACTATTTAGCAAAGACAATTTTGCCTACAACACCTTCAATATGGGTAAACCCTTTTTTAGCATTAAAAGGATAAATCATACTTATGTCTCAAAAAGCATTGTCTTTCTTTACAATTCAATGCATAACATTAGCACCACTCATTCTTGAAGACAAAAAACAAGCGATTACACCAACTAGTCATACTATGCTTAGAACCGTGACAAGCCACAAAATACAACGTCCTCTTGTACTTACAGTCTGTAGAGCTTCGGAGTCGTCAGAAAAAGCAATTCCGGAAACACCTGAAGATTATTTCGATTCAAACGTCTGAAACAAAACAAATATAACCAATTACCAATTATTAGAAGCTGATCCAACTGACTCCTCAAAAGTGTAGAAAAGAAAATGAAAACAACAGTGGGTCAAAAGTCCAAAATAATATTCAAAGGTAAAGTTCTGATTGTGACAAAAAAAAAAAAAAAAACTTTTGCAATACAAAGTAATTTAATATCCCTAAATCTGCAGTCATTGCATTTTTGCCTAAACTAGAAAACAGTGGTCAATTAAAGCAACAACTGTTTGACTTTGGCCTACCCCTATCTGTATAGAAACCTTAAGTCGACTGATCTTGGAGAATATTTATTCACCCATCCCATCCAAATATTCTTATTCCCTGTAAGATCAGTGCTGGGAGGGTCTACATACATACAAATCATAACAATATATAGTCAGCTGATTTTGACGTTTATGCCATGATCATTTCATAAAAAGAGTGTACAGTTGGACCTTCTGACTTTCACATACAAGTAGATGAACTAAATAGCGACAACCCATATACAAGAGCTTTTGGTTATTCAAGTACAAAAGTATCAAGGCCATGGAGGGACAAAGACAGAAGAAGTGTGAAAAAGTCGAAGTAAAACAAAAGACCGTTGTGGATATTTCTGTGTAATCAGCAAATTCACTTCCTATTCAAGATGCACCCCATCGTGAAAAGGCTTTATAGCAGATATATGAATTATTAGTCAACTATACAGTCAGAGAACAATGCATCCTAAAAAATGTGAGGAATGTGAGAGTGGAATCCAGCCTCCAGCTAAACTCAGAGGTAAACTATGGAGCAGAGAGGGAAAAAAGAAGTAAAATGTAGAAATAGGAAAATTCAAGTTGCACCAGGTAAAAGTGTTTTATCGCAATCCATTATTGACTGTAAGGAGCAACAAGTAAGTGCCGTCAGGGAAGGATGCGTACAAAAATAGACATGGGAAAAATAAACAGCCCTACTGGCTGGGAATTTGTGAAAAGGTCTGCAAAGACTTTCTCACCATCATTTCAAATTAATGTCCACACAAGGAGTTCTATTAGTCTCCATGGCATATTGTCCTATATGCTTCAAATTTTAAAGAGCTGCTCTGATTGATGTTAATGGTTTAAACATTTATTTAGCTACTGAGGCATTCCGGCGATATATTGAAAGCAACAACCCACAGAAGCGGTAGAAGGGTCTAGCCAATGTAGACCTGGAGATGGTCAGAAGTGAAACAATAAGAATAAGAACTCCAGCAGGCTGGAAATAACTTGAACTATGGAACTCTCCAGTGTACATGGAAAGATGTATGGGAGGTATACTGCTGGCCACATTTTATTTCTTCAGACTTGTACCAGAACTCACCAAAAACTCAAAGAGACAAACTTTGACACGGAAACTGACAGTGGTAATGGGAGCATGATGTTCAGATGATTGTCTGAATACTACACCAATGCATAGCAACCAAGTTTACCCATTACCTGGTTGCCACGTGTAAAGGGCCCACCAGAAGGGGTATTTGTATCCACGAGTGTGGGTCAATTGTTTGTGCTGGGTAGACAGAGGTACCTGTGCAAATTATTATAATTAGTATGGTAGTTTAATGGATTTCTAGCATATGAAGGTTAAAGAACATAGCTGAATTGGGTGCCAGAATGTTTTACAGCATTTATATAGGGTTTTTTTTCTTTTACATTATGGTAAAAACATGGTTATTTCTACAATTTTGATATCTTGAAAATAACGTTAAGAAGACAATTTTTGTTAAAATAATGGGTCACTGGTCTGTTGGATAGAAGATAATAACTACTTTAGAACATAATTCAATAATCAATCAGGCTTGATTATGAAAAATTCTGCTGACTGGCTGTGTACAAATGCCCCTATTTATCACAACAAAGCACTGATTTTTACTTATCCTTAACTTTATGCCAAAATGTTACACAAGTGAGAATAAAATTGTAAATGTAGCCTATAGTGACCAACCAGACATTTATTATTTATTATTTAATGCATCAGATTGGTTACCACTGGCAACAACTCATTTGTTTCGGTTTTCCTTTATCCAGTTTTAATAAACAGGCCCCTTAGACTCTCCATACAGATTAACTTTATTAGAGTTACAAAATGATTTGTAGTGAGAAAGATCCTACCATGGGCTATTGTTCACTACATTCGGTCATAATTTGCTCATGGAAAAAGTTGAGAGGCTTGTCTTTTCACTAGGGAATACCAACTAGGTCTCTTCTCGATGTCCCTTGTTTGGTCAGCTCATGAAAGAAACTATATTTGCAATGTATCTGCAGGTTGCCTTAGAAATGCTTCGAAATTCCAGGGTCCAAGGCGATGAATTGGTTGTCAGATAACAATGTACCTCCATCAGATGGACTTGGCAGTTGTAAACAAAAGGGATTCTTTCGACTTTTCCTCACAAATATGAAATATTTACTCTTGGCCAACAGCTGGGGATGATTATAAAAGAACTGTTCATATAGAACTTGGTCCCTGTTCAAAAAGACCAAAATCTTCTGTCCTCCTACTCCACAATTCTCAGACAGAAACTTCTTAAACAGATCTGAGCAGACATCTCAACAAAAGAATGGCGACCCCACTATGCTACATGCTACTAGAGAGCGATATAATCCAGCTTGTAAAATGAAGCCTGCATGAAAGTGAATCAAAAATGAGCAGACAGTCTGCTTTAGACTGAATCAAATGCAAATCTGTGCAAATTTTTAAATCACTGGCCATAGAAGCAACATGATTGTTTTCCAGTCCAGTTGATTTAATGTTCATATACAACAACAAACATCCCCATCAGGGGAAATAGTGAGCAAACTTAAAAAAAAAAAATATTTTCCCATTTCTTCCCTTCAAGATGGATCCGTGCCAGACACTTCTACCCGCTGTTTCCTCCTCCACTCACTCAACGTGAACACTTGGGCAATCAAAGCATGAATATTATAAGGATTACAGAGACAAAAAGTGATCAAAGTTAAAAAGACATAGAGCTTCTAAAATAGGACAGATAGGAAGATTCATATGGATTTGGTCAAATTGTAGACTGGAGTCTAAACAATCTTTTTAAAAACTGTTCTTAAAATGAGATGTATGCTTTGTGGTCTGAACTTTCATTTTTTTTTCAACATCACCTTTTAGAACTCCGCTAGTAGTGGCAGTTAGTTATCACATGACTCAAACTTCTTTAAACATTTCTACACATAAGGCTAAATTTAAAATGCTTAAACATAAAGACAAGACTTTCTAATTTAGGTATGTGAATGTCATTTTCAAATTTCACTGAATTCGGCTTAAAGCCCAACTCGAGGAAAACTAAAATTCCTCACCTGCGGTAGGGCTTTATCCTCATTGCAAGAGTTAGCTGCTTGCTTCTGTATAGGGAATGGGAAAAGCACTTTTGTTTACCTGACTCTTTGTCCCCCAGCAAATTGCGCCTTCCTACACTTTGACAGAGGATTGTTCCAATTAGTCCTCATATCCAATGCACTTCCATAGTCCCTCCATCAGTCTGGATGACTCCAGAACACCTTAGAATGTAAGAGCATAGGGGAGAAGATGCTACAGGGAGAATCAGGTAAGTACAACTGCTGTACTTGGTCCCCCTAGACATAAATGAGAAGTTAACCCTCGCAGTGTGAATAAAACTTCACTGCAGGGACAGTCCAACAAGGTCAGCACATGGTAGTATCTTACAAGCATATAAAGGCTTTATTTCAACATAGGGTTAAAACCCAAGCCATCTACTACTGCAAGAGAGGACTTTTCATTTTCCTAAAGTCCAGTTTCAAACTGTCACTTTTCCAAAAAAAAGGATACTTATACTAGTGTGGTAGCTTTGTGGACTGAGGCTATAGTCAGTTGAAAGAGGCTGGGACATACTGATATTAGAAGACTTCAAGCAGACCGCAGCAATGCATGTTATATCCATCAAATTTAACACATGTGAGCTTTGTCAAATAGGAATGCAGAGATCAATGAGAGGTGCCAAAGTGCATAGACCAATAGCAACCAGATTCCCAGTTACAACAGTTATATCAGAAAAACAAACATTCCGATTGGCTACTATAAGCTACTGCACCCTACAAAATGCCTACTAACAGAATACAAGGTAAATTGATAACTATCTTGGCAGCCATTTTGACAGTACACAAAATGGTTGTAACCAATGTATAAATTAAAAGTTGCACTGAACTTTATAGTAGGATGTTTAAGTTTTAAGAACAACTAATTAAAAAAAAAATTAAGCATTGCAAATTTAGAAGAAAATGATATGTAATGTAGGACTGCACATAAATCAGCTAACGTCAAATCATTTTACCTCACAAACAGCTGGAACTCCACAGGTTGCTGTGGAAAAAAACAGATGGGCCAAACACTTGGGCCTATCAAGTAATAAAGACACTTATGAGGGAAGCCTACAAGTAGGACTAGCTGGCAGACATTGTCCAGGCCACTTCATTTGACTGACCTGCCCATGTGCGAAACACATGAAAAAGCTCTGGGAGCTTAACGCTGAACTGCACAATAACGAACAGCGGGAGATAGGCCGTGTATCAACCAGGACAGTGCACACTCAGAAACTCTAATTTCCTGACAACAGGCCTGCCTTATGAACTGTGAAGTATGCATAAAAAAAAAAAAAAAGAAGTTGACTACCAGAGAACTGCTAATAAAGAGATACTATTTCAGCAAAGATGCAATGGCTTAAAGCACTAACTGAAATCTTAGTATATCAGAGGTCAGTTTATAGTCTCAGGCTTTCAGGATAGGCTGTAGCTTGTAGTTCACACATAACATAGAATTCTACATTGGACCTTATAAACACTGAAAGAACAGATCTCTGTCAGTGGTACCCTCAGCAACCAATACGATATTAGTTTTCATTTAATAGCCTGAATCAGATCCCAACAATTTTACTTTTGATCCCTCTACCTTTATTATATGATGTACATGTATGTTGCAGTTCCACAACTTATGTGAAATGTAACAGGCAATATTATAGCCATTTGCCACTAGAGGGAGCTCTTGTTGGATCAGAGCATTAAAGAGATGTTGTCACCTTGCTCATGCAGGACAACGTGACAGTGTCATGGCAAAGCAATACCAAATCTTGCTTGAAGCAGGCGAAATGTAGATTAGAGGGAGGTTAACTTAAAATCAAATGCACCTGTCAATGAATTCTGAATGGTCTCAGAAGCATCTCAAATTGTCATTGACACCAACTCAACACAGGCCCTTATACTTACCTTGCCTGTGCTCCCTTTGCTGTTCCTTCACAGCCAACCATAATATAAATTCTTCTTGGTATGGAGGTGCATGTGACCGCCTCCCCATATTGCTTATGGTTCACAGCCAATCACTAGGCCCGAGCATTGTCACATGACTGGAAGGAAATGTTTACGCTCCTCCGGGTCACCGATAAGTCTTTTCAGTGCCTTCTGACGCTAAAATGACTGGTAAATTCTACATGTTGGCAACAAAGTTTCCTTTTTTTAAAGCTTTAAATACAATACATATACTGGTGTCAGATCCTAAATTATGTACACACAGACAGAAGGCTATAAAGGTGTTGTCTATTGAGAAATCCAGCTTGCCAGGATGTAATAGACAAATTACCTTGTCCTATGTATTTGTACCCTCTCTAGTGAGTGAGATTCTGCTCTAATGCAGACCAACAAGGGAGCAACTCCATTAGGGTAAGTGGTTCCTTCACCTGGATGATTCTGCTGCTCATGCGGACTCATTCTTGTAGTGTGGCCTCATATACAGTACATGTTTACAGAAGTGCTTTAATCAATTAAAAATATTCTCCTTTGGCTCATGAGAAAATAATCTCGGGGAAAGAAGGGGAACAAAGGAAGGGGATTGGGCAGAAAGACAGATATGGATATGAAAACAAAGTTTAGTGAATATATATATATATACACACATACACATACATACACACACACACACTACATCTATACTTACTGTAGGAGCTACATGTGGGCTTATATGTCATGGCCCACAAAGTGAAAAAGAATTATGCACCTGGCTATTTTATGGATGGCACGAAAAATCTCCCCTCCAGCATAAAAATACCCCTATAGCAGGATATATATTTTGAAAACAAAAGGCTTCAGGAATTTGCTTAGAGATAACCACACGGAAAGCTTGGTGAGCATCAGAAAACAAGCAATCTCTTACTTCATAGTTTTATCTTTGATTCACAAGGTTTCAAATAAGCCAGATTTGATTGCAGTTTTACTATTGTTGTGTGTATATATATATATATATATATATATATATATATATATATATATATATTCCATCCAAGAAGTACAATATGTTCATAGCATTCAATATTCAGTGCTGGACTCTGTGGAGAGGATCTGCATCCAAGCGTGTTAAACAAACATTACTGATAAACAACACAATGCTTTTCAGGGATTTTGTATTTGGCAATTAGGTATATAAGTAGCCCAATATGTATGCTAGTTTTATACAGGTACATTATTTATTTAGTAAGCTGTTCTGTGCAATTTTAGCTGAGTACCCCATAGCAGCTGCAATGCATTCATGCCGGTTTCCATATATATGCTATGTCTTTTTTCTGCTTGTTTTTCAATACCCTGTCATAGGCTATCCACTTGGTTATATACTGCTTTTGCAAATTCAGATTCAAGTCTAATAGAGATTCTATTCCTCAGGAACAAAAAATGCTCAGTGTGCTGTATTTTTTGTAGTCAAAGTTGAAAATAAAACAGCACACTAAAAGTTTAGCCGAGGAAAAAAAATAATTAGCAGAAACAGTATTTAACCAAACAAACATTTTTCCCATTATAATGGCTGAATCTTTCTTCGCTGTAAAAACTTGCCTCTTGCAGGACCAACAATCAGGTTAAAAAGCATTTTTTCCCCAGTTTCCTGGCCACAGACATTAAGAATTGGTAGAATATGATCATTCGCTAATCCTCTAACCCTCACACACCAAATGTTTTACAGGTAACAGAACCCCAAAAAAACAGCGAGTTTTAACAAAGATAATCTCTAGTACACTCTGCTAATGATTGTGTGGCCTCAAAATAAACTCCTTTTAGGAATTCCAGTTTCTTCAACCACTGACCTAAGGTGCCCATAGACAGCCCTAAACAACCCCGGATTTTCTACATTAGAAAATGTTCACAAAAAAGAACAACAACACTTTTAGGTTTAAAAAAATTCTAGACCCAACATGATGATTAAAATAACCAACTGTTCTAGAAGTCTGTAATAACGCATGCATTATTTCTTCAGCCAGGCATGCATGTTTATGCATTGTGTAGACCAGTGATGGCGAACCTTGGCACCCCAGATGTTTTGGAACTACATTTCCCATGATGCTCAACTGCACTGTAGAGTGCATGAGCATCATGGGAAATGTAATTCCAAAACATCTGGGGTGCCAAGGTTTGCCATCACTGGTGTAGACCAGCCTTATCCTGGAAGAAGAATAGTGACCATAAGGGAAATGCACTTTGGGTGATCATTTTTACCTCAGAGTACAGAATGCCAACAAAGGTATGATTGTTCTCCAACCCAACTGTTATTATCTAGATTAGACAATGTTTGGTTTAAGTCCATGAGTGGCCTATAACTACCTTAGTTTACAATACAATTAGTCATTATACTTTGTTGTAATGGTAGAGCAGCTTCAAATTGTTTTTGTTAAAAAAAAAGTAAGTAGACTTCACAGTTGCAAGTCAAAACACTTGGACTGCAAAACAAAATGGGTGTTAATAAAGAAAAAACACCCCCATGAAAATCAATACAGCTGGTAGAACACCCACTGAACTGCAGGCACTGGTAATCTTTCATACAGACATTATCATTTTGGGAATCACCTTGTACAGTCATTTATGACTCTTATCTGGGATACCACAGCTTTATCTGAATTTAAACAGTCCTAGAATGATGTAACTACTCTAAATAAAAGGAGACGGAAATAAACACCAAGGAAAACAAACATATACATGACGACACTGCCCCCAGAACAACTGCCACAAACAGGCCCATACAACCTTCAACAATGTTATTCAATTCAGTAAAGCCAAAAACTTCAGCAAAACTCTGCTTGATGAATGTGCGTGACTGTTGCTTAAACCATTGCAGTTTGATTAATGAGATACCAGCCTCAAACATTTTTGCTTTATTGTGTCTAGCAGCCAAATATGCATATTGTGGGCAGTATATGGTATAGAATTTGAAGGAATTATCCACTTTGATGGCTGATAATAAAGTGTTGGTCACTTCACTCAAACTATCAGCAATAGGCCTAGTTGGAAAAAGGACGGAACGGAATGCCCGCTATAACCTCTTGGCCTTTTTGAATGACATGGCTCCAATTCTAGAAACTAATTTTTCAACCTAACCATACAAACATGCATCTAAATATTCACTCCAGGAGATCATCAACATATGAGGCAGTATTGATCAATGCCACCTAATGTCTCGTGTGTGATTTCTCATGAGTTTCCTCCACCAGCAATGAAAACAAAATCAGGAAAAAACCCAACCTGTCAAATCCCTTGCAGTGCTGGCCTCTTGAGGTCAGAATTAACAGATACACAGTCAGATCATGATGCGCTTGCATGGCCAATTTATGGCAGCACCAATACCATATAACAAGCACCATACTAAGTTACTTTAAGGTACAATGCCTATTGATAATGTGCCTCAATCAGGCTGAAGAAATCAAACTGTAAAAAAGGAATCAACAAATAAACTACCTAATCCATATAGGCTACATAGTATCTCTAAAGAATGGCAATTCCTTGGAAGGATGCCTTTAACTAAACTAGTTATTTATCTTTACATAATGACTAATGATAGCTTCATAATGACTCCGCAAACAGCACAACAGCAAAGATTATTGGCAAACCTGCTAATCGCCAATAGACAATGAGTAGAATTATGCAAACTGTTTTCTTGCCTGAGGCGGCTATTTTACATAAGAACGTGTGACTTGGTTTCTGTGAAAACTCAACTTTCACTGAGAAACAGTTTCTTGCCACAGGTCAAAAACTAGGGTTATAGTAAATAAAAGTAGCTGAATTTCTCCTCCTGTTTTTGTTTGCCCATTATATATGAACCAATTAAGTTTTTGGCAAAAAAACATAATGCAATAAAAAAAAAAATGAAATTACAATCTACAAACTTAGACTAGACTATTCTGTTTCCAAATGCGCTATGACACGCACAAAATAACATTTCTATTTAAGCCACCATTAAAAATACTTACAATCTATCCAGCTCTTTCAGATCTTGAAACGCTCCCCTTTCAATGGTACTAATCTTGTTCTCCATAAGCTGCCTGAAATTTAGAAAGCAAAGACGCTTTTTCATACAACTGATTATGCAGGCACCGATAACTGTCTTTATTCAATGACAAAGTAGGGAACAACTTACTTTCAAAAGTTTAAGTCCACTTCCATGATTAAAGTTCAGCTAAAATAATGAAAACTCTGACCTTTCTGATCATGGTACTCAACACGAAGAAATAAGAAGTGGATAAAGAAACCCCTTTAGTTGTCTTCTTATATTACACAATTTTAAAATGATAGGCTATGAAAACTTTCTTTTTAAAAGTTATGTTCTTAATTCATACACTACATAATACATACATGTGTAAAAAGAAGGTCTGTCTGAAGTTATCACTAACTTTGTTTATTGAGTAAAAAGATTTTTTTTAGTTTTTTTCTTTTCTTAAACTACACTGTTTGTATTAAAAAGTTGAGTTGTGTGCCAAGGGCCAATTCCAAAACATGCATATAGTAATGGGTAATAAACATCCTGATTAATTAAAGGAAGTGTTAACACTTGTGAAAATCTAGTGGATCATGCCCTGCATAACATACGAGAAAACACAGCTACAGTCCAGAATAAGTAACTTTATTCTTTCCAACTAAAGTATTGTTTTCTAATAGGACAATAGTTGACTGAGCTGAGACAAAACAGAAGTACCCTCCAATTTCACAAATGTGTGTGAAAACATTGACAATTATAACTAATTACTTGCAGATGACAGTTTTTACTTTAATACAATGCATAACTCGCATAACTAAGTTTTTAAGTCTTTCAAGCTGCTTCTAGAGCTGGAAAAAGATTACCAGTACCACATTTTTAACAAACTGCTCGCAGATCTTCATTTTGACACATTTTTTATGTTTGTGGAATAATATAAAACACACTGTAAATTAATTTGTAATATTATATATTTGACCATTTTAGACACTTGAGTCCCTTGTTTAAAATTTATTTTGGCATATGTGCAGCAATAAATAAATAACCACTGAAAATCATTGCACAATAATAAAAAATACTTACAAAACACGAAGATGTCGCAGACCAGCAAAGTCTGTCTTGGTTATTCTTGTGAGATTGTTACCATTCAAATCTCTGGAAATTGGAAAAAAAAAAGAAGGTTAAATGAAAAATATTTAGAACCAGAAAAGTACATTTTCTTTACCTATTTAGTACATTTATTTAAAAAAGATAAAAAGTCCAATAAACTATTTGCAACAGATCGTCATTATCTGAAAAGATAACACTGTTTCAAACTTCATTTGATAAAGCAACAAATTCATGAGTCTTATCTCAAATGAGCCTTCAAAAGTGTCTTATGTTGATTTTGGAAAAGAACATCATAAACTAATTTTAGTTAGACATTACGCAAATGTAAACATCATAGTACAACCATTAAAGTTTTTTTTACTTTTTTTTTTAAATCAAAGCCTAGGCTAATGGTATCACCATAAATTACATATGTTTGCATCATTTTTACAACCTGACAATATTTACAAAAAAATTTCAAACACTATGTGCACAGAAAACTCCCAGCTTAGATATAACAATAAATCATTTATTATACAACTTGGGAACTAGTAAAAAAAACACAAAAAAAAAACTTCTGCACTTATTAATGAAATTCAATCACGCATGAAGACTTTAGATAGAGTATAATTGACCAATTTCCTAATGCAAACATAACTAGGTTAAAAAAATGTCAATATTAAGACTTTGAACTTCAAAAGATCCATGTTATGGCGCAATTTAAAAAATTTAGATGCCAGAATATTAAACCTTCACTTTTTTTTTATGGAAACAAGTGGGATGCTGCCCACAGTGGATTATTTTTGTTATCATTTGTACATTAATATATCTCCTTAGATAGTTATAATTTAGCTGCTATCTGAGTTCAGCATCTGAAATTAACCTTGCCCTCATGAGGGCCAGTTCAGCTAAGCAGGGATTGGAGTTAAAATTGCTGCTGGTGACCAAAAAAAGTCACAACAAACTTTTTAAAACTTTGGAAAACAAAACAAAAAATGTTGTTTTCACATCTGTTCCTACTTGCCATTACCTATTCTTAAAATAATTGGCATCACCTAATAAGAAATATACAATTATAACGTCCTACAAAAATAAAATTTTTGATGTGCAACCTTTCTTTGATTAGAAATGCCAGAACAAAACTGAGGTTTTAAACATAAAAAGTTATGTCATCTGAATAAAAACTAAAGCAGACAAGGACAGGTAGTGACATATTTTTAGTAAACTATTGCTTAGGGCTTCTGTCTAGATGGCAGTGTGTTCAGTGTAATGTTTGCCTAAACTTTGGCTTGTCAACACTTGGAGATGGAATGAGATCTCTCAACAGTCTGCTAGGTTGATTGTAGTTTGAACCACTTCTCTGGTTCTGATCAGTGATAACACCAGATGTAAAAAACATAATTAAAAAAACACCTTTTTATCTGGATCCGGATAATAGATAGAGAAACACTATAGTAATCTGAAGACTTTGTATGTATATCGGTACAAAGGTTAAAACAAATTGAAGATATTGCTAACATATATTGTAGGACTGCTTTGTTTAAATTTGAAAAGGTGGTGGTTCAAAGTCTTAATTAATCTGAAGACGTTGTAGTACAAAAGTTAAAACATACAACTGATCGAAAATACCGGCAACATTTATTAAAGGATTGCTTTGTTTAAATTTAAAAAGGTAATGGTTCGAAGTCTTGAATGCAGTAACCCAGCCTGCACTACAAGTGAAACTGACAGATTGAGATAAGATCAAGGAGAAGTTCTCCCTCTCTCTCTCAGCCTACTATATCCTGCACTGTCTCCTTTCTTTCATCTACGTTATGTGTACTGTAGCAGTTGTTCCTTAATAAATAAAAATCATCATCATTTGTAAAACCAATATGGCCAAGCAAAGTGATGCTAATAACACAGCCTATTTCTCGCTGCACTCCTGACGTCATCTACGCTGTGTAATGGACTGTGTGCTCTGCTGAGGTTTAAAGTGCTGTTACAGTGTGGTGGTTCAGCTCCAGCCAAGGCTTGGAAATGTTACATCCAGGCACAGTAGGAAATAGTTTCAGGATGGATGAGCATGCTTTCCATGGCCAGAGAAAAGTGGTGATGAAATCATGAACCTAGCAGGCACTGATGAAGGCAATTGCGCCACTGATTATGTCACATCATGCATAAATATTGATGAACATTGCGCTTGAGAGTCTGTGTAGAAAGGACAGCATGGTCTACCGAACAGAGGAACTGGCATTTCAATATAGGGAAATGCTGCCACTTGCTAAGTGAACTGTGTACATGCAAGGCTGTCTTAAGACTTTGACCATAAGCTTTCAGATGTCTATACTGCTTTGTAGGTGTAGTTGAATACTAGATACACGTTAGCAGAAATTTTAGATGTCACCGTTGTGTATTACAGGAATATGACGTATATGTATTAACGTGAACATGAAATATATACTGTGACTATCAGCATTCACGTAGAGATATACTCACAGCCTTTCCGTGTTCCGGGGAATGTTGCGTGGCACGCTACGCAAAGATAACCCATGGCAGTCCACTGTGGTCCCACTACAAGTGCATTGAGTCGGGCACGGTTGAGGTGCCACCTCGCTCAAGATCACCAACACTAACCCCACCGAGATGGAAAGCTTCCAGAAACCAACGCCACACATTTTCTTCTTCACAAATCCCACAAACATTCGTAAAACCAACCAGACAATGCCAAAGAGAACAGAAGCCAAGAAAGAAAACAATAAAACAAAAACAAAAAATTTAGTTTTCACCAAGCTGGTGATACCAGCCGGCCAATCTGGGGCTCGCCGATTTTGAAGAACTTGTTCAAATTCTCAAGTTTGAAATCTGGCGGACATGGAGCGCTAGTCGTTTATCCAAAATGCATGGTGGCTGCACCAATCCGAGGACCCAAAGCAACTTCTCTCTTTTATTTTCTGAGCACCAAGCTTTTATATTCCCGTCAGAGACCAAGTGAGTTGATTGTTATTCCTGCCTTCAGCGTCCAGAGCAATCCTCCAGGCAGTCAATGAATTTCTGCATCTCCGTCTGTGCCGCCTCTGTATTGCTGTGATATCCCTTCAGCTCAGTGTATGCAGTTGAAAGCAGACAGGTATCTGCACAGTAAGTTTTATTCCCTGCAAAAGCTTGTCACTCCAGCCTTGTTGTATACACAGAGAATAGCCTGTGCATGCTGCTTTGCAGAGCCTGTCTGCTAACTAACTGCACATTGTAGCCTGAGAGAGGAGGAGGAGGAGGTTCTAAACAAACATACTGCCCTTAAAGGCACAGCACCTTACTCCCGTCGCTTCCAAATCCAATAGCACAGTCCCACTTAAAACACACAAAACCACAGTTCTTTAGAGCTGAATGCCTCCTACAGGGCTGCAATGCAATCCTCCACCACCATAAGAAGATCCTGTCTATTGAAGGCACAAGAGGGGGGAATTCTGATAGGGAGCAGACTTGTCTCAGTACATAGTCATTTTTATTATGCCTAGCTCTACAGCACATTATCCATCTGCCACTCCAAAGTCAACAATCGCCAGCTCTGCAGTGCTATGGTCTCCCTTTCGCAGGCTGATCAATGAAACAATCTGTAGATGTCTGCTGATCATCAGACGTCTATCTATTCCACAAAAGATATGCTAGGGTCAGCACTGATAAAAAAAAAAAAAAAGTGTCCTTTTGAACTGCTGGGGCCAGCTCTGTGGTCTTCAAGTATCTCTCCATCTTTAAAGTAGATGTAAACTCAATCATTATGATCTTATATAATCTTTAACATGTGAAAGCAGAACTGCACTGCATTTGAGCACTACAAACCAAACCTATTTATTTCATTTTTAATATTCAAAGCAAACACACCCATCCATCCATGTCTCTATTCTTGATTTTTCTAAAAAAACACTGAAAGAACACCCCTTAGGATTTCTGGCCATGGCTATCTTGAATAGGGGCAGATGATTCATGTAGCATGTAGCATTAACGCCCTGGAATCTATCTGCCCTTAGCCCAGGAATGCAAGTAGGAAGGTGTGCTTAACTGAGAAAACCCTTCCTGAAGACTCCTGGAATGGATGTCATCATTTGCTTAGATCTGGAAACCAGTAGTTATCTGAAATGAAAAAAAAGGAGTTCATAACAAGTAAATATGATATACTTTCATATCAATTTACTAATGCTAGCATTATAAGGATTAAAAAATAGTCAATGTGGATTAGGAGAGTGAAATTCCACTTTAACCACTTGCCGACCGTCTCACGCCGTATGTCACTCTGTCATTGGCAGCTAGCGGGCACGTGCGCGCTGGCGGCGGCGTGTGCGTGCCTGCCGCGGGTGCGTGCCCGTGGGTCCCGTGGGCTCAATGTCTGCCGGTGGCCTGCTATCGTGGCACGGAGAGGCAGAACAAGGTGTTGTAAACAAGGCATTTCCCTGTTCTGCCTAGCAACATGACAGGGATCTACTGCTCCCTCTGTCATGCTGTAGTGAGCCCATCTCCCTACAGTTAGAACACACTGAGGGAACACACTTAACCCCTTGATCGCCCCCTAGTGTTTAACCCTTTCCCTGCCAGTGACATTTACACAGTAATCAGTGCATATTTATAGCACTGATCGCTGTATACATGTTAATGCTTTCAAAATAGTGTCAAAAGTGTCCGATCAGTCTGCCACAATGTCGCTGTCACGATAAGAAAGAAAAAAAAAATCGCAGATCGCTGCCATTACTAATAATAAAAAATTAATAATAAAAATGCCATAAATCTATCCCCTATTTTGTAGACGCGATAACTTTTGCGTAAACCAATCAATATGCGCTTATTGCGATTTTTTTTTACCAAAAATATGTAGAAGAATACATATTGGGCTAAACTGAGGAAAAAATTCATTTTTTATATATTTTTTGGGGGATATTTATTATAGCAAAAAGTAAAAAATATTGTTTTTCCTTCAAAATTGTCGCTCTTTTTTTGTTTATAGCGCAAAAAATAAAAACTGCAGAGGTGATCGAATACCATCAAAAGAAATCTCTATTTGTGGGGGAAAAAAGGACATCATTTTTTTTTCAGTACAATGTCGCACGACCGCGCAATTGTCAGTTAAAGCGATGCAGTGCCGTATCGCAAAAAAGGGCCTGGTCAGGAAGGAGGTAAACCCTTCCGGGGCTGAAGTGGTTAATGTCATTTCAAAATTAATTTTTAATCTTTGTCAAGCTACAGCTTTCATTGAGGGCTGGTTCCCACCAGAACACGGTGCAGGAAACATGCGTTCCATGAGCGTTTAGCATATTATATTCAAAGCGCACTGAAGTTGTGATCTGCAGAGGGTGTCAATAATTAGTTAACCACTTGCTTACTGGGCACTTATACCCCCTGCCTGACCAGGCTAATTTTCAGCTGTCAGCGCTGTATCACTTTGAATGACAACTGTGCGGTCATGCAACACTGTACCCTTATAAAATTTTTAGCAATTTTTTGATAGAGAAAAACAGATAGAGCTTTCTTTTTGTGGTATTTAATCACCCACTGGGTTTTTTTTATTTTTTGCTAAACAAAAAAAAAGACAGACAATTTTGAAAACTTTTTCTTAGTTTCTGTTATAAAGTTTTGCAAATAAGTAATTTTTCTCCTTCACTGATGAGGCTGCACTGATGGGCGCTGATAGGCAGCACTGATGAGGCAGCACTAATGAGGAGGCACTGATAGGCGGGACTAATGGGCACTGATAGGTGGCACTAATAGCCAACACTAATGGCCACTGATAGCCAGCACTGGTCGTCAGGATACTGATGATCAGTGCCCTGATTATCTGTGTACATGTCCCCTGTCAGGATTGCCAGTTACCACCTCTCCTCACCTCACGCTGTGACAGCACGTGAGGAAAGGTATGCTGACAACCGGCAAGTCTCTTTACACTGTGATTGGACACGTGGTAAAGGGCCACTGTGATTGGCCCTTTACTAGGATCTGTTATTCGCTGTCCAAAGGACACAGCGATCACAGAGCGTACCGGATGCGCGCACCACGCAATGGTGTAAACTAACAGGAGACTGAACAAAGCTTTTTGCCTTGTCTTGCATTAGGACTTCGCAGTCCTAATACATCTGGTGTAAATGGGACCTGAAACAATACCCACTGATCCCTCTATGAAGATTCTGGTTCAGGCAATTCCTATTATGAAATTAGCACATCCAGTCCCAGTCGCTTAGACTTGGTTCACACCTACAGGTGCGACCAAACATGGGTACATTCCTGCACGTCAAGTGTAGGGCAGCCCAATAATTTGGATGGGCTACCCTTGCGCAAGAAAAAGACGTCCCTTACTCTTTTAAAAAAAATGCATCAAACTGTGGCACCATGAATATTGGTTTGGTGTGTGCGTTTGCAGATGTGTGGGGATGCGATTAACAATAATACTCCCCTGTCTGGTTTTATTTGCCATCGTGTCCCTGCAATGATGACACATGATAGAAAATCTCTCAAAAGGAGACAAAGACAAAAAAAAAAAAACACCTTTTAATATAGTGCAGAAGGGTTAGAACATCCAATGAAGTTTTGTTTTCTGTGCCTTCCTGACATCCCCCCTCCTATTTCTTGCATGAATGTCACTAAAAGAGGAATTAAGGTAAAATCTCCACAATGGGTACAGAAATAAGTAAAAAAAAAGGGCAGGAATGTAAACTCTTGCCCACTCTACCAAAAACTGAAAAGAAAAAAGTTTGCTTGGAGTGGTCATTCACGTTTATTTTTACCTAGTTTGCGTGGAACCCCCCCGCCGGGACACTGATCAGGTGCTGCAGCTGATGGTTACAGCCGCTGATTGACAGATAATTTTCCAACTTGCTCCTTCTACAGAGCCCACACACTTCACCAGCCATATTTTAATCAGTGTATAGCCTGTTTAGCTTTTAAGCATGCTCCCCTCTGTGCGTACCATGATGCTGTTGCTATAAAAGTTTTTCATGTTGGAGCTCTTTTCCTTCATTTTTTTGGAGTACGGTCATTCGCTTTGCTTTTTATATCTATAGCCAGTTTAGGCCCGATTCTCACATAGGAGCGTTCCCATTACGGAATTTTCAAAGAGCAACTCTCAAGCAGTTATGCGTGTCGCATAGAACTAGCTCTTGTGCATATGAAAGGGCTGCCCTATGAGCGTGTCACCCATGACAAGCCCAACGTGATTTTTAAATGCGCAGTTTGATGCAATTGCCTCGCGATCCTGTCACGTGACAATCACAGCAGAATCACATCATGTTTGGGGTGCCATTAAAGGACAGACTTCTTGAAAAGTTTGGGATCTAAGTGACACAGTCTGATATGTATGTTTAATCCTTCATTCATCGCCGATATAAGAACTAACTGTATCTAATGAACTGATATTTGATGTAAACCAGAGTGGAGCTGAATAAATCTTGTGAATCCTTTTTTGTTATAGTTTTAGGTATAGAGAGGGCCAAAATTGAATCCCAGTCTAGATCTCTATTGATGTCCATGGCACTGGTGGGGTGACCTACCTCCCCCCCCCATCTCCAGAATGTCGGTGACAGGGGGACCAGACCATCTCATCTACAGAGCAATCTACCAGGCGGCCAATGACATATAATTGCTGCAAGAATGTTTGAGCATTTCTGTGTCACCACCCCCCTGGTGTTGCTCACCATAGGAGTATATGCAGAATGTACTCCAGATGGGGGAACCAGGAAGTTCATCTCACAGCCGGGCTTGGCCTGTCACAGGCATGCCAGAGGTGGGGAGGGGGGGGGGGGGATCTCCCCTTCACAGTTTAAGACAGCAGCCGGAGGGGGAGAAAACTAGAGGAAAAAGTTTTGTCGGAGGCCCTGCTTTAAGCTAAAAGAACAACTAAAAATGAAAAAAGAAACTGATGTAGACACAGGCCTACATATGTATTTATATGGTAGCCCACAATGTTTTTTCCCCCCATCTCTTTTGCCATTCACTATATCTTAACAAAAAAAAAAAAAGGAAAAAAAACCCATAAATAAAAAGAGAAGCTTAATTTTCAAGCACATCCTATCTGATTTACAATGTTGTAAAGAAAATATGCCTGTTTTATAGCTTCCTACAGACTGCAGGAGTTGTAACTTAACAGCAGCTGTTTGTGGGCAAAAGCATCAGTGCATTTGGCGTCTTACTGCCATTCAGCCACTGCGCCCAGTTACAATCCTGTCTGGAGGTGGAATGTTTGGATATCCTGCTTCCATGCATCAACAGCAGCCAGGGCTCACTCAGGCAAGCTTTCTTTGCCAAAACATATTAGCATATGTTAGAGCTTTGAACAAGGGTGGCTATACACAACCCAATTCAAACATTACCTGTAATGATCAGGCATGAATTGTGCTTCCCAAGAGGGCGTTTGCCATCACACACAAAGATTTTCCAAATCTAGAGTAGGTGAACGCTGATTTTCATTCTGTCAATGCAGAAAAGGAAAGAAAGTGTAACCATGTATGTAACGATACACAACATCACCCAAGTTGTAAAGACCATAGCCACTGGGCCCGGCAGGATAAAGGACAGGCAGAGCTATCATTGGCCCTGTCTAGATTCACTACAAAATAGGTTTGGTTAATCTGTATTCAAATTAAAGTAGTGCTAAAAAGGCAAAAATGTTCCCCCCCCCCCCCCATTTTGGATCGAGCAAAGCCTGGTACACACTATTTGTTTTTTTTTGGGTTGAACAGAAAGAAAACTGTCGGAGCCGCTGTACTAACTATGCGAAGTAAGTATTGTGATCTCCCCCTCTGAGCTGTCGTGTTCTAACCGGGGGGCGCCCCCCCTCCCTCACAAGAACACTCCAAATAGCGCTCTCCTCCATTGGTTGAGTGCGCTGATCAGGAGTCGGTCGGCTGCTGGTTTTCCAGCATGCTCATCCAAAAGGAGCTGGCCAACTTCTGTCAGACAGACTGACATACACACAGGCCGTATGTTGGCCTTCTTTTTTTTTTTTTTTTTACCGACCGATGTCTCCCGACATTCAGCCTGTGAGTACTCGGCTTTAGGGAGAGTTATAACCCCTGTATGTTTTCTTTTCTTCTGTGTTCTATGGAGAGATTTTCCTTCACTTCCTGCTCCATAGCCAAGACAGGAAGTGAGAGAAGGTCCCTCCGAAGTGAGGCAATCTCTGGTTGTCAGCAGAACTAGTGTCTATGTTGGAAGTTTATCCCTCCATTCCTGTTCTGGTAACTACCTAAAATTTGCAATTTTCTTTTAATGTTTACTCTCTGTGATAATGGAAAACAGGACAAATAGAGAGGGTGAATCTCCCAAACGGGAGCACAGACAGCAATAAAAGCCTGACATGTTTTCTAATCGCTCTTCACTCTATCCAAAACGAAAAAAAAGGTTTTCCTTTAGTTATACCTTAAAGCCTAATTTAGGTAAAAATTAAATAAAAACATTAGCAGAAGGGACAGTACTAACATTTAATGAGCAGTGTCCCTTGTGCTGGTGCCAGCTGTAGTAGCTGAAATCTGAAGTCCTCTGTCCCTGCTCATACCCCCACAGCCGTAATCTTTTGGTGCTGTGGGGCCTAATACAAGCAATGACCTGTTACTGGCATTCGTCAAAAGTGCTGACTGTGCCTGTCCTTTCCAGCCCCCTCTTCCATTCATAGAAACTGTATTATAACGGCCATGAATGAAAACATATCTATGGATGGAGGACAGGTGGATAAATGAAAAAGATACATAGAAATCCTTTCAATCATGGAAGCTATAGTACAGCTTCTATGAATAGAGAAGAGAGTGGAAAGGGCAGGCATAGCTAAGAGCCTGAGACGGGTCCAGAACGTGTATTAAACCTAACAGTGCCTTGAAGTTTATGGCTGTTTGGGTATGGGGTGGAGGGGGCTTTGGATTTCAACTAGGACAGCAGTTTAACTACGACAGCCAGCAGCACAGTTCAGCTAGGACCAGCCAAATTGCAATCCATGTATGGGCTAGCTGATTGTACACAAGTCGATCTATCGATTGACTTATGTACAACCAACCTGTCAAGTTTTCCCCCAGTGGCACCAGCAATAGCACTGTTCATTGAGCCTTCCCCGCTGGCAGAATACAACAGCTCAACGGAAGTGCTTACCCAATGCACATCAAATGTGTGGATTGGGGAATCTGTTCATTTGTTTTTGTTCACCCCACTTGTTGTACAAAATACAATCAATTATGTATAGAATCCTAAGATGTATATGCATGCTAAGAGAAAGGATGACTCCTATAGGTCAGCTTAGATAAATGTCCGGGAAAGGGTCGGTCCTTCCCCAAGTGGCTGATTACACTGAGATTTGACCTCTTGATATCAGGGCCAGAGCTACCGTTAGGCAAACTGGGCAGCCGCCTACTACGCACTGCCACTTAGAGCGCAGCCATGGTCGTTAGTTTCCCTACTCTCCGCCAGCTTACTAACAATCTGTTGGCTTCCCCACACAGTCCGCAACAAGCCATGCTGTGCGCAAAATCTCTTCCACCCAGCTCCCCGCTGAACGCTGGCAAGGAGGAGAGACAGGCTGCATTTACAGTTATGTTAATAAATTGCAAATCATATGCTTTTTTTAATATAATGGTATCATCGTGGTTATATATATATATATATATATATATATATATATATAGTTTTTTTGGGGGGGGGGTTGGGGGTGCAAGTAGCTGGACTTTCCTAGGGCGCAAAATAGTCTAGCACCGGCCCTGCTCAATATGCTCCTCTGGAATGGATGGGTGATGACAGAATAGGTGTAATTCGTAAGAACTGGCTCTTAGGTTAAAAGGGTTTAAGGATCGGCAGGGTGCAAAGACACAGTTTTTATTTTTATTAAAAATTTGTATCTCAGTTGTTTTCTTAATACTGGGGAAGGGGGGGAGCTGATGTTTGAAAAGTGAGGAAAAAAAGGAATTCCAAATATGTACAAGTACACAGTACATACGGCGCTCCTAGAAGGAGTCACTTAGTCCATTGGAACTTTTATATGTATCTGTAGACCATCAACAGGGTAGAGGAAGCGATGAGGCAACTGGATGGATGGATGGCTGGAAGAAAGAGTAACCCATGGATGGATGGCTGAGCAGGAGAAGGGACCGAGACTGGAACCTCTGCAGCTCCCGCAGTTGATCTGGGTAGGATTACCCTAATGCAGAAGAAAACGAACAGCAGGGTGCTGAGGTCCGTGTCAAATAAAAATCACTTTATTAAAATAAGCAGCACACTTACATTGAGGTTAGCATGAAACAGCATGGATAGGGAACACCTGAGACCAGGCAGCTGTGGTCAGTGTAAGGCTGTGGGCATCACTGAGCAAACAGAAGCCAAGGATGACAGGGAGCCAGCCAGCTCAAGGTATGGATATTAGCGGCGGCATTCTCAGCTACACACGAGGATGACAGCTGTCAAAATGCCTGGTGGATGTCAGGAGAGGGGGTGTGCATGACGCATTTCCAGGGACTTTGCCCTCTTTTTCAAATGCAAAAAAATAGAAAAAAAAAGATAAAAAAAGAACACTGGCTTCACTTTCAAATTTGGAATGCAGAATTGACCATTGGTAGACCACTTTTCATACAATAGATACAATAAAAACCTCTAAAGCTCACAACACACATTACAATCTGATTGTACAATCTCCTAGATCTACTGTACCAACAACTATGTAGTGCAAGGACATGCCAGATTAGATACAAATTGATGTGATCGAATAGGCAGGTCCTCACATTACATTGAGACATTTGATTGCATAAAGATTGCATGGTCAGATTGCAACGTGAATGGTAACCCCAAGGTGAGTTACAGAAGCTGGGCACAGAGCTATTCCATAATCATGGGACATGTTTACCTCCAAAGGCACCCCAATCGCGGTGCTATTTTGCTGCACTGTCGCGTTATAATTTATGCTGCAATCACGGCAAATCGACTTCTCATGAGCTTCTTTTGGACGTCAGTGTCACGCACTGCAATTTATCGCGTGACAACTGCGGCACAATTGCACCGCAATTAGGGTGCAATTAGAAGTAATGACATTGCAAACACGTCCCGCATTTTGCCACAATTCTGGAATCGCAGGCAGAATCTCTGCGATTCCAGAACGCCCAGGTGTGAATGGAACCGCAAAGCTGTATTTAACTCAAAAACAAAAAATATATTACCGGTATATTATATTGCAGCTTACCAATTATTAGATGTGGTGTCTGCATCAGCTTTATTTTTTCAGGCTTTTTACTCCTCTGTTTTTACCTGGTGATCCAGCCAGTAGCACACCTCATGTATTAAAGTGCCTACACTCTGAATGAAGGAGCACAGGGGGCACCTTTGGACAGCAGCATTGCCGGTTGCGGTGGGGAGTGTTCGATGTACTAGCAGAAATACCCCTGTCAGTGGTAAATGGTTTGTCTCAACCCTCTAACTGTTACATCTGCAGGACAGCATATACTGTTGAGAAAAACAGACTTATTGGCTGGATCACCAGGTGAAAGTAAAGGAAATAATGCCTAAAAAGAAAACAAATGCAGCCACTACATCTAAGATTTAGTAAGCTGCGATATATTGTATTAAAGTGTTTTTTTTGGGTTTAATACTGCTTTAAGTAATACTGGCTACACATTTATTATTACAATATGGGGTCAATAGAGACAGAAAGTGATGAGCAATCTCAACAATGTTGACAGAGTCTCCAGTGCAGCCTAACAATAATTTGGGCTTAAAGTCAGGGTTGGAAAGATTCCCGAAGCCAGGGAGCTAATTGGACTTAAATTAGAAATATTTACATATTCCTAGCAAGCAGTAAATAAACTTTAAAACAAGCCCCCACTGACCTCTGTAGCTGCAGCCATGCTAGTGCAATTCATCCTTGTAGGGAAAACTTCTCAGTTTTACTTTCACTTTCTCTTGGTATTCAAGCTCCTCCTGCCAGCAGTGAGTTGGCAGCCTGCCAGCCATCTAATCTGTAATGTAAGCACAGAGCAGATGCACAGGAAAAGGGGGAGAGTAGGGTGCAGAACTACCATTTTATTGCTTTGAACTGTGAGGATGAATTACTCCATAGTGGCTGTAATTAAAGAGGCCATTAAGGGCTTAATTTAAAGCTTATTTTGGGCCAATTCACATTAGAAGGTAATGTGCACTACAACAAATGCAGTGCATCAAGCAGCCCATTCAAAATGAGCACGCTGAAATGCACCTCAACGCACACAAGTCTAGAAATAGTTGCATTTTTTCGCAGCACTCAGGACAACATAAAAGTTGTGCTGAGCTGCAGGGCACTGAAGTTTACATGCATTTTTTTTTCATAATTTCTTTATTTAGGTTTTCAAGTATATAAAGCCAAAGATGCTGGGTTTGAACATATGAAACAAGTGAATGGGAGACATGTGGGGAAGGGGCAAGGGGGGTGGAATTCAAAAAGCTTCTTCATGTTGTCTTGTGAATACACCTAAACACACACACACACAACAGTTCCATGAAAAGCACAAGTGGAAAAGAGAATAATGCCGCGTACATACGGTCGGAATTTCCGACAGCAAATGTTCGATGTGAGCTTGTTGTCGGAAATTCCGACCATGTGTAGGCTCCATTGGACATTTGTTATTGGAATTTCCGACAACAAAAATTTGAGAGCCGGTTCTAAAATTTTCCGACAACAAAATCCGTTGTCGGAAATTCCGATCGTGTGTACACAATTCCGATGCACAAAATTCCACGCATGCTCGGAATCAAGCAGACTGGCTATTGAACTTCATTTTTCTCGGCTCGTTGTATGTGTTTTTACGCCACCGTGTTCTAGACATTTGGAATTTCCAACAACATTTGTGTGACTGTGTTTATGCAAGACAAGTTTGAGCCAACATCCGTCGGAAATAAATTAAGGATTTTGTTGTCGGAATGTCCGATCGTGTGTATGCGGCATTACAGTAGAACAACCATAGCATCCATAGGTCATGAACATACAGTATGTCTCTAATAAGCAATTATAAAAAAAAATTCTATTTCTGCATGACTTAATGAACTGAACATGATAGTTAACATGTGTGGGGTGGTCATCACGTCCATGTTCCGTTCCTCATTGGGCACATGAAGGGCCACTGCCTTGAACAGACAATTGAACCCTTAATAAACTCTTGATGTCATAAACCACACGGTCACTTGTAAATTTAGGATGGACAGGCCGAGCCCTTGTCCTCTCCATCTGTCCAGTGTATCGCCACTACCTCTCTCCCAGAGTCCATGCATGCACTTCACTTAACTCTTCCATACCTGTGCACAGGTTGGGGACTCCTGCCTAGCTGATCTGCTCCCATTGCTAT
Source organism: Lithobates clamitans (assembly GCA_037952925.1). NCBI lineage: Eukaryota > Metazoa > Chordata > Amphibia > Anura > Ranidae > Lithobates > Lithobates clamitans. The sequence continues at coordinate 1,830,178 of JBBGZY010000381.1, read as the reverse complement.
GGGAGATGGATCGTTGCAGAAGGAGTACCGACAACATCTCCCTCGCTCCTCACTGCAAGAAGCTGTCCCACCTATTACATGTACACGCTTAATGTCAGACTGCTAGATAGATCTTTGTTACCCTTGGTAACCATGTAGGAATGGGCAAACAGTTCGGTCCGAGCATGAGTTCGGGCCGAACAATGGCTGTTCGTAAGTTTGCTGAACAACCGATTTATCAGGGCGTTTGACCATTTGTTCAGCCCGCCGAACGACCACAATGCACTGCGCCGCTGCACAGTGCATTGAAAGCCCTGATTGGCTGAAGCAATGAAAGCTCTGCACAATCAGGGCACAGAGCACCATCAGAGCCATGATTGGACGCTGTCATGGTGACTATATCCAATTATGGCTCATTGCTGTTAGTCCCGCCCCACACTGTAAAAGTATTCTTTCAATAGCGGCCATTTTCAGTGTGATATCGGCGTAGAGAGAGATAGAACAGGGCTCTATTTAGTGCTATTAGACAGTTGTGTGCTATAGTGGGCTATTCTGATTCTATTGCCAGTGTAGAATATCAGTTTAGTGTGAATCTAGGGATAGTTCACTGTGAGTGTAGTGCGACCATTCATCTTTTCATTAGTGTGAATGTAGGGATAGTTCAGTCAGTGTGAGTGTAGTGACCATTTAACACAGTATATTTCATTGCGTTACTGCAAGTCTAAAGCCATTTATTTCAGTGCGTTACATGCCATTTATCGCAGTACATTCCTGTGCGTTACTGCATGCTGAACGCAGTATATTTAAGTGCGTTACTACAAGCTAAATGCCGTATATTTCAGCGCGTTATCTTCTGTTTACTGCAATACAGTTCAGTGCATTACTGCAAGTTTAATGCCAATTTCAGTGCGTTATGTGCCATTTAATGCAGTACAAGTGAGTGCGTTACTGCAAGCTCAACGCAGTATATTTCATTGCATTACGTGCCGTTTACTGCAGTACATTTCTGTACATTAGTGCACGCTTAACGCAGTATATTTCAGTGGGTTACTGCAAGTTTAACGTCGTATATTTCAGTGTGTTACATGTTGTTTAACGCAGTATAGCTCAGTGCGTTACTGCAAGCTAAACGCCGTATATTTCAGTGTGTTACGTGCCATTTAATGCAGTATAGTTCAGTGCGTTACTGCAAGTTTAATACAGTACAGTTCAGTGCGCATTATGTGCTGATTAACGCAGTACATTTCTGTGCGTTAGTGCATGCTTAACGCAGTAGATTTCAGTGCGTTACTGCAAGTTTAACTCTGTATATTTCAGTGCAATATCTTCAGTTTAACACAGTATAATTCAGTGCATTACTGCAAGTTTAATGCCATATATTTCATTGCTTTATGTGCCATTTAACGCAGTACAGTGCAGTGCGCTACTGAAAGTTTAACACAGTAAATTTCTGTGCGGTAGTACACACTTAACGCAGTATATTACAGAGCCTTACTGCAAGTTTAACGCTGTACAGTTCAGTACGTCACTGCAAGTTTAGTGTCGTATATTTCAGTGCGTTATCTTCTGTTTTTATGCAGAACAGTTCAGTGCGTTTCTGTAAGTTTAACGCCAAATATTTCAGTGCGTTACTGCAAGTTTAATGCCGTATATTGCAGTACATTTCTGTACGTTAGTGCACGTTTGATGCAGTATATTGCAGTGCATCAGTGCAGTTTCACTGCAGTATAATATAGCGTATCAGTGGAGTGTGTCTGTGAAGTAGTGAGTTCTAAAGTTAAAGTGCACCAAACACCACTTTCCACTGATTAAAGTGCATCCACGTACACATTTCCATATTTATATTACATTGTGTTAACCGCTTGCCGACCAGCCACCATCATTTTGCGGTGGCAGGTCAGCACGAACCGTCGTAGTTATATGTCGGCTTGCAGGATCGGGATAGCAGGCGCGTGCCCGCTGCACAGCGGGTGTGCCGCTGCTCATGGCCGACGGTAGCAATGACTGCCGGCCACGAGCGATCGCGAGCACGAGAGACAGAACAGGGACGAGTGTGTGTAAACACACACACTTCCCTGTTCTGAGAGGAGTGACAGATTGTGTGTTCCTATTAGCTAGGAACCACGATCAGTCACTTCCTCTAGTCTGTCCCCTCCCCCTTCAGATAGAATCACCTCCCAGGGATCACAGTTAACCCCTTGATCACCACCTAGTGTTAACCCCTTCCTTGCCAGTGACATTTTTACAGTAATCAGTGCATTTTTCATAGCACTGATCGCTGTGTAAATGCCAATGGTCCCAAAAATGTGTCAAAATTGTCCGATGTGTCCGCCATAATGTCGCAGTTCCAATAAAAAAAATCGCAGATCGCCGCCATTACTAGTAAAACATTGATAGATAAAAATGCTATAAATCTATCACCTATTTAGTATATGCTATAACTTTTGCACAAACCAATCAATATACGCTTATTGCGATTTTTTTTACCAAGAATATGTAGAATGCATATCAGCCTAAACTGAGAAAAATTTGCTTTAAAAAAAAAAAAAAAAAGGGATATTTATTATAGCAAAAAGTACAAGATATTGTGTTTTTTTCAAAATTACTCTTTTTTTGTTTATAGTGCAAAAAATAAAAACTGCACAGGCAATCAAATGCCACCAAAAGAAAGCTCTATATGTGGGAAAAAAGGAAGTAAATTTTGTTTGGGTGCAGCGTTGCACGAACGTGCAATTTTTAGTTAAACCAATGCAGTGCCGAATCGCAAAAAATGGCCCGGTCATTCAGCAGCCAAATCTTTTGGGGCTGAACCGGGTGACCCCGTCCCCTCCTGACATCACATGATGTCACATGACGTCAGAAGGAGCGGGGTCACTCGGTTACGTCACCGGGTGGCCACGTCCTTGCATAATAGCTGTCATAGCCAAGAGACAGCAGTTGGCGGGAGGCCTCCCATTGAGGCTGAGCTTTTTTTCTATTTTTCGGGTCCGTTGGGACAGCACTCAAATTTGTTCGCTATTCGGTGAACACCCAATGTTCAAGTCGAACACCCAATGTTTAAGTCAAACATCGGGCCCATCCCTAGTCCTCAGGCAGGGTATAATTTCCTCTGTTTAGCGATGTTGCCTGTGCTATCCAGAGAATATGAATAACAACACAAAACTTTTCTTTCACTCATGGTTAGTGTTTGGGCAAAGCCATTTATTATCAATCAACTGTGTTTACTCTTTTTAAATCATAATGAAAATAGAAACTACCCAAATGACCGTGTTTAAATGTTTACATCCCCCAGTTCTTAATACCGTGTATTGCCCTTTTTAACATCAATGACAGTTTGAAGTCTTTTGTGGATGGGGCTCTTTATCTTCTTAGATGGTAAAGCTGCCCATTCCTCTTGACAAAAAGCCTCCAGTTCCTGTAAATTCTTGGGCTGTTTTGCATGAACTGCACGTTTGAGATCTCCCCAGAGTAGCTCGAAGATATTGAGGTCAGGAGACTGAGATGGCCACTCCAGAAGCTTTACTTTATTCTGATGTAGCCAATGACAGGTCGATTTGGCTTTGTGTTTTGGATCATTGTCATGTTGGAATGTCCAAGTACGTCCCATATGCAGCTTCCTGGCTGATAAATGCAAATGTTCCTCCAGTATTTTTTTATAACATACTGCATTCATCTTGCCATCAATTTTGACCAAATTTCCTGTGCCTTTGTAGCTCACACATCCCCAAAACATCGGCGAAGCATCTCCATGTTTCACAGTAGGAATGGTGTACCTTTCATCATAGGCCTTGTTGACCCCTCTCCGAATGTAGCGTTTATGGTTGTGGCCAAAAAGCTCAATTTTGGTTTTATCACTCCAAATGACTTTGTGCCAGAAGGTTTGAGGCTTATCTCTGTGCTGTTTGGCATGTTGTAAGCAGGATACTTTGTGGAATTTGCGTAGTAATGGCTTTCTTCTGGCGCTTCAACCATTCAGACTGTCTTTCTTCAAGTGCCTCCTTATTGTGCATTTTGAAAACAGCCACACCACATTGTTTTCAGAGAGTCCTGTATTTCACCTGAACTTATTTGTGGGTTTTTCTATGCATCCCGAACAATTTCCAGGCAGTTGTGGCTGAAATTTTAGTTGGTCTACCTGACCATGGTTTTGTTTCAACAGAACCCTTCTCTTTCCAATTCTTGATTAGAGTTTGAGCACTGCTGATCGGCATTCTGAATTCCTTGGATATCTTTTTATATCCCATTCCTGTTTGATGCGACTTGGGTGCCAGATAGAGCAGAGGAGGGAAGTGAGGGTTAGGCACAACCCCAACGAGGCAGCCACCATGGAAGAGTAGAGAGCAGCCACCCTATTCCATCACATCTCTCCTGGCCCACATACCACAGCTCAGCTGTCTGGGCCTTTTTTAGAACATGCGCAGCTGATCGCAATGTTGAAAACTTTGTCTCAAGCACATCAAGCATGGCAAAAACACCAGCCATTTGAGTACCACATGCTTGACAAGGCATTTAACCTCCCACCACTCAGCCCGTTGGCAAGAGCACCTGAAAGCCACGTAAAAGGGGTGCAAATCTGCTCCTCCACCTTATGCACCTCAGTCTGCCCCCACTATACCTCATGACCACTCAGGAGCCACCACTGACAGGGATGATTGTATAGCGCAGGGTGTCCGAGGTACTTGCAGCACATCTGCCAGCAGCACACCACCAGCTGTAGACTATAGCTTGCAAATTTCTCTGCCCCATCTGCTGCAGTCGAAAAAAAATACAGTCACTGCCACCAACATGCCCAGCATCTAAATGCAAGCTTTTCAAAGCTGCTGGCTCTACCACTTCTGCCTTTCCGTCTGGTGGATTCTGCCCCTTCTGTGAATTTGCAGAATGTGCTGTACCACAATGGCAGGTTCCCAGTCACTATTTCTTTTCATGTAAGGCCATTCCATGCTCTGTACCATCACGTGGAATGCAATGTTGTGGCATCGTTGGGCAAGGCAGTCAGCCGCAAAGTCCATGTTATTGTTGACATGTCCAGCAAGCATGGTCAGGGACGATATGTTTTGTTCACAGCACACTGGGTAACTCTGCTTGCAACTCGAATTGATGCAGGAAAGGGCTCAGTACTGCAGCTTGTTGTGCCCCCACGTCTCCATACAGCTAGCGGTGATGATGCCAGATTTGTCAGCTCTACCCCCCTCCTCCTCCGCCTCCATGCCCTCCTCTGCTGAATTGCCCTATGAACCACAAGTACCCACTAAGCGTTCAAGGGGCTATTCAATGATTCAGGCTGAAAGGTGCCATGCAGTGCTTCAGCTGGTGTGTCTAGGGACAGGAACCACACTGGAGCAGAGATTCTTGCAGCTCCGCAGGGACAGGCACAGAGGTGATTCACGCTACGCCAGCTGGACCCAGGAATAGGTGGTGTGTGATAATGGCACAAACCTCCTGTCCACCCTCAGACAGGGAAATTTGACACGTGCCATGCCTGGCACATGTCCTCAATTTAGTGGTGTAGCATTTCTTAAATAGGTACCCAGAGTTGGAAGATCTGCTAAAGCAGGCCAGAAGAGCCTAGCATACACAGCCAGTGCTCGGTTGGCTGAAATTCAGCGGGAATTCCACCTGCCCTTAAACTGATTTATGACATGCCCACCAGGTGGAATTTGACAATGCTGCAGAAGCTGCACATGCAGCAGAGGGGCGTCAACGAGTACCTGTGTGAGTATGGCACAACGACAGGCTCAGGCTTTGCTTTTTTTCCCCCACGCCAATGGCTGCTCATAAAGAATGCATGCACTATACCAGTGTTTCTCAACTCCAGTCCTCAAGGCGTCCCAACAGGTCATGTTTTCAGGGTTTCCCTCAGATGAAACGGCTGTGGTAATTACTAAGGCAATGAAACTGATCAAATCACCTGTGCAAAATAGTGGAAATCCTGAAAACATGACCTGTTGGTGCGCCTTGAGGACTGGAGTTGAGAAACACTGCACTATACTGTCACCATTTGAGGAGACCACAAGGATGGTGAGCCGTAACAATGCATGCATCAGTGACACAATCGCTGTTGTGTTCCTGCTGGGGCAAACTCTGTGTGGCATTATGGACAGTGCACTCGAGGCACAGCAGCGGGAGGAAGAGGAGGACTTCCTTTCCTCTCAAGGCCCACTTTATGCAGACACCATTGTTCCTATGCCACAGAACACACAAGAAGAGAAGAAGGAGGAGGAGAATGACGGTGGCAGTTTTGGAGGCATTGAAGCAGAGGAAGACATATGTCAAACAGTAAGAGATGGTTTTCCAATCCGCAGAACCCTTGGGAGTAGTACATGGCTGGGAGAAGGCAGTTCCAGATACTATAATCCTCAGTGACCCAGAGGAGTCTGCTTCTCATAAAACGAATAAATAGTTGCGCTATTACAAAAATAAAATGCAGGTGATAGCTGCCAGCATGTAACAATGTGGTGCACAGTGCAAAGGGATATGTTACTATTAAACACATGCAGCGCTAAATATGAATAACAGAAATGTGCATTTACATCCTGAATAGGAGTCAAATCTTATATCATGAGCTGATATGCAAAATAACCATTGTGAACAGTATTTAGTGAACTGAACTAGAATTAGTGAGCATACATAAATGGCCAAAAATAAAAAAAGATCCATTCACAAATAACTAGACATCAAAGGGAAAAGTCCATAGTGATTGAAAGTTCATAAACATATATAGTGCAGTATTTGAGGTGAGGCAAAAAACCGAAACCAAATGTAGATACAGGTTGCGATTCAAACACACATCTTCTTATGATTAAAATCAAAAGTGTAAGTGGCAGAAGTGGGTACCCTTACCGGAGGAGATGGACACAGTCACCGTACAGTGAAGTGTCATGCGAGCTTTTAGGGGTCAACCGATCCCAGGGGTATTTATGCTGGAAGGTCCTGGTGGTGGGTTCCATCCGAGATAACCGTCGTAATCAGATGATGACTAGATCCACGGCAGATAGAAAAATGGCTTTCAAAAGAAGCAGGCAATAGAGGAGGAAGGCTTCCACCCCATGGGTGTCCAACTCATAAAAAAGGGAAAGAACTCCACATAGGGCATGAATCCAACATAAAAATGCTTTTATTTAAAAAGTAGGAAAAATCTTTTAAGACGCACTAAGTTGCATAGATAAAAAGTGATCACAAAGTAAAGTCGCGTGGTAGTAGAACATCAAAAAGCTATAAGCAACCCGACATGTTTCGGACGATAGTCCTTCTACTGCCACAAGTTGTGGATTGTCCACTTGCCAGGTCACCTGCTATAAATTGCGGATTGTCAATTGCCCTGTCACCTGCCACAAGTTGCGAATTGTAATTTGCCACGTCACCTGCCACAAGTTGTGGATTGTCCACTTGCCACGTCTCCTGCCACAAGTTGCGGATTGTCGACTGGCCACGTCACCTGCCACATGTTGTAGATTGCCACTTGACCTACCACAAGTTGCGGATTGTCATTTGCCACGTCACCTGCCACAAGTTGCGGGTTGTCATTTGCCATGTCACCTGCCACAAGTTGCAGATTGTCCACTTGTCACGTCACCTGCCACACATTGCGTACTGTCACTTGCCACGTCACCTGTCACAAGTTGCGGATTGTCACTTGCCACGTCCTCTGCCATACATTGCGGATTGTCACTTGCCACGTCACCTGCCACAAGTTGTGGATTGTCCACTTGCCACGTCACCTGCCACAAGTTGCTTGTTCAAATCTAACAACATATGGGTCAAATTCCAATTATACTTCGGATAACAGCAATGCTAGTGGTGTATTGGATTGGATCAAGGGCTCATTATGGTATATAAATGGTCTATGAATCATTGCAAGCAATTACAATTTTTTTAATTATTTTAATGGTTTTTCATCATTTGCCATCATTTTTGAGATTTTTAATGTCAAAAAAATAGGGCAACTTTAAAAACGCTTATAAATGAAAACGCGTCTAAACGCCGGTACCGCGTTTAGCCATGTATAGTTGCGTTTGGCATCTGAAAAGTAGAAATCTTCGGCGTCTGAACCCACTTTTTTGCTTTCAAAGAAACGCTGTTAAACGCAACTGCCTAAAAACAGCAATAAACGAGACTGTGTACATGGTCACCTAAGATAACATTGAATTAGTTCAGGGGCAGTTGAAAAAAAGCGTCCAACTGCCTCTGAACGTACGTTTAGCAGCGTCCCGTGTACATGGGGCCTAACACTCAAAAATACATTATCTGTTTTGAGGGTATTCAGGAATTTTGGCCCCTATAGAGGTCAATGGATTAACACACGACACATGCATTTGCAAAAATTTTTGCTGATGTTTTTACAGTTGAAACTCCTCTCCTCCAATACAACTGCTCTCCTCGCCTCGCCCAAGTAATAAAAGCATGAAGTCAAAGAATGGCTTTTTAGGGTACAGGATATTATGTAGGCATTGTTGCAAGAACACCTACCCAAAATTCCATAAACGTTGGGCCCTATGGATTGACTTTCAGTCCTCTGACTTGTATAAACCACTAACACTGTAATTTTGATAAATGGTTTAATTATGTTTTGTTATTTACGCTTCTGTCACGAGAGCCACATACCTGATGTGAGACCGAAGTAGTGGGGAGGCCTCCCTTGCACCTCGGGTCCTTGAAGCCTCTGAAGATGGAGACAGAGACTTGGTGGACGCCGAGTGGCACAGGTGCCAGGGGTGCGGAGCACCGTGCAATCCTTAGTCCGAGATCCGAGCCGAGGTCAAGTCCTGTTGGGCAACGTATAAAGTATAAAAGGGTTAATCAGAAGTAGAATGGTCGAGATCCAAGCTGGGGTCAGTTCCAGTCTGGCAGCTGAGTATAAAAGGGGCAAAGAAGTAGAATGGTTAAAGCACAAATCCGAGGTCAATGGCAAGCAGCAATCAAGAGTAGTCAAATAGGTTTCCAGGTCACAAGTTCAGACAGATCACACACTAGCACAGGAACAAGAGGTCACTTCCTGTGTGCCTCCTGGGCATTTTCCCGCCTTTTTCCATTAGGTTAAGGTCAGTTTTTGTGCGCCTCCTGGGCATTTTCCTGCCTTTTTCCATCAGGTTGAAGTCACTTCCTGTGTGCGTCCTGGGCATTTTCCTGCCTTTTTCCATCAAGTCTTCTGAGCAGGTGTGGGTTAGTGCACTGAGGCGTCTTTGGCGCATGCTCAGTTGGTATGGATTTCCTCTTGCGGCAACGCGCCATTGGTGCATGCGTAGTAAGCCCTGGACTCTTACAGCTTCATATTGAGGCTGGCTGACCAGGAAAGGTTGTATACTGTATGCATGATGAATTTGTTTCTATATGGTTTTTCCTTTTTTCTCTCTTTCATTTTTTACTGGACAGAGTTCCACTCTATAGCCTCACTCATGGTGGCTTTTTGTTATATTTCCCTTATTTTGTTGTCTCTCCCCCCTCTACATCCCCCCCTTGCATGCCATTATATTATTAGTTTGATGGTGCTATTTACTCATCTCATTGAACCCTGCTGATGTCTTCTTATAGACAATTTTTGTAACACTTTTGGGAAGTCTGTATTATCCTTTTATTGCTTGAAAAGTGAAAATAAAGATTACAAAAAAAAGCATGAAGACTAATACACATGGAAAAACACTTATACTAAGCTTGTACTAAGCTTGCAAAATGCCTGTAAAATGCCCCCCAAAAATGCTTCAAAATCACTGGAAATATGCTCTGCTCAGGTGCAAGTTCATACAAATAATGACTACAGATGTATAAAGATTTATAAACGTTTAACTGTGCAAAAATAAAATAGATCTAGATCTATAGTTTCCCATTGATGTTATGAGACAACAATTGTGAACCATTGGGCATTTCCTCATGAATGGCTCCTGAAGTGATTTGGTCTTCATCTACTACATCATAGATAATACAGCCTTATCAAGCAAACCACAAGCATTTTACATTATCATGTCTGTAAATGATGTGAAGTGGTACCTGGGACAACAGAAGAAAAATGATCAGACAGTTTATCAGTGAGACATGAAGTCACTGACAGTAATAATAAACTGACAAAAAGATTCTAAACTTTTCCCCCATATTACTTAGTGCAGTCTTTGTCTCCATTGGACAGATTTCTTATCATTTTCTGTCTCAACAGAAAGTCAGGTGAAATCTCCCAAATGGTAATGCAGATCACAAATAATAACATGTCAGGGTTTTTATCAGTCTAGCCAAAATCCAAAAAAGGTTTTGACTCCAGCTGGGCGTTCAAGTGAATCTTTTCAGGAAGGTCAGCAACAGAAAAAAAGGATAATGAAATTATTTGGACTCAAGTATTCTAGTTAATTTATGTATTCTAGCTACTGGGTTACCTGTACTTCACAAAAGAATACTGTGTAATATAGGCTGATGAAAAGATTTTGCTGAAGACTAAAAAGTTACAAACGGATTTATAAGACTCAGGTTACCCATCAGCATGGGCGTCCTCAGGTAGGGGCAAGGGGGGGGCGAGTGACCCCCCTGGAATTGGCAAGGGTCTGCCGTGGCCGCACCTGTAGCTGTGCTAGCTCTCTGGGTTTGTGCGAGTTGGCTCCACAGCTGCTTCCGATTAGTGTCACTGAACTTACAGAGCTCTTTACTGCCACATATGGCTGCTTCGTGTATGTGCGCCCCTCGTGTTTGCTTTGCTGCCTGTTGTATTTTCACAGGGACATGTGGAAACAGGACTTGGGAGAAGGAAGACCACCTTACAAGGGGAGTCTGTGAGTACAAGTGAAGGGAGGAGGCTGTTTGTGTATAGGGGGGGGCAGAGCTGTGTGTGTGTGGGGGCCTGAAATATATACAGATGAGGGGGGCAGCTGAGTGAATACAGGTATGATCAGTGAAGAGGGGTGCTAGATACTGTATAGGAAAGATCATATCATCTGTCCTGTATACAGCTATATAAACCCATCTTCCTTCCTGTATTCCTTCATCACTGACTGCAGATATACATCATCTGCCCTGTATATATAGCTGTATACAGGACAGATGATGTATATCTGCACAGTGATGATGAAGGAAAGTCTCTATATACAGGAAGGAAGGTGGGTATATACAGGTAGCTGTATATACCCACTTTCCTTCCTGTATATAGAGACCTTCCTCCATTATCACTAACTGCAGATATACATCATATCATCTGTCCTGTATACAGCTATATACACACACCTTCCTTCCTGTATATATTATTACAATCCACCCCCTATATATATACACGTACTGTACAGGCCACATTTGATGGGCACAATGAGACTGCAATTGATGGGCACATGCCTGTGTTTTATGTGATAATGACTAAGCCCCTTCATGACATTCTCAAAAGGGGGTGGAGCATGGGTGATATAAAATGATGCCCCCCCCCCCGAAAAAAGTTCTGCGGACGCCCATGCCCATCAGTCCACAGTATAACTGGTGACTAAAATTCTGTGGAGGCCCCTGAGCCAGTGTTTCTCAACTCCAGTCCTCAAGGTGCTCCAACAGGTCATGTTTTCAGGCTTTTTATTATTTTGAGGTGATTTGATCAGATTCACTGCCTTAGTAATTACCACAGTCGTTTCATCTGAGGGAAATCCTGAAAACTTGACCTGTTGGGGCGCCTTGAGGACTGGAGTTGAGAATGCCCTAGGCAGTCAAAACCTTGCAGGTATCCCTCGTGCTCTAGTGGGATAACATTTAACTAAGTAGTGTGCATGTCGGCTGCTGGATACAGAGGATCACCACTACACTATTACACGTACATAGGTTGCACCAACATTTTTTACAAACTGACAGCTGACAGAAGATGAGCTTTTAAAGTGTTACTTAACCTGGACACTGCATTCACAATATCTGGTCTCCCACAATACACAGAACATGGAAATGCAATAGTTTTAGTAAATATAAACAGCATGATTTTACTGTTGTGGATTTAGTAACACTTTAAGAGACACATTGTAATGTGAATCTGATGTCTATGGTTTATGTACTTTAAGTTGTTATTGGGTACATTGCAATAATACAGTATTTTTCTATAGAGTCTTTAATGCTAAAGTGTTACTAAACCCAGGACCCTACATTCACTATATCTCGTCTCCAAGAGTACACAGAACATGGAAATGCAATCATTTAAGTAAATATAAACTGCTAAATACCTTTTCTCATCAGCAGTTAGAGCAGTCTTGTGACTTCTATCAGTGTCTGGTTAAAGCTTATAGGAGGAGTTTTCATTTTCCCCTGAATGTCCTATGAGGCTGCAAGGCCCCTGACCCTCTGTCTGGACAGTAGTGATTGGCCTTGTGCTGAACGCATGCACCCTCCTAAGAAAAAAAACACTCTAGCAATACACACCAAACTTGCCCCCAAGGCTCTGTACTATCAGAAGATAAATTGGGGACTGTGGAAGAAGGAGAGGATCATAGAAGACAATGTAAAGGATTAACCCCTTAGGTTCCACTGTGAGTATAACAAGTTTGCTTTACTGCATATACAGACTGATTTTACTGTTGTGGGTTTAGTAACACTTTACGTTTCATTTCTTTAAATTGATTCTTTATTTTCTATTTTTTGTAAACATTTTCATTGTAAGCTTCATTGTAATTCTCTTTCAAGGTTAAATCACTATTATTTGGATCCGTTGTCATGGGTCCCATAGAACAGTACCTACTCTGCCTTTTTTGTAATCCGGTGTTCTGCCGAGAAAGTTCTGCTCGGCGTACAAGTTCCCCCCTCTACTGCGCCTGCGCAGTAGGTATCGGCGGAAATAGCCGAAGCAGAACAGCTGAAAATCAGCTGTATACGGCGCCTGTAAGAGGGCCCCTCGCGGGCTCGCCTCGCTCGCCACGCTTCGGGCACGGCCTCGCTGCGCTCGGCACTTTTAGATTCCCCCTCTAGGTTCACTTGGATGGTGGGGAAGGAACCTGGACCCAGAGCGCAGGCGCCGTGTACAGCTGATTGAAGCATTTGAGCTTCGGCTATCTCAGGCAGCTGACAGTATTATGTACTGCGCAGGCGCTGCGCCTGCGCAGTACAGGGGGGGAACTTATCCGCCGAGGGAACATTCTCGGCAAGACACCGGCACTGTTTAGGCATGAAAAGAAAATGATCACTGTTACTACAGTGTCCTATAAAAACCAGTGCAAGGGAACACCATGCAATCCTAAACAGAAAAACAATGTATGCATAAAGAAACCACTGAGCAAGATTTTTGCTCTTAAGAAGTTAACACTGTCCTCCAAAAAAAAAAAAAAAAGAAAAAAGAAAAACATTTCTACAACCCCCATAGAACAGCTCTCAAATAAAAGAAATCCTAGAGCAGAAAGCTGACCCTTTTGTTATAGCATTTTACATGGAGGAAACAAAAACACTTGACCAACACCAAAACGTAATTCCTTGAAGCATGATAAAAGAAAGTATATGGCCCAGAGCAGAAGCGAAACTGGGGGGAGGGCCAGCATGATGGGGGTGGGCAGTGAGGCGGAGTAATTAAGGGGTATTATTTGAAATAGGGGGGTATTCACTTACCCGATTGGGTCCTGAAGGAATGGGGGGGTGTACCACAGGGTGTGGTAGGGAGGAGGTGTTCAGTTGTGATTAGTCAGAGCTTCTCACAGGACAAGGAAGGTTTCTCCCACCCACCCTCCCTAGTTGATGAGTTTGGGATATGTGTCTATTATGAATAAGGTGTGGTTGTTTATATGGTGGGATCTGTAGGGGGTTTTTAGATGTTCCTTACTGTTTAATTTGTGGGTTATTTTGTTACTTGTTATTGCAGCAGCGGGTGGTCTATTGGGTCTTTGAAGGCGGAGCTGGAAAAAATACTGGAGAATTAGGGGGGTTGGGCCCATCTGGAGGTATGGGTGTCCCTTCCCCTCATAATAATACAATGGTAACATCGGGGGGTTTTAAGTTGGTTGTATCTGGTAGTAAGTAATGCCGCGTACACACGAGCGGACTTCCCGGCGGATCAGGTCCGACGGGATTAGTCCGGCGGGCAATCAGATAGTGTGTGGGCTAGTCCGATAGCTTTTCGGGATAAATATCCGACGGACGTAGAAATAGAACATGTTTCAAATCTGTCCGACGGACTTAAAGTCCGATGGACTAAAATTGGGAAAACTGTTCGTCTGTGTGCTGGTTTGACGGACCAAATACATGCAAGGGAAGCTATTGGTTACTGGCTATTGAACTTTCTTTTTTAGTCCCGCTTACATCATCACGTTCAAACCGAACAGACTTATGAACGGACTTAGTCCTATCGTGTGTGGCCAAGTCCGTTGGTTCGGAAAGTCCGTCGGACCTAGTCAGAAAGTCAGTCGGAAAGACCGTTGGACCTAGTCCGCCAGAAGGTCCACTTGTGTGTACGCGGCATTAGTGGTACTTGTCCCCGAGTCTGTGTAACTTGCGGCTGGGGGCCTTTCATGGGTGACAGATACAACCAGTTGGTGAAAAGAAAATAGCCCTTCAAAGATCTTTAGACCGGGTAAGATTAGACTTAGGTTTTTTGTTAATGGGTTATGTATGGCATGTAGTTTATGCATTCCCTGTTTATGGAATTTGGTGTTTCAATTGTTTGAAATAATAAAACTAAGGCTGCTATGGCCATTTTGACTACAAAATTTACTGTGTTGTCTGGTTAATTTGGGAGGGGAAAAAAGTGGTCAATTGTGACGGTTATAGGTAACCGTAGCCTCAGCAATCTGCACATCCATCCGTCATGTGTGGGGTGCCTAGTCACATTATTGCTACTATTGAGAAAAATATAAAAAGCTAAAAGTTTAAAGTGATTCTAAAAAGGTAAACATTTAATTTTTTTAAAATAACAAACATGTCATAGTTACCTGCTCTGTGCAATGCTTTTATACAGAGCAGCCCCGATCTTCATCTTCTTGTGTCCTCTGCTGGTGATCCTTGCTCCTCCCTTCTGCTGAGTGCCCCCAGAGCAAGCTGTTTGCTCTGGAGGCACTTGTGCGTGCTCGCTCCTGACTGCTGTCTCCATGGACACACAGAGTGCAGCTCAGCCCCGCCTCACCCTCTCTCCTTACTGCCTGTGATCGACAGCAGCAGGAGCGAATGGCTCCCGCTGCTGCCTCTCTGTCAAATGAGTATAGAGAGACGCTGCTCTTGTGCACATTGCTGGATGGAGATTGGGCTCAGGTAAGTATATAGAGAGAGACGGGGGGGGGGGGGGGGGTGGATGCAGAAGGTTTTTTACCTTAATGCATATAATGCATTAGGGTAAAAACCTTGAACCTTTAGAACCACTTTAACTTCTGCAAGCAGCTAGATCCTGGAGAAATCTTCTGTGCAGGGATACCTATCCTCTTCCTGTCTCTGAAGCTTTGGCACTGTAATGGGTAACCGCTTTGGATCTTCAGGCAACACATAACATGATCTGTAAATGGGGGAAAGACTCCAGTCAACTGATCAGGCCCCCCCCCCCTCCCCTCAATTCACAGATCGTGCTACAAGCAGTATAATCAGGGAAAGAACTTTCCTTAATGGAGGAAGAGGAAGGAGGGGGTGTACCTCCGTCAGACCTTCTGTACTGCTGTTCTGCCCAAAGACCCGAAGTCGTTAACCATTGCAATGCCAGAAACTCAGATCTAGGATGAGGACAGGTATTCCTGTAATGAGGATTCCTCCAGGATCAATCTACTTTCAGAATGCGAGACATCTTTCATTACAGGCAGCTGATGTGACAAAAGCTATACAAATCGCACAGCTAAACAGAATTTCAGAGGTTTATGATCTATAATTCAATAGAGTTTGGATCATACATGTAGGCAGGTGCAGTCTGCTGTTTTCACTGTAGGTAGTGCTCAACAGCAGTAGCAATGCAGAAGGAGAGGAAGTCATGGGTTCCTCTACGGTTTCCTGAGTCACTGGGGCAGTGATCTGATTGGATGCTGGCCACCCATGTAACTCTGGTGGCCATCCTAGGTGTGGCAGAATCTATTTAAGACCCTGGCCCCTGGGTTTGGTGTGCTTTATGTGAGTGGGTAGAGAAGAGAAAGGTAAACCATCTGTTAGGGACAGTACTAGCGGTAGCTAAAGCATAGGATCACATCTCTCTGGGTACCTTCCTTATTCAGCATGAGATGGCCAGACTGCATTCTGTCCCCTCTTTACAGACTCTGTCGATTCAGATGGGTCCTACTTCTTCACATTATTGGAAACTGTGAGTGTGCCTGGCTGTATAGCTGTTCCACCGGATTTGTTGTGAACTGCATTTCCTCGTATCGGAGGGACCGGGAAGGTAGAAGAGGGGGAGGGATGTGTCAATATATCAGGAATGATTTACAGGTAGAAGAGAGGAATGGCATCAGTGATAGGGGTGGGAGGGAGGTAGAGTCTGTAAGGGTGGAACTCCAAAGGGTAGAAGCAAGCGGGAAATTACTAGTGGGGGTATGTTACAGGCCCCCTAACCTGTAGAAAGAGGTGGAGTTGGATCTCCTCTCACAGTTAGAAATGGCAGCAAGGCAGGGAAATGTCGTCATGATGGGGAACTTCAACTAACCCGACATTGACTGAGAGGAAGGGACAGCCCACTCATTAAATGCCAGCCATGTCTTACAGGTCAACTTCATGTGAAAATTGGTGGATTCCCTGACTAGAGATGCATTGCTAGATCTATCAATTACAAATGATACATATCTGATTGCAGATGTGGAAATACGGCACAACTTGGCAACTAGCAAACACAGGATTATTACATGCAGCATAAAATATAGGAAAGGGAGGCACAAGGGGAGTACAAGAACACAAAAATTTCAATAGAACCAACTTTTCTAAACAATGCTACAGGATATTAAGTGGGACGAAATCCTTGAGACATTGAACATGGAGGAATAAATCGGAGTGCATTAGGAACATATTAAAAGTATCACCAAGTGTAAGAACGCAATCAGGGTGGCTAAAAAAAAAAAGACTATGAGAGACACATAGTGGAGGAGAGTAAAAATAATCCCATTTTTTAAAAAATATATTAACCACTTAAGGACCGGAAGATTTTCCCCCTTAATGACCAGGCCATTTTTTGTGATACAGCACTACATTGCTTTAACTGACAATTATGCGGTCCCGCAACGCTGTACCCAAACAAAATTGATGTCCTTTTTCTTCCACAAATAGAGCTTTCTTTCGGTGGTATTTGATCACCTCTGCAGTTTTTATTTTTTGTGTTAGAAACAAAAAAATAAGAGCGACAATTTTGAAAAAAAAAAAAACACAATAATTTTTTACTTTTTGCTATAAAAAATATCCAAAAAATAGTACGAACAAAAGTCCTGGATAGCTTAACTCCAATGTAAAAATGCATATTAAAGCAAAGGAAAAGGCCTTCAAAAGATACAAGGTTAAGGGATCATCATCAGCATTCAGACTTTATAAAGAATGCAACAAGAATTGTAAGAGTGCATTTAGGGCGGCTAAGATAGAACATGAAAGACACATAACGGAAGAGAGCAAAAAAAATCCCAAGAAAGTATGTAAACAGTAAAAAGGAGGACAGACCATATTGGCCACATAAAGAACGAGGAAGGACATCTGGTTACAAAGGATGGGGAGATAGTGAAGGTATTGAATTTATTCTTCTCCTCGGTCTTCACAAAGGAATTGGGGGGCTTTAGTAACCAAAACTGCAGTGCTTATGCTCATGACAAATCACAGGAAGCACCCTCATGGCTACGAGAGGATAGAATTAGAATTAAACCTCGTACACTCGATCAGATTTTTGGCAGGGAATTGTGTGATGACAGACTGTTTGCCTAAAATCCGACCATTAGTATGCTCCTTCAGACAATTGTTGTCCAACTTTCCGCTAACAAATGTTGGATGGCAGGCTAGTAAATTTTCGGCAGACAACGGTCTGTTGTCAGAGTTTCGTATCATGTGTACACAAGTCTGTCACACAACAGTCCAAAGTACAAACACGCATGCTTGGAAACAATTCTCACCAAACATGACATTAGCAGAAGGTGCCCAAAGGGTGGCGCTCAAGAGCTGAAATTCCACGTAGTACGTCACTACATTCATGTTTGTTGGCCAACAATTGTGTACCGTTTGTATGCAAGACAAGTTCCTGGCACACGCCCTTCGGACAAAAGTCTGACGCTCTGTTGGCCAACAATCTGATCATGTGTACGAGGCTTTAGACTTGGGAAACATAACATTAAAAAAAAAAAAATTACTGGGACCGGATGGCTTGCACCCAAAGGTACTAAGGGAACTCAGTCAAGTAATTGCCAGACCATTGTTCCTAATTTTTACTGACAGTCTACTGACTGGAATGGTACCATCGGATTAGAGAAAAGCCAATGTAGCACCAATATTGAAAAAGGGCCCAGAATACATCCCTGGGAATTACAGACCAGTTAGCCTAACATCAATAGTATGCAAGCCCTTGGAGGGACTGATAAGGGACTATATACAAGATTTTATTGATGAAAACGGTATCATTAGCAGTAATCAGCATAGATTCATAAAGAATCGTTCTTGCCAAACCAATCTATTACCTTCTGTGAAGAAGTGAGTTGCCATCTAGATAAAGGAAGACCCGTAGACGTGTATTTGAATTTTGTAAAAGCATTTGACACAGTTCCCCATAAATGTTTACTGTATATAATAAGGTCCGTTGGCATGGACCATAGGGTGAGTACATGGATTGAAACCTGGCTACAAGGGCGAGTTCAGAAGGTGGTGATAAATTGGGAATACTCGGAATGGTCAGGGGTGGGCAGTAGGGTCCCACAGGGTTCTGTGCTGGGACCAATCCTATTTAATTTATTCATAAATGACCTGGAGGATGGGGTTAAACAGTTCAATATCTGTATTTGCGGACGACACTAAGCTAAGCAGGGCAATAACTTCTCCGCAGGATGTGGAAACCTTGCAAGAAGATCTGAACAAATTAATGTGGTGGGCAACTACATGGCAAATTAGGTTTAATGTAGAAAAATGTAAAATAATGCATTTGGGTAGCAAAAATGTGAATGCAATCTATACACTAGGGGGAGACCCTCTGGGGGAATTTAGGATAGAAAAGGACCTGGGGTCCTAGTAGATGATAGGCTCAGCAATGGCATGCTAACAAAGCAAACAGAATATTGGCATGCATTAAAAAAGGGATTAACTCCAGGGATAAAGCGATAATTCTCCCACTCTACAAGACTCTGGTCCGGCCGCACCTAGAGTATGCTGTCCAGTTCTGGGCACCAGTCCTCAGGAAGGATGTACTGGAAATGGAGCGAGTACAAAGAAGGGCAACACAGCTAATAAAAAAGGTCTGGAGGATATTAGTTATGAAGAAAGGTTGCGAGCACTGAACTAATTCTCTCTGGAGAAGAGACACTTGAGAGGGGATATGATTTCAATTTACAAATACCATATCGGTGACCCCACAATAGGGATAAAACTTTTTTGCGGAAGGGAGTTTAACAAGACACGTGGCCACTCATTAAAATTAGAAGAAAAGAGGTTTAACCATAAACTACGTAGAGGGTTCTTTTCTGTAAGAGTGGCCAGTATGTGGAATTCCCTTCCACAGGCAGTGGTCTCAGCGGGGGGCATCGATAGTTTCAAAAACTATTAGATAAGCACCTGAACGACCAAAACATACAGGGATATAGAAGGTAATACTGACATACAATCACACACATAGGTTGGACTTGATGGACTTTTTTTTCAACCTCAAATACTATGTAACTATGCAAACTGTGTAACGCTTAATCTACAAACTGAGGTCGGTGAGTATAGACCATAGGGTTTGTTCTTGGAAAGAAAGTCTCTGTTCTGGGACCAATTTGGTTTATTTTACTTGAAAAATGTCAAATTAACTGCGCAACAAAAAATAAAAATAAATTGTGAACCATCTATGCAGCAGAGTCCTATGTATGACACAAACACACAGAAAACGAATGGGAAAAAAAGTTGACAATCCCAGCCTGTTTGTGATATCTTAGACATTGAAGAAATGTAACAAAAGTATATATCAAGTTGGGAGATGAATACCACTTCCCCTTAACAGGTATGTGTAACCAATAGCGACTCAAATTGGTACCTAAACCAAAACAAACCACTTAAATTGGCAAAGTGAATAAACTGCTTAAAAAAGAAAATAGTGTAAAAAACAAAGTCCATGTACAAAAAACACCATAACGTGCTGTGATAAAAAAACAAAAGGTGTCCAATTGTATACAGTCCCAAATGTGTGGGTCCACCACCATGAATGAAGTGCCTGGCCGCTTACCGGAACCCCATGACCCCCCGTTACAGAGGGTCTAAATGGGCATTAAAGTCCTGCTGCATCCGACAGCCTGGGGACCCGAAAGGAGACTGGATTGGAATCTCTGGAGTTTGTAATGCTGTAAAGGTTGGGTACAGGTGGATCTCCAGGGAAAAAAAGGGGCAAACCTCAGCCCTCAATGGAATACCAGCGTCCTTTGTTGCTTCAGGCTTTGCTCCACACTGCTTCCTCCGCCCCTTCTTTTGCGCGCCTTTTACTTATCAATGATATAGAGGATGGGATAAATAGCTCGATCTCAGTGTTTGCTGACAACACAAAAATATGTAGGGCAATAACATCACAGCAGGATATAGAAACTTTACCAGAGGACCTGAATAATAGATAGGAGTGGGCTGCTAGATGGCAATTGAAGTTTAACAATGGAGAATGTAAGGTAAAACATTTGGGGGGGGTAAAATTTTAAATGCAAGTTACTCATTAGGGGGAAGATGGAGAAGGATCTAGGGGTCAAGTAGAAGATAGCCTGAGCGATAGCATGCAGTGTCAAGCTGCAGCAAGCAAAGCCAGCAGAATATTATCATGCATTAAAAAGGGAATTTACTCCAGGCATAAAACAATAATCCGCCACTTTTTAAAACTCTGGTTCAGCCTCATCTGGAGTATTCCAAGCGCTAAATGTATTCTCCCTGGAGAAGAGACGCTTGAAAGGAGATATGATAGCACTGTACAAATATCTGAACAATGATCCCAGTGTAAGTATGAAACTTTTCAGTTCCAGGGAGTGTAGGAGGACACGGGGCCACACAATGAGACTGGAGGAGAAGTGATTTAACCTTAAGCTGCGTAGGGGGTTTTTCACTGTCAGGGAGGTAAGGATGTGGAGCTCTCTTCCACAATCAGTGGTGTCGGCAGGAAGTATGGATAGTTTTAAAAGACTCTTGGACTTGCATCTTAGCGTTGTCTTACTTTAATACAAGTTTTATATTGCACCTGACTGTGTGAATTGTTGCCACCGCACCAGACTGCACCCCTCCTACATACAGGATTGCACATATCCATGAAACAACAGTTAATCAACAACAATCTAACAAAATCCATGTCAAGGTCACTGATTTCAATACTGATAAAAAGATGTGCTTTGCAAGAGATCCCTAAAATATAGAATTGTTCCAAAATACATGCTGCACAAGTCTTGTCACAAGCACTTGGTTGAGGCTACTGCCAATAAAAGGAGATTACCAGTTACTAAATATAAGGATTATTTTCAAATAAGGCATGCTTTCCAAATCTCATACTTGAATATCATACTAATAGAATTCTCTGCTCTGGACTATATTAGACAGGAGTCAGGACCCAGCTAAACAAATTATTGGAGATATGTATAGTTCACTTACTAGAACTGGTGCCAGAAGGCTGTGTATTTATATTATGATGCTTTAAGAACTGCATATCATCCCTATACGATATTGACTGGAAGCAACAAATGCATTTACCCTGTATCAGAGAATACCAAATTGAGGTTTATATATGACGGGTTGTGATCCGGGGAATCATTAGCTCATGCATTTTTTAGTAAGTCGTGTCAGTCTAAACTGCAGTTTAAGGACATGGCAGCCCACTTTTATTGAAAAACTGAACTAAAGAGTTCACAAACAGCGATTTTGCCCAAGCAGGGGTTCTTTTCCAGCAAAAACATAGTTAGTGGAAATACTGAGCCACCTGGTTATGCATCAGCAGTACTGCTGCTCTTAGCTCCCTACTTTCTGGCTCTACAGGCTCATTCAGTCTTAATTGCAGCACCTCACTACACAGGCCCACTCCTGACCTTTAAATAGGGTTCAGACCCCCTCCCCAAACTTACTTACTCTCCCAGAGACTTCCAGACTCTCTCCAGCCCCCAGGACTCACTAGCCGCCTCAACTCTCTCATTCTCCCAGACCCTATCTTGGTCTCCCAGACTTGTATAGCTGCTCTAACTTTCCCAGTTCTTTGGCAAGGCATTCCCTCTCCAAATATGGAGTGCAGTCTCTCGCAGGTCAACACAGCTCTCCTGAAAGGACCCGGACTCCAAAATGGGATCCCTGAGCTATCCTCAGGCTTGGATTTTATTGACCCTGCAAACCTGCATACTCACAACAGGATTGAAGGTTCTGTCCCACCCAAGACACTTTGGAACCTTCAAACTCTGGGATTACAAAACCCAGAAAAAGCTTAAAACACAGCTTTCTCCACTCATAATAAATACTCTGGAGGTTCTCAAACTGCAACTTTGGGAATCCTGTGTCATTTCCATATCCATTTCCTAAACTCACACTGTGGCAGGAACACACACCAAAAAGGATTGCTGAATTCTAAACCCTTCTACGTGGATTATTTTAAGTGCAAGAAAATACCTTGCAACACGCTGGATTGTGTCCCCAATTTTGACTTGTTGATGTATGTAGCACCCTGATAGGTAGGTGCAGGATTAGGTCACTTTAATTTGGGCTCACTGTATCCAATGGAGCTGCATTTCATTGTTAGGCAAATTTAGTTTTGGCTCACTGTAATCAATGTGGCTGTGTTGATTGTTCTGGTTTGTTCGGTGTTTCAGTGGCTGCTGGATTGACTGCTACCCCTGGGTGGTCCAGAAATGTTCTGAAAGTTAGTGGGCAGGAAGAGTCTAATCAGCAGCTGAATATTCATACAACCCTGGCCAATCCCTGGGGAGAGATGCCCAGATGGTGACTGGGAGTCTTTATAAATAATCTGAGGCGGAGAGCAGCCTGTTCTTTTTCCTGAGAAGGAGATTAGGCTGCTAGCCCTCTGGGCCAATCTGCCATGTGCCTGCGGGGTGTCGAGGCCTCAGGATCTGGAGGCCTGCTTTGCTGAAAACTGCAGCAAGCTGATTGTGGTACTGTCATCTGAGGATCTAGTTTGGTATTACAGGGTGAAAGTGTCTCGAGGATATTGAAAGGAGGCAACCAATTTTCCAGGGACATTAGTGAGATTATTTAGTGAGGCCTTTTTTCCCCGAAAAGGAGATCACAGCTTAGGGGGCTGCTAGCCCCCTAGGCTATTTGGTCATGTTGCTGCGGGATGTTGAGGCCTCAGTGTGACTACCTGGAGACCTGCTGCTGAAAGCTGCCGAAAGCTGACTAAGGGACTGTTGTCTGAGGATCTAGTTTGGTACCACAGGGTGAAAGTGTCTCAAGGATATTGGAAGCAGGCAACCAATTTTCCAAGG
Organism: Lithobates clamitans; assembly: GCA_037952925.1. Taxonomy (NCBI): domain Eukaryota; kingdom Metazoa; phylum Chordata; class Amphibia; order Anura; family Ranidae; genus Lithobates; species Lithobates clamitans. The sequence continues at coordinate 1,806,722 of JBBGZY010000381.1, read as the reverse complement.
ATATTTGTTAGCACAGACTGTTGAGAGAGATCCTAGAGACTGTGATTAGTGCTCAGTCTATTTAATTCTTAATGAAAAGACTTTAGTCTGACTTTGCAGAGAGGAAGATTCATCTCCTCAAGTTGCTACTACAAAGATCAGTTCATCATTATTCAAGGACATGGCTCACAGTTCTACAAGAAAAAGAAAGTTCAATGTCTTCAAACTATTACTCTCTTAGGGTTGCTGGAGTATCCAACCATTACCCAATGCCCACTACCTATCCAAGTTCTTACTAAAGCATCAGTAAAAGTGTTACCCACATTTCAGTGATAGGGAACCTTGGCACCCCATATGTTTTGAAACTACATTTCCTATGATGCTCAACTACATTGCAGAGTGCATGAGCATCATGGAAATGTAGTTCCAAAACATCTGGGGTGCTAAGGTTCACCATCAATGTCCTAGACTGATTAATGACCCTGAAGAGTGATTGTAACTGAGTGTTTGCTGTGAGGAAACTACTGGAAAAAAGGATCTGGGCAATTTACTTAGCAGCTCCGAATGGGGTAGCGCAATATTGGCTTAGGTTAATCAACTCTACTCTATATTACTTGGAATTATTGTACTTCCACTGTGGATGCCCGCTATATATAACAAAGTCTGGGATAACGGTAAAGCCATCTCCTAGCCCCTCTTCTAATGACTACCTATCTATGGTTTAATGAACTGACACTTTTAATGTACAGTATATTGCATGGCATCAAAAACTGCATTTTTAAATGTGATCAGTGTTCATATCTAAATGTTGTCTTAGTAACAGCCTACTTTATTCCCCTATACAGCAAGACCCATACGGGGAAAAAGGAAGGGAACCTCCTAAGGGCAATAAGCTTTGCTTCAGTGCATAAGACCAGGTAAGAAAGAATTCTGAAAGGAGGAGATAACAGAGTGATGAAAGGGGTGATTCATCACTTGGCTGCTGTGTTCCCTTTACTGTCCAATCAAAGGTTAAGGGGAGGAAAGTGACCAGGCCTGTTTTGCTAAAAGCGGATCCCTCCCCCCCACTAAAAACATCTGCAAGTCATTTTCTAAATCAAATATTTATTTAGTCGCTTACATCAAAAGAATAAAACTGTAGGGATGGGGGAACAGTTCGACCCGAACATAAGTTTGGGCCGAACATTTGCCTGTTCGGACGTTTGCCAAACATCCGAATTTGCAGGGTGTCCGCCCCGTCAAACACCCTGCAATGCACTGAGCGCTGCACAGTGCATTCTGGGCCCTGACTGGGCAAAGCTTTGCCCAATCAGGGCACAGCACAAGCTGGTTGTTAAGGAACAGGGCCGGAAAGCCGTCAGCGGCATCCTTAACAATCCACGAGTCGTCAGCTGTCAATGGGTTTCCCCGCTGACAGCTGAATAAGAGAAAAAAAATGGCGTAGGGTCCCCTCCCCAGTCCATACCAGGCCTTTAGGGTCTAGTATGGATTTGGAGGGGAACCCCACAACATTTTTTTTTTTTTTTTTACAAATGGCGTGCGGTCCGCCCCCAAAATCCATACCAGACCCTTATCTGGGCATGCAGCCTGGCAGGTCAGGAAAGAGGGGAAATGTGAGCGCCCCCCTCCTGAACCATACCAGGCCACATGCCCTAAACATAGGGGGGTGGGTGCTTTGGTGCCATGTTAATGGGGACAAGGGCCTCATCCCCGGTGATTTTGGTGGTCTGCAGGCAGGGGGCTTATTGGAATCTGAAAGACCCCTTTGACAAATGGGCCCCCAGGCCCTGCCCCCTCTATGTGAATGAGTATTGGGTACATCATACCCCTACATATTCACCAAAAAAGTGTACAAAAAGCAATAAAAACCAGAGACAAGTTTTTGACAAATCCTTTATTAAAAAATAAAGATATTTATTATAATGCAACAAATGGACAAACTGTTATGCAAATAGTGCGTGACATAAAATATTGCAATGATCACCATGTTATTGTTCAGGGTCTCTGATAAAATTTATATATATATATATATATATATATATATATATATATATATATATATATAGAATGTCTGCTTAAATTTATAACGTATTTAGTACATCAAGTGCTAAGTGTAGAATGTGGCATATTTTTGTGTGGCAATTGATGTTAATTCCCCTGAGTATATACATCTTAGACTGCGGTGTAATTCAATAACTATTTCAACTGAAACGTTCAAGAGTTGCTCAAATCTTACAGTCCCCTGCCACCAGTATACACGCTACTAACCCATCATATGTCTATTTCCTATTTTTGATATTATATTTCATGTACACAATAAAAGGAATGTAGATGAACAGGGATACTTATCTTCAAAAGGCAGGCTGACCCCTCTCCTCCTGCACAGGCTAATTACACCACCTGTGTTACTTGCATCACTGGTTCTTAAAGGGCCAGTCCTTCAACGCCCAACAAGCTGCTTTATTACTGCTCACAGAACTTAATTAAGAGCGCACTAGAGGGGAGCTCGGCATTTTGTCCTGCAGGCAGAAGTGTGCAATCAAGTTTCCATGTGACATGTCCTAAATAATTACAGCAATGATGTAAAACCTACTGTATATTCTTATGTATCAACAAGTTTTCACCAAGGATTGGAGATATTTCCGTACAGCTGCAAACCCGATTCATGCCTTCAGGACAGGTCTGATGCTTGCTGGTTGAGCAACTAATTTTCTCGGTAGCTGCACGTTGAAAAAGAACCCATAACAAACTACAGTAGCCCAGGAAAAATAAAGTACTATTCAGTCAAATTAATATAAAATGATAAAAAGATATATAAAAAAAAAAGGAATCACAGCTGCTCTAGCCTGGGCTTCATCTTTTTATTCAAAAATGTTGTAGTGGATAACCCACAATCATAGGCTCGTCCACAAGTGCGGCAGTGACTGCCACTCCTCTGAAAAGCAATCCACGCTCTGATCACTTTTTTAGAGGTGTCTGATAGGTGGTAATGAGGCAATATGTTGCCTCCTCATTGCCTGATTTAACCCTATAATTGCTGTAGTACTGCACCACAGTTGTGTGCATTGAATGCGGTTGTGGTGCAGCCCCCAAAAAATTGCATTAGCCACGCGCATAGACAGCACTGCCCGCCGAAATTGGCATGCTGTTTACATTTTGCTGCAATGCATAGGATTGCGGCCACAGCTGTATGCTATTGTTCAGGCATTATGGCTCAACCGCCTGGTTTTACTGCCCCCCAGTCACACATGTGGGGATGCCCTTAGAGGGTTGTGTCACCAATGCAGTGTCAAAATACCCGTGCAATCTCTGCTCTGTGCTGTATTCCAGAACCCTTACGTCTCTTTCAGATGGGCAGTTGGGGGGGTCCAACTTCCCATTTTTACTGAACCCCTGTCTGGACACCCAAACTGTAAAATAAAAGCCGGATAGGGCTGTTCACATGACACAGAAAAAAGGATATACCTGTGCTCAAATCCCAATAGCTTGTACATGCATATACAGTTAGGTCCATATATAATTTAGACAAAGGCACAATTTTCATTCTTTTGGCTCTGTATGCCACCAGTATAAAATTAAAATGAAACAATCCAAATTAATCTAAAGTGCAGACTTTCAGCTTTAATTCAAGGGGTTGAACATAAATATCAAGTACACATTTAAGGAACTGCAACCATTTTTATACACAGTCCCCCCCCCCCCCCATTTTCAGGGGCTCAAATGTAATTGGACAAATTATTTTAATCATAAATAAAATGTTAATTTTTAATATTTTGTTGAGAATCGTTTACTGGCAATGACTGCCTGAAGTCTGGAACCCATGGACATTACCAAAGACTGGGTTTTATCCTTTCTGATGCTTTGCCAGGCTCTAACTGCAGCTGTCTTCAGTTGTTCCTTGTGGGTCTTTCTGCCTTTAGTTTTGCCTTCAGCAAGTGAAATGCATGCTCAATTGGATTGAGATCAGGTGATTGACTCGGCCATTGCAGAATATTCCACTTCTTTTCCTTCAAAAGCTCCTGGGTTGCTTTTGCAGTGTGTTTTGGATCATTGTCCATCTGTATTGTGAAGCGCCATCCAATCAAATTTGCTCCATTTGGCTGAATCTGGGCTGACAGTATATCTCTAAACACTGCAGAATTATACCCCGTACACACGGTCGGACTTTGTTTGGACATTCCGACAACAAAATCCTAGGATTTTTTCCGACTGATGTTGGCTCAAACTTGTCTTGCATACACACGGTCACACAAAGTTGTCGGAAAATCCGATCGTTCTGAACGCGGTGACGTAAAACACGTACGTCGGGACTATAAACGGGGCAGTGGCCAATAGCTTTCATCTCTGGCTTTTTTTAGATTTTTTTTGGTAAGGGGTTTTCTATTCTTCAGGCTTATGAATGGTTTGCATCATGTGGTGAACCTTCTGTATTTGCTCTCATGAAGTCTTCTCTTGATTGTAGACTTTGACACTAATGTGCCCACCTCCTGGAGAGTGTCCTTCACTTGTCTGGATGTTGTGAGTGGGTTTTTCTTTACCATAGAGAGGATCCTGCGATCATCCACTCTTGTTTTCTTCTGTGGTCGTCCAGGCCTTTTTATGTTGCTGAGCTCACCAGTGCGTTCTTTCCTCAGAATGTACCAAACTATTGATTTGGCGACTCCCAATGTTGCTGCTATCTCTTTGATGAATTTGTTTAGTTTTTGAAGCCTTACAATGGCCTGTTTCACTTGCATGGACAGCTCCCTTGAACGCATGATGTAGGTTCACAGCAAGAGATTCCAAATGCAAATACCACACTTAGGCCTCATTAACACAAGGCGGACTCCGTTTCCACAGAGCCCGCCTCGGTCCGCCGTCTCAGCGGGCGATCTCTTCGTTGATCTCCGCTGAGCCGGCGGATGACAGGTCCCTCTCAGCTCACTGAGCGGGGAGGGGCTTGTCAGGCGCCGCTGCTGCCTATGGAGGGATCGGATGAAAACGGACAGCATGTCCGTTTTAATCAGATCTCACCCGATCTGATCCGCCAGTGACGGATCTAGACTTAGGGCCATCCGTCTGCTTTTTGCGGATCGGACCAGGTCGGATGTCTCCGCTGACATCCGTCGCTCCATAGGCTAACATAGAGCGCCGTTCAGGTCCGCCGTCAAAACTGACAGGCGGACCTGAACGGTCCGATCGTGTGAAAGGGGCCCTAGAATCAACTCCAGACCTTTTACCTGCTTAATTGATGAAGAAATAACGAAAGGAGTAGCCCACACCTGGCCATGAAGGAGTGGCCCACACCTGGCCACACCTGCCCTTGAAAAAGGTGGGGTGGCTATTAAGAGCTGGAATTCCTAAACTCTTCCTCCAATTTGGATGTACATACCCTCAAATTAAACCCGAGAGTGTGCACTGTCAGCCTATATCCATTATATAACTATAGCTTTAATATGTTTTGGTAAACAAACGTTCTATACTGTTGATGTGTGACCACTTGTTAACACTAGAAATTCTGGATGGACCCTCTGCACACGGTTATACACCCATACTAGCAAACTTTGCAATACAAAACAAGATATACTTGTGCTCAAATCCCAATAGCCTGTACATGCATATAATTTATCAGGTGCTAAAGTTCACATGACGCAGCCACGAAGCCTTGCTTTGTGACTGTAACTTCTTTAACTCAGGGTGCAGAGTTTGACAAGTGGCACTTCTTGTCAAACTCACCAAATGTTCAATGTTCAAATAGCAGGCCAGCTCACTTTACTAGATTTGCAGAATTGTTTATCTTTAACCCCTTAATGCTGACGCCTCCTGGTTTTGGATGCCCAGAGGCAGGCGGAGGTTTCTGATCATGTGACCGCCGTGATTAGCTGTCATAGCAGTCACATGATCAGAAAGTTCCTGATCACAGATAGAGATTGGAAGCTCTCTGTTAGCCACTGTAACTATGTCAGGAGCGTGAAGACTGCCGACATTGGTTTCTCCCAAATATCTCTTCTACAAGTTTCTGAATCCATATGTGATTAAGCCCTGGTTCACACCAGTGCAGATTTGAAGCCAACTATCAGTGCGATTTCATGTGTGGCTTGCTGACATCTGTGCAACTTCATTTAACAGATGTCAATGCAAGTCACACTGAAATCGCACAGAAATCATACATGAGCCCTTTTCAGAGTGGTAGCGATTTGAACGTTTCCATTTCCACAAATGGGGTGCAACTTGTCATGCAACTTTGAACTGTCAAGTCGCATGACAAGTCACACTGGTGTGAACCAGAGCTTACTTGATGTCCCCATTTAAGTAACAGAAGTTCTGTAGGCTAGAGGTCATCAACCCTGTCCTTCAGGGCCCACTAACAGGCCAGGTTTGTAAGATAACTGAAATACATCACAAGTGATATCATTTGCTGCTCAGTGATTGCAGTATTCTAGTCTGCATCTCCCCAAGGTAATGCATAAAACCTGGCCTGTTAGTGGGCCCTGAGGACAGGGTTGATGACCACTGCTCTAGGCGATCAGGTCCCTACAATTGCACTAAAGGCCCAACCCTGATGGCCCCACATCTGCAAATTACCACAGCTTCCCAGACCTAGTGCTTTCCTTCTACAAGTGGTCACTGAAATCAACAACATTTTTGTCTAGACTGTCTTTGGCTGTAATTGCAATAATTCCTAAGCCTATGGCTGGTCATACATGGTTCAGTTTATTTTGTTTAAAAAACAAATGAAAAAAAAAAACTGACTTGATTCCATTTGACGTGGATGGGGGGATCCTCCCTGCTGTGCTATTGTATTGTGACAGTAGAGAGACTCCCCTATCAGAATACACAAATGAGCACTGTAGCCTATTGCCTGTGCCGCTGATCCAGCAGATTTTATCTGGCAGGGCAGTTGAACAGACATTGATCAGTAGATTGACTTCTGTTCAACTGCAGTGGCCACACATGGATTGAAATTTAGCCAGTCCCTGCTGAGTCCACGTATGGGCAGCTTAGCTGATGACTCTAACTGGTCCAATTTTAGAACTATATCTCTACTGAATGTGGATATAAAACTTTTGGCTGGGGGATGGTGGGGTAGATGAACACCTACTATATAAATATCAGATGAATCCACATTTTTCTTCTAATCAACTATCCCTTCATCATCTATATATTCTTGAATGTGAAATGTAATGTTCAGTGCCCTTTTCACTTATAATTCCATGTATTCTCTATTTCAGTGGCCATCAATCCTGTCTGTGGGGCCCATTAACAGGTCAGATTTTATGTATTACCTTGGGGAGATGCAGACTAGAATACTGCAATCACTGAGCAGCAAATGATATCACCTGTGATGTATTTCAGTTATCTTGCAAACCTGGCGTGTTAGTGGGCCCTGAGGACAGGGTTGATGACCACTGCTCTATTTGACTGATTTTATAGTTACATTAAACAAAAAAAAATGAATGCTGTGCTCAAATACTGAGAAGACTTTGCAGTACCCCACATCAATGTCTGTCTGAATTTGAGAGGCGCCAAATTGTTGGCATGTCTGAGGCCAGTATGTCACACTGTGAAATTTCCCAATGAGTCAAGAGGAATGTACTAGCCATTCACTGGAGAATCAACCAACAGGCAAATGAAGCACACATGCCAAAAGACCAGATTTCAGATGGCCAGAAAGATGACAAACTGTGAAGAACAAAGGATTGTTAGACTGTCATTATAACAAGATGGATGATCTCAGGTCCACTCAGAATCATTCAAGCAATCGTTTGCTTGAAGCAGGACTTCGCTCTCATGTCACTATCCAGTATTTACTGCTGACACCAAACTACTGCAAATAATGAAACTTGGTGTGAGAATTGGGTGAATTGGAAAAGTGAATTACAGGCTTGAATCCTGGTTATGTTTCAGTCAGTCTAACTTCAGAAAATGTGTGTACTTAGGAGTGGATGGACAGACTAATTTCATAAAACTGTCTATTGACCTTTTCTGAATCATGGTTTAGGGCAGCATGGGTAAGAGATAAGGTCCCAGGTAGTTGAAATCAAAAGCGGTATGTAAATGTAAACTCATACGACCCAAAACGCATCTGAAAAAAAGACCTTTAAGAAATATTGACCAAATTATAGTATGCAAACAATTAAAAATTATGAGATTTGTCCAAAATCAAAGCCTTACATGGAATAAGAATGCCACAACAATTTTTTAAGTGCATAAGATGCTCAAAGTATTGGAAGAATTGATTAGGGCATGTTCCACTTGCACAAAGTAGACAAGGTTTCAGATATATTTTTCATTGTTAATTGTGAGAAAAGAAACCTGAAACAAATTTATGACTTTGAAGGCGCTTATCCACTTGCCGACCAGTCACCTACCTGATATTGGTCTTTAAGTGGTTGTACCGGAATGATCCCTGCAGCAGTACTGTTTTTTTACAGCCGGATGTTGGCTTTCTTGTAATAGCAATTGAGGCACTCAATTGCTATAACAAGCAGAGGGAGGAGACGTCCCCCTCCCGTCATCTTCCACGGCTTGCTCTGACTTTCCTGCCCCACGAGAGACCTGAGCTACCATCTAGCACATCTGCTGACTAATCGAACACCTGAAGAAAGCTGGGATTGGCTTTGATTGGGTCTCTGATACGGTAACCCGGAAGCGATGATGTGACTTCACTTCTGGTTTACCCGGATGTCATCGGTGCCATTTAAAAAAAAAATCAAAAGCATCCAAAAACACAGATCTTGGTGTTTTGAATGCTTTTAACTGCAGAGGATGGATTTGGGGCCTTATTGATCCCAGATCTCTCCATAAAGAGATCCTTTCACATGCCTATTGCTTGATGTTTACATTCCTTGTGACAGCAACAAAAGTGATTTAAAAAATCATTAAAGCAACAGTGTAAAAATGTAAAAAAAGTAATAAAAAAAAAATTAAAGTTGCCCACCCCCGAGTGCTTGCGCGCAAAAGTGAATGCATGCATTGGTCCCACACGCAAACAGCGATTGGCCCACACATGTGAGGTATCACTGAAAGTCAGATCATGGGCAGTAATTCTAGCAACAGACCTCCTCTGTAAATCTAAAGTGGTAACTTCTAAAGCATTGCCTCTGGATAGTAAAATTGACATCACTTGATGCCACTGCATGGGCGGGCATAATTTTAAAGTGTGACATCTATTTAGTCAGCGTAATATCATCTTTTATATTTTACAAAAGAATTGGGTTATGTATTGTGTTTTTTTGCATTGATATTCAAAAAAGTATTTCTCCCCAAAAAATTGCGCTTGAAAAGACGCTGGGCAAATGCTGTGTGACATACAAATTGCAAAACCCACCAATTTATTCTCTAGGGCCTCTGCTTTCAAAAAATTATATATAATATTTAGGGGTTCCAAGTAATTTTCTAGCAAATAAACTGGATTGTTACATGTAAACAAAGCCTGGTCTTTAAAGAGGAGCTCCAGGCTCCTTCAGAAGATTCACAAATACTGTAGCTGCTATGTTTTAATATAAGAACACTTACCTGTCCAGGGATCCCACAATGTCCTCACCCAAGCTGATTCTTTAATTGGTGTCGGGTTCAGGCTCCAGCATCTCTAATAAGGGAAACAGGAAGTGAAGCCTTGTGGCTTCACAGCCTATTTACCACTATGCATGTGTGAGTTGCGCTGTGCCTTCTGAATGGTCCCGTAGTCTTCTGGGACCTGTGACGTGTCCTGGAAGACTGTGGGGGAAGGGGGGTGAACTTCCGGCTCAGTTCACCGAGGCGATCTGAGCCGGAAGAGGGAGCTGCCACTTGTCAAAACCACGCCCCTCCCAAAAAATGATTTGCATCATGGATGTGCAGTCGACAAATCTGCAGCAACTGCATGATGCCATCATGTCAATATGGACCAAAATCTCTGAGGAATGGTTCCAACACCTTGTTGAAGCTATGCCACGAAAAATTAGGGCAGTTCTGAAGGCAAAAGGGGGTCCAACCTGGTACTAGCAAGGTGTACCTAATAAAGTGGCCGGTGAGTGTATAATATTCCTGAGGCTGAAGTATAAGCGCCTTAAAAGCCCTACGTTTGTTTCACGTTTCTTTTCTATTTTTTATTAGGGATATGGTGATCCAGTCATGCCTAATCTTATTTAGCTTCATTGCTAACTGACACTTGCAGGTATTTATTACCTCTCAAAAAGATCACAGTATCCCACCTGACAATGCATTCACCCCCCTTTCTCTCCAGAAGGCCGTAGTCTTCTTTGTTCAGACATCATCCAGGGCAAGCAGCTACTTTCTAGTCTAAGATGCTCATTCATAGATCGCACAAGCAGGTATGTTCTTGCCTGAACAGTGGTCTATGTTCTTGACTATGTGAATACATGTTGCATTAATGGAAACCCCCCCCCTGCTGCCTCCAACCATGTAAACTCCCAGAAAATTACAATATCAAAAAACAGTTCCAGTTAATAATAACTGGGGGAGGGTGACTGGGGAATTGCTTCCACCTGCCTGCAGCAGATTGATGACATCATCTTGAATGCTCCTCTTATGTCTAGGCACAGTCACTTAGAGATTAATGACTGCATTTTATTGCCCTAAGGTGCCATTTAAAAACTAATCTTGCTGCATATTATGATGTGTCAGAAATGTATTCGGGCAGAATCTTTAAAAGTACTGATAGGTCTGCTCAAGATCATTTTGATTCAATGTCTAGCAGGGTAGTTGAATGCATCAGGATAAATGCTATTCTACTGTTTTCAAGGAATAAATTCAATTGTTCCAAATCACCACCCTTGGCATATTATCTGTCCCGCTATCAGAAATTGGTTTCCCTTTTCACACTTTTAGCCTATATGCAACCACTTTCCCATTTTAATTTGCTTTTCATACTCTGTTCTCTATATCCATTTTGTTTTATGGTCAATTTTTATCTAAGAAAGTTAACAAAATTGGGTTTGCAGTGCAATCTGAACAGAATTGCCGAATTCAAAGTAAAGTGTATATAATCTACGAAAGAAAGTGTAATAATTTATTCTAGATTCTGTAAAATATTTTATGACTTTTTGAACCTTGAGAAAAACCTACAAACTCCTTATTGACATTATAATTTGCATTTCCACTATTATACAGCCTTTTACACAAAAGTCCCATCACAAGCCATATTATTTCAGTGAAGGTAGCTGTTCAATCCTTCAACTTTATCTCCATCTTCCATTTTAGCTTTTTTATTTTTTTTGCAAAACCACTTGCCTGTAAGATTTTGCTAATGTGTAAAGATTATTGTACTTTTCCTCATATTGTATGTCACAGGTCATTCTTCATTTACTCTCAAAGAAATATTCAATTCATTCATGAAATCCAGTAATGTATTCATTTAGTGGCATAACCTGACACTCCTTGGCCCTGATGCAAGATATGGGTCAAAATTCCTGGTTCCAATTAATATTGGCTCTCAGAAGCAACAATGGGGGGGGGGGGGGGGGGGGGAGTCATTCTCTTGGCCACAAATAAAAAAAGTCTTACCCTTTTGAACCTGCTAGTTAACATGGCATACTTTTGTAGAAAAGTCACTCTGAACCATACATGTGAGGGGCACATGCAGTAGAGTATCCCACCTATGAAAAAGAGCTTTAGGCATGTGATCATTTCTTCTTGACAAGTTCCTACCATAACAGTGCATGGAAGAAGGCCAAAGGCCACAGTCTCTCACCAATCACCCCCCCCCCCTCCCTGGGTCACAGCTAATTAACCTGTTCTTGGCCAGAGAACACTTTAGCACAGCCTGTGACTTACTTGTGGTCCAGGTTAGAGCTCTCAAAGTCCATCTGAACTCTCTGAGCCTAATCTGATGTGTCATCTCTGACCACCAGGGGGTTGACTATGTTCCTTCAACCACTACCAGCTTTGTGGTTGACCAAGTTTGCACCAAACACTTCACGAATACTCTTTACCTAATTCATTCTTCTTTACATATACCACAGGACAGGCAGCATTGAGTAGCTTCATAAGATACACTTTCCAGATACCGTTCCCCAGCTGAGACATTAAAGACACAGGAGTTTCTCTGCTTTTCAATTTACAGTAAAACCTTGGTTTGAGAGTAACTTGGTTTGAGAGCGTTTTACAAGACAAGCAAAATTTTTAAATAAATTTTGACTTGATATACAAGCGATGTCTTGATATACAAGTAGCGTCATGTCACAACTGAGTATAAAAGATGAGAGAGGCGCCTTTAAGTGTATAATATTGCTACACTATTGCTACATTGCTACACTTAGAGGCGCCTCTCTCCTCTTTAATACTCTGTAGCTTCTGCTGGATTTTGCTTCCAATCCCCTTGTGGAGGTTTCCATTTATGGATGGACATTTTATGGTTACACAACCTGGTCACATTGCTATAATCTTTTTATATGGCCTAAAACATGAAGGACCTATGAATAAATGGTTGTGGAACGAATCATTTGAGTTTCCATTATTTCTTATGAGGAAATTTGCTTTAATATACAAGTGCTTTGGATTACAAGCATGCTTCTGGAACAAATTATGCTTGCAAACCAAGGTTTTACTGTACTTAAAGTAGATGAAAACAAAAAACAGTCCATACTTTGTTATAATGTGAGTGTGTATCTCCTATAGCGGTGCAGTATGTTAAAGGTGCATAACGTTTATAGGTTAGTTTCCAAGGTCCTGTTACTACCCGTTCTGACATTGTCCCACTATTATACATGGTTTACAACAGGGGTGCTGTGGTGTACTCACTGATGTTAAATTGTGTTCTAGCCCCAGGCCGTAGGCCTCTTCTGCTCCAGAGCCTAACCCCAAGCTTCAGGGGGAGCTCTTTCACTCTCACATATACTTCTTTCTGTGTTGCTGCTGGCATCCCAAGAGAGAGTGTCAGCCTCCTTCTCCCTTCTCTAAAAAATAAAGGGAGAGTGCGGGGCAATTCCCACCAGCCCAACAACTATGGGGTGGGTTCTGTAGTTCAAGGGGAACTCTCACTTCCACCTGCCTACATTCTGTTCTGTGCAGTAAAGCCTTGCCTAGAATATAACCAATGGAAAAGAATAGTAAAATGACATCCTCTGTGCAATCCACTGTAAGTACTAAACTACCAGTGATAATATAAAATTGACAAATAAACCGAAAAAAAAACCCTTTGAAAAAGTCACATGAGTGTGACAAAATGCATCAGGGCAGGGCCCAGAAACGTCTGCATGACCAACAGGAATTGAGGATGAATTGATGCTGATTTATGTGAGCTGGGAGTCTTAAGGGGACATAGCACTGATATTTGCAAAACATTTGTTAAGGTGATGCATTGCCATGTGAGTGCACTATACTTGTGAGTACAATATATTCTTTTGCTTTTAATAAAGTTTATAGTGTTTTTATGGTATTACACTATCCAAGCTTTTCTTTTTTGAGCATAGGAAGTTGGTGTGGCGTTGTTATCCAAGAAACATTGAGGAGGACCGTGGGAGAGCAATAATGCCATGGAGAGAACCCCTAAAAGGGAATGTACATCTGACCTATTTTTAACCAAATAGGTCCAAACAGTAAGGTGAGAGCGGAGTTTAAATGGTGGTGGGACCCTTTACATTTTACTCATTATAAAAGGATGTTTGAAGACTGCACAAAGCACAACATCTAGTTCACTTGTTTAAGGGACTGCATCATTGGACATCACCTGTCAGTGACCCAAATCAAAGTCCCACTAAAGGATATACACTCATGTTTGAGTAATTTTTTTCTTCGTTCATTTATATGCTGATCATTTTCTTTCTTTTTCTCTATAGTTATATACTGTCACACATTTGTATACACTTTATCACATGGATCCTTACATGTGGTGTTGTTATTTGAATTGTTGTGTTGCATGACACTTTTCTAATATATACTGCATTGTGCATCATGTAGCCATATGACAGACAGTGCAGCACAAGGCAACAGGCAAGTCTCTGAGTGATGAGAAGGAAGGGGTAGGGAGGACTTCTCTACTCAAAATTACTAAAACCATGGACCTAGCACCATGGGTGGCATGAGCCATGATTTTTCAGTGAAAATGCAAGGTTGTAATCATAAAACACTATACCACCAAATAAATAACCCAGTTAAGGAGGGGGGAAGGGAGGACATGTGTACCAAGACTGGCACATATGGATGTGCCAATGGAAGGCCTGGCCACAAATGAGACATCTGCAACTCCTGTTTCTGTGCCAAAGGCTTCACCTACTGTCAAGTGCCTGCAATTAGAGACAAGCCGTACAAATCTACCAGTATGAAAGATAAAGTAGAATAATTGGTCAATAAATTAGCAAAAAAAATGAAAATAAAAGAAAGACAAAAATGTTTAAAAAAACATCCTGTGGTTTACGGAAAAATATGAAGTCAGGCTTCAAAATGACATATGAGGTTTTAAACTTTTTTTTTTTTTGAAGAAAGAAGCGGCCAAAATTGGAACATCTATTAGAGACAGAGCTAAACATGTTGGTTTAATTAGAAAAGCATCCAGATATTAATCCTCCCAGATTCTTTGCAAAAAGTCCTTCTCTTTATATGCACATCACATGGCTATTTTCCATGAGAGCTTCTATAGTGGTTGATAATAAGGTTACCAAGGTAGTAACAGTTTGGTAATTACGAATATCTTTGATAAACGAATGCAGATGACTGTGTTTGATGTGTTGTCCGCTGTATGAGACGTTGGATGAGATGCTGACCTTTTCTTGTTGTTTTCAATACCTCATCATTTTGTAAATACAACACAATAAACATGTAGGTTGTCCATGTAGAAAACAGAAAATATTAAAACAGGCTTCATTTATAGAAACTGGACTATTGAGTAAAATCTCTACCATAGCAAACCAGTAAAGTGTATTCATAGCCAAAACCTTTTTTTTAGTTCTGGAGAGAGTGGGGAAGGATTAGAACCCCTTCCAGGACTTCATTGGTGTCCAGGGCCTCAGTTAATCCCTTGCCGACCAGACACTGTAGATTTACATACATATGTACGTGATTCTGCTTTTCCGTGTAGGGGGCGCACTGGCGTGCTGGCTGTGCTGCGATTAGTCACAGCACAAGCCGATCAGCAGGTGTCAGCTAATTGACGGTCGCCGACACCCGCTGATCGGCGAGGAGGAAGACAGCACAGAGATCTGTCAATGTAAACAATACAGAGCTCTGTCCTGTCAGCCGGGATGTGCAGGTTTTTGTTTCCCTGCAAAGTATGGAATAAAAACAGGCACTTCCCTTAGTAAAAGCACCTCACAGTACACACTTAAACACAGGTTAGGCACACATTTAACCCTTTGATCGCCTTAGACATTAACCCCTTCCCAGCCAGTGTCATTAGTACAGTGTCAGTGTACAGTATATGTTTAGCTCTGATCACTGTATTCGTGTCACTGGTTCCCACAAAGTGTCAAAAGTGTCAGATTGCCTGCCATACTAGCACAGTGCTGCTATAAGTCGCTGATCACCGCTATTACTAGTATTAAAAAAAAAATATATATATAACACCTTCCAGTATATATGCAATTTGTAGATGCCATAACTTTCGCGCAAACCATTTTTATTTTACCAAAAATATTTAGCAGAATACATATTGTCTTAAATTTGTGAAGAAATTTGTTTTTAATTTTTTTATTGGATATGTTTTATAGCAGAAATTAAAAAAAAGTTTTTGTTTCAAAATTTCCAGTCTTTTTTCATTTATAACCCCCCTCCCCCAGAAGTGATATAAAAATAATAATAATAATAATAATAATAATAATAATAATAATAATAATATATTGTAATCATAGTAATCAAAGTGACCACTAAAAGAAGGCTTTATTTGTGGGGAAAAAAATTATATAAAATTTAATTTGTTTACAGTGTTGCATGACCGTGCCATTCTCAGTTAAAATAATGCAGTGCCGAAAAGCAAAAAATAGCCTGGTTATGAACGAGGTAAAAATCTTCAGGAGCTCAAAAGGTTAAAAGAGATTCCCTCTCACTTCCTGTCCCAGGGACAACCTTTTCTCAGGCAGAAAGTGCAAAGAAAATTCACTGCCCTCCCTCCCCCCCCCCCCCATTATTTTAAACCTCTTATCTAATGCTGAGTTGTTCTAATTCAGATACTTACCAACCCAGCAAATCCAGCGTTGTCCTGTTGTGATCCGCTTCTGCTGCCGCACACCAGATCCCTTCTTTCATCTTCTTTCCTGACATCATCAGGAGCCGGCTTTCTCTTCCAGATCTAGCCAGCAAGCCTCCAATGATGCACCAGTAGGTTCGTTGTAGAAGCCAATACCTCCTGACATTTTTGACATGCATATCCCAGACAGCACCAGGAGTGGAGCTCATCATTCTTGCCTAGGCAAGAATTGATAGACAGAGAGCAGGCTCAAATGTGAGTAATTAAAGAAAAATATAAATGGAAAAAAAAGGAGGGGGCAGGATTTTCACATGTTGCGGAAGAAGGGGAGAGTTTAAGGGGAGGAAAGTTATCTTTCAGTGCGAAGGTCTGCTTTAATTTAGGTACAGGATGGCTAGAACCTGTCAGCTTTTTTATTGTCATCTGTTTTCCTGTTGCTGGTTCTCACTTCCTTTCAGGTAACATGTCCCCTAAACAGGAAGTGAGGGGAAATTTCTAAGGGGGCCCTGAAAAAAAGTACAACCTGCCAGGGGCTCCAACCCTTCCCCAACCCTTCTATCCAAATCTAAGTAAAAAGTTTTGCTTATTGATACACTTTAAAGGAGTTCTATTGTTACAACAAGCACTTTAATTTTATAACATCAACATTATAATAGCAATACAGGCAATAGTTCATTTTGACATTCCATTTAGGCTTACTTGAAAAATATCCTATCCTACTCAACGTGGCTTTCATTTCCTGATCTCTATCAAGAAGGAGTAACATTACATTAGTGATATCACACCAGTGACCTGCCCACTTGTCTTTCGCATAGAAGACAAAACACTACCTACCTTATGTATTCGTAGATGTTGGTTTGCTCAGAGCTGAAAAAAAAAAAAGTATTGGATCTAAAAACAAGCATACTGTATTGTTATTGTTGGTTCGATTTTGCTAACCTGTGATGGAGACATACTTACTACCCTGTTTCCCCGAAAATAAGACCTAGCGTGATGGTCGGTGATGGCTGCAATATAAGCCCTACCTCCCAAAGAAGCCCTAGTTAAAGTCCTAGTAGATCTTATTTTCAGGGTAGGGCTTATTTTCGGGGAAACAGGATAGGGCTTATTTGGGGGGTAGGGCTTATATTGCAGCCATCTCTGACAATCACGCTAGGTCTTATCTTCGGGGAAACAGGGTATATTTGTTAATATGTACCCTGATCCCATGTGCGAGATGGTTAATGTGATTTTATGTTCTTGTCATTGGGTCCAACTGTAGATTCAGCTTCATTATTCCTTTATTATTCCTTGTACTGTGATTCTACATTGCCTTATATATTTCACTTGCATACTGTATACTTGAAAATCTTAAATAAAAAGTATTTGAAATAAAAACATTCATGGAACATGGTGTCACAAATCATTTGTATTCATTGGAAGGTTTTATTTTTCCCAAAATGGAATTCCATCCCTCTGTACCTGGGGCATATCAATAAATAATAATTAACATAACAAATTTAACAATCATTAGACATTTGTATGTCAACCGCATTGTAAAAAAGGGTAAAAAAAAAATAACCTTAATTAAACTGATTGTAAAGCTAATATTTTTTAAATTAAAATAAAACTTGTTATACTTACCCTCTCTAGTATTGTACAGAGTAGCCCTGAACCTCCTCTTCTGGGTTCAACTGCTGGCATTCTTGGCTTCTCAGAGTGTATCCATAGTAAGCAGCTTGCTATGGGGGCACTCGAGAGGACACACTCCGGAGCCACACTGTGTGTGTCCATAGACATAGAAAGCCTGGAACTGTAGCTGCGGGACAGCCAGACGAAAGAGGGCTTCGCTGAGCATCTGGGGACACTGATGTAAGGAGGCTGGCTCTGCTGCTGGGGGCACCCAATGTAAGGAGGGGCTCCGCTGCTGGGGGCACCCGATGTAAGGAGGGGCTCAGCTGCTGGGGGCACCCGATGTAAGGAGGGGCTCCGCTGCTGGGGGCACCCGATGTAAGTACAGAGTTCGCTGGGGGCACCCGATGTAAGTACAGAGTTCGCTGGGGGCACCCAATGTAGGTACAGAGTTCGCTGGGGGCACCCGATGTAAGGACAGACTCCGCTGGGGGCACCCGATGTAAGGACAGACTCCGCTGGGGGCACCCGATGTAAGGACAGACTCCGCTGGGGGCACCTGATGGCATCTGGTGGCAGGCGACGTGGCAGGTGCCATGCTCAGGGCTCCCACTGATTCTGCATTATGGTGAGTTTAGCTATTTCATTTTATATTACAATGTAATAATAGAAATAATGTGCTTCAAACATCCTGACACCATACCAACCATGGTGCCGTGATGATTGAAGCGCTAACACCAGGTGTTTGGAGTATCTTTATCTGCTGATTGTTAAACTTTCTGGAATACACATATTTCTATTGTGGTGTAGGATCTGGGCCTGCTGTCCCTCCATCTCTCTTTCTCCCTCCATCCTTCGTTCATCTCAGACTCTAACCACACCCCCTTTAAGCCACGTCCAATATTTCACTCAAACCACGCCCATTTTTTTGCGCTCCACATTTTCGTTCCCAGCTATGCCAGACCTCTGAACGAATGCCCCACCCACTATTTATAAGACAACCCCGCCTACAGGCAAAAAAGTGTCCCTATAAATTTATTTACATGTTGGCAACTATGCTGTGTGTGTATACACACTGAGCAAAATTATAAACGCAACACTTTTGTGTTTGCCCCTATTTTTTATGAGCTGAACTCAAAGATCTACAACTTTTTCTATGTACACAAAAGGCCTATTTTTCTCAAATATTGTTTTGCTCACTAACAAAGATTTTAACAGATTTGTGAACAATATTTGAGAAAAATAGGCCTTTTGGTTACATAGAAAGTTGTAGATCTTTGAGTTCAGCTCATGATAAATAGGGGCAAACACAAAAGTGTTGCGTTTAAAATTTTTGCTCAGTGTGTGTGTGTATATAAGACTGCACAAAAAAAAAAAAAAGAAAGAAAAAAATAAAATAAAATGGATGGTTAGGGTAAGGAGCTTATGATCTTTCATACTAACGAGAGGTCTGGTGTACTGGCAGGAGCCAACCCCGATTTAAGCTGCCAAAAGAAGCCAGGCAGAGTATATGATATACAGAGGAGTTGAAATGGACTTATCCTAGGTTCACATCTATGTGTTTTTAGTGCGTTTTGCAGTTTGCAGAAACACACTACAGTCCATTTAACATGATTTCCTATGGTACACATTCACATGTATGCGTTTTGCGGCCGGTGCGTTTTTGGAAAGGGTTTGAGACTTTTTTTTTTTTTACGCGTTTTGTGTGTAATAGACTTCAATGAAATCGCACCAGAAATGCAAGTGACGTGTTTATGATGTGATTTTTGATGTGTTTTTCGTTTTTTATATCTCAGTTTAAAACACTATATATAGCTGGTTGCTAAGAAAGGGGCCGTCGCGTCCTTAGCAACCAATGAGTTATCAGCTGTCAGCTCATGTAAAAAAAAAACAAAAAAAAAAAAACATGGGGTCCATACCAGGCCCTTCGGGTCTAGTATGGATTTGGAAGGAACCTCCCGCGCTAAATATTTAAAAAAAACGGTGTGGAGTCCCTCCCAGAATCCATACCAGACCCTTACCCGTGCATGCATCCCGGCAGGTCAGGAAAGGGAGGGGAAGGATGAGCAAGCGCCCCCCCCAATGAACCATACCAGGCTGCGTGCCCTCATCATGGGGGGGTGCTTTGGGGCGGGGGGGCTTTGCGCCTCCCAGAGCTGTCTGGCGTCATGGGCTCTCTGGGTGATGTCATCAGATGGCCATGCCCCATGGCTATATCAGGAGGTGCCAGACAGAGGAAGACAGCCTTAGGAAAAGAGTGGCCTTTTTTGTTTTTAGAGTGTAACAGGCGGCGAGGAAGAAGACAGCACAAGAAGAAGATGGCACCGGGAGAAGACGACTCCAGGAGAAGACGCACCGGGAGAAGATGGCTCGGGGCTTCTTTTTTAATAAAGGACTTGTCAAAAACCGACTCTTGTTTTCTTTTAACATTTCACTGCTTTTTGGGGTGAATGGGTTGGAGTACAATGTACCCCATACCCATTCACATGGGGGGGGTCAGGATCTGGGGGCCCCCTTGTTAATGGGGCTTCCGTATTTCGATAAGTCCCCGCCCGCAGACCCCGACAACTACTGGCCAGGGTTGTTGGTAAGAGGCCCTTGTCCTCATCAACATGGGGCAAGGAGCTTTGGGGTGGGGGGTGCACAGCCCCCCTGCCCCAAAGCACCCACCCCGCCCATGTTCAGAGCATGTGGCCCGGTATGGTTCAGGGGGGGCGTGTTCCTCCCCTCCCTTTCGAGACCTGCCGGGCTGCATGCTTGGATAAGGGTCTGGGGGGGGGACCACATGCCATTTAAAAAAAAAAATCCCTCTGAATCCATACTAGACCCAAAGGGCCTGGTATGCACCTGGGGGGGTACCGCTCCCCGTTTTTTTTTTTTTTTTTTTTACATTAAGCTGTCAGCAGGGAACCCCGCTGACAGCTGATGACTCATCAGTTGTTAAGGACGCAGTGGCCGGCCCCCTCCTTAGCAAGCAGCAATTTACAGGGTATTTACAATGCGTCTAAGAAAAAAAACGCAAAATACATGAAAACTGCATAGAAAAACGCATTAAAAAAAACTAGGTTTAAAAGCGCAAAACTTGCCTGAAAAACGCATGAAGCGCAGCCGCATAGATGTGAACCTAGACTAAAGACTTTAGATGTTGGGCTGACCTTAGTATCATCAACACAGAAATTGTACACTCGAAAAAAAAGTCCAGGCGACAAGCGAATATGCCCCAGCTAAACCTTACAAGGTGTGCTCTCCTGCCCTAAACCTTGACCCCTAAGGACAAATTGAACCTCCTGCATGACAGATTGCCAAGCAGCTCAGTTTGGTCAGGTGCATGTGTAGACTACTCCTTTAATGTTGCAATGATCTTCCAGTTGTGTAGTTTTCTTGATTTATTTATAAAATATATGATAATGGAGTGCTCTGGAACATTATGAACCAATTCTTGCTGCTACACTATAAGACTATTTCCCATAAAAATCCTTTCACCTTGTGTTCTACTTGCTTTTACAACCCATTATCTAAGGTCTGTTTGTAATGGTCAATTTCTATGCAAGAAAATGAACCTAATCAGGTTTCTATGACTTTCTAAAGGTTCTGCTGAGTTTAAAGTTTTGCAAAATGTGCGAAAGGGTGTTGGGCAGCAAAGTAAAGCTAATCTGCTTACATTTTGTTAGCAGTACCAATAAACTTTCAGATTTGCACATTTCAGCATTCCCCACTGACAGCATCATGTAGTATTAGAAGACAAGGATGGCTTTACCTGAAGATTTTCCTCTGTGATCGTGCTCTATTTGAGTCACACATAAACCACCTGTTATCCAGTGATTTGGTTCTGGTGATGAGATTCTAGCATAGGACTTTGTGATACCCCATGATCACCAGTTTAAGAATATGCAAGCACCACCTAGTGGTAAGTGGATAAAATTACCTGACATGTAGCAATAACCTCAACCAGTGTATGCTACCCCGTATAAAAAGCATGTGATGATTGCCTTACCTAAGTATTCATTGGGACGCCCAATCCTTTATGTTTTATATGTTTATGTCAATATGTTATTATGTTGTTATTATGTTATTATTTGGGTCGTTATCATCCCAGCCATGGCCCTACCTGCCTGGAGTCTGCAGGTTCTCCCTGTGTCTGTGTGGGTTTCCTCCGGGTACTCTGGTTTTCTCCCACACTCCAAAGCCATGTTGGTAGGTTAATTGGCCCCTGTCCAAATTGGCCCTAGTATACGCTATATTGCCAAAAGTATTGGGATCCTGCCTTTACACGCACATCAACTGTAATCCTAGTCTTATTCAGACCATACATGGGTCGAATTGCGAACAAATTTTCTTTTAGAAATCAGAAATTTTGTGCGTTTTGTGATCCGATGGTGCCACCAATGATTTAGAAATGGCGAAGCCTTCAATTTCACCTCATGTTTTACAGAAAAAAATTTTCGTGGCTGGGAATCTTCTTTGCTTTCCGAGAATTTTCTTTTATTGCGCATTTCTTTTTTGGATCATATTTCTCGCACGATTCTCGCATCACTGATATTTTCAAAAAATTTACAACATGCCCGATCACTCAAATTCAATGGCTGCATGAAAATTGGCCATTGCTGTGGCCCACTAATGGTACAAAATCTGAACAAAAATTCTTTAAGATTTTTGAAAGCAAATTCTTTCATAATTTGACCCATGTGTGGCTGAAGGGTTCAATATTGAGTTGGCCCACCCTTTCCAGCTTTAACAGCTTCAGCTCTTCTGGGAAGGGTGCCCACAAGGTTTAGGCATGCGTCTATGGGAATATTTGACCATTCTTTCAGAAACGCATTTGTGAGGTTGGGCACTGATGTGGACAAGAAGTCCTGGCTCGCAGTCTCCGCTCTAATTCATCCTAAAGGTGTTCTATCGGGTTAAGGTCAGGACTCTGTGCAGGCCAGTCAAGTTCCTCCACCCCAAACTCACTCATCCGTGTCTTTATGGACCTTGCTTTGTCCAAATCATTTGGTGGAGTGGGAATTATGGTGTGGGTTTTTTTTTTCAGGAGTTGGGCTTGGCCCCTTAGTTCCAGTGAAGAGAACTCTTATGCAGCGCACACACGAGCGGACTTTTCGACCGGACTGGTCTGACGGACCGAGTCCGGCGGACAATCTGATCGTGTGTGGGCTTCATCGGACCTTCAGCTGACTTTTTCTGTCGAAAGTCTAACGGACTTTAGATTTGGAACATGTTTCAAATCTTTACGTCGTAACTCCGCCGGACCCATAAATCCGCTCGTCTGTATGCTAGTCCGACGGACTAAAACTGACACTAGGGCAGCTATTGGCTACTGGCTATCAACTTCCTTATTTTAGTCCAGTGTACGTCATCACGTACAAATCCATCGGACTTTGGTGTGATTGTGTGCAGGCAAGTCTGTTTGTTAAAAAGTCAGTCAAAAGTCCATCAAAAGTCCGTTGAAAGTTTGTCGGATCAGTCCGGTCGAAAAGTCCGCCCGTGTGTACGCGGCTTTAGGGTATCAGCATTCCAAGACATTTTGAACAATTTCATGCTCCCAACTTTGTGGGAACAGTTTAGGGATGGCTCCTTCCTGTTCCAACATGACTGCACACCAGTGCACAAAGCAAGGTTCATAAAAACATGGATGAGCGAGTTTGGGGTGGAGGAACTTGACTCACTTGACCCACCATCTATGAATGATTACATACAACAGCCATGATTAACTGCTGGAGCTGTCAGCCTCCAATTCTGTTCAATGGGGCTGCCACTGGCAGCTCACCCCCTCTGCTGGGTATCTCACATGTAATCTCTTATGGCCTCATTCGCAAGTGTGAATGGGCTCTAATATGTGTGTGTACAGACATGCACATATGTTATCACATTCTGCACGCCAGTCCCAAACCTGAGAAAATGGAGTGGGTTTAGATAAGACCTGACAACCTACCTTTTAAAAAACTCAACAAGAAAATTACATGTAAAAGGCCTTCAAGCGTATCAGACATAGTTCACAGAGAGCTAGCCCATAGGATCGCCAAGAGGCGGATAAAACTGAAGCGATATCACACAAACACTTGCTAACAATTCATACAGCTATGATAACTTTACTTAAACACTTGCACCTTAGCAATTTTATCCTGACGTTACTTGTAATCACCATTTTTAGGAGTGCACTGGGACAAAGAAAATTCCTTTTGTAGAATTTGATTGGCACCTCTTCTCTCCATGTCATCTGCAGTACAAATGTGTATTGACACAAGGGCTGTGGAGGGGGCAAGGTATCAGAAAAGTGAAGGGCAACATAGTGGTGGCAAAGCCGTTGCCAGAAATGAGAGAGGGCAGTCACATTGGGGGCCTGATTCAAAAACAGAACTGGGGTATAAGCATCTGCAGTTATGTTGCTGTTCTGGATCTGTCATCCTTATCCATGCTTCAGGATGTGAGTCAGTGACCCAGAACAAGTTTGTATGTTCAGAGTTCCAAATTCACTGGAGCATACTTGATCCTTACCAGTGATTCACTAATTAATGGAGCAAGGAAGAGGATGGCAAGTAAGAACGATAATGACAGCACTAAAGCTTACTTACACCTGCAAAAAAAAAAGTAGGCAGTGGCAGCTCCTATTCCTAACAGGTTCCTACAAATTCCAAACACTACTCCGTACCTTATGTCCAGGCATTTGACAAAAACCTGACTTCCACCTCATTCACAAAGTTGATATCTGTCCATTCCTGTCATCAGCAAAGCAAAAACCCTCATTATTTCCCATCCTGTAACACACTACTGATTGGTCTCCTGCATTGGAAACTTGCTCCTCTTCAGTTCATGTTATGAGATCAATAAAAGGGCTGCCACTGTTCACCCCCTGCTAAAGATAATAGTTCCCTAGCTGTTATGTTGGCGGTGGCCTCAAAGCATTCTTATTTTCACTGACCTGAAACAAGTACGTACAGTAGATCAGAAAAGTCGTAAAAAAATCAGAAGTCCTTATTGTATACTTATCAGTACTTAGTGTTTGACTCTGGGTATTGAGACAAGGGAGCAAGATGAGCTCGCCTTTTTAGGAGAGGCTAGTAGTGGTAGCTCCATGTTTATCCCACGACAGGTTGGCTTAAATTGCTGCAGTTTTTGTACAGGAAGACATTTAAAATTCCAATTCCTGCTTACAAAACCCCCCATAATGCTTCACCATTTTATGTCTCTTCTCTTGTTTCTACCCATTGCCCCACCTGTGCCCTTGGATCTGCTAATGACCTACAACTCTCAACCTCCCATATAACTGCCTTCCCGTCTCCAGGATTTTTCACGTGTTGCAACTAACTTATGGAATTCACCACTGCAAACAGTTCTGCTGCCCTCTATTCTTCAAAGTGTCTAGCTTGGCCTTAAAACACGTTTTTTTTTAAGGAAGCATATCAAATTTCCTAAACGCTCAATTATCCTCGAGTATTTCATCTTAATTGCGTACCCCATACCTGACCATCTTTTCCTGCTTTTCATTACTTCTTCTTATCCTCAATCACTATTTTCCCTCCTGCCAGTGCTATCCTCTTTCACTAACATCTGCCCCAGCTGCACTTTATTTCTGTACAGGGCCTAGCTGACTGACTGCTTTATGCAGTATTTCATATAAAATGATTATGTTTATAATTAGACACAGCTGCTCCTTAGGCACTTTTTATTTCCTCCATTTCCTTTAGATGGTAAGCTCTTTAGGACAGGTCTCTCCCAGATTTTTTTTAATCTGCATGTTATGGTTGTCATTTTACTTTATGATATCCCTAAAGTGAATCCCATGCAGGTTTACTTTAAAACCAGCCTCCACAGCAGCTTATGTTTACCTTACCCTTACCTTACTTGTTCAGCTCTATGTTCACTGCTGGGAGTGAGGAAAAGAAGCCCTGTGTAAGATCCAGGTGTATCCTATTTGGAGCTTACACAGGGCTAAGGACTCTCCCCAAAGGTGACAGCTCTCTTATACCAGGAAGTACTGGCACTTCTTTGTGCTCCTATCAGTGAACTGAGCCGTTGGCCCACTTGCCAGCTGCCCCCATAGCAGATTTATCGCTACAGGGCGGCCGCACTATGCAGAATCACGTGTATATATAAATATATATATACAGTATCTCACAAAAGTGAGTACACCCCTCACATTTTTGTAAATATTTTATTCTATCTTTTCATGTGACAATACTGAAGAAATGACACTTTGCTACAATGTAAAGTAGTGAGTGTACGGCTTGAATAACCGTGTAAATTTGCTGTCCCCTCAAAATAACTCAACACACAGCCATTAATGTCTAAACCGCTGGCAACAAAAGTGAGTATACCCCTAAGTGAAAATGTCCAAATTGGGCCAGTGCAGTGATAGTGTATATTTTTAGTGTCAAAAGTGTCAGTTAGGTGTGCGATTTGTCCGCCATAGTCCCACTATAAGTCGCTGATCGCCGTCTTTACTAAAAAAAAATATTTAAAAAAAAAATAAATAAAGATAACTCATAATTTGTAGACGCTATAACTTTTGCGCAAACCAATCAATATATGTTTATTGGGAATTTATTTACCTAACATATGTAGCAGAATACATATTGGCCTAGATTAATGAAGAAATTAGATTAAAAAAAATTTATTGGATGTTTTATAGCAGAAAGTAAAAAATATTGTTTTTTTTTTTTAAATTGTCGGTAGTTCCTTGTTTCTAGCGCACAAAATAAAAAACGCAGAGGTGATCAAATACCAACAAAAGAAAGCTCTATTTGTAGAAAAAATAGGACATATATTTTATTTGGGTACAGTGTCGCACAACCATGCAGTTGTCAGTTAAAGTAATGCAGTGCTGTATCGCGAAACAATGTCCTGGTCAAAAAGGGGTGGGGGTAAATCTTCTGGAGGTGAAGTGGTTAAGGTTAGGTCAGTATAAATTGCTGCATACAGTGACATTTAGCCCATGTTCACACTGAGGGTGGGTTTGAAATCGTGCGAGTTCAGCTGCATTTCAGTCCGACTTCGGGGGTGATTTGACTGACATCTGTGCGGGTCCATGCACAGATGTCTATTGAAATCGCCACCAAAGTCAACAAAAGTAGTGCAGAAATTACTTTTGGGAATCAGCATGGCGCCACAAAGTCAGCGTCGCAACGATTCGACTGGTGCCATTGCCAGCAATAGGCTCCGATTTGGCATGTGATTTGACCCGTCAAATCGGCCCAATGTGGATGTGGGATGAATTGGATCTGTTGCTTGGACCTGGGAAAGCCTAGGCTCAAATTACATTTGAAAGTAGTAAATAATTTGTGGTATCTATACAAATAGTAATAATGATTACACATTTTTTACAAGATTTGCAGTTGGCTAGATTCCAGAAATGCACAATTGTCTGCAGGTCAGATGATCAATTTGTAAATAATCAGGAAAATGTGATGGTTGTATGTTATATAAATCTTGCAGATAGCATTCTTTAACTTGCCCTGTAAAGAGGCAAGATTGTGTGTGGGGCCGGCAAGAGAGTACATTTGGGTGTCCTTATAGAATTTGTAACGCATGTATTTGCTCTTTGTATTTTGTTTGTTATGTCTTTGCAAAACAGATGTGTTTTAGAGCAAGTATTTTTTACTTTTTTTTTTTTTTTTGGGGGGGGGGGATATTTTTCACTGAAATATTTTTTATGTCAGTCTGTGCTGTTTGTAGGTTGTTAGTTTCACTTTGCTTTAATTGTCTGTGCTGCATTATTTTACAAACTCTTCCTCAAGCTGTGGTGACTAATAATTGTTTAAATCCTTTATAGACTGTCCGTTTGTGGGCGCAGTCCTTTCAACTCCTGTTAAATTCCCCTGCAAAATGATCAGACCTCATAACCATATTCTGTTAGTGTCTCAAATCAATATATACATGTAATTTTTGCTCTCCTTGCAATCTTCCAAGTCCTGCTTTGTTGACCAATAAAATTTGTAGCAATTTTTTGTTATGTTCATAATTTGTTTTGCAGATGCATGCTCAATCCAAGTAATGCATTTTACACTCCCCCCTCCCCAAATAATTTTCATGCAACAGATTTCCCAACTGCAGCTTAACTAGGCTGATTGGCATGGCAAAACAAAACAAAAAATGTGATTTGTCTAAAAGTTACTTTCCTGGTGCCTTCATGGTAGCATATGCATGGATTGTGTGTATGCTGCCATGGATAGGCACCAGGAAAGGAAAATTACAGAGAGGTAAGTATTCAATTTTCCATTTTAGCGCATTGGTTCTCAGCCTCAGCCCTCAAGTACCCCCGACAGGACATGTTTTAGGAATTTATTTTAGCTAAAGTAGCTGTCCAAAATACCAAGCCATTGACTGTGATTTAAAGCACCATGCAAGATGAAGATAAACCTGAAAACATGGCCTGTTGGGGGTACTTGAGGACAGGGTTAAGAACCACTGATTTGGAGCACTGAGCTAAAATCTAGCTCAAGACAATCCTATTCTAATTGGGGGGGATTGAAACCAAGTGAATGTTAGAATCCCCGCTTGTCTTTTTTAGGTTGGGCTTTGTGTCCCTTTTTCTTAAAATTGGCTTCACTTCCTGTCACAAAACCCTACCAATGTCTTTCCTTGGGGACACACAGGTCAATCTAACTTGTGTCCCCATTAGGCAAATTGCACTCTAGCACTTTGTTGTGTACACCCCAAATTTTTAGGTATTTTGGGGTTTATTAAAGGCAAATCCACTCTGCAATACAATTGTACTCGCTATAAATCTGAGGGGAAGCACTGGTGATTTTATCATCCAATGATGTAGAAGCAAAGATGCTGTTTTTTTTATTTTCCTTGCATGTCCCCCTCTGATCTCCATCAAGTGCAGTTGTAGTGCAAAGTGAATTTGCCTAGTAAATAAACACCAAAGTCCAAGATACCTAATAATTTGGGGTGTACACAGCAAAATGCTAGAGTGAAATTTACCTAATAGGGAAACTATTTGGATTGATGTGTGTCCCCAAGGAAAGACATTGGTAGGGCTTTACCCTCACTTCCTGTTTGGCTATGTGACAGGAAGTGAATAATTTTGAAGGAGAAACTGGCAAAATCTGGGAGGTGTCTTCACCCTATCAAAGGTGCAGACATCCCCAAAAACTGACAAGACTTCTAATCCCTCTGTACTCTATCCCCAAGCAAAAATAAGAAAGGATTTCATTTAGTTTAACTTT
The DNA here is from genome assembly GCA_037952925.1 of Lithobates clamitans. NCBI lineage: Eukaryota > Metazoa > Chordata > Amphibia > Anura > Ranidae > Lithobates > Lithobates clamitans. Next base: position 1,777,859 of record JBBGZY010000381.1, on the reverse strand, counting down.
GCAAAGACATGTTCCCAAGTTCAACTGTGATGCATGCCAATGGGCCATTTAGAGCTTGTTTAATAGAAAACACCAGTTGCCTTTCACTATAAACATTTGTTAGGCCAGTCTTGGAAATCTGCATCTGCTTTACTATTAAGTCCAAAAAAATTGTGTTTTTGCATCTAGATGCACGACTGCTGTGTGTGCGGAGGTATGTACCCGTGGTGCATATCTGGTACCCAGAAGTGGTGGCCAGCACACAGGAATGACATCACGTCCCTCCAGGAAGTTGCTTGTACTGCTGTTGATTTCTTCCCGCCATCATGTCCTGCTCACTGTTCTCTGAGGAAGAGATGATCCTTATTCGCAAATCAAGATAATTTTTGATTTATTTTTGCATGGGGTGGTGTTTGTGTGGATCATGTGTGTATGAAAGAAATTTGCACCGTGTATGGCCTGCCTTAGTCAACATTTTTAAAATGCTCCATCACAAAATGATGCCACCTGATTGTGACGCTCCACCAATTCCCCCTGTATGTGCCAGTGATAGGTGTTGGAGGACATACTGCCATGACACATAAGAGGGGTTGTGTACAAACTGGCATCTATGCAAAGTATGGTTGGATGCATTGGTGGCCGATGGAAGAGTACTCATACAGTGAAACAAAACAAGAGCTTGACAGTGGTATGGAAGCTGGATTTTGGAGGATCCCATCAGTATTATTTCTGGGGAAAATCAGAGATGCAGCCTGTTCCACTGAAATTGTAGATGGCAAGATTCTTCCTTTTGTGCCAGTCCAGTCGTTACCCTAAGCAAAAATGTATACATTTTTCAGTTTTTAGTTTTTTCTTTGTTTCAATAGGTGGCATTTGTTATCTCAACAAATGTCCATATACAGTGCCTTGAAAAGTATTCATACCCCTTGCAATTCTCCACATTTTGTCATGTTACAACCAAAAGCGTAAATGTATTTTATTGGGATTTTATGTGATAGACCAACACAAAGTGGCACATAATTGTGAATTGGAAGGAAAATGATAAAGGGTTTGCAATATTTTTTTACATATTAATATGTGAAAAGTGTGGCGTGCATTTGTATTCAGCCCCCTTTACTCTGATACCACTAAGTATCAGACTAACTAAAATCTAGTGGAACCAATTGTCTTCAGAAGTCACCTAAATAGTAAATAGAGTCCATCTGTGTGTAATTTAATCTCAGTATAAATACAGCTGTTCTGTGAAGCCCTCAGAGGTTTGTTAGAGAACCTTAATGAACAAACAGCATCACCAAGGCTAAGGAACACACCAGACAGGTCAGGGATACAGTTGTGGAGATGTTTAAAGCATGGTTAGGTTATAAAAAATATCCCAAGCTTTGAACATCTCACGAAGCACTGTTCAATCCATCAGGAAATTGCTATACAGCTTCTCTGTGGAGATGGGTGCAGAGGAGGCAGCTGACAACAGAAGCTCCATAGTAAGTCTATGGATGATGTCACTTTCTAGGCATTTCCCAGCAGTCGGCTGTCGCTTCCGCAGAGCTTCTGCCGCTAGAGAACAGACTGGAGTGGCTTCAGAAAAGGTATGTATAGCGATTTCTTCTTTACAGGGCTACATAGGTTAGTCTTAGACTGTTGATGCCTGTAGATTTAGAGATTAGTATTAGGGTGAACTTCCACTTTAACCACTTCCCGCCCAGCCTATAGCAGAATGACGGCCGGGCGGTGGTTCAGTTATCCTGACTGGACGTCATATGACATCCTGCAGGATAACAGCCGCCGCGCGCCCATAGGGGTGCACATTGCGGCAATCGGTGGTCCGGCGGAGGCTCTTTACCACGTGATCAGCCGTATCCAATCATGGCTGGTCACGATGTAAACAGGAAGAGCCGGTGATGGGCTTTTCCTCATTCGTGTCTGACAGACACGAGTAGAGGAGAGCCGATCGGCAGCTCTCCTGACAGGGGGGGTCTGCGCTGATTGTTTATCAGCGCAGCCCCCCTTCGGATACCCGCCCAGGACCACCAGGGAAGCACCTAACATGTGGATGGCCAGATACACCCCCCATGGACATCCACATGTGAAAATGAATGCCCAACATATGCCAATCAGTGCCCACAATCGGACACTGACTGGCACCTCTATGGCACAATAAAAATCAGTGATGCCATTTAATTTGCAACAGCGCTGAAAGTTGAAAATTGGCTTGGGCAGGAAGGTGTATAAGTGCCTGATATTGAAGTGGTTAAGGAACCCCTAAAAACCTCTGGAGGAGCTGAAGGGTTCCACAGAACCCTGGTTGAGAATGACAAAACAATCCTTGGAGGTTACAGCCGTTGAATTAAGGTAAGTATGCATCTTGGGGGGAACATGAAATTGCACACTGAACATAAGGGTGTGCATACATGTGGAGTTCACAGGGCAACTAGTCAGCTCAGCTAGTAACCAAGTAGAATGGTCTTTGCATCCCCTATTAGTTCACTGGGGAACCTAGGCTAGGACCTAAAAAGAAAATATAGTAAGGCCGGACATAGACAGATTGAAATTTGGCCAGTTCAGCAGGAACTGGCTGAATTTAGATTTGTCTATAATCAGTCTGGTTGTACTGAAGTCAATCCATCGATTGACTTCAGTACAACCAGCCTGTCATTTTTTTTTTTTTTTGCACAATCACTGCCGGCAGCTATATCATTGTATTCGCATTGCTGGGAAACCTCCCGCTATCAGAATACAGAAGCACATCGGGAGAGATTGGGTGATTTTCTTTCCTTCAACCTGTGGCTTGCATAAAGTGAAAATAAATGTAACCAACCTTCTCCCTAGCACATTATGAAAGACTTTCCTTGAAATGAAGCCCTCCAGCAGAGAGCTGTCATCGCTGACAGGGCTTCCATCTTCACCCGGTCCTCCTTCTGGGTTTGCGTGCTCTGCCCATTTGAATGGCCAAGCCGCGATGACGTCACTCTTGCGCATGCGTGCAGGAGACTCGGCCACAGCACAGAGATCTGAAAGAATGGCTCGAGTATGCTGTTCCTTCAGAGCACATGCACTGGTGATGTCACCGGCTGCAGAGATACTGAATATCTCCTAAACGGTTTCTTTTTTATGAGATATTCCTTGTTCTTACGCGTAAGCTTTATTATAAGTGTGTCCATTGGGTGTTTACTACCACTTTAAGTATGGCTTCATAAAATAGGGGTCCTTGCTGGATTGGCAGTAAATGAGGGGCATTGGCATCGGCATTGTTAGATTGCTCGGGACATTTGCCCCTTACACACGATCAAATTTTCAGACAACAAATGTTGGAGGTGAGCTTGTTGGCGCAAAGTCCGACCGTGTGTATGCTCCATCGAACATTTGTTGTCGGACTTTCCGCTAACAAATGTTGGCTAGCAGGTTCTCAAATTTTCTGCCAACAAATTTTTGTTGTCAGACTTTCTGATTGTGCGTACACAAGTCTGTCGCACAAAAGTCCACGCATGCTCGGAATCAATGCTCACCAAACATATTTATAGAAGGAGCCCAAACTGTGGCGCATGACTATTGAACTTCCTTTTTATCGGCTCACTGTACGTCTTGTACGTCACTACATTTGTAATTGTTGACCAACATTTGTGTGACCGTGTGTATGCAAGACAAGTTGGAGCCAACAACCTTCAAACAAAATTCCACGGTTTTGTTGTCAGAAAGTCCGATAGTGTGTACGGGGCATCAGTGTTAAGCCTCATACACATGATCGGATTTTCCGCAGACAAAACCTCGGACACAGTTTTGTCCGAAGGCGTGTGCCTGGATTTTGTCTTGCATACAAACGGCAAGGAATTGTCGGCAACAAACACGAAGGTACTAACATACTACGCGGTTTTTACAGCTATTTAGCGCCACCCTTTGGGCTCCTTCTGCTAATTTCGTGTTAGTAGAAGTTTGGTAAGTGTTGATTCGCGCTTTTCATTTTGCGCTTTTCATTTAGCACTTTTCAGTTTGCGCTTTTCAGTTTGGTTCTGGACGGCCGTTCGTCAACCAGACATTGCAGAATTGGAGAAGATAACGTGTTATTTATTATTGGCCTTGGAGTTATTGCTTTGACCCAAGTCCAGTCCAGGAACAGGAGGAGGAGGAGTTCTTGGACCAAAAATTGGTTTCCTTATTAGTCGTGACCAATTATGCCATATGCCTTTGCTGCGGGAGCTCCAGGAGAATAATTCAGATGATTTTCAAAATTATTTCTGGATGATGGACCCCTGATTTCACCAACTCCTGGCATTGGTGACCCCCTATGTTAGGAAACAGGACACATGCACGAGGCTTTTATTTTATTTTTTTGGTTGAATAATAATTATTTGATTTGGTATATTTTCTATATTTTTGGATGCATAGAAAGTTCTATTGGCAGATAGCATGTCTAATGCACAATAAAAAAATTGTGGAGAATAATACTTGGTTATGTGTTTTACTTCAAATGACAGTTTGGGAGTAGGCAGTTACATTAAAAAAAAAATACAATGTAAAATTGACAAGGGACACCAACATAGTTGTATCTTTAATCTTAAAAACTACGGGATAATGGTGTTGTGGTAACTTGCCCGAATTAAAAAAAAAAAAAAGCATAATAATATTATTCTGGATATCACTAGGAAAAAAAAATCTGTTTGCAATAACTCCATCAGTATCACCAGCAAAGCAGCTTCATTATTATCCCATTAAAAAAAAAGAGAATTGTGTGCTGCATTTTGAGATCTCCATTACGAACGCTAGTTTACAAGACTGACTGCTTCTGGCTCGTCCTTGCTTCCGAGCATGCGTGTTTGTACTTTGGACTTTTGTCCGACGGACTTGTGTACACACGCTTGGAAAATCCGACAACACACATTTGTCCGCGGAAAATTTTAAAACCTGCTATCCAACATTTGTCTGCGGAAAATCCGACAACAATTGTCTGATGGAGCGTACAAACGGTTGGATTTTCTGCCAACAGCCTGTCCTCACACATTTCCCGTTGGAAAATCCGATCGTGTGTACGCAGCTTTAGAGGCACCGGGGGACAGATGCTGCATCCACGTAGGTAAGTATGGCAAACAAAAAAAAGACATACATCACTTTTATTAACTGAAAGTATATTATGGGGTTTTGGCTCTCACTTCAGATCAGGGACCAAAAACAGTCCTGGTACATTTATGTAAGTAGTGTATAGGCAGTATTGTGTTGGAAAATAAATCCCCTCATTATCCAGACTTTATGATGGAATGCAGGCAAGACATACTTAGTTTTCACTAAAACGTACAAAACAAACACTCAGATAACCTGCAGTGAAATGCCTGGAAGGCTGACGGCTATAGGGACATACATGCAGTTAGTGCTCCACGTTCCCCTCTTGATGTGAAAACCCCTACTGGGACTGTGTACGGTTCACAAGAAAACAAAAACAAATGCAAAGGATGTGAAGCACTGCAGGCCAAGAAGAAAGAAGTGACACAAAGAGGGAACAGAAACCGTCTCTTCTCCAAGCAGCAGGGTGGCTTTGTTTCACAGTGAGACACACCAACACGCCTCAATAGTAATGATGGGGGACCCAGCCTAGACTAGTGACATAAATACAATCTCACCCCGAGAGAGGAGGGGAAAACTTCCTTCCTTCGTGTCATTGATTAACTACCTAAAATAACCAATGACTGACTGAAACTTCTAACCTTGACATTCATTTCGTTGGCTAAAAAATCATCTGCTATAAAACATCTGAGATTGTTTGACCTAAATTAGATGTAAACATTAAATGCATGGCATTTTGTGTGGAAAGCTCTTTCTATAATGAACAGCTGCATTTTTGTACCTTTGTTTCATCATTTAATGCCTATCAACCATAGGCATCGCCAGGGGGTGGCTATGGAGGCTGGAGCCCCGAATCTGGAGCCCATAGCCCAGAGTCTCTTGCGTCCCTGACTCCCTGCCTAACCAGCAGGTCGCGGCTGCAGCTGCGGTGGGCGTGCGGCATTAGAGGTGGAGGAGTGAGACAAGCGGGCAGATGAGCAGAGATGACATCATCTCTCTCCGCCCGCACATCACCACTCTTCCGCCCTCACAGCCGGGCCACTTCAATGAGGAAGCGATGTGCGGCGGGGAGCAGAGAGATGACATCATCTCTCACTGCCCGCCACACACACACGCTCTTCCACCCTCACAGCGCCGGCCTCTTAAATGTCGGAGGTGCAGCGGGAGTAGAGAGATTACATCATCTCTCACTGCCCGCCCCGCATCTCTGCTCTCCTGCCCTCACTAAATGGACCAGTGCTGCCAGCCTGCCACCAATGCAGTGACTGAATATTTGGTGACACTGGCGGGCATGGAAAGTGACAACCCACATTTAGTGGCAGATGACGTGGCAAGTGACAGTCTGCAAATGGTGGCAGGTGATGTGGCAAGTGACAAACTGCAAATGGTGGCAAGTGACAATCTGCAAATGGTGGCAGGTGACGTGGCAAGTGACAATCTGCAAATGGTGGCAGGTGACGTGGCAAGTGACAATCTGCAAATGGTGGCAAGTGACAATCTGCAAATGGTGGCAAGTGACGTGGCAAGTGACAATCTGCAAATGGTGGAAAGTAACAATCTGCAAATGGTGGAAGCTGACATGACAAGTGACGTGGCAAGTCACAATCTGCAAACGGTGGCAGGTGACGTGGTGAGTGACAATCTGCAAAGGGTGGCAGGTGACGTGGCAAGTGACATGATGCATCTGGTGGCAGGAGATGTGGCAAGTGACACACCCAGGACTCGCACTTCATTATATATTAGAATGTAACAATAGAAACAATGTGCTTCAATCATTCTGACACCATATCAACCTTGGTGCCATGATGATTGAGACGCCAATACCAGCTATTGCCTGCAAAAATGTTGGTGACCGCTCTGCTATGGGCTCTGGCCCCAGATCTTTTGCAAACCTAGCAACGCCCCTGCTATCAACACTACTGATCTTCTATAGCCTCTTTGCAGCCAATTCCTCTTGACATGTATCCGTTTTCCTGATAGTGACAATAGTGGACCATGTCTATGTACACTATATTGCCAAAGGTCAAAAGTATTGTGACGCCTGCCTTTACACGCACATGAATTTTAATGGCATCCCAGTCTTAGTCTGTAGGGTTCAATATTGATTTGGCCCACCCTTTGCAGCTATAACAGCTTCAACTCTTCTGGGAAGGCTGTCCACAAGGTTTCATGCTGATTGATTGATTCTACCCCTAGCTGGACATACTTTACATATATGTTTTATTTACTTGTTTTGACCTTTTTTTTCAGTTACTTCCTGGTTTCTGGCCTAGGCAAATAATGTCATACATCCCAAGAGTCTTCAGGAGGGGATGGGGGTCTCAGCTAAGCACACCCTCATACATGCATGCCTGAGCTAAGGGCAGATGGATTCCAGGAAGTAAATGCTACATTACTTATTTGCCCTTACTCAAGATAGCAACAGCCAGAAATGCTAGTTTTTCAAAGGGATTTCTCAGCAAAATAAAGCATGGAGACATGAAGGGATGGAGGAGTTTGCTTTAAAATTAATTAAAATACGTTTTTGGTTGTGGTGATCGGATGTATCATAGTTCCACTTTAAGGCAGTAAAATAAGATATCATTTTTATTTTTTAGGACAAACTATTATTTGTTTTGGCGATATTGTCTTGCAAAGTGTTTTTCATTTTTATGTAATTCATAGACAAAAATATGGAACAAAACTAGAAAAAACAAACTTCTTTACTTTGATCTGCGTTAGTTTAAAAAGGTTGATGGTGACTGTTGATTAAAAGTATAAACTGTATTCTAATATTTGTCCAAATTAAAATGACTCTAAAATTATGGTACAAAGGATTGCAAAACTATTTACAAATGAAACAAGGGCGTTTTTCTCTGTCACACTGAAAAATGTAACTAACAAAAGAATAACAACAAAAAAAGTTAAAATAATAATGGTTAATGAATAGAAAGGAAAAAAACAGCAATAAATAATAGTTAAAGTGTTACTAAACCCACAACAGTAAATTCAGTCTGTATAGCCAGTAAAGCATGCTTGTTATACTCACTGTGGAACCTCAGGGGTTAATCCTCCGCATTGTGTAAAAAGGCTGTTTGATCCTGTCTTCTCTGTTCCTCCCTTTCTTCCACAGTCCCCAATCCATCTCCTGATAAGACAGAGACCTGGGGGCACTCTGCACTTGCTCAGTTTGGTGTATATTGCTAGAGGTTTTTTTTTTCTTGGGAGGGTGCATGTGATCTACACAGGGTCAATCAGCACTGTCCAGACAGAGGGTCAGGGGTCCTGCTGCCTCTTAGGACAGTCGGAGGAGAATGAAAACTCCTCCTACAAGCTTTAACCAGACACTGATAGAAGTCACAAGACTGCTATATACTGCTGATGAGAAAATGTATTTAGCAGTTTATAGTTACTAAAATAATTGCATTTCCATGTTCTGTGTACTGTGGGAGACCACATATAGTGAATGCAGGGTCCTGGGTTTAGTAACACTTTAACCGCTTGCCGTTCGCCCACTGTTAAATGACGGAGGAGCGATGCAGCTCTCATTCTGGGATGACGTCATATGACGTCGCCCCAGAACGGTCACTCTCACATGCCGATTGTGGCCGTGCCCTGTTGCTAGGACACAGCACGACCCTGATCTCTGTAAAGAGCTGATTACGCAGCTCTTTAACCATGTGATTGGCTGTGTCCAATTACAGCTGGTCACATGTAAACATGGAAGTGCCGGCACTGACAGAGTGTGTGGCAAGGAGAGCCGATCAGCAGCATCTCCTCGCAGGGATCATCAGTGCCCTGATTACAGTGAAGACCCTCCGTGCCACCAATTAGTGCCCATCAGTGCCACCAATCAATGCCCAGTGCTGTCCATCAGTGCCCATCAATGCCCACCAGTGCCTCCCATCAGTGCCATCCATCAGTGCTCATCAGTGCCATCCATCAGTGCCATCTATCAGTGCCCATCAGTGCCACCTATCAGTGCGGCATATTAGTGCCTCCTCATCAATGCCACCTAATCAGTGCCCATAATTGCCACCTCATCAGTGCCCATAAGTGCCACCTCATCAGTGTCCATCAGTGCAGCCTCATCAGCCTCATCAGTGAAATGAAAATAAAAAAACATGCAGTGATTAAACGCCACCAAAAGAAAGCTCTCTTTGTGTAAAGAAAATGATAAAACATTCATTTGGGTAGTTTTGCATGACCGCCCAGTTGTCATTCAAAATGCGACAGCGCTGAAAGCTGAACATTGGCCTGGGCAGTAAGGGGGTGAAAGTGCTCAGTAGGCAAGTCGTTAAGGAAAGAAGGGGAAGAAGAAATTAATTACTGTATTTATTGGTGTATAACACTCACTTTTTCACCATGAAAATTGGGTGCACATAGCGTGTTAAATGCCAATACTTCAATTTCAGTTGCCTCTGAGGCAACGGGGGGAGGGGGGGTGGCACAAGTGCCCTCAGATTACATACAGTGAGAATCTCCTGTTTACTTGGCGGCCTCTGTAATAGGAAGTCAATAGATGGCAATGGCGAGGCTGCTGCATTTATGGAAATGGCGAGGCTGCTGCATTGATGGCAATGGTGAGGCTGCTGCATTGATGGCAATGGTGAGGCTGCATTGATGTGGACTAATAAGGCTGCATTGAAGGCACTTGTGAGGCTGCAGGTGGGCATTAATCAGGCTGCATTGATGGCAGTGGTGAGGCTGCAGATGGGCACTGACCCTTATTTTGCTTCAAAGTTCCTTATTTAAAATTTAAGTTTTTTCCTGAAACTTCCCTCTTAAAATGAATGTGCGTGTTATACGCCGATAAATACGGTAGTTTCAATTAGGGTAAACTAAGCGTCAAGTAAAGGTTAAATAGGAACAAAGTTTATATATAAAAAAGTTACTTTACCTGACATCCTATGCAAAGAATCTCTTTGATCTGCCAATGAATGATAAAAGGGCAGTTGACATCATAACGCAATGCAGGAAAGGCTATACCACATGCCTTTCCCGCACCGCTGGTTAATACACTTCTCTATATAGTTGTATATAAAATGCACTACTTACCTTTAAAAAGTGTTTCCCAGTGCTAAACCTTCCATCCAATTTCTAAATTGCTGCATCTGTAAATTCAAAAAGCCAATAAAAAAGAATAGTAGTGATAAAAAAGCACCTGTGGGTTTAACCAATCATTTTTTTGTACAATCGTCCTTCAAGGGAGTGTGGCAGGGGGCCGCCAAGTGGATCATGACCACGGCTCTGCCTCCCCCAACCACTGCCGCTCTCCTGTTAACTGCAGAGTGGAGGGCGGGGGGGGGGGGGGGGGGCAGGAGCTGCATAAAAAGGTGCCTCCTCATCCTCATATTAGTGCCTTCTCATCAATGCCACCTAATCAGTGCACATACTTGCCACCTCATCAGTGCCCATCAGTGCAGCCTCATCAGCGCTCATCAGTGAAGGAGTTTTTTTTTTCAATATTTTCGGTCTTTTTCTTTTTTTATTAAAAAATAAAAAAACATGCAGTGATTAAACACTCTGCCTCCCCCAACCACCGCCACTCTCCTGTTAACTGCAGAGTGGAGAGCGGGGGGGGGGGGGGAGGAGCTGCATGAAAGGTGGGGACAGGAGATACTCAGTGATTGGTTGCTAGGCGGTCCAGTGATTGCTTACTATTATGAACTCCGACAGCTCCTGTTCCCACCTTCCACCCAGTACTATGCTGTCTCCTGATCTCCGCTCTGATGAACACATGTTGGTAGGTTAGTGCTACCTACACAGCGCTAAGTGTATGTGGGAGGGGGGTACACTGCTTGGGGGGGGTTAATGTGAGGGGGGCAGAGAACACAGCATTAGGGGGTATAGGACACTACAATGGGGGCAGAGGTGATGTGAAGGGGGCAGAGGACGCTGCGTTGGGGGAGGGGGGTACAGTATACAATTGTGGGGGTAGGGGAGCAGAGGACACTACAATGGGGGATGAGGTGATGTGAATATGTGAAGGGGCAGATTACACTACAATGGGGGGTGAGGTGATGTGAAGGGCCAGAGGACACTACAATGGGGAGTGAGGTGATGTGAATATGTGAAGGGGCAGAGGACACTACAATGGGGAGTGAGGTGATGTGAAGATGTGAAGGGGCAGATTACACTACAATGGGGGGTGAGGTGATGTGAAGGGGCAGAGGATACTACAATGGGGGGTGAGGTGATGTGAAGGGGCAGAGGATACTACAATGGGGAGTGAGGTGATGTGAAGGGCCAGAGGACACTACAATGGGGAGTGAGGTGATGTGAAGATGTGAAGGGGCAGATTACACTACAATGGGGGGTGAGGTGATGTGAAGGGGCAGAGGACACTACAATGGGGAGTGAGGTGATGTGAAGATGTGAAGGGGCAGAGGACACTACAATGGGGGGTGAGGTGATGTGAAGGGGCAGAGGACACTACAATGGGGAGTGAGGTGATGTGAAGATGTGAAGGGGCAGAGGACACTACAATGGGGAGTGAGGTGATGTGAAGGGGCAGAGGACACTACAATGGGGAGTGAGGTGATGTGAAGATGTGAAGGGGCAGAGGACACTACAATGGGGAGTGAGGTGATGTGAAGATGTGAAGGGGCAGAGGACACTACAATGGGGGGTGAGGTGATGTGAAGGGGCAGAGGACACTACAATGGGGAGTGAGGTGATGTGAAGATGTGAAGGGGCAGAGGACACAGCATTGGGAGGTACAGGACACTACTGTGGGGAGCAGAGGACACTACAGGATGGGGGAGGGTGATGTGAAGGGGCAGAGGATGCTGCGTTGGGGGGGTACAGTATACTACTGTGGGGGGAGGGGGGCAGCGGACACTACAGTGAGGTGATGATGTGAAAGGGCAGAGGACACAGCATTGGGAGGTACAGGACACTACTGTGGGGAGCAGAGGAAACTACAGGATGGGGCGGGTGATGTGAAGGGGCAGAGGACACAGCATTGGGGGGTACAGGACACTACTCTGGGGGGAGGAAGGCAGAGGACACTATGGGGGGGGGGGGGGGTGATGCCTATGGCTTTGTTGCCAGCTGTCCCAGATTTAAAGTGGCAAATATCAATACGACTGGAAATGTTTGCCCTTAGAATTTTTTTTAGATTTTAGATTTTACAATTGAAGCTATAACATCTATGTTATTGACAAATTTTATTTAGTTTATTTTCTGTGAACTTTTTAAGTGAATATTTGTTTAAAAGTCAAATAAAAAAACAGTTCTGTAGCCGGGGATATCAAACCATTACCATCAGCTGCCTCAGAAGGAGCCTAATGTCCCTGCCTCAGTCATACACACTCAGTCAGGCCCATTTGGATGGAAGCCTGTCAACCCACGAGCGTGTTTTTGGATTTTGAGCGGAAACCAGATAACGTAGCAGTCTGTGGTCCTTCTGAGATGGTATCACATGTATTTGGCAGAGGTACTGCCATTAAAGTATTCCTGGAAATAATTTTAAAATACTGGTAACTACACTATTGACATTTAAAATTGTACTTTTTTTTAAGGAAAAAACCCACAATATTGTTATTGTTGATAGCTATCAAACATACATGATGCCATATATCAGATTTCTGAGGTACAAGAGTGCATGCTGTGGCGGTTTTATGGGAATAAAAAAATACAGTATAGTTTACCAGTGTTGAAAAAAGACCAAGTTAGGCAAAGCTACAAAATGGAGCAAACTTGTTTACTCAGAGCAGTGGTCCTTTTCAAGCTCATTTCTGTAGAGAAAAAGCATAAACTGCATGAATGTTAGCAGATTTCTACTGAATTGGTGGCACTGCAGGCAGAACCCAGTTTGACAAAAGTCATTTTAAAAATGTACTGAGATGGGTGGAAAATTATCATGTTGTTTAGCATAGATAAGGGCATAGCTCTGCATTAGACGTGAAGATACAAAGGGACAGTCCACTGCTGAAGCATGGGGGAGCGCCATTTTCTGAGGGAGCCAAGGATCAGAGAAGTAAAAGTGCTTTTACTCCCCCCTAGATCTAAACACATGCATAACCCTTGTAGTGAGGGAGCAGCCCCATTGCACAGGAGAATAATTAGACTTCACAGAGTTGCACTTCAGCCTGGGTTCACATATGTGTGAATTGGATGCGGCTTTCACTGCATCCAATTCGTATGATATGCGAGTGTGACCGGCCCTCAATGGAGCCGATTCAGGTCTGGGGTGGCCGAGGTCCCCATTCCAAAAGGGTCCTGTGCGTGTTTGGGTCTTGTTCAGATGCGAATTCAGGCAAAAATTTGGACATGAACCGGTAAACAGGGATGCACCGGATCCCATGCTGGGAACCACGGCTGCACATACGTGAACCTGGGCTCAAAGTAATTCTATGGTCACATGGTACACTTCCATTTTATAACATCAGCATTGCAATAGCAATAAATACAATAGTTATTTTTGACAATCCAATACAAGCTTACTTGAAAAACCTTCTTTTATGTTGTGAGTTCTGCCGGTCTGCTGGTCATCTCTTTCTACAATTTCTACAATTTCCTGGATTCCCAGCATGCTTCACAGCTTTCCTCTGCTGTTAACTTTCAATTACTAAGGACTACATATCCCATGGTACTTTGCTGCCTGCAAGCAGTGATTCCTGGACTGACTCCTCCTTCTGAAACTCCTCCCCTCAGCACCTCTGTAGTTCAGAATGCAGGCTCTGTGAAGTTTGTGACACAGCAGTGCCTACTCACAGGACATAGCAAATGTGTCATAGAATTCAAAGACGTAAATGTGTGGGGATCTTCACAAAGTAAGTTTACAAACTTCAAGATCAGATTATTAAAAGTTGGGTAGAAATAACCAAAATACCTGTAGAAATAAATATATGATTTTACATCTTGACCATAGATATGCTTTAAATTGACCATAAACTTACAATGCTATTGACCAATCTCTTCAATCCCCTTTAAAGTTACCAAAACGATGTAATATGAGGACAAATCTAAACAATCTATTCAATTTGTAGCAATTCATGCAAGCCCTTATTTGCTGGTAGATCCAAAGATGATGGTATAATAAGATTGTATAGTACAGTGGTACGTATTGGAGCTAAAGGTCATGCCAACCTTTAAGATGGCTCAGTTTATTTAACTGCTGACCTGACCTGATTCCTTGATCTGGATTACACCTCCACTTTTGCTCCAGTTTTCAATATTTCTGGATAAATTGAGGTGAGAGAAAAAATTGAACTATTGCTAATGGCAGCCAATAGAAATCAAACCAAACGTCTTGTTTGATGTTCTGAGAGGATACAAAATGAAGCCTGATCAAAACTTATCTGAAGTGCTGGGACCAATACAATGTCAGTATCAACTCTGTGAGGCGTCTGTGGTAGTGATCCCTTGTAGATCGCCAACTTGGGGTTCCCCTGGGTGTGGAGTCTAAGCCCCAGTCTGCTTATTCACCCTTGGCCCCTGATTATGGGGAGGGACTTAGAGCAAGCTGAAACCAGGTTGCGGCCCCCAGGTACTCCCAGCTGAGGATGCAGAGAGCACTCGCAGTACAAACAGTGGGAGACAACAGGAAATCCAGGAGCCAAGCTGAGGTCAGGACAGGCAGCAAACAAGCACAGGCAGTGAACGAAGCTGGGGTTGGTACACGGGTAGTCAGACACAGGGTATTATTATACTACAGGATTTATATAGCTCCAACAGTTTGCGCAGCACTTTACAATACAAAGGTAGACAATACAGCAGTGGCGGCTGGTGCTCAATTTTCCTGGAGGGGGGTGGCCCGCAGCACCCCAGCCAGCCAGCCACCCCCCCAGCCAGCCAACCACATAACCCACCCCCCCTTGATCGCAGCTCCCCCGTCGCTCGATCGATCGCCCGTCGCCGCCAGGCCCCCCACCAGCCCCTGCACTTACCCCATCAATGTGGTGGCTTCTCCCCCCTGCATCTCCTCCTGAGTCCCGTCGGTCGCATCTCCTCCCGGCCATCAGGAGTTAGGACTCCCAGCAAATCGGGACTCAGGACCCGCTTCCTGATAGGAAAAACAGGAAGAGATTAACGAATATTATGTCACACAACTGGGTGGGCTTGGGGCTTAGTGCTCTGTGCCTCGAGCCCACCCTTTTTAAAGCCAATTAGAGCATCCGGCTCTAATAATGTGCTTCTAAAAAAAAACTAAAAAAAAACCCATTGGAATCCATGCGTCCAGTGCCCTGCATGTAGATTAGGGGCTAGACGCATGGATTAGGGGGGCGTCGCCCCTGCGTCCCCTATGGATGGGCCCCCACTACAATACATCAACAATGCAATTTAATACAAGAGGGTTAGGAGGGTTATACACAAGTAACAAGTGACTGAGAGCTTAAAGAACTGTGAAGTTGCTCAGGCAATGTGGGCTTCACTGAGCATGTCTTATATAGGCAAGCAAACTAGGAGGCGGACAAGGAATTGATGGAAGGGAAGGAAATAAAAGCCTACAGAATAACAGGCGATGCCCATAGGAGAGCACAGCCAAGCCACACTTGTGAAAGGAATCAGGGTAGAGAAAGCACTGCAGCAAGGGAGGTCAGAATACACAAGCAGGAAACTACAGGCTAACTTGTGACAAACTCTTTCCTACATCAAGAGTGAAGAATTTGTTCCTATATGTGAGTAGAACAGAGATCACACAGAGGCTGAGTTGAATGAATTCAGTGTACTAAGAAAGCCCCAACAAAGCACAATTAGTCCCCATGGGTAGGCACAGCCGATCAAAGCCACTTTTGAAACAGTAGCAGAGGAACACTAACTTGGAATGATGCCAACAGCTTCTACGACAAGGACTACAACAAGGTCTGGCCGATCCACACCCAAATGGGTGGCTTCCTGACTGGAGATGGTGTAGTCCCTGCACTTACCCTATCCCTCTGGAACCCCTACCTGCCACTATGCCCTGTCTCTGACACACGAAGAACCTGTCTCTACACCAACCACCTGTATAATGCATGCCAAATCAGGGGGTCAGGGCCTTAACCACTTCAGTGGTTGGTTTTGCAATACAGCACTGCGTTACTTTAACTAACAATTGCGCGGTCGTGCGACGCTGTACCCAAGAAAAATTGATGTCCTTTTTTCCCACAAATAGAGCTTTTTTTGGTGGTATTTGATCTCCTCTGCAGTTTTTAATTTTTGCACTATAAACAAAAAAAAGCCAACAACTTTGAAAAAAAATATTTCTAACTTTCTGCTATAAAACATATCCAATAAAAAATGCAGAAAATCAAATTTCTTCATCAGTTTAGGCCAATATGTATTCTGCTATATATTTTTGGTAAAAAAAATCCCCAAAAGCATATGTTGATTGGTTTGCACAAAAGTTATCACTTCTTCAAACTATCGGATACTTTTATGGCATTTTTATTTATTTATTTTTTTTACTAGTAATGGCGGCGATCAACGATTTTTACTCTCTGTTACATTGCAGCGGACATATCATGCGAGCGCACCTCATTGTCTGAACAGTTACCTCATTTCGCGCAGTAGAGCCGACCTGCCGCAGTATATGTACTGTGTATATGTACTGTGGCCGGTCGGTAAGTGGTTAAATAAGCTCTGCCCTCACCGAAGATGGTCACGGAGCTCACAAGGGGTAGCTGCATCCAGTTGGACAGCTGTTCTCCTGGTGACCGCAGGAAATCATGGAGGAATCAAAAACCTTACAACTTTGTTCAAGCGCCACCTACAGTGGGGAACACAGACTGTACCTGCCAATCCTCTTATCCAATAAAGACCACCTCAGATCAGCTCATTATTATCCACCCTGGAGGTGACACAAAGCAGAAACTTAACCAAATTGGAAGACATGGTTCATTTATGGCCACCCTTCGAGCCTCCTTTTCTTGCAGTTTTTTTTCTGTATGTGTTGTCTTCCTAGGTGAGATATCCGTCACCCACTTAAGTGCTGCCATTATTGTTGTTTTATACTAATATGAAAAGGCAAGAAGCCAAAGTTTTCCGTGTTATACATTTATATACAGCCATAGGCTCTGTGTTCACCAGCACAGACAGAGGTCGATGAACTGTAGGGAAATGCGCTGGATGTTATAGATTAGGACTTGTATGGATGATGCATGTGGCTTTATTAATGTCTGGCTGTTTTTCATATAAACCTCTGTGAATGGAAAAACTTACAGCTCAGAATGGATCAATCATTGTGTTTCTCTTACATGCTGAATCCATTCAGAACATTCCAGAGTGGAACGTGTCTGACATGCAAGAATACTCCCGTGTGAAAGAGCCCTGAGGCCAGCATCACTCTATAACACTATAACACCTATGACATTTTTGACACTAATCTTACTGAGCAGGTATACAGTACCTATGGAACAGGCTAAAGAAAACACAGTTCTCTGTGTAAATATATTACACAGTTCATTTTCTAAATGAATGTTTATGGATATTTTACACCTGCATGTTGTGGCTACACTGAACAAGGCTGTACCAAGCTGTCCCTCCTGTGATCTATGAGAACGCTTGGGCTGTGATAACACATTTTTTACAGGGTTAAAGGGCAACTTAATTTTTAGTGAAGTTGGTTTTAAAATCCCCCCCCCCCTTCGCTTTCTATGTGAAGCCTGTATGGTTAAATAAAATGCGTATAATCTTTCCTGCTCCCAAGTTCTTCACTTTTCAGCTATTGCCTGCCGTTGCAAAGGCAAAATGTCCTGGCCTGGTACTCTACTGCACATACGTGCCATGTCCCTATTCATCTAAAAATGGTTAGTACTTTGGTGGATACCTGGGGGCTGTCTTGAGTGCCTAGCAGGGCTTGCAGTGAAATGGATGATTGGATGCCACCATGAGTGTCTGAGAAGGGCCTGCAATGGTCTGGATGGCTGGAGGCTATTATGAGTCCATGTCAATTCCTACAATGATCTGGAGCACCATGCTTTCCTGGGAGGCAGCAGTTAGGTGTGGTGAGGTCTCCCATGTCTCCTGGAAGCTTTGGGCCTGCAATGGTCTGGGTGGCTGGAGGCTGTTATGAGTCCATGTTAGTTCCTGCAATGATCTGGCACACCCAATTTTTCTGGCAGACAGCAGTTGGGTGCGGTGATGTTTCCTATGTCTCCTGGAAGCCCATGGCCAGAGTTAATATTTCTTCCTTTTTTTAAAATACATTATTTGTTACAGGCATCTGTTAAAATTCAAAATTAGAAGGTCCATTTTAACTCCAGGCAAACTACTAAATAAACAGCTGACATACTGATATAGGATTTGGTTTACTTGTCAAGGGATTTTTATTTCTGACATTTACACAGTATTGACAGACAGCAAAACCAAGTTGGCCAAACATGACTTTTCTCCACTGCATTTCAGCAATACACCCCTCTTCCCCCAACCTGTGATGGGGTCATGAAGATTGATCGGGGCCCCTCTTTCCTAGTGCCAACCTGTTCTGTTTTGGTACATGTTCATGCTGTACTCCTGATTAGCCCAGAGCACTGCCATCCCCTCTCCTAGTCTGAATTCTACTGTACAAGGGTTTCAATAGGCTAATATCAGGACAGATTCAGGTTTCCTCCATAATCTGATTAATGTCAGAATATTATTATGTGGTCTCTTTCCAAACAATGTTGAATTATTTGAATTATTGCTGCTTCATTCTCACACAAAGATTTCATATCAAAAAGCTGTTTCAGTTTAGGGTTGGTACTAACCTACTTTATGATTTCGAACATCTATTGGTGACTCCTTTGGCAAGATTCCTGTGCTTGATTATATGTTGGAGTTTTCCTTTAAGAAAAGGAAGATTACACAATTTGTGTTACGTTTTGTTACATTAGTAGTAATTATTTAAGCCAATTTTGTCTCAGAAGCAAAACCACAATTGCCTGGAGCTACCCCTGAATGTGGGCATGGCAGCTCAGCATGTGTTGTGATCACAGGGAATGTGAAAACTCCCAAGGAACACAAGTGACCAGCCCTAAGGCAATCTACATTTTAATCTCAATGGTTGTATGGCTTCTGTTATGTGTAAGTGGGTCTGTGTACTTATATACACAATTACACCCTTTGCCTTTTACTCTTTTTCAGAACTACATTTTTTATTAATAGTAAATGTAAGACGCTTTAAACATTGCCATACACAAAAAGATTTAAATCAAAAGTCAATTTCACCTTCCAACATGCAAAAAGTGGGCAGTTCCCTTAAATGTATTTGAATGCTCCAAATATTAAAGTTCCCATCTTCATTAGATCAATGGTGGCCACATATTTTTACATTGAAGGCCTCAAATGCTGTTTGAAATCACCAAAAGACCACAGATAATATTATGTAAATACAGTGCTACTGAAAGCTGTCAAAGACTAAAGACATGCCATGGGAGCCGGCCAAGATGGTCAGAAACTGCAAACATGCTTCAGGACCTGTTGGGCACTGGGGATATGCTTCAGAAGACTGTTTATATAAAATATACTTATACATATGGATCTGCTAGAGATCATTTAAAAAAAACAGCAGTAAAAAAACAAAAACACAAAAACCGATAAAAAATAGATGCACAGCACAAAAAAAGGTAAGCATATGTTTCTTCAGTAGTTTGAGGAAACACCAAAGTAAGGAAACACAGGATACTGTCTGCAGTAGGCCTGAGGGATGCACAATAAGTGCCAAAGAGCCATAGGTTGGGCACTAGTATATTAGATGAATCCTTGTAAATTGGAAATTTCTGGTTAAAATATAATGGATTTGATTTACTAAAACTGGAGGATGCAAAATCTTGAGCGGCTGTGCGTGGTAGCCAATCGGCTTCTAACTTCAGCTTATTCAATTCAGCTTTGACAAAAAACCTGGAAACTGATTGGATTCTATGCAGATCTGCATCAGATTTAGCACATTCCAGTTTTATTAACCACTTCCCGACCGGCGCACGCCGATGTACGTCAGCAGAATGGCACGGCTGGGCAAATGGACTTACAGGTATGTCCATTTAAATTCCCCGCCGTGCCATTGTGTGCGCGCCGCCGGCGACTCGCACGCACCGGCTGGGAGCTCCGTGAGTAGGGTCGCGGGTCCCGCGGACTCGATCACCGCGGGGATACCCGCGATCGCCTCACGTTTACATCAGCCTCTCCCCGTTCTGCCTAGTGACAAGTGTCACTGATCACAGCTCCCTGTCATCAGGAGCAGTGATCAGCGTAATGACACACACAGCCCATCCCCCCTACAGTTAGAATCACTCCCCTAGGACATACTTAACCCCTCCCCGCCCCCTAGTGGTTAACCCCTTCACTGCCAGTGTCATTTACACAGTAATCAGTGCATTTTTAATCGCACTGATCGCTGTATAAATGACAATGGTCCCAAAAATGTGTCAAAAATGTCCGACATGTCCGCCATAACGTCGCAGTCACAATAAAAATCGCTGATCGCCGCCATTACTAGTAAAAAAAAAAATTATTATAAAAATGCCATAAAACTATCCCCTATTTTGTAGACGCTATAACTTTTGCGCAAACCAATCAATAAACGCTTATTGAGATTTTTTTTTACCAAAAATATGTAGAAGAATACGTATCGGCCTAAACTGAGGAAAAAAAAAAAAATTTTATATATTTTGTTTGAGAGCCACGTTGCACGACCGCGCAATTGTTAGTTAAAGCGACGCAGTGCCGAATCGCAAAAAGTGCTCTTGTCAGGAAGGGGGTAAAATCTTCCGGAGCTGAAGCGGTTAAATAAGCCCAAATGTCTGTGAGAAACTGGAAACTGGCACCAGCGTTTTCTGGGAAAAAAAGTGATGGGCTAGGAGGTTAGAGCACATTAAAATCTTTAAGGACGCAGCTATGAACAGAGAAGCCTGTGGACAGTAGGTTCTGTATACTTCACCATCCTCTTGTGTCTATTGTTAACTTAATAGGGCAGCTGATAAAATGGTTTAAACTGACCAACTAAAATCAAACTTTAAATGATGATATTAAACTTAGCCACCTGCCAGTTGCATGCAGTAACAAGCACCCCATGATACTTGCAAGTAGCTTCAGTTTTCCCTTGAGTCTTATGGGATCCCTCAATCCAAACCAAACCAAACAGTAAAATATCTTCATTTAGCCAGCTCACACCAAAGAAACGCAGTCCGGATGCGTTCCAGATGCTTTTATGCATGCACGTTTTTGATGCGTTTTTGATGCGTTCCAGTGCATTCCCCCCCCCCCCCCTTTCTTCACCTTAAATAAGAACATATGTGTTCCAGTGCATTTTTGGTGCGTTTAGGTGTGTTCCAGTGATTTTTTGATGTGTTTTATTGCGTTCCAGTACAGTGCAGTGCAGAACAAATGCAGCATGTTCTACTTTTTTTCTGGGACTGACTACACTGGTGTGAACTATGCCTTTAGAAACGATATGACCTACTATCCATGTGTTTTTGATGCAGACAAAAAACGCACTGGAATGCATGTGGTGTGAACTGGCCCTTAAAGCGGAGGTCTTCCCACCGCTGCAAAAATTAAAAGTCAGCAGCTGCACATACTGCAAATGAAATGGAAGAAATGGACAGCACATGAGTTAAATATATGAGTGTCACAGCAAAGGGTCTGAATACTTAGGACCATGTGATATTTCAGTTTTTCTTTTTTAATAAATCTGTCAACAATTCTGTGTTTTTCTGTCAATATGGGGTGCTGTGTGTACATCAACCACTTACAGACCGCCTGCCGCAGTTTTACGGCGGCTGTTTGACGGAGGATATCGTTGTTATGGCAGCAGCTAGCTGCCATAACCCCAGTATCCTCGTCTTCAGCGGGCGGTCCGCTACAAGATAAAAGTGGTCTCTGCAGCGGATTCGCCGTGAGATCACTTTTATCGGTGGCGGGAGAGGCCCTCCCTCCCGCCACGATCCGGTGCCCTCCGCTGCTTACTGGAGCTGTCGGCAGCGGCAGAGGCGATCGCGTCCTGTCTCCTGTCAGGTATGGAGACGAGTGAGGGGAAGATGACCCCCACCCGTCACCATACAATTGCTGGGCGGAAGCGACGTCAAAACGTTACTTCCGTCACAGCTCTTAAAGGGTCATTTTATTTATTTTTAAATTACAATTTTTTTTTTAAATTGCATTTTAATCTAAATATGAGATCTGAGGTCTTTTTGACCCCAGACCTCGTATTTAAGAGGTCCTGTCATGCTTTTTTCTATTACAAGGGATGTTTACATTCCTTGTAAAAGAAATAAAAGTGACATTTTTTTTTTTAAACAGTGTAAAAATAAAAAATAAAAGGTAAAATAAATAATAATAAAAAAAAATTTTGAAACGTACCCCGTCCCAAAGAGCTCGCGCGCAGAAGCGAACGCATACGTGAGTAGTGCCCGCATATGAAAACAGTGTTCAAACCACACATGTGAGGTATCGCCACATTCAGCAGAGTGAGAGAAATAATTCCAGCCCTAGACCTCCTCTGTACCTCAAAACATGGAACCTGTAGAATTTTTTAAACGTCGCCTATGGAGATTTTTAAGGATTTATACAGTGCTAACAGTTTATGCAGTGCTTTACAATTTAAAAGGGAGACAATACAGTTTTATTACAATAAAATACAAGAGGATTAAGAGGGCCTTGCTCAGAAGAGCTTACAATCTAATAGGGTGGGGCAGGTGGTACAGAAGGTTGTAACTGTGGGGAATGAGCTGGTGGAAGTGGTAGGAGATTAGTTGGAGACGCGATAGGCTTTCCTGAAGAGATGAGTTTTCAGGGAATCGCCTGAAGGTAGCAAGAGTAGGGGATAGCCGGACAGGTGGAGGTAGCAAGTTCCAGAGGATGGGAGAGGCTCTGGAGAAATCCCGGAGACGAGCATGGGAGGAGGAGATGAGAGAGCTTGAGAGCAGGAGGTCTTGAGAAGAGCAGAGAGGACGATTTGGGTGATATTTGGAGACAAGATCGGTGATGTAGCTCGGGGTAGAGTTGTGAATGGCTTTGTATGTTATGGTTAGTATTTTGAATTTAATTCGCTGGGTGATTGGGAGCCAGTGTAGGGATTGGAGGAGAGGGTTGGCAGACTCTGAGCGGTTGGTAAGGTGGATAAGTCTGGCAGCAGCATTCATGATAGACTGAAGAGGGGATAGCCTATGGAGAGGCAGGCCAATGAGAAGGGCGTTGCAATAGTCAAGACAAGCGATAACAAGGGAGTGAATGAGGAGCTTGGTGGTTTCATTTGTTAAAAAGGGGTGAATTTTAGAGATGTTACGGAGGTGAATTCTACGAACTTTTGACGACGATTGGATTTGAGGCTGAAAGGACAAGTCAGAGTAAGAGAGAGTACATGTAGGAGAGAAGTGTCAGAATTGGCCTGGGTGGCAAGGGGTTAATTACCATAAGTCATTAATATACAAATCATTATTATGTATTGTTTTTAAGGTAATTTATTATATTTTTAAAAACTGTACTCAAGCAGGTGGCTTAACGGAAAAATTACTGAAGTTTAAAGTTATAACTTCCATTCAGTAATTTCACAGTAAATAGATAAATACCGTATTTATCGGCATATAACACGCACTTTTTTCCCCTGAAAATCAGGGGAAAATTGTGGGTGCTTGTTATAGGCCGATACCCCCCCCAATTGTGTGTGATCGGAGCGATCGCGGCAATTGCCGCGATCGCCGCCGACATACACAGCCATGTGGAAATTCAAATACGGCGCCGAGACTGCAGTGTCTCGGCGGAGCGGAGCTACACATAGCCGAGAGTCTTCGGGTTTTCTCGGCGCCGCTTACAGTCCCGCCCATAGGGCGGAACTGGGCGGGACTGTAAGCGGCGCCGAGAAAACCCGAAGACTCTCGGCTATGTGTATCAGCGCTCCGCCGAGACACTGCAGTCTCGGCGCCATATTTAAATTTACACAGGGCTGTGTATGACGGCAGGGATCGCGGCGATCCCACAAAGCTGGACGGGGGCAAGGCTGCACGGGGGGGCAAGGCTGCATGGAGGCAAAGCTGCACTGGGGCAAGGCTGCACTGGGGCAAAGCTGCACTGGAGCAAGGCTGCACTGGGGCAAGGCTGCACTGGGGCAAGGCTGCACTGGGGCAAAGCTGCACTGGAGCAAGGCTGCACTGGGGCAAAGCTGCACTGGAGAAAAGCTGCACTGACATGGCTGCACTGACATTGCTGCACTGACATGGCTGCACTGGGGCAAAGCTGCACTGACAAGGCTGCACTGGACACTGGGGCAAGGCTGCACTGACACTGACAAGGCTGCAGATGGACACCGATAACGCTGCATTGATGGGCATTTTAATGTAAGTCTTTCTTCCTTAAACTTTACTCCTAAAAGTTTTTTTCCTTAAAATTCCCTCCTTAACTTGGGTGCGTGTTATACGCCGGCGCGTGTTATACGCCGATAAATACGGTAATAAATGATTATCTTATAACATATAGCATATAAATATATGGTTTAGCTTGATTAAAACAGTACCTTTTCAACAGCAGCAGATTCCCATTCTCCCTCACTGTGTGAAAAAAACATGGGATTGTGGCTAAATCTTATACCCATAAACCCATGTTTTTTCCTTCTAATTAAGAGGGCAGGGCTGGAAGGGAGCATGTGTCTTTTTTTTTTTGAGAGCTCTGCACAGTGTTCATCTAAAGCTACAAGTTAGTGCAGTGCGTCCTGCTCACAGTGTTCAGCTAAAACTACAAGTTAGTGTGGTGCGTCCTCCTCACAGTGTTCAGCTAAAACTACAAGTTAGTGCAGTGCGTCCTGCTCACAGTGTTCAGCTAAAACTACAAGTTAGTGTAGTGAGACCTCTGCACAGTGTTCATCTAAAGCTACAAGTTAGTGCAGCCGTCCTGCTCACAGTGTTCAGCTAAAACTACAAGTTAGTGTAGTGAGACCTCTGCACAGTGTTCATCTAAAGCTACAAGTTAGTGCAGTGCGTCCTGCTCACAGTGTTCAGCTAAAACTACAAGTTAGTGTAGTGAGACCTCTGCACAGTGTTCATCTAAAGCTACAAGTTAGTGCAGTGTGTCCTGCTCACAGTGTTCAGCTAAAACTACAAGTTAGTGTGGTGCGTCCTCCTCACAGTGTTCAGCTAAACCTACAAGTTATTTTTTTTGCGAGCTCTGCACAGTGTTCAGCTAAAGCTACCTGTAGAAGGTTGGTGGTGTTTTCCTGATCCTATCGAGTGGATGACCAAGCCGTCCTCATCCTCCTCATCCTCTCTCACGCATGCTCAGGGTACTTTGTCTGGCAAAGCAGCGGCCTCTTCCCTCGGCTCAATGTCATCAGTGACTCCTTTCCTAGCCCCACCACGTCCTCCCGAGGAGTCCCTCGAACTGTTTGACCACAGTGTTGAGTACATGCTCCAGGAGGATGCCCAGAGTTTGGAAGGCTCTGATGATGATACTGAGCTTGATGAAGGCAGTAACATGAGCACGGACAGAGGGGGTGCCCAGGAAGGACAGCAATCCGGCAGTCATGCTCCTCCTGCTGCAGCATGCTGCCAGGTTTGCTCCAGTGATGAGGAGGGAGGGGATGATGAGGTCACTGACTCAACGTGGGTGCCTGATAGGAGAGAGGAGGAGGAGGAGGAGGCAGGACATCACCAACGAGGCAGGATGCCCTCCAGGGGCCAGCCTAAGGGCAGCACATTGACTGCATCACACCCCAAAGCTCCACATGTGCAGGGCGCTGCAGTCTCTGCGCGTTATTCTTTGGTGTGGGCCTTTTTTGGGACGAGTGCATCAGATCGCACCGCTGCTATTTGCAACATATGTCTCAAGAGTATCTCACGTGGCCAAAACATCTCCCGCTTGGGTACCACATGCTTGACCAGACATATGTTGACCTGCCATGCAGTTCGTTGGCAAGCGTATCTAAAACACCCACACCAAAGAACAAAGAGGACCTCTCCTTGCTCCTCATCAGCTGAGATCTCCAACCCCACTATACCTTCAGTCCTCTCTGAGACCTGCACTGAGAGGAATGAAGGTGTAGAATTAGGTGTGTCACAGCCAAGTACTTGTGGGCAATCTGCTTTCGGTACACCGACGTCAGATTGTACCAGGCAAATTTCCCTGCCCGGGCTGCTGCACCGCCGAAATAAGTTTGCTCCCAGCCATCCACATGCCCAGCGGTTGAATGCTAGCTTGGCAAAATTGCTAGCACTTCAACTGCTGCCTTTTCAGTTGGTAGACTCTGCCCCTATCCGTGAGTTTGGGGAATGTGCCGTTCCTCAGTGGCAGGTACTTTTCTCACAGAAGGCGATTTCGGCTCTCTACCGGCATGTGGAAGGCAATGTCCATGCGTCGCTGGACAGGGCGGTCAGCGGTAAGGTGCATATTACCGCTGACTCATGGTCCAGCAGGCATGGACAGGGACATTACCTAAGTTTCACAGCGCATTGGGTGACTCTGCTGGCAGCTGGGAAGGATGCAGGACAAAATGCAGTAGTGTTGGAGGTTGTTCCGCCACCACGCCTCCAAAATGCCACTACTAATGATTGTGACACACCTATCTTCTCCACCCCCTCCTCTTCTTCTTCCTCCATGGCCTCTTCCTGTGCTTTGTCCTCAAAACCAGCGGTGCTCCTTAGCAGTTCAAGGGGCTACGCAAGTACGCAGGCCAAAAGATGCCATGCGGTGCTTGAGCTGGTGTGCTTGGGGGACAGGAGCCACACTGGGGTAGAGGTTCTGTCAGCTCTGCAGGGGCAGGTTCAGAGGTGGTTGACGCCACGCCAACTTAAGGCAGGAATGGTGGTTTGCGACAATGGCACCAACCTCCTCTCTGCCCTCCGACAGGGACAAATGACCCATGTGCCCTGTTTGGCTCACGTCCTTAACTTGGTGGTGCAGCGGTTCTTGGGCAGGTACCCGGGCTTACAGGATGTCCTGAGGCAGGCCAGGAAAGTCTGTGTGCATTTCCGCCGGTCATATAATGCCAGTGCTCGGCTGGCGGACCTCCAAAAGGAGTTTAACCTGCCCAAGAACCGCCAAATCTGTGACATGCCCACCAGGTGGAACTCAACGTTGGCCATGCTGCAGCGGCTGCACAAGCAGCAGAGGGCCATCAATGAGTACCTGTGTGACTATGGCACCAGGACAGAGTCAGGGGAGCTTGTTTTTTTTTCCCCACGCCAGTGGGCCATGATCAGGGATGCATACACTGTCCTGTCACCATTTGAGGAGGCCACGAGGATGGTGAGCAGTGACAGTGCATGCATCAATGACACTGTCTCCCTTGTCCACCTGTTGGAGCCCACGCTGCGTGGATTAATGGACAGGGCACTTGAGGCAGAACAGAGGCAGGAAGAGGAGGACTTCCTTAGCTCTCAAGGTGCCCTTTATCCAGACAGTGTTCCTGCGTGCCCGCCGATCACACAGGAAGAGGAGGAAGATTGTGTCAGTATGGAGGTGGAGCCTGGCACTCAGCATCAGCAGCAGTCTTTAAGGGATCAGTCCCAAGAAACACATGGACTTGTACGTGGCTGGGAGGAGGTGGCCATGTCGTCCTTAGTGACCCAGAGGACTCCGGACCGAATGCCTCAGCAAACAAACGCTGCATGGCCTCCCTGATCCTGCAAAGCCTGCGTAAGGATCCTCGTATTCGTGGTATCAAGGAGAAGGACCAATACTGGCTAGCAACCCTCCTTGATCCACGTTACAAGGGTAAGGTTGCGGACCTTATCTTGCCATCGCAGAATGAGCAGAGGATGAAATATCTTCGGGAGGCCTTGCAGAAAGGTCTGTGCAATGCGTTCCCAGAGACTGGGAGGTTACAAACTCCTGTTTCTGGACAACGTGTTGCTGAGGCTTCGGTCAATCAAAGAAGGAGCGGTGGAGAACGTGGCCGTCTGACCCATGCGTTCAGACAATTTTTTGGTCCGCAGCCCCAAGGTATGATCGGTTCCAGCAACCATCGCCAGCGTCTGTTTTACATGGTGCAGGAATACCTAGGGGCAAGATCTGACTTGGACACCTTTCCCACCCAAAATCCTCTGGGATATTGGGTCTTGAGGATGGATCACTGGCCAGAGCTTGCACAGTATGCAATTGAGCTACTGGCCTGTCCTGCATCCAGCATTCTTTCGGAACGCACATTCAGTGCTGCTGGAGGCTTTGAAACCGATCACAGGGTGCGTCTGTCCACCGACTCGGTCGATCGACTGACCTTCATAAAAATGAATTAGTCTTGGATCACCACCAGCTACCAAGAACCTGATGCTGATGTAACCGAATATTTTTTTTCAGATCCCTTCAAAGACTGCCTATGCTGATGCTGAGTGACTATCCCTGAGTAATTATCCTCTTCCTCCTCAATGATCACGCTGATAGCTTGTAAGAACATTTTTGGTTCTGGGCGCCACCACCAGTGCCTCAGGCCCAACTTTTCAGCCCCTGTTTAACAGGAGCGTGTAATTACAATTTTGATGCAATACTTTGCAGCAGGGCTCGTTTCTGCGTTCCAACTAGAGTATCTGTGAGGGGTTGCAGTGTTGTGGCACCAGCACCAGTGCCTAAGGCCCAATTTTTCAGCCCCTGTTTAACAGGGGCGTGTAATTACAATTTTTGATGCAATACTTTGCAGCAGGGCTCGTTTCTGCGTTCCAACTAGAGTATCTGTGAGGGGTTGCAGTGTTGTGGCACCAGCACCAGTGCCTAAGGCCCAATTTTTCAGCCCCTGTTTAACAGGGGCGTGTAATTACAATTTTTGATGCAATACTTTGCAGCAGGGCTCGTTTCTGCGTTCCAACTAGAGTATCTGTGAGGGGTTGCAGTGTTGTGGCACCAGCACCAGGGCCTAAGGCCCAATTTTTCAGCCCCTGTTTAACAGGGACGTGTAATTACAATTTTTGATGCAATACTTTGCAGGAGGGCTCGTTCCTGCGTTCCAACTAGAGTGTCTGTGAGGACTTACAGTGTTGTGGCACCAGCACCACTACCACCACCAAAGGCCCAATTTTTCTGCCCTTGTTCAACAGGGGCATGTAATTACAATTCTTGATCTAATATTTCACAGCAGGGCCCATTTCTGCACCCACCAAGAGCAAGTGAGGACTTACAGTGCTGTGGCACCAGCACCACCACCACCACCAAAGGCCCAATTTTTCTGCCCTGTTCAACAGGGGCATGTAATTACAATTCTTGATCTAATATTTCACAGCAGGGCCCATTTCTGCGCCCACCAAGAGCGAGTGAGGACTTACAGTGTTGTGGCACCAGCACCACCACCAGCACCAAAGGCCCAATTTTTCTGCCCCTGCTCAACAGGGGCATGTAATTACAATTCTTGATCTAATATTTCACAGCAGGGCCCTGTGAGGGCTTACAGTGTTGTGGCCACAACAACACCTAAGGCCCAAATTTCTGCTGAGTATATAGGGCAGGCCCCTACTTTCAAACATCTAACTTACAAACGACTCCTACTTGCAAACAGAAGGAGACAACAGGAAGTGAGATGAAATCTACCCCTAGGAAGGGAAATTCTCTCCTGTAAGAGTTAATATGGGAAAAACATTTCTTCTTTCCACTGATGCTTTCCAATCCTTGTTCCACAAAAAAACCCAAATTTTCAAAAAACATTTGTCATTGGGACAAAAAGTGAGGTGAAATCTTCTGAAGAGGAGGACAGACAGCAAAACAAATGTCACAGGGGTGATAACCCTTCCCTATGTTTTCCAAAAAGCTTAAAAAAGATTTTTTGGCTGGAGCTAAACACGTTAAAAATGTACCCGTTCAAAATTACAAACAGATTCTACTTAACAACAAACCTACAGTCCCTGTCTTGTTTGCACCGCCTGTATACTGCTGTTCAGAGTATATAGGGCCTGGTGGCCCCACTCCTTTCCTTATTTTAATTTGGGTGCGGGGTTCCCCTTAATATCCATACAAGACCCAAAGGGCCTGGTAATGGACTGGTGGTACCCATGCCGTTTGTCTCACTGATTTTCATCC
Source organism: Lithobates clamitans (assembly GCA_037952925.1). Lineage (NCBI taxonomy): Eukaryota > Metazoa > Chordata > Amphibia > Anura > Ranidae > Lithobates > Lithobates clamitans. The sequence goes on along the minus strand of JBBGZY010000381.1, from coordinate 1,747,961 downwards.
ATATTGCCAGGATCCGACATTACATTAAACCCGCAAGCAGTTTTAAATGAGATTTTTTCCTTTAAAAATGACATTTTGTGCAGGGACTGTTCTAAACACGAGAAACACACGCCACTTTACAGGCATACTATAGACACACCCCAGGTACGATATTTAAAGGAATATTGCACTTTTTTTTTTTACTTTAAGCATCATTAAAATCACTGCTCCCGAAAAAACGGCCGTTTTTAAAAGTTTTTTTTGCATTGATACATGTCCCCTGGGGCAGGACCTGGGTCCCCAACAATACCATGCAAATTAGCCTTTAAAATGAGCACTTTTGATTTTGAACGTTCGAGTCCCATAGACGTCAATGGGGTTCTAATGTTCGGAGGGTGTTCGGCTCATCCCTAGTGTACATATGCTCAGAGCTGTTTGGCCGCTTACATCAGAAGTGACTGTGCTGTGTATCTATGCCTCCATGTTTGGAGTGCCTTACTGCTGTAAATACTCTTTCTACTACCGTCTCTCCGGTAATAAACTTTGCCTGGTTTGGAAAGTCAGTACGTGTGATTCCCTCTGTGAAAACGCTACACTCTACTGGAGTGCCTTCACTGCAGCATTTTTATTGGACAGATTGGGTCAATGGTACTTTACCATTGGTCCAAGACTCCAAGCTATCCATTGAGCTCAGTGCTTCTGACAAGAACTGAGGAGAGGCACTGTGAGCTCAGTCTGCTGCAAACAGAGTGTGCCAGCTTGCATTTAAACTAGCCGCTCTGTATGTATCTTCTCACAGGCTGTGCAAGGAGCCTCGTATCTGTGGAACCATAGGTCGTATTAGCCCCAGTGACCAGTGGTGGGGTAGTATTTCAGCTACCTACCCTCTCGAAGCTCGATCATTTTTCTTTTTTTGTTATTTTTTTTTTATGTTCATGTCCCCGACTGCATGTCCCTGATCCAGAGTACCCAAGGAAAACCACGCAGCCAAAGGGAGAACATGCAAACTCTGGACAGGTAGTGTCCTGGTTGGGATTGGAACTAACGTATGTTCTATAGTATTTGAATTCTTGAACTAAAGCCTCAGCATGTGCGCTTTGTCTGTAGTAATTTTAGGTCTAGCCTTGCAATTTAAAATTGTCCTACTGCTGGTCAATTTTACACTGCTGTGTTATCTGTGCAGGGGCGGATCCAGAGTCTAGTCTCGGGAGAGGCACTGCCAGAAAATAAGGCACTGCTTACAGAACTGTATTTAACATATCATACAGTCCTAACCTTGTTTAAAACAGTGACACGTTTATCATTCCAGGTATTTGGAACCTCGCATAAACCGGTGGCCCATATGTGAACGTGCAGCAGATTTCTGCACATGCGCACAAACACTGCCAGCTTCTCTCAGATGGGTATCATGCCACCTACATAGGGTTGCCACCTGTCCGGTATTCACCTGCACAGTCCGGTTTTTGAGACATGTGTCCGGGTCCATGCCCGCCTGTAACCCGGACAGTGCCTCACCTGCCCCGTGGCTCACTGTGTCTGTGCCGCCATGTCCACAGTGATTTCTGTTCCTGCCACGCCAGGGTTTCTCCCTCCCCATTTACCCCCTGCACTCAGCGCCTCCATCTGCTCAATGTGCTTCAGACGGGACATGGAGGTGGTGGCGGAGGCTCCATGTTGCCTTGGGCATTGGCTGGCTGGAGAAAGCACACGGAGATGGAGTTGCAGGCAGAGCCTCCGTGTTACCTGTTGCTCTCTTCTCTTGAGAACTGTACGTGCAGAGATCGTGCTGGGAGACTTGTACAGTAAGTTTTGTTGTATTGGAGTAAGTCAGGAATTCAACAAAGGGTTCTCACCCCTCCCTCTTAAACCATCTATTCATACAGTCCTCACCCCCTGTACAACATCCATATATACAGCCCTCACCACCTCTTTATAACATCTATATATACAGTCCTCACCACCCCTGTACAACATCCATATATACAGTCCTCATTCCCCCTGTACAGCATCCATATATATAGTCCTCACCACCCCTGTTTAACATCCCTTTTTACAGTCCTCTCTCCCCCTGTACAACATCCATATATACAGTCCTCACCCCCCCCCCCTGTACAACATTAATATATACAGTCCTCACCCGCCCTGTACAACATCCATATATACAGTCCTCACCCCCCCTGTACAACATCCATATATACAGTCCTCACCCCCCCTGTACAACATCCATATATATAGTCCTCACCACCCCTGTTTAACATCCATTTATACAGTCCTCTCTCCCCCTGTACAACATCCATATATACAGTCCTCACCTTAGTGCAGACTTCAGAGCGGAAGTACGGAACACACAGTCTCTACTGTTTTGAGGGCAGCTCCAGCAGGCAACAGCTCTGTCCTGACCTGTCACCGTCACGTCGGACTCGGCTTTCAGACTCGAGTCCGACGTGACTCACTGTGATTGACGTCACTCGTTGCTAGACACCAGGCGGCTCTGGCGTTAGCAACGAGTGCAGGAAAGAGGCTCCACCCACCTCCTCCTCCTCCTGGTATCCTGTTCAGCCTCAGTCAGTGCGAGTCTCTCTCTCGGCGCCGCTGATCGGCTGATGTGAGAGAGAGACTCCGGCAGAGGCAGCGCCGCAGCGGCAGCGGCACCTGTGACAAATCAATGACATGTCAGTGGCTGTGCTACTATTTCGGGTCGGGGGCAATTGCCCTGTTGCCCCCCCTGGATCCGCCCCTGTATCTGTGTTTTCTTAATTCTTGCAGTAAAACACCTGCCTGTACTTTCTTTCTCTAGTACATTTATACATGTAAATGTGAAAATATTCTGAGGAGTTTCATCTGCTGGTGGAACATGTTCATTTACAGGAGAGAAGCCGATTAGCTGGGCGGATTGGAGGCCCCTCCCCTCTCCACTGAACACAGAGGGGAAAAGACCTGCCCCTCCTGGCTCTCCACAAGGACGGAGAGCTGGTCTAATGTAATGGCGGCGGTCAGCCAAGTCATGCAGGAGGAACTCTGGGGCACCTGTGATGTAAGGGATTCTGGTGTAAGGAGGGACTGTGATGGGGACACCTGATGTAAGGAGGGACTCTGATGGGGACACGTAATGTAAGGAGGGACTCTGTTTGGGACACTTAATATAAGGAGGGACTCTGTCGGGGACACGTAATGTAAGGAGGGACTTTGATGGGGACACCTGATGGTATCTGGTGGCAGGCAACGTGGCAAGTGACACGCTCAGGGCTCCCATTGATTCTGCATTATGGTGAGTTGAACTATTTCATTTTATATTATAATGTAATAATAGAAATAATGCACTTCAATCATCCTAACACCATAACAACCATGGTGCCAGGATGATTGAAGTGCCAGCACCAGGTGTTTGGAGTATCTTTATCTGCTGATTGTTAAAGTTTCTGGAATACACATATTGTTTTTGTGGTGTATAATCTGGGCCTGTTGTCCCTCCATCCCTCTTTCTTTCTTTCTTTCTTTCTTTCCTTCTTTCTCTCTTCTCTCTCTCTCTCTCTCTCTCTCTCTCTCTCTCTCTCTCTCTCTCTCTCTCTCTCTCTCTCTCTCTCTCTCTCTCTCTCTATCTCCCTCTCTCTCTCTCTCTCCCTCTCTCTCCCTCTCTCTTTTCTTTCTCCCTCCATCCCTCGTTCATCTCAGACTCGAACCCCACCCGCTTATGAGCCACGCCCATTTAAGCCACGCCCAATATTTAGTTGAAACAACACCCATTTTTCTTCCCCCACTACACCTCGCCTACATACAAATGCCCTACCTCCTAATCATAATAAGGCTCTGCAAACAGACAAAAAAGTGTCCCTATACATTTTTTCACAATGTTGGCAACTATGCTAAAGTACACTAGTACACATACATTTTTTCTTAGCCAATTCAATGCTATGTTATGTGTCATACATTGTATAACTGCAAAAATACACCTGTGCTACCTCAAAAGCTGCTACACTATTTTTTAATTTTTAATTATGTGTTATACATGACTCCTAAAAGAAGGTCATCCACAAGTGAAAAAAGTCAAGAAATTCACTAAGAGAAAAAAAATGTAACACTAGTTAAGAGATTATAAGTGGCCATATATATATATATATATATATATATATATATATATATATATATATATATACATATACATACACACACACTTTTCTAAACATGTTTTTTAAACATTCACATCAATATGAACAAACACTTTAATTTTTTTAACTTATAAAAAAATCCAGTGAGGCCAGTCAATGAGCATTGCACAGTGGGGACAGCCATTCAGAGAGCAGTGTGTGGTGTAGGCAGCCATTCAGTGAGCGGTATGCAGTGAGGACAGCCAGTCAGTGAGCAGTATGTGCTGACGACAGCCAGTCAGTGAGCAGTATGCAGTGAGAACAGCCAGTCAGTGAGTAGTATGCAGTGAGGACAGCCATTCAGTGAGCAGTATGCAGTGATGACAGTCATTCAATGAGCAGTATGCTGTAAGGACAGCCAGTCAGTGAGTAGTATGCAGTGAGGACAGCCAGCCAGTGAGCAGTATGCAGTGAGGACAGCCAGCCAGTGAGCAGTATGCAGTGAGGACAGCCATTCAGTGAGCAGTATGCTGTAAGGACAGCCAGTCAGTGAGCAGTATGCTGTAAGGACAGCCACTCAGTGAGCAGTATGCTGTAAGGACAGCCAGTCAGTGAGTAGTGTGAGGTGAGGACAGCCAGTCAGTGAACAGTGTGAGGTGAGGCAAGCCAGTCAGTGAACTGTGTGAGGTGAGGCAAGCCAGTCAGTGAGCAGTGTAAGGTGAGGACAGCCAATCAATGAGCAGTGTAAGGTGAGGACAGCCAGTCAGTGAGCAGTGTGAGGTGAGGACAGCCAGTCAGTGAGCAGTGTGAGGTGAGGACAGCCAGTCAATGAGCAGTGTAAGGTGAGGGTAGCCAGTCAATGAGCAGTGTGAGATGGGGACAGCTAGTGGGCAGCATGTAGTGGGAGGGCTGGGAGCAGTTTTCCAGTCCTTTGTGTGCAGTGTAAGGTTTGAAACAGCACAGATGGTGTATAAAGGGAAATCCTGCAGTGATAACAGTAAACCTCTCCCCATGAGCTCTTTACCACATGGCTTGAAGTAGAGGACTACCAGGCTGCCATCTCTGCTCTGCCTCCTTCCCAGTTTCAGCTGCTCGATCAGCCACATGTGAGTGTGCATGAGGCAGAGTTTGGCCACACCTCCGCCCACCACTTCCTCAGGCTGGGGAGATACTGCACAGCTGAGAGCTCCTGCCAGCTGCAAGCCTCAGTGTTCTGTGTGCAGGGCACTAGAAAAACACTGCAGCCAGGGTAGAAAGTCAAAGGCAGACCTTGCCGGCCTGGTGACAGAGATGGTCACAGAGATTAACCCAAGCACCCTCCTGGAGCTGCCCCTGGATTAGGGTGTGCCCAGGTACACCTGGTACACCCCCTGAGCAGGTCTATGCTGCAAAAACATTCTACTATTGCTAATAATTGCATAATCTACAATGTCAGGTGTTCCTGTTAGTGACCAGGTGACGGAACAAGTTTTAGAGGAAATTACAGAGCGTGACCCATTCTGAATGTAATAAATCTACTTTATGTTTAACAACTGTAGAAAATGTTATCTTATGTTCAAACATGCCTTGTTCAAGCACTGAATCGGTGCAATGTTTTACTTTGTTCAACCTTACACAAGCCAAAATGTGTTTTTTAATATATGCAGAATCTATAATTTGGTGGTCAGATAGTCCTTTCCCTCTGTAAGTGCAGAGTCATTTTCCACACGGTATGCCTTATACATCTATGCCATACCTTAGACATCCTTTGTCTAGTATAACTACTAAATACTTTCTGAAATCACAGCCTATGTAGTCAATATGAGACACTACTAGTGTGCCTTCCCAAGGTCATAAAGTCTACTTTTCCCCTGTGCCCAATATTTGCACAATTCAAAGAAAGTGTTAAAGTGTTACCTTTCTGAGGGCATAAAGTCTACTTTAGCCCTGTGCCTGGTGTTTGTCTAATTCAAAGAAAATAGGTTTCATTTTCTGTAGTACCCAAGAGCTGTTTTGCACCACCAGTTTGCCATTCAGTACTTACAGTCAAAGTCCATTCATTACTGGTTGGAAAGATAAAAATGTATATATATACTATGTGTAAGAAAGGCAAAAGCGGGAGGGTAGGTCACAGCCAGGCAGCATCCATCTACTATCAGGTTAGTGACTTTTTGAAATTGTTGTGCACAGTGAGAATTAACAGGAATGCACACTTCCCAACTTTTTGAGATGGGAATGAGGGACACCTATCAGCAAAAGTATGCAGGCATAGGACACACCCCTTGCCACGCCCCCTTAAAGGAGAATTTTACAAAAAACAAGATTGGTTAAATCCACAAGTAATTTTTTTCTAACCACTACTATTCCTTTATATTGGGTTTGGGAATTTACAAATGCAGCAATTTAGAAATTGGATGAAAGGTTTAGCACTGGGAAATACTTTTTGATAGATAAAAAGTGCATTTTAAATACAAGTATATAGATCAGACCAAAATGAGGAACAAATTAGGAGGAATGAGGGACAGAGGGACTTTGCTCCAAATCAGGGACAGTCCCTCAAAATCAGGGACAGTTGAGAGCTATGGGAATAACAAGGAATGTGGGCACAGGGGGTGAGATGCTTGGTATAGAGAAGCAGACATGACAGGTAGAAATTACAGCACTTAATAGGTACTATTCTTTTACTTTTATGGGACACATAGTTGTGGACTACATGAGTATGTTTCTGTTCTCCAGCCGGCCATTACGAGCCTGCATGTGTCAGGGATTGTGAAGAATCTGCACAACATCAGGCATCGGCAAATGCGTATCTGTCAGCAAAAGCCAGGGTAAATGTTGGAACTCACTGACCATTTTTCAAACCTAGCTACAGTGGTGGGATCATTTGTCAAAGACTCAAGCAGCACCCTTCAGGAGTATTCTGTTAATGCTGGAATTGAAAGGCATTTACCTCAGAAAATAACCACAAGGAAAAAAATCATGGAGAATTTTAAGAGGATGAACCACTTTATAATCCCTGAAATGATTTCAGTTTGAGGTTTTCTATGTATTCATTGATCAGGCAACAAGCAGCCTGGGACAAAAACTCTCAAATTAAATATAACTGATTCAAAGTTTAAAATCTATGTTTGATGTGGGTGGCCATCTTGTTTGATAAATAACCAGAAAAGGCCTAAAGTAATCTCAATATTTTACTAACATTTGAAAAACGAATTCTGTGGCACAATAAGAATGGTATAATTTAATTGGGGGTCAGTTATTTGCTTCTGGACTGGGAATTCTGGGATTTGTGTGGTCACTAGGTAAGCCCAAAATATTCTCAATAATTGACTGACTAAAAAATACAAACTATATCCTGTGGCACAGTAAGAATAGTATCATTTAATTGAGGATCAGTCACTCACTTCTGAACTGGTAATGCTTGCTTTTGTACTAATATTTACACATATTTAGACCTTTAATGGTTTATCCAGATAAAACACAGTGTCATTACTTTCTAAACGTTGTAAACTGAAGTACATTTGGCTGATGTCAACATTATTCTATGTCAGTTGGAAAATTGTTTTAAAGAAAATTGTTTATTACTAAAGAAACCATGTCCTCCTTAAAATATTGGTCACCCCCCCCCCCATACTTAGCAACATTTGTTTGAGAAATGACTGGTCATCCTTATTATGCATATACACATTTTCTTGACCAATTGCTGTGTATGTCATGTTATTGTCATCTGTTTCATCTCTATTACAGGCAGTCCCTGAGTAACGTATATTTGACTTGCATACAACTCATACTTACAAACGGAGGGAGACAACAAGAAGTGAGAAGAGATCTACCCCTAGGAGGGGAAATTCACTCCTGTTATGCCGCGTACACACGAGCGGACTTTTCAGCATCAAAGGTCCGATGGTCTTTCCGACGGACTTTCGACAGAGTTATTATGGACTTTCGAATGACCGGACTTGCCCACACATGAACGGACTAAAGTTTGTTCGAAAGTCCGTTAGTTTGAACGTGATGACGTATGAAGGAACTAGAATAAGGAAGTTCATAGCCAGTAGCCAATAGCTGTGCTTGCGTCGTTTTTTTGTCCATCGGACTAGCATACAGACGAACGGATTTTTTGACCGGATTCGAGTCCGTCGGAAAGATTTGAAACATGTTCTAAATCTAAAGTCTGTCTGATTTTTCGACAGCAAAAGGTCAGATGAAGCCCACACACGATCGAATTGTCTGGCGGATTAGTTCCGTCAGACCTTTGCTGTCGAAAAGTCTGCTCGTGTGTACATGGCTTAGGAGTTACCGTAGGAAAAAGAAGTCTGCACTGAAGCTTTATCACCAATCCTTGTTTCTACAACAACCCAAAATTTTCCAAATCCAATTGTCACAGGGACAGAAAGAGTGGTGGAATCTTCTGAACAGGGGCACAGACAGCAATACAATTGCTATAGGTGTGCTAACCCTTTCCTGTGCTATCTATCCATAACTTTAATAAACATTGTTGGCTGGATTTACAAATTTATCTGCTCCAACTTACATACAAATGTAACTTAAAGTGGAGTTCCACCCAAAAAAAAAAAAAAATTCATTCATGTGCATAAAAAAAATAATTAAAAAAAAACATTTGGAAAAATTGTTTTTTTTACTCACCTGTAAATGCCTGTTGCTAGGGGGTCCCTCGTAATCTGCCTCCTTCTGTGCCTGGGCTCCTGACGTCACTTCCCTTGGCGCCTCCGCTCGCTACTGCTCCTGGGAGATGTGTGTCATCGTTTCCCAGGAGTCAGTGGGCAGCGCAGAGGGCTAGGTTGCCATAACAACAGGGTGTGCACTTCCGCTGCCGCCACCCGTTGTTATGGCAACCTGTATACTTTACAACGCTGCTACGGCACATTACTGCGCATGCGCGAGAACGGGGCACAGTATCCCGGAACAAAATGCTTGTGGGCTTCACATGCCCACAAGCAAAATAACAACGGCCAGAGCACAGTCATTAAATTTTTTTAAAAGATGAAACCGGACATCGGAGGACAAATTTAATAGGAGATGTGAGTGTTATAATAACATTGTAAACGCTTGTGAAAGGTTCTAAAAAAAAAAAATTGAGATTGTAATTGGAACCCCACTTTAAGAACAAACCTACAGGACCTATATTGTTTGTAACCTGGGGACTGCCTGTATATATATCTTGGATATTGTTCACTAAGAACAACAGTATAGAAATCAGATGGGCTCTAATTTGTCTCGTTATATTTGCACGTGTAAGCGGGTGCTGCCCAGCCAGGGTGCCATTCTGGTGTTCTGTGTGATCAGAGAGCATGTTGAACTGAGCTGAGGATGAAGCTGAGAGCTGACACTCGCTGTGTTGGGAATAGAGCTGGGGAGATCCGTTGCTGTTTGCACCTACATCAGAGAGGGCAGAGCCCATGGAACCAGAGCTGAGAGACTGAGCCTTTGCTAAGTCTCTCAGCTCCTGAGCACCTGATCATGAGGACTGTACCTTCTGGGACAACTGAGGACCTGATCGTGAGGACTGTACCTTCTGGGACAACTGACCGCCAAGCATATTGGACCGAATCTATTACATAACAGGAGTGGTGAGCAGAAATACCAAACTTAAGCAGCTTACTGCACACAGTTAATGTCTGTAGAGACTGCGCCTTGCTTAGCAGCCTGTCAGCCATCCATTGTACAGTCTTAAAAGAGAATCTTCACGTGCACCAGCTTACGGAAGGACCTCAACGATTGCTTTCTAATACTGACAATTAGAGAGGCTCTAATTCAGCCTTAGCTTCGCTTTGTTTTGGAGAAATTGTAGATATGAGATATACACACACACAGGGCATCTGCCAAGCTTCAACAAAGCTTCAAAAGAGCATCACCGAAGCATCACTAAAGCTCCACCGAAGCATCACCAAAGCTTCATCAAAGCACCACCGAAGCTTCTTCAAAGCACCACCGAAGCATCAAAAACATCATAAAAGCATGTTGAAGCAGTAGGCGTGATGCCCATCTGACTCTATGTTAATAACATTTGAGTCCACACTATCCGGTAAGCGCATTTGAACCTACTGTATATACTGGTGATGGCTTACACACCGTGGTGATCTTTGGAATATAAAGGCTTTTTCCTATCAATATGTAAGTTTGATACACTTTGGGCTTTTTATATTTATGAACATTTTTCTTTTTGACGTCACATATAGACTATAATTTATACACATAAGTGAATGGTTCAGTCTGGATAGAATTGTATGATACACCATTTGTCTGAATTTGTTTTATCAATATATGTCACTTTCTGAATAAGTTACTGTATATCAATGTTCATGTATAGCGCAGCACTTTTTAACATTCTGTAGGGTTATAACACTCCCTTACTTTATCTAAAATGAAAAAATGTTTGCCTTTAGTTCTACCTTAACAGCACTTGCTTGACCAGTCAATGTGTATGCAATCTATTTCTTTGCTGCTATATGCATCGTGGTGTACTTCACTGAGCACAAAAACATAGAAATCAGAGGGGGTCATTTATATGGATATATATGCATGATTCTGTTAAATATACACTGAAGATTACTATTCTTTTGTGCTAAAGATTAAGTAAACACTGGTGGGTTTTTCTTCCTTTCTTCTTCCCTGCAAAGTAAAGGCATAATGTGCCAGTATGCATCGCATTCTAGCGCATTATGTGACACTTGCCTGCAATCGGAGCCCGCGTTGTCCGTACTGCAGGCCGCATGCATCTTCGCCCGTCTTCCTTCCAGGGCCACGGATTTCGGCTGTGTGACTAGCTGGGGCTGCGTGACTTCACTCCCGCGCATGCAGAAGCTACCCGTCACAGCACTCGCTCCTGAAGAAACTGCACGGGCGGCATGCGCTGATGAGATCGTCGATGCAGTATACAGTAAATATATCCTAGACGGTGGCGGTTTAGGAGATATTTACAGTACCTATAGGTAAGCCTTATTTTAGGCTTACCTAAAGGTACAACTTACACAGGGATGTTTACAACCTCTTTAAAGAGGAGTTCCACCCAGGGGGGCCATTAAAAAAAATAAAAAATAAAAGTCAGCAGCTACAAATACTGCAGCTGCTGACTTTTAATTGGACACTCACCTGTCCCTGGGTCCAGCGGTGCGGGGGATCGAAGCCCCGCTCGTCCCTCCCCTCCGCTCGTCGGCGCCGGCATTTCAACTGTGGGCGCCGGGCTGTGGCTTCACAGCCTGGCACCCACTGCGCATGGGCGAGCGGCGCCGAGCGCCGTGATTGGCCGCTCAATCACCTGGGACCTGCAATGGGTCCCAGATGATTGACAGGAGGGAGGGAGAAGAGCCGAGCCCTTCCTGTGCCAGGGGGAAGTGATGTCACCAGCCCAGGCAGACGAAGGGGCAGACTACGAGGGACCACCTAGCAACAGGCATTTAGAGGTAAGTATAAAAAAAAAAAAATATCCAAATGTTTTTTTGGTTTTTTTTTTAGAATTTTTTAGATATGTTTGTTTTTTTGGGTGGAACCCCACTTTAAGTTGTGGCATCATAAATAAAGGCAATGTTGTTGGATGAAGAATGTAGTTGTGTTGTGTTGAAGCATTGATGGATAGGTGAGGTAGGCCCCTAGAGCTAACTTTCTCTGATGGGCCCAGAGTTCCAGTCTGCCCCTTTGTACATCCCTGCTCGATGCCACACTTTATATTATGATTCCAATTGTTGTAATAGTGAGTTACCCCTTACTAAGACCTCTATGCCTGGCATGAATACCACAAAATCACTGCAGAAAATCATCATCGGGTAGCTGAATCCACCAATCCTTTAGCATTCATTAATATCTTTTATTGCATGAAGAGGGGTCCAGGCAAACAACATGATATGGTTGATGTTGGTCCAAAAGGAAAATTTTTCTTCTAGCCTCTATGCTTGTGTCTTGAATGAACAATACAGGAACTCATAAATGAGGAAGAAGGAAAATGCATTACATAAAAGGGAAGATACACAAAATAAATGCAGTAAACACAGTGATCAGAAGGTGGCAACATAACAATGGACAATTAGCTAAGCGAAAAGACATAGAAAATAAACATAGATGCAAAAGCATTGCCCATATAACTGCTGGAGGCAGAACACTTTCCTTTAAGCAATCCAGGCCAGTTATACACCTATCATGCATGCAGAACACAGTTCTTGTTCATTCTTCTGAATCACTCTTCACTTAATATGAAGCTCAGACTAGGGGTTTTGCTTGCTGGGGTGAAATTTCAAAGTAATTGGTTGTCTAGCTGAGCGGAACCTCCAGCTGCAGTGCAGTAGGAAGCAATTACTAGTGTAACGATACCCCCGAAGGAGCTACTTTTGTTTGTTCAGTCTGTTACTCTGCCTCTCAACCCCAAAGAACTGCCCCAGCCCCTCTGGCGCACCTAGCAATGTGATTAGTGGAATAACACAGTAATAACACACAGACACAGTTTTGCTCTCTCAAGTTTACTTGGACCAGTGGAAGGTTTAAAGTGATATTAGTCAGCCAAGTCCTGTATAAGTAGCCAGGACTTGGTTGAAACAATTTCTGTTAACACAATAAATGGCAATTAGCAACAACAAAAGTAACACCAGTGAGTACAGTGTTAAACAGTAATAAGCAAATCTATAAGCAAGCTAAGGATATTTGTAGATATTATTAATCACTAAAGGGGAACCCCGGGCCAACCTATAATACCTCAAAGTCTATAGGGAATAATACACTATAGGTATCAGTGGCGTGTCCCCTTTAAGAGCAGTAAATAACAGTGTCCTAAGAGTGAGGCCTCACACTATCTTCACTGGCACATTGAAGCTCCAAGAACAAGGGTCCTTTGATGTAACAGAGTGATAAGGAACAGGGTAAGATAGCTGTCTTGTGATATAACACTCCTCTACACGATCCAGTAACAGATGTCTGTGCACAGTGTTCAAATGTGTAATTTATAAAATTCAATGAGATTCCTGGGCAAGAGCCCCCTCACCAATACTGTTCAGCGATCCTCTGAAGAGCAATCAAACGATTCTCCTAATCGCAGATGTGTTGCAATGGCGTTCAGTCTGCTGACCCGGTGAATCAGCCGATTCTGTGGCATACAGCGTTGCTGCAGTGCGTCCTTCTGAAAGCAGATCCTCTGGATTTGGGCTGTAGGCTGTGTGTCCCTTGGTAGGCCGCAATCCCTTCCCACAGCAACAGGATGGTGTTCTCACAATGGGATCCAGGAAGCAACCACGCTTGGACCTTTTGTAGTTCTGTGCCTTTAAAAATCAGTGAGCAGCTTTGTGCTGGGACTTCATATTCCAGACTACTTGTCAGCTGCTGCTTGTTAAAGCCCCATTCATTGGCTCCTGTAACTGCTCCTACAATTGGCTTCCTTCCTCCTGCTAATAGGAACACAGGGGAGGAACAGACCAGCCTCTGTGTGTGTGTGAGGAGAAGAAGGAGGGGTGAAAAGCCCATGCAGCTGCTAGCAGGCAGCTCTCTACTTCGTGGATTTAATCAGCTTGGAGAGGTACCTGCTACACACTCCCCCCACCAAAGAACCTTTGGTCCCCAAAGGAAGTAAAAAGTCTGTGACCTGTTACATGCTTTTTATATACAAGCGGAGAAAGTAAGTTAGTGTGCACAGGAAATCAGACAGTTTGCATCTGCATTAAAACCTGGCAGAGGAACCTCCCATCAATTAGCACAGGAGGAAAGGTTGTCCTGCCTACAGTCCACCTGAGTTGGTATAGCCCAGCTAGATGTGCCAGGGGGTGATTTGGGGTTGTCCCCCACCAAATGCATGGTGGAAGAACCGGGCACCTCAAGAGTCCTTTTTGAAGTGAAAACAACTTCCTCAGAGCTTTCACCCAGAGTATCATAGGTCAGTCTGTTAGGTGGGTGAATAGCTCTTCGCTCTCTCTGTTCTATAGGCTCTGGAGTTACAAGCACACTGGTCTCTGCTTCATTCATAGCTTTTTCTTCTTCCTGCATATCAGCCTCAGCTTCTTCTTCATCAAAAGAAAAAGAATCCTCGGGGCCTGCTGCCAGCAGAAAAGATTGAGGGTCTCCCAACCCTTCAGAAGGTGGACTTTGAGGCACAAACTCAGGAGCCTCTGGTCTGAGAATCCTAATGTCTGTCACCTTGGGAGGAGACGAAGGGGGGGTGGCAGGCCCTGGCATTTGAGATGGTCACAAGCAGTCTATTCCCATCTCTTCATCTTTGCTGTCTTCATCGTCTACAGCAAGGGGTACAGACTGAGATCTAGTGACTGGTCGGGATCTCTGAGAGGCCATGGGTATGGACTGTGAATCTGTCTGTGGTGGAAAAACAAACTGCTTCTGATAGAGAAACGAAAATCGCCCCTGGGACTTTAAATGAGGTGTTCATGGTGATCAAAAAGGTGAACAAGTAATAGTATAAAAGTAAACAATTTTATTGAATGGTGGCAACATCGTCCAACATAAACAGCAACATAGCAATATAATCCTTTAAAACATAGCCATAGTAATGTAATAACACAAATGATACAGATATGCATGATACATCTCTAACCCGATGCATTTCGCGAGCTTTCCTCACTTCATCAGGGGCTGATGTGCATATCTGATGTCTGTAAAAACAGATAGAGTATATATTAGAGTATCGGCTATGATTGGACAAAAGCAAAAAGCCTGAACCAATCATCCCATACTTACTTGTCAGACGGTAGGCTTCAAAGACTGAACCCAAGAACAGGGGTCGGCAGAGGGCATCTCCCCCGGGAGCTGAAGGGACGGAGAACTCAGCAGGAAAGACTGAGGCCAGACGTCGGGGGCAGCATAGCAAAAAATGGAAAGGGATGTGGGGACCCAGAGTTCTCCCATGTGTCTTGCAGGGCATACTCACTGTATAGAATATATAGGTATAAGTATGTATATAGTTTAAATAAGAATGTCTAAGAAGTATGAATTAATATACATTGTACAAGGTTCAAAAGTATCCTACAAAGAAAATCTGGGGTGACTACAATGGCGATAACATGAGGATGTAAGGAAGTATGTATTGGGTACAGAGTATAGACAGGTATCCTGCAGAGAATGGGGAGAAAAGGAGGTGTGGAGAAAGGGTATGGAGTGAAGTGGAGAGGGGCAAATGAAAAAAAAGTGAAGAAAAGAAAAAAGAAAAGAAAAGGAAAGGAGGAAAAGGAAAGGGAGGAAACGAAGGGGGAAGGGGGGAAGTGAGCAATTGCAACACAGTGAGGTAGGAAATAGCAAAAGTAAAGAACAAATGGGCTGGGGGTATGGCGAAAAAATTAAAAAATAGTGAAGGGAATAAAATTGTATGTGGAGATGTGGATCAAAAACACAGGGTGTGCATATGAGAATGAGTCTGCAATGGGGTTGAATGTATGAATATTGAAAGTGTATCAAAAAGTACCTACCAGTGTGATATAGCCTCCCGCCTGTGTGTTGAAGGGACACCATGAGAAGAGAGTTTGCCATGCCAGCACCCCCCGCCTAAATACCCAGACATCCGCCACATTCTCCGCCCCTAACGTCATGCGTCTGGTGAAGCGGGGAGGACCGCAAACGTGCCGCCACCACAGCGGCGCGCACTCGCGATCCCCACCCACCGCTTGGATGACACATCACGCCGCCAGATGGGGATACCGCCAAGATGCAGACATCCCCAAATGGGCATGGAAATGACATGACGCCGATGCACAGGTGGCTCCCGCCATCCGAGGGAATCAGAGACAGAGACAGCAGGGGAAAAGCACTCCCCATTTGTGCATCGCAGCTCCCGGGGGGTAAACAAACCACCTCCCCCCAGAAAGAGGGAGCAGTACAAAGGAGCCATGTCTGCAAGTACAAATTATTATTTTTTTTAATACACAAGTTGAATAAACAAACATGTCATTGTGGATCTCATTAAAATTAACCGTTGACCATAAAGATCTGGGATCAGCGTCAGACAGAGAGCATTTAGGTGTCTTCCACCTGGGTACAACTGCTTCTGATAGAGGCAACAGATGGTTGTGGTGCCAAGTCTTTAGCGGGCCTGTGCTCCCCTCGGGCCGTATTTGATACACTGGGAGTCCTGGCAGCTGCTTGCAAATGACATAGGGCTGCGACTTCCAGCGGCCAGCCAGCTTGTGCTTTCCAGGGACACCCAGATTCCTCAGCAGCAATCTGTCGCCTGGTTGCAAGTCCTGCACTCCTACCCTGATGTCAAAGTTTCTTTTGTTTCTCTGTCCTCGGGCATCTGAGGCAGCTTGGGCCTTGTCATAGGCGGTCTTCAGACTTTTCCGTAAGTGGTCCACATACCCTGTGTGGGAGGTTGTCGAGGTATGGTCTAAGGATGTGCCAAAGGCCAAGTCTACTGGCAGCCGGGCCTCCCGTCCAAACATCGGACGATAGGGGGAGTATGCTGTGGCATCGCTTGAAGTGCTGTTATAAGCACAATAATGGCTATATGCTTGTCCAGTGCTGCTTTTGTTCTGAATTCAAAGTCCCAAGTATATCCAGGAGGGTTCGGTTGAACCTCTCTGGCTGAGGATCCCCTTGAGGATGGTATGGGGGTGGTTCTGGACTTCTTAATGCCTAACAGGTCTAAAAGTCTTTTGATGAGGCTGCTCTTGAAGTCTTCCCTTGATCAGAGTGGATACGTTGGAGCAGGCCATAGTGTACAAAGAACTACTCCACTAAGATCTTGGCCACCAAGGATGCCTGTTGATCCTTTGTGGGAAATGCCTGGGCATACTGAGTGAAGTGATTAGTCACTACCAGAATATGTCCCTGTCTACTCAGATCAGGCTCCAAGAAAGTCAATACACACCAGCTCCATGGGTCCCTGACTCTGAAGATGGCCCACTGGGGCAGCTCGGTTAAGCAAAGTTTTTCTTTGGATACATCTGATGCTGGAGTGGCAATAGTCCTCAACTTCAGCCCGCATGCAGGGCCAGTAGAATTGGTCCCTCGCCAGGTGGAAAGTCCTCTCCGGCCCTAGGTGGCCATGGTTGTCGTGAAGGGAAGTTAATACTGTCTCCCTATGTTTTTCCTGTCGAAATAACTGCCATTTTTCTTCAAGATCATCAGAGGGGCCCCTTTGGTAGACCATCCCTTGATGCAGCTGCAAACGGTCCCACTCTCGGTGCAGTAGACGGGCCCCCGTTGGGGAGTCAGTGAGGACCATGTCAGAGCATTGGCTCTCCAGGGCCTTCAATTCCAAGCTACAGAGAGGATCTTCCAACTGGTCCCTTTGCAAGTCCTTCTTAGAAAGCTTTGGCAGACCTTCATCCCCAACTTGGGTGACATTGCAATAACATTTGTGAACACCAGCAGCTGAAACTCCAATGTCTTCGTCTCTGGATCCTCCTCCAGCTTGGTGTTCTGCTCCTTGACATAAGGCTTGTACTCCTTCAGGTGTCAGCCGAGCCCATTCCCCTGGAGGGTCACTGGAGTAATGGGGCCTTCTTGACAGAGCATCCGCGTCTTTGTTCCTGACCCCCGGTCGATACTTCAGGCTAAAAGTAAGCCCCGATAGGGCAGCCAACCATCTCTGACCTGTGGCGTCCAACTTGGCAGTGGTGAGGATGTAGGTGAGAGGATTATTGTTGGTCTTAATCAGGAACTCTGCTCCATATAGATAATCCCTCAGTTTATCCACTTCTGCCCACTTCAAGGCCAGAAACTCGAGTTTGTGTGTGGGGTAGTTCTTCTCAGCAGGTGACAAGCTCTGACTCACATAGGCAACAGGCCGTAGGTAACCATCGTGCTCTTGATACAGCACCCCACCTAACCCATCTTGACTGGCGTCAACGTGTAGTTCATATGGCTTGGTTGTATCTGCATAAGCCAGGACTGGAGTAGGTGTTAGGCTCCATTTCAGCTGCCTAAAGGCTTCTTCACATTGGGCAGTCCACTGCTCCTGAATGGACTCTCTGGGTTTTCTTGGCCCTCCAGCTGGTCTGACAGGCTTGTCAGGTCATCGTCTTCCTCTTCACTTTTCAGTAGCTCATTGAGTGGGTGAGCTATTTTAGCGAATCCCTCGACAAATCTTCTGTAAAAGGAACAGAATCCCAGAAATGACTTGAGCTCAGTCACATTAGTGAGCTCCGTCCAGGAGGTGACGGCTTCCAGCTTCTGGGGGTCAGTGGTCACTCCGTCGGCAGACACGATGGGACCAAGGTAGTTGACCGAGGGTTGATAAAACTGGCACTTCTCCAGGGACAGCTTCAACCCCTCATCATAGTCTCTTCAGAACCTTCTCCAGACGCTCTTCGTGCTCATCTAAGGTCTTCCCAAAGACAATGATGTCGTCTAAATACACCAACACCTCTATCAGGTTCATGTCACCCACGGTCTTCTCCATGAGCCTTTGTAAAGTGGCTGGGGCACCGGACAAGCCCTGAGGCATGTGGTCGAATTCTAGGAACCCCACCGGGGTAATGAAGGCGGTCTTCTCCCGATTCTCAGGATGCATGGGGATTTGATAGTACCCGCTCTTCAGGTCCAGCGTGCTGAACCATTTTACCCCTGAAAGGCTCTGCAAGGCTTCTTCTATCTGTGGGGTGGTGTACTGGTCGGGAATGGTCCTGCTGTTCAGTGTTCTGTAGTCGATACAAAGCCTCAGTAACCCTTTCTTCTTCTGTACCACCACTATCGGTTAAGCGTATGAACTTCGGGACTCTCACATGATACCTGCTCTCTTCAATTCTGACAATTGTTCATGCAGGTCTTCCAAGTCCCCTAAAAGAATCCGTCGGACTCTCTGAACGGTTTGTCTTTTTGTAGACAGATCCAGTGTTGGGTGCCGTTTGCACACCCCACATCGAGTTCACTCTTCGAGAATGCAGCCCACCACCTCAGTAGTTGAGTCTTGGCTCTTTCTTTCCATTCAGGTGAGAGAGGAGTGTTCTTTGGATAGAACTCCTCGACAGGAATCCCATCCTTTTCTCCCCCCATTAAATCAGACAGCGAGGCCATTATGTTGCAGACACTGACTGAGATCCTCCCGTGGCTTCTTTGCAATGCTTTGGCTGAAATCACTTGAGAATCATCTCCACTCCCATGTCTTATTTCTGTCTGTCCTCTTCAAGGACAATGAAAGGGCCTGGTTGTTTCCAATGTAGTTTGACAGATGCCGTAAACAGGCCACTTCACCAGGCTGTAACACCTTCTCACTCCGGTCCAAGCGCCAGATCTTTCCCACTCCTTCAGCTGGGGCCTTCTGTTCTTGCACCAGGTACTGATAGGCTTGTCTCATGATGGGGTGCACACAAGTGTCCTGCTCTCGGACAAGAGGTGTCAACAGTCTTCTGACAAGATCAGTATCTCAGTCTCGATACTGAGAGAACTTTTACTACAAAGTTCTCTCATCACTGCCAAAGTGTCAAAGGTCTCAGCTTTCCAAGCTATGGAGGGATCGAAGGTCAGCTTGACTGGTAGCCATCATAGGGGAAGTTCTGAGTCCCAATGGCCCATATCTCTAGCTCTTCTAACTTCTGTAATGGCAGGTGTTTGAGGTGCCTGTCATAGAAGTCTCTGTAGAGGAGGGTTACTTGAGCTTCAGTATCCAGGAGGGCCTTGGCGTAAATTCCCTCCGCTTGGATGGAGACAACCGGAGAAGGTCCCACTAGCTTGGCATGGAATTTATGGGAAGTGGCAGGCTTGGCCTGTTGGGTGGCTTGTATCCACACTCCTTTCTTGCGGAAGTTCTGATCTGGCTTAAATCTCTGCTGAGCTCTGGGAGTCTGGTGTGCATTGACTCTCCGACGCCGGGTAACATGGGTTAAAGGGAGTGGGACACTGGGTCACTTGGAGGCTACAACGGGAGCCCTCTGCAAGGGTTTGGACTTCTGCTGCAGTCTCTTTGCGTTGTTGGTTTTTCTGGAGCTAGCTAATGTAGATGGGCACCCGGTTGACT
This sequence comes from Lithobates clamitans, assembly GCA_037952925.1. Classification (NCBI taxonomy): domain Eukaryota; kingdom Metazoa; phylum Chordata; class Amphibia; order Anura; family Ranidae; genus Lithobates; species Lithobates clamitans. The sequence continues at coordinate 1,728,020 of JBBGZY010000381.1, read as the reverse complement.
CCTTTACCAGGGCCCTCTGGAGTTTCCCGCCAGCTTTTGGTGCTGTGCTTCAGGCTTCACTGGGCTTGGACATACTTGTAGATAATGTCCAACTCCTCTGCAGTTGAAGCAGACTTCATTATTCATTGGCCTCTGGCCAGAAGCAGTAGATGGAGTTAGAGGTACTCCTGTCTCTGTGACACCGTCATCAGTTGTCTTGGTGATTTTCACTGCCAACAAGGTCATCATCTCCATTGGGAAGTCCCCGGGTAAGTAATCGGGTGGCCCCGCCCCCCTCTGACGCCATGGGGAAGCCATTGGGAATTTCCTGTGCATCAGAGGGGGGCGGGGTCACCTGGCTACGTCACCGTTTGGCCCCGCCCTCAGTTATAAAAGAACTGTCACCTGAGAGGGCGGTCATTACGGCGGGTGCCTCCCATGTAGGCAGATTGGTGGCGGAATGCGGGTTTTTTTCGGTCCATCGGAGGAGCGAGAGAAGAAGATGAATGGACTTTGTGGGACATTTTTATTTTTTTATTTTTTAATAAAGGAATAAAGGTCCCAAGACGTGTCTTATGGTTTATTAACATTTTGGCACTTTTTTTGTGAAATGGTAGGGGTACAATGTACCCTTTACCATTTCAAACAGGGGGGCTGGGATCTGGGGGATTTCGATAAGCCCCCTGCCCGCAGACCCCCACAACCACCGGGCATGGGTTGTGGGGATGAGGCCCTTGTCCCCATCAATATGGGGACAAGGTGCTTTGGGGGGCTTCCCCATGTTGAAGGCATGCGGCCTGGTATGGTTCAGGAGGGGGGTGCTCTCGCCCCTCTCTTTTCCTGCGGCCTGCCAGGTTGCGTGCTTGGATAAGGGTCTGGTATGGATTTTTGGGGGGATCCCCATGCCATTTTTTTTAAATTTTGGTGCGGGGTTCCCCTTAAAATCCATATCAGACTTCAGGTCTGGTATGGATTTTGAGGGGGACCCCTACGCCATTTAAAAAAAAAAAAATTGGTGCAAGGTTCCCCTTAACCGATTCAGCCCCGGAAGATTTAACCCCCTTCCTGATCAGAGCGTTTTTTGCGATTCAGCACTGCGTCGCTTTAACTGACAATTGCGCGGTCGAGCGACGTGGCTCCCAAACAAAATTGACGTCCTTTTTTTCCCATAAATAGAGCTTTCTTTTAGTGGTATTTGATCACCTCTGTGATTTTTATTTTTTTGCGCTATAAACAAAATAAGAGCGACAATATTGAAAAAAACGCATTATTTTTTACATTTTGCTATAATAAATATCCCCAAAAATATATATAAAAACACAATTTTTTTCTCAGTTTAGGCCGATCGTATTCTTCCACATATTTTTGGTAAAAAAAAATTGCAATAAGCGTTTATTGATTGGTTTGCGCAAAAGTTATAGTGTTTACTAAATAGGGGATAGTTTTATGGCATTTTTATTAATATTTTTTTTTTTTACTAGTAGTGGCGGCGATCAGCAATTTTTATTGTGACTGCGACATTATTGTGACATGTCGGACATTTTTGACACATTTTTGGGACCGTTGTCATTTATACAGCGATCAGTGCGATTAAAAATGCACTGATTACTGTGTAAATGACACTGGCAGTGAAGGGGTTAACCACTAGTGGGCGGGGAGGGGTTAAGTGTGTCCTAGGGGAGTGATTACTAACTGTAGGGGGATGGGCTAGCAGTGTCATTACTCTGATCACAGCTCCTGATGACAGGGAGCTGTGATCAGTGACACTTGTCACTAGGCAGAACGGGGAGATGCTGTTTACATCAGCATCTTCCCGTTCGTCCTCTCCATGAGGCAATCGCGGGTATCCCCGCGGCGATCGAGTCCGCGGTACCCGCGACCCAACTCACGGAGCTCCCGGCCGGTGCGCGTGCGTGCCGGTGCGCGTGCGTGCCGGTGGCGGCGCGCAAGCAATGGCAGGGCAGGGATTTCAAATGAACGTACAGGTACGCCCATTTGCCCAGCTGTGCCATTCTGCTAACGTACATCGGCGTGCGCCGGTCAGGAACCGGTTAATATCCATACCAGACCTGAAGGGCCTGGTATGGAATTTGGGGGGACCCCAAGCAATTTAAAAAAAAATTTAGGTTAAGGGTTCCCCTTAATATTCATACTAGACCCAAAGGGCCGGGTATGGATTTTTGGGGGGACCCCCATGCCATTTTTTTCAATGACTTTTATCTGTATTGCAGAGTCCCGGCAATTCATTATAGCCACAAGTAGTTTTAAATGACTTTTTTTCCTTCCTTCATTTTGCGCAGGGAATGTTCTAAACACTGGGAAAATGCGCCACTTTACAGGTATACTATAGACAACCCCCAGGTACGAAATTTAAATGAATATTTCACTTTTATTGTTTTACTTTAAGCATTATTAAAATCACTGCTCCTGAAAAAACAGCTGTTTTTAAAGCTTATTTTTGCATTGATACATGTCCCCTGGGGCAGGACCCGGGTCCCCAAACACTTTTTATGAAAATAACTTCCATATTAACCCTTAAAATTAGCACTTTTGATATTTCACATTCGTGTCCCTTAGACTTTAACGGTGTTCGCGTGTTCCAACAAATTTTTTGCCTGTTCGCATGTTCTGCTGTGAACCGACCCGGGGGGTGTTTGGCTCATCCCTAGTCATTAGGGTGCCCATCTAATAGTTTTTTGAAATTATCGATGCCCCCCGCTGAAACCACTGCTTGTGGAAGAGAATCCCACATTCTTACCACTCTAATGCCCCGTACACACGGTCGGACATTGATCGGACATTCCGACAACAAAATCCTAGGATTTTTTTCCGACGGATGTTGGCTCAAACTTGTCTTGCATACACACAGTCACACAAAGTTGTCGGAAAATCCAATCATTCTGAACGCGGTGACGTAAAACACGTACGTCGGGACTATAAACGGGGCAGTAGCCAATAGCTTTCATCTCTTTATTTATTCTGAGCATGCGTGGCACTTTGTGTGTCAGATTTGTGTACACACGATCGGAAATTCCGACAACGGATTTTGTTGTCGGAAAATTTTATAGCCTGCTCTCAAACTTTGTCAGAAAATCCGATGGAAAATGTGTGATGGAGCCTACACACGGTCGGAATTTCCGACAACAAGGTCCCATCACACATTTTCCGTCAGAAAATCCGACCGTGTGTACGGGGCATAACAGTGAAGAACCCTCTATGCAGTTTAAGATTAAACCTTTTCTCTTCTATTCTTTAGTGAATGGCCACATGTCTTTTTAAATTTCCTTGCACGGAAAAGTTTTATCCCTATTGTGGGGTCACCAGTATGGCATTTTTACATTGAAATCATATCCCCTTTCAAGCGTCTCTTCTCCAGAGAGAATAAATTCAGTGCTTGCAGTTTTTCCCCATAGCTGAGATCCTCCATTCCCTTGATTAGCTTTGTTGCCCTTCTCTGGACTCTAGTTCCAGCACATCCCTTCTAAAGACTGATGCCCAGAACTGGACGGCAAACTCCAGGTGCGGCCGGATCAGAGTCTTGTAGAGTGGGAGAATTATCACTTTATCTCTGGAGTTGATCCCCTTTTTAATGCATGCCAATATTCTGTTTGCTTTGTTTGCAGCAGCTTGGCATTGAATGCCATTGCTGAGGCTGTCATCTACTAGGACCCTCAGGTCCTTTTCCATCTTAGATTCCCCCAAAAGTTCTCCCCCTAGCGAGTAGATTGCATTCATATTTTTGGCATCCAAATGCATTATTTTATGATTTTCATAATTGTACATTGCCATGTAGTTGCCTACTCCATTGATTTGTTTAGATCTTCCTGCCAGGTTTCCACATCTTGCTTAGAAGTTATTTCCCTGCTTAGCTTACCATCGTCTGCAAATACTGAGATTGAGCTGTTTATCTCATCCTCCAGATCGTTTGTGAATAAATGAAATAGCATTTGTCCCAGGACAGAACCTTGTGGGACCCCGCTATCCACACCAACCTCAATAATTTTCTTAAGAGCATGTGTTTTTCAGATATGATGGAAAATCTCTATACATCTTCAATTTCTTTTTTCATGTAGATAAAAAAAAGCAACAATCTGCAACACATATGCTATATCCACATGTCAGGTCAGGCTAGGGGGATTTTTAGAGTGGGTTCTAGTGATGAAGTGATGTAAGTAACGACAGGTGGGTTTTCCCCACCTGTTGCACTTGGTGAGACATCTGCCTGTCTGTGTCATGCATAGGAGTCGTAATGAAGAATGTTATCAGGGATAGTCTTATGTCTTGTCTGGAGATCACTGGTAGCTTTGTTTTTTATCTCCAGGGATTAGGCACTGTAGACAATTAACTGCATACATACTGTGTGTATATGTGGAGACGGAAAGTATTCAGACCCCTTTACATTTTTCACTCTTTGTTATATTGCAGCCATTTGTTAAAATAATTTAAGTTCATTTTTTTCCCCATTAATGTACACACAGCACCCCATATTGACAGAAAAACACAGAATTGTTGACATTTTTGCAGATTTATTAAAAAAGAAAAACTGAAATATCACATGGTCCGAAGTATTCAGACCCTTTGCTCAGTAGTTAATAGAAGCACCCTTTTGATCTAATACAGCCATGAGTCTTTTTGGGAAAGATGCAACAAGTTTTTCACACCTGGATTTGGGGATCCTCTGCCATTCCTCCTTGCAGATCCTCTCCAGTTCTGTCAGGTTGGATGATAAACGTTGGTGGACAGTCATTTTTAGGTCTCTCCAGAGATGCTCAATTGGGTTTAAGTCAGGGCTCTGGCTAGGCCATTCAAGAACAGTCACGGAGTTGTTGTGAAGCCACTCCTTCGTTATTTTAGCTGTGTGCTTAGGGTCATTGTCTTGTTGGAAGGTAAACCTTCGGCCCAGTCTGAGGTCCTGAGCACTCTGGAGAAGTTTTCGTCCAGGATATCCCTGTACCTAGCCACATTCATCTTTCCCTCGATTGCAACCAGTCGTCCTGTCCCTGCAGCTGCAAAAAAAAACCCCACAGCATGATGCTGCCACCACCATGCTTCACTGTTGGGACTGTATTGGACAGGTGATGAGCAGTGCCTGGTTTTCTCCACACATACCGCTTAGAATTAAGGCCAAAAAGTTCTATCTTGGTCTCATCAGACCAGAGAATCTTATTTCTCACCATCTTGGAGTCCTTCAGGTGTTTTTTTAGCAAACTCCAAGCGGGCTCTCATGTGTCTTGCACTGAGGAGAGGCTTCCGTCGGGCCACTCTGCCATAAAGCCCCAACTGGTGAAGGGTTGCAGTGATGGTTGACTTTCTACAACTTTCTCCCATCTCCTGACTGCATCTCTGGAGCTCAGCCACAGTGATCTTTGGGTTCTTCTTTACCTCTCTCACCAAGGCTCTTCTCCCCTGATAGCTCAGTTTGGCCGGACGGCCAGCTCTAGGAAGGGTTCTGGTCGTCCCAAACGTCTTCCATTTAAGGATTACGAAGGCCACTGTGCTCTTAGGAACCTTAAGTGCAGCAGAAATGTTTTTGTAACCCTGGCCAGATCTGTGCCTTGCCACAATTCTGTCTCTGAACTCTTCAGGCAGTTCCTTTGACCTCATGATTCTCATTTGCTCTGACATGCACTGTGAGCTGTATGGTCCAATACAGACAGGTGTGTGGCTTTCCAAATCAAGTCCAATCAGTATAATCAAACACAGCTGGATTCAAATGAAGGTGTAGAACCATCTCAAGGATGATCAGAAGAAATGGACAGCACTTGAGTTAAATATATGAGTGTCACAGCAAAGGATCCATGTGATATTTCAGTTTTTCTTTTTTAATAAATCTGCAAAAATGTCAACAATTCTGTGTTTGCTGTCAATATGGGTGCTGTGTGTACATTAATGAGGAAAAAAAATGAACTTAAATGATTTTAGCAAATGGCTGCAATATAACAAAGAGCGAAAAATTTAGGGTTATCTATCTATCTATCTATCTATCTATCTATCTATCTATCTATCTATCTATCTATCTATCTATCTATCTATCTATCTATCTATCTATCTATCGAAAAATAATTATTTGATCATCCCCTGCAGATTTTGTAAGTTTTCCCACTTACAAAGACATGAAGGGTCTATAATTTTTATCTTGGGTGTATTTTAAATGATAGAGACATGATATCAACCAAAAATCCAGAACAAAACAGTAGTTCATTGTGAGTAAAATAAGTTTTTGATCCCCAGGTAAAACATGACTTAGTACTTGGTGGAGAAACCCTTGTTTGGAAGCACAGAGGTAAGATGTTTCTTGTAGTTGGTGACTAGGTTTGCACACATCTCAGGAGGGATTTTGGTCCACTCTTCTTTACAGATCTTCTCTAATGCCGCGTACACACGGTCGGACTTTCCGGCATACTTGGTCCGGCGGACCAGAGTGTGCCGGACAAACCGCCCATGTGTAGGCGCCGGCGGACTTTTTCCCAAAAGCCCGCCGGACCTAGATTTGAAACATGTTTTAAATCTTTCCGTCGGACTCAGTTTCGGGCGGAAAGTCCGCTCGTCTCTGTGCTAGTCCGACGGAAAGCCTGTTCGTGTGTATGCTGGTCCAACGGACCAGATACGACGCGAGGGCAGGGTATTTCATTTCACGCTCGCTGCAATAGGAAAAACAAATTTTCCTATTGCGGCGAGCGCGGGGCATACCGGGCCCTTAGGTCTGATATGGATTATAAAGGGGAACCCCCTACACCGAAAAAACCTTGCCAGCAGAGGTCCGGACTTCTTCTCTTCTCTTCTCTTCTCTTCTCTTCTCTTCTCTTCTCTTCTCTTCTCGTTGTGACTTATATAGGTGGAGACCCCGCCCCCTTATGATGTCACAGTCCCTAGGCATGCTGGGACTGTGACGTTTTAGGGGGCGTGGTCACCAGGTGATGTTGACCACGCCCCCTAAAACATCACAGTCCCAGCATGCCCAGGGACTGTGACGTCATAAGGGGGCGGGGTCTCCACCTATATAAGTCACAACGCAGCCCTCAGAGAGCAGTCCAGCCGGAGAGAGCGTCGTGTCACCATCTGGGGAAGAGAAGAGAAGACAAGAAGCCCAGAAGTCCGGACCTCTGCTGGCAAGAGAGCTACCTGAAGACAGCGGAGGAGTCGGCCGAAGAACTGGGATACCGGGAGAAGAGAGCGGAGAAGAACCAACCGGACGCCGGGAGAAGAGGAACCGGAGGGACCCCCGAAGTCGGAAGAAGACCCCGGAAGTCGGAGGAAGACCCCCCCAGAGCTGTTTAATAAAATATTTTAAAAACCTGTGTAGTGTTTTATTATTTACACTTTTTCCCTAGGTGAATGGGTAGGGGTACCATGTACCCCATACTCATTTACATAGGGTGGAGGGCCGGGATCTGGGGGCCCTCTTATTATAGGGGGCTCCCGGGTTCCGATAAGCCCCCCGCCCGCAGACCCCGACAACCAACGGCCAGGATTCTCGGGAAGAGGCCCTTGTCCTCATCAACATGGGGACAAGGTGCTTTGGGGTGGGGGGCCCCGCAGGGGCTCGCAAGGTGTCAATCTTGCCGATAAAAGCGGCAAGATTGACTTCCTTTTCTAGTCCCGTCGCACCTGAGTCACGTTCAAAATGAACGGACTTGTCCGTGTGTGGGCAAGTCCGTTCATTCTGAAAGTCCGCCGTAACTCTGGCGAAAGTCCGTCGGAAAAACAGGCGGACTTAGCCCGCCGCAAAGTCCGGTCGTGTGTGGGCAAGTCCGTCCGTTTTAAAGTCCGGCGCACCTGGCGGACAAAGTCCGTCAAAGTGTGCCGGACCAAGTAGGACAGAAAGTCCGACCGTGTGTACGCGGCATAAATCCTTAAGGTTTGTTGGCTGTCTCTTGGTAACTCGAAGTTTCAGCTCCCTCCATACAATATCTATAGGATTAAGGTCTGGAGACTGACTAGGCCACTCCATGACCTTTAAGGGGTTGTTTTTGTTCTTTATTTTTCAAATAACAAACATATCATACTTACCTCGACTGTGCAGTTCATTTTGCACAGAGTGGCCCCGAACCTCATCTTCTGGGGTCCCTCAGCAGCGCTTGCGGCTCCTCCCCACATCGATAAACCCCCTAGGAAAAACGCTCTCCCTGGGGGTTACCATGCGGGCGCGCTCCCGAGTCCAACATTTGCATCCATAGACATAGAATGCCGGACTCGCCCCCCCCCCCCCCCGCGCGCATCTCTGCCGTGAGAACGAACAGACGGTGAGTAAAACGAGGGGGGCTGCTCAATGCCAGTGGTTTCGACATTAATGGCTGTGTGTTGAGTTATTTTAAGGGGACAGCAAATTTACACTGTTATACAAGCTGTACACTCACTACTTTACATTGTAGTGTTGTCACATGAAAAAATAATAAAATATTTACAAAAATGTGAGGGGTTTTGTGAGATACTGTATATATATATATATATATATATATATATATATATATATATATATATATACACACGCACACATGTATGCCAATAAATATATTATATTTAACTAAGTAACAGTAGTACAGAGGCTGTACTGCTGTTACTTAGGTGATATATTTAGGTGTAGATTAAAGAACAAAAACTGATATTGAGAGAGTATTACGCAGCAATCTGTCAATGATAGTCTAAAAGTATTTGTAATTGTTGCTTCATTTTTCATTCTCAACAGTATTTCATTATGCATCTCAGGCCCCCGGGGACAATTGTCATTACAAGCAAGGAAAGATTGGACCTGACAGGCGTCTTCAGCCGGGACTGTAACTAACAAGAGAAAACCTTCAATTACCCAATGACATAATGTTAGCTTTTTATTCCCAGTCTTAGTGAGTGTTCACCATGGTGTACACTGAAATGAAGTGTTGAAAACACAGCTCTGGTGTTTCTTGTAAGGAATTTCAGTTCACTAATACTGTATGTATCTGCCAGTGGCTATTGTTTTATCATTCTTCATGAAGCGGATATGTGAAATCGTTGTGAGAGAACGTTAGTTTACACTGCAGTAATCTCAGCTACATGTAAAAAATGACAAGTGAATAGTTGAAATAGCTGAGGAGTAGGAGGATTTTTGCAATGCATTCTTCATCTATATGCGATTTTCTTGCTTACGTACTTGGGAATATGAGATGGGGTTAAGGAAAGAATGGATACTGACTATTGCTCCAATCCTCACTTTTAAATTTGTAGAAATGACAATAACTTAACTTAGACTTGATGGCATTCCAGGAAATAGAATCTACAGGTACTGAAGTTTTATTAAATTTCTTTACATTTAGAGATCATATTTTTTTAAAATCAATACTGTTTTATACATTGGATTAAAATAAACAGCTCTCTAAAGAGATTTTTTTAGTATGCTTAAATCCCCATCAGGTCTTTATTGATGTCCAGGACCTCAATGAGATCAGCCCAGTACCCAGTGCTAGAATCCACTTGAGGGTAGACAGTGAACGCACTATATTGGACAAGCCATAAGGATATATATAGAATTTATGCATACCTCCCAACATTTTGAGATGGGAATGAGGGACACCTACTAACAAGCGTATGTAGGCATAGGACACGCCCCCTGCCACACCCCCTTAAAGGAAAATTAACCAAAAAAAAGGTTAATTATATCCACAAGGACTTTTTTTTTTACCACTACTATTCTCTTGTATTGGCTCTTAAAATGTACAAATGCAGCAGTTTGGAAAGTGGATAAAAGGTTTAGTACTGAGAAACACTTTTTGAAAAATATAAAGTACATTTTATATACAACTATGAGGATCAGACCAAAATGAGGGACAAATGAGGAGGAATGAGGGACAGAGGGACATTGCTCCAAATCAGGGACAGTCCCTTGAAATCAGGGACAGTTGGGAGCTATGTTTATGAGATGGTAATGCAGGTACTCTCAGTAGAGTTGAGCTCACATTGTCACAGCTGGGTTGGGTTCCCTGCTATGCAAAACCTTTTCTTTAGTTTTGGACAGAGTGGAGAGGGATTAGAACACCTGACAGTTTTTAATGCTGTCTGTGCTCCCTGTTATGGAGACTCCCCCTCTCTGTTTGTCCTGTTTACCATCATCATTGAAAGTGAAAGTAAAAGAAAATCACACATTTTGGGTTGTCCCCAGAAAATTCATAGAGGGGAAATCTTCCAACGGGGACTCTAGTTCTGGTGACCAGAGGGGCCCCAAGGAATTCCCTTAATTTGCAGGAATTTTGGCTATGGGACAGGACGTGAAGGTAAATCTCCCCAACGTCACACAGGTGGCAAAAAAAAAGTCTGACAGGGGTTATAACCCTCCCTTACTCTATCCAAAAGGTCTAGTTTAAGGAAACAGTGTTAAAGGAAATCTTTAGCATACTGAATGTCATCACATTAGGGTTTAGATCTGCTTTAAAAAAAAATACTAGGGATAAAGGTTTGAGAAAAAAATAAGCAAAACAGAAAGCTAAAAGGCTGCTTGATTTTGTATGAACAGATCCTCCCCTCCCTCAAATGTCCCCTGGATAAATCCGGGTAAGACAGAGCCTTTGGAGTCAGGCTGCACATGCTCAGTTTGGTGTGTATTGCTAGAGAGTTTTTTTAATTTTTCTTGGGAGAGTGCAGGTGATCAGCACAGGGCCAATCAGCACTGTCCAGAGAGAGGGGCAAGAGCCCTAAAGCCTCATAGGACAGCTCAGAGCAGTATGAAAACTTTTCCTACAAGCTTCACCAGGAACGAAAAGAAATCACAAGACTGCTATATACTGCTGATGAGAAAAGATATGTATCCATTTATATTTACTAAAATAATTACATTTCCATGTTTTTTGTACTGTGGGAGACCAGGTATAGTGAATGCAGGTCGCTGGAATTAGTAACATTTTAAGTTCACATTGTATCAATTTGTTTTTGTTTTGCTCACTCTAAAGCTCTAAATGTTAATGTTAGCTGCCAAAAACCCAGTTTGGTGTTAAATCGATGTCATGCAGCACCTTAAATCGAATTTCTCCTTCAGTGCTGAGATACTGTGATTGACAGTCTGAGCTAAAAAAAAATCCATCAGTGCAATCTGCAGGGTGACGCTTCCTCTCTATGCCCATTAGGTGCTTCTTTTAGCTATGGGACATGAGGAGGGATTTATCATGTTTAGTCAAGACAACCCTGAATGAAGCGCATACATCCTTCACACCAATTATTTGTCTATGCAAAAGGAATTTTCTCTGCTTATTATATTATTAATGTCAAGCATTTTAATAAAAACTCAAGATTGTTCATTAAGACACAAGGAAGGACAGTGAACAAAATGTTTATAGTAAATCACATAGTAAATCAACAAATCAGAAATATTTTTTTTCTGACTAATGTGAACTAAAATCTGCATGGAAAAAAAAAGAATAAATAATGGGACAGTAATATTATCTAATAGTCGCAAAAGATGTTTCTGAACAGTAAAAAGGTAGGTATGAAAAGGGGGGTGTGTGTAAATGTGTATAAAATCATCTATACACCGATTTTCTTTTTTGCACGGCTTTCGCTGGTACCACCACCACCTCTCATCCTTAACTCAGCATCAGTGTTTGTTTTAATGACCTGGTCCAGCAAGCACAATGTGTAAATCTCCATGTCCCTTCCTAATCTCAGATACAACAATGTAGTGTCCTTGGAAAAAAACTCACAAATCCCACCCACCCAACTTATATCCAGTAGTAACCTTTCATATACCATTGCCTTCAATACCGGCCTCAGCGCCACAGTGTCCTTGGGAATGTTTCCTGACTTAAAAGCACAATGTGCCTGCAGTTCTACTTGTGCCTAACTTGTAATGGCAAAATAATATCTCTGGAAACATCATTTCCACCCATTACTGGGTCCACAGTATCCCTGCTAATGGCACTTACCCATATCCTTAGCTCAGCATCAGAGTGTTCCTGGAAAAAGTTTTTATCCCTCCTGATGCTGCTTGGTATAGCCCTTCCTGGTCTTCCATTCCTTGTTGAAGGCAAAAGCCAGATGGGCCCTGTGTAGAAAGGCAGTGCTGCTGGGGGAAGGAACCATTAGACAGAAAATTAAGTTATAGAAAGCAAACACTGTTACAAAGGGTAATTGAACTCCAGCTCTTTCACTTCCTTAGGATATATGCCAGAAAACCAGACTATGCTTCTTGCAGAGCATTTTACCACCAGGCTTAATCCCTTTAAATGTTCAAGGTTTAACCTCTAACAGGTTTTCAAAATAAAGCAAAAATGGTATTGTAGGCACGGCACGTCCTTCCTGCGCATGACTGTGCTGTTGGGCAGTGAGATATTTTCCCCATGAGCCAGTCCTAATCAGATATGTTGGACTGGTGGCCTGAGCGGAGGTATGTCACCATTAAGGCATGATTCAGAGTGAGACCCACAGTGAGGCACTGGTAAGCACTATATAGCTACTTGCTCCATGTATGGACCTTTGATCAAAACAGTGTTTCTCAACCGTCTCGAGGCACCCTTTTTTTCTAAAGTGTAAAATCACTCAACATAACTATTACATAACACAGCAACATCCACACACAAAGGACACCCAATATTAGAGTGCTTTATTCTTACAATGCTAATATACCTTTGCACGCTGGTATTGACTATTATTCCAACGTTTCTCTTCTTTCTCAGTCTCTATCCCTCACTCAGCTAATTGTGACCGAGCGCTGACAGAGAAGGGCAGGGGAGGGGCAAACAGGGATGTCCTCGGGTGCCCGATGTCCACTTTATAAACCTATGATGTCATTGGTTGTTAGGATGCCAGCAGCTGGTCCTCACTGTTCCCAAGGTTGTAATGCTGTTCAGCAAAAACTTTTGCTTTTGGGTAAAAAAAGGAAGGTTTGATCCACTCTCTGGCTTGCTGCCAAATTTCTGGACAATTTCAGACACATTTTTGTTTATGCATTTTGCCAAGACACCCCTGAAGAACTCACCCAAAGGTGCCACAGCACCCTGGTAGAAAAAGGCTGACATAAAGTAGCATAAGAAATTTATGTTGCCTGATGATAGGCGGCGTCTTGCCACTTTCCCACAAAACTTTTTGGCAAATTTGGTAACATTTTTTGCCATTTTGCCAAGGCATCTCTATAGAACCCAGAAGAAACTCTGGTTGAAAAAGGTTGGATTAGAATGTCTGGCAGAGGAACGTCTCCCAAAAGGTACATTCTTCATATGGCATGTCAAAAATAACTTTCAGATAAATGCTTCGATACCTCAAAATGTATACATACTGATCTTGCAGCATAGTTTGGCTTTATGTTTTGGTGAACTGTGAGAAGGGTATACACTGTGTTTAGTTACCTATTAAATTCTGCTGTAATGATCAAATAGGTGGAGAATCCTTAATGTGTCTTTTGGTGGAGTCACTTTAATATGTGACTCTACAATATTCCAACTACTGGGACTATTTTAGTGAAAATCACCCTCTTCCATGCCCCAGGGTTTTGATGGAAAAATTTAATTTTCTAGTAAGCAATAGGCTCTGAGAGAGGACTTTTCTTCACAATCTCCACTAAAAAATGGTGGATATATGCAGATTACTTTGATGCTGAACAGAACATGAAGCTGAACATCTTTTCTAATGTATCACTCTTTTCACCTTTCATGCAGGCTAAGTTAAGTCCCTCATTTCTAGATTGCTACCTGCTGGAGAGGTTCCAAGATAAGCTTGATACTTCCATTTGTAAAATCACTGCTGACCTCACTAAAGAGATTAAGGTCTTAGCAGTAACCCTTGGATTATAAAATTGATGAGATTCTAGATACCCGAGATAAAGAGAAAAACTAACTTAGTGTGAACCTAAAAGAAACTTTAGGTGATAAAAAAAGTCCACTATTAGCAGTCCACTATTAGCACATAGTATTTGCACCCATGTGCTCTGCCGATCCCAGGAATGCTCTAGTATACAAATATTGACTCCTAACTTTAGGGTCTGTCATTTCTCCTCCTGCCTCCTAAGCTTCTCCACTGGCCCTTGACTGTGATTTCCCTAGTCAGTTGTGAGGTTTAGGAATCAGAACAGGAAGTAGCCAGGGTATCATTCCAGGTAGCTGGGTCAATATTTGTGAACACTTCAGGTTCACTTTGATTCATGGCCTGTCAAATTTAATGGATTATCAATTTATGTATGGCATGACAACTAATGCAAATGTAAATGTATTAAAATAACACTTATACAGCTACTAGCCCAAATAATAGCATACACTGTATAATACAAAGTTGATGTCTGGCTTTTCGCTTTTAGCCTCAGTTACGTTTGATCAGCAACCACCATTGTTATGACAAGCCAGTGATGAAACGTGTTCACGGTTGTGATGACAGCTTCTCTTTATTTGCTGTAGGCAACTATAACAGCTTCAAGATTAGTATAAACAGGTCCTTTGGTATAACCTCACAGGAAGAGAGCAACTGCACTCAAGTGAAGCTTATACTAAACAGTCAAAATTAATAACCTACGCTAGTCCTTGTTGTGAACCAAGGGCTTTTGGAACTTGAGAAGGGAAAGGAGATTTAGGCCCCTCTCTGGATGATACTGATTCTTCGCAGTGGGGAACATTTCACAGTCTCTTGGGGACTATGTTCAGTCCTCCACCGATCAATTAGGGATGATCCCATCATTCTTAGCAACTTCAAGGTGACATCAGGGCTGCAGAACCTAGGAACACAGTCTCTCATATTTCGTGCCTGCTTGATCTAATGTCTGACATTCTGTCATTTGTGAGGACTCTGCCTCTACATCCAGTGCAGAAACTAATGCCGGGTACACACGAGCGGACTTTCCGGCAGAAAAGGTCAGACAGATCGAATCCGTCGGTATTCATCGGACCTTTTCTGTGAAAAAATCTGACGGACCTTAGAAATAGAACATGTTTCAAATCTTTCCGACGGACTCGATTCCTATCGAAAAAAAACGTTTGTCTGTATTCTAGTCCGACTGACCGAAAACAACGCAAGGGCAGCTATTGGCTACTAGCTATTGTACTCCCCTCTCTAGTCCGGTCGTACGTCATCACGCTCGAAACGATCGGACTTTGGTGGGATCGTGTGTAGGCAAGTCCGTTTAGTCGGAAACTCCGTCGGAGCTCCTTTGAAAAGTCCTTTGGATTTCAGTCCGACGAGAAGTCCGCTTGTGTGTACGCAGCATTAGTCCTAGGGTTGGCTGAATAAACTGGATAATATGGTGAGCTTTCAGATAGCAAGAATGTATTACCAGCTTACCCATATATTCTTTGACTTTGTCAAGATGCTGTATAAAGGTTAGCATGTTAAATA
Source organism: Lithobates clamitans (assembly GCA_037952925.1). Classification (NCBI taxonomy): domain Eukaryota; kingdom Metazoa; phylum Chordata; class Amphibia; order Anura; family Ranidae; genus Lithobates; species Lithobates clamitans. The sequence continues at coordinate 1,712,765 of JBBGZY010000381.1, read as the reverse complement.
TTTAGGGTGGGGAGTACGGTGACAATCCTGAGTTACAAATCATACATTTTGGCCAGTAACTTCAAAATATTAATGCCGTGTATAGAGTGTATAGAATTTGTCCCTGGTCAGCTGAGACACCAGAACCATTCATTTGAAGAACTGAATAACTCAATCCCCTTACTATAAATGGATGAGCTCACAGCACCTATATTGTTAGGGTATGTTGTTGTTAGGAATGAACAAAGTCAACAATTCTCTATAGGAAGAGATACTGTGTTATACTGTGCTTTTAATTTTGGCATTGTCTCCCATGGCAGTACGTGGATTCCCATGCCTTTGACAATAGCTTGCTTACTAGCTCTACAAATGACCAGGATGGATTAACAGGATTTGAGCTTCTTGGACTTAAATAAGGTTCTTTATCAATTTTGAGCAATATTTGAAAAACTGTTTGCAAACCAAACCTAGACAGATTCACCCATCCATAGTAAAATCAGCATGATAAGATCCCTTAGCACCCAAAGTGAAGATTCCAAAATGTGCCCTTGTTTCGTCACATATGGCGACCCATCACATTTTGCTACCCACTGGACTGCGCATACGCGATGCCGCCATATGCATTCCAACATTGTGGCGATCTGTGCTTGCGCAGAATTTTGTGGCCACACCCCTGAGTCCAGGTTCAAGCCCCACCATCCAAGTGGACATAGAGTTAGATTATAATTATGCTGAGCGAAGCGAGGCCGTGCCTGAAGTGTGGCGAGCGAACTGTGCCCGAAGCATGGTCCTACAACAGTGTTGGAACGCATATGGCGACGTCGCGCATGCGCACTCCAGCGGGTAGCCAAATGTGATGGGTCGCCATATGTGACGAAACACCCTCCTTCTCCTTGGGAGCTGTGGCAGATTGTGCTTGCATATCCGCATGTTCAGTGGCCGGGCCAGTTTAAGGTGCAAAAATGACAGCTGGAAACACTAAAATGGATGGTAGAGATTCCTTCGGGAAACTAAAGTAGCTTATTGGACTGGCCATAATTTTTTTTTTTTTTTTATCAGCCACCATGCTGATGGAAAAAAAAAATGAATGGGATTCCCCCAGCCACACAAGTGAGGTGGATGGAGGAATCCTCTCCGCTGTGCTATTGTATTCTGACAGCAGGGACTCCTACACTATCAGAGTATGCCGCACTGCAGTCACTACAGTAACCACTTATCGAATTAAAATTTTCCAACATTTCCGTTTGAAAAAACTCCATGCTGAACCAGTCGAATTTCAATCCATGTATGGCCAGCTTAATTCTTCAAAAATGCTAATTGTTTTCTGTGATTTTATCCTTTTTAAAGGAACTGAAAATATCTTTTCAGTACAGAGCACAGCAAGGTCATTTACAAATGAAGTTAAGGTGGCACTACACAACCTAACAAACAAAATAGTTCAAAAAATAAAAAACATAAACATTACAATATGTACGTTAAAGATAATCAGCACTGAAACGTCTGATACACAGATGGGAGGAGGGAGATGAAGTGGTGGGGTGAGGGTGGTTGGAAGGGAGAGGGGTGGGGTTGGAGGGGAATTGGGAAGTGGGGGAGGTTACAGCCTAGACCGGGCAAAGTAAGACCCCAATTATGGGACATGATCTTACTCAGGAAAGCAGGAGCTCTCTTTAATCCAATATGACAACAGTAAATTTTCTGACGCATAATGTCAGAGGGTTAAACACGCCTGCTAAGGGGCACAAAATTTCGAAAGAGATTGAGCACTATGGGGCAGGGGTGGGCTTTCTCCAGGAGACCCACCTGTCGCATGAAACAAAAGTAAAACTGTACTCCCCACGGTACCCAGTGTGATACTATGGTGACTCGATGTCAAATAAATGAGGGGGTGGCTATTGGGATAGATAGAGGGGTGCGGTTTTCCTTGGAGGATAGATTATGTGACCAGGAGGGCAGGTTCCTCTTTCTTAAAGGAAGGCTATGGGGAATGGAGTGTACCGTGGTAAAGATATATTGCCCAAATAGCTGTCCTTCAAGGTTCTTAGGGGAAACCTTGAGAAAACTATGGGAGATCAAAAGTGGAATGGTAATAATTGCAGGTGATTTGAACTTCTGCATGGATCCTGTTCTGGATAGTATGTCCCATGCACAGGGTATAAGGAACACTCAATTAAAAGCAATAAAACACCATCTACACCAATATCAGCTGGTGGACGTGTGGAGAATACAACATCCAAAAACATTAGATTTTACGTTTTTTTCCCTTGTGCATGGGACATACACAAGGATTGACTATTGGTTAATTGAACACAGGATGCTGGATCTGGTGGTGTCTACAAACATAGAAATAACTTCATTATCAGACCATGCCCCTGTGACCATGACAATTAGAATCCCGGAAGTACAGAGGCAACCATTTTCATGGAAACTCAATAAAGATCTCCTAGATAAATATGGGGTGGAGATTCTGAAAAGGGAATTAGAACAATTTTTCCTTGTTAATGAGATAGATAAGATTGCAGAGAATTCCTTGTGGGAGGCCCACAAAGCCTATATTAGGGGGATCTTGATATCAATGGGAGCAAGGAAAAAGAAGGAGAGGAGTAGGAGGAGGGAGGAACTAATTGAGGAAATATTTAAATTAGAACAGGGTCAAAAAAAGAAGAACTACAATAAAAGACATGGCAGGGAATTGCAGCATGAACTGGTACTATAAAGAGATGAGTTAAAGGACCTTCTGGAACTGGAAATGAGGGGAACCTTCAGTAGAGTAGCAAAAGATAGATACTTGTGGGGGAATAAAAACAGTAACACCTTAGCAAGGATGTTGAGGAAAAAAAGATCAATACATTTTATAGAGAAAATACAAAATAAAAATGGGGAAATGGTACACAATACAAAAGATATTGCGAGTGTGTTCCAAGACTTCTATGAGCACCTATATTCGGTCAGGCAAGTGGAGGGACAAGGCAACAGGAGGCCCAGAAAAAATAGAAAATTATGTTCAAAATGCTAATCTCCCCAGAATATCAGAGGAAGTCACACTAACATTGGAGAGGCCAATTACAACAGAAGAGATAAACAAGGTTTTAAAAGAGTCATCTAAAGGGAAAAGCCCAGGGCCGGATGGCTTTACGATGGAGTACCTTAAAAAATTTAGGGAAATTTTATCTCCAAGGCTTTGCTCATATTTTAATGGGCTGGGAGAGAGGTTCAGACTGAGTAAAGAAGCTTCAATGGCCACTATAACTACTATTTGGAAAGAAGGTAAAGAGAACACATTATGCTCAAGCTATAGACCGATATCGTTATTGAATACTGATACTAAAGTTTTTGCAAAAGTGTTGACATTAAGGATGAGAGATCTAAAGTCGGAACTGGTTCATCCTGACCAGGTGGGCTTTGTCCCCAGAAGGGAGGGTAAGGAAAATGGGGTAAGAACCCTATTGCTACTCTAGAAAATAAGAGAGGGTAGAACCCCCAGTTTATTCTTATCGATTGACGCTGAAAAAGCTTTCGACCGAGTAGACTGGGGGTTCATGATAGGAGTGTTGGAGGGTATGGGGATAGGCCCAAGGATGAGAGAGTGGATACAAGTGCTGTATAAGAGCCCTACCGCGTCCATAAAGGTAAATGCAACATTGTCAGCCCCCTTTAGGATGTACAACAGTACGAGACAGGATTGTCTCCGCTGTTGTTCGTGCTGGCGCTGGAACCACTCTTGGCGATGGTGAGGGGAAATGTTCACATAGGGGGCATGGAGATAGGAGAGGAGACACATAAGCTGGCTGCATTTGCGGACGACATGTTGTTCTATATCTCCAACCCCCGTACTTCGTTACCCAACTTGTTATAGGTTTTAAAGGAATATGGAGAGCTATCTAATTTCCAGATTAACCCAAGTAAATCAGAGATTTTAAATATAAACATAAACTCAAAAGAAGAATCTAGCCTTCAACAGATATTCCAGTTTCCTTGGAGGAAATAAAATACTTGGGGATAAAACTTACAGCATCACTGGGGAAGATCTACCAGGCAAACTATATACCCTTATTGGATGAAATAAAAGTAGGGGTAAAGAGATTAGCAGCACAACCCTTGTCCTGGATTGGCCGGATTAATGCGCTAAAAATGATCATTTTACCCAAAATTCTATATAAATTCCAGGTGATCCCCATTTATGTACCCCCAGAGTATTTTAGGGTGCTTACAAGTTTAGTATTGAAATTAATTTGGCAGAATAAAAAACCCAGCATTTCCCTCTCAATTTTACAGAGAGGGAAAAACCAGGGTGGTTTAAGTGTACCAGATCTCAAAGTACTATGAAGCAGTGGTTTTAACTTGTTTGGTGGAATGGACTAAAGGAAGGAGTGAGAAAAGATGGTTACAATAGAAGATACTATGGCGGATACAAATTTAGGGAAAAATATTTGGACACCTCCACAACACAGGGCGCTTGGAGTAAATACACTTAGGTTAACTAAACATGTCATGAGGATATGGGATGCGTTGCACAAACAGAATAAATGGGAATTCAATTCACCACTAATGGCACTAAAAGAGAATAATTATTTCACACCAGGCAAGAGTTCGAAGGGGGGAAGTTGGATCAAAAAAGATAACTTGCAATTACGATATATAAAACAAAAAGGGAAAATTTAGTCACTGCACAATATAAAAATGAAAAAAGATTGTTTTTTAATGAATAAATGGCGGTATTTTCAGCTTAAACATTTTGTAATGGCACTGCCACACTCACTAAAAGGAGAGGAGGATCTGACAGCATTAGAGAGAATATGCGACACGGAAACAGCACGGGGAGGCATCTCACAGATATATAAAATATTAGTTGAGGGAAGGGAGTTGGAAGTCCTGATGTATATAAAAAAATGGGAGAGAGAAATTGGTCAAAGGGGAGAGAATCAAGAGATAGGAAAAATTTTGAAACTGGTACACGGATCCTCAGTTAATATTAGAACAATAGAAATTAACTATAAATGCTTAGTGAGGTGGTATAGGACCCCAGATATAGTAGAAAAATACCAAATGGAGCAACCAACAGAATGCTGGAGGGCATGTAAACAGATAGGATCTATGGCCCATATCTGGTGGAGTTGCCCTAAGATCAAAATATATTGGAGGGAAATATTGAGGTACATCAGGGAGATTACCAGTGTTGAGTTACCTGAAGACCCTTGGGTTTGCCTATTCCGTGGAGTAGATACTCCAGTGAAAGAATACAGGAACTCGATCATGATACATCTGATGGATGCAGCCAAGAGCCTGATCCCAAAAAAATGGAAGATGGTAGATTGCCCAAAAATAAGTGAGGGGTTTGATAGAATAGATGAAGTCTATAGGTTGGAAGGACTTAGATTCTCTGAAGAAGGTGGGAGAAAGGGGTTCCTTAAAAGATGGGAAAAATGGAAATTGTTCAAACTCACAAAAGAATATAGTGAGGCAAAGGTCTAAGGGTCTAGGGGTAGGGAGAAAAGGGAGTAGGGGTGGGAGAGAGAAAAAGGAAGGGTTCAACTTAGGGGAAGGTAGGGGAAGGGAGAAGAAGTATTGTATTGTATTTATTTTTGTATTATTACCCCTGTGGTGACTTCAGGAGTAAAAAGGACATCTTCTTACCCTGTTTTGTATATGAAAATTTTGATAAAGATTATAGAAAAAAAAAACATGGATTCTTTGAGGATTTGCATCATGTAATTTACAGAACATGCCCACAACTTTGAAGTGCTTCACAGAATGGCACTCATGCATACCAATTTCTCTGTGCAGCTGTAAAAACCATCCACTGCTAATTCCAGTAGGAGATGCGTAACGGCCCTGTTTGTCACATAACTAACCAGAAGACACCTGGAATTAGACAATGTACAGTGTCTTGAAAAAGTATTCATACCCCTTGAAATTTTCCACATTTTGTCATGTTACAAGTAGTATGACCAACTATGGCAGCCTTGGAACGCATGACAGGGGGTACTTCCCCGTTGACACTATTCATCTGCGGGTATGGCTGCTATATTCTCTCATGATTATCCTTGGTTGACTCTGTTACAGGGTACTGCTGATGGGACTTCTATGATTTACCTTGTTCCAGAGAAGCCCGGAGTGGGACGCAGGCTAAGGGAGGGCTGACATGATGGGGTAGCAGAGGAAACCAGCAATGCAGGAGTTAATAATTAAGGGGTGGGTACAAGCCAGTGTAGGGGGTGGCTTGGTAAGTTATTCCCGGGGGGGTAGGAGGGGCTAATTTCTGAGACTCAGTCCCTTGCCACCGGAAGAAGAAGCAGCTGCGTGTCTCCCCTCTCCCCTCCAGCATGGAGGATTTCCTGATTCAACTACGGGCTGTAGCGGCTTCCCAGGGTTCTACTAAGATCGCTGCCATTGATGAGGAGAGACAGAGACAGATCGCTGCCATTGATGAGAAGTGGCAGGTACATCAGGGACACGGCGTGCTCTGTGGTCTCGGCCTCCGGACCGCTTTTCACCCTCCTCCTCCCCACGAGCTCAGCGCCATTTTGGGAGCCCATAGGTGGTGGACCCTCCGGGCTCACCCACTCCGCTGTCCACTCCGGCGGCCAGTGCCAGCAACCGGAGCAATCCCAGATGTAGGCGGAGCTTGTCCCCTGGTCCCGCCGGCCAGTCGCAGGAGACAGGAGCGTGCGGCCGCCTCCCCTAGTGGGGCCCCTATCAGGGAGTCGGCCCGGCATGGAAGAGGCTGCTCTACAGGCGCCAGCCAGTCAGTAGGAGCAGCAGACAGACCCCTTTCCAGCCACATGAATGGTCGGTCCCTTTGCTCAGGGGGCAGAGCCGGGCGTGTGCCCCCTATCCAAAACATCGGCTGTCCCTGCTAGGAGATCTGGTCAGAGTGTGGAGGGTGCTGGAGGCACTGGAGCGAGGCAAGGCATGGGGGCTGGGAGCAGCACTTCCGGACCCAGAGCCACGGCTTTGTCAGGGGCGGTCCCGTCATTGGCGAGTCAATTGGATGCAACATTCCCCCGGTCCGAGGGGGAGTTGTCCAGTTCTGAGGATGAAGTGCCCGTTCGCGCAGCAGCGGTGGATGCCAGACGTGTGGCTGTGGGATCTCCTCCTGTGCAGCCTGGTGAGTCACATACTAACCCTTTATCTTCTTTGCAGTTTGTTTTGGGTAGTCTGTTGGGTTTGAGGGCGGGGGGGTGGCGGGGGGCAGAGTGCACCCCGTCCCCCTGACGGTATTGCCGATCGCACCCCCACCTCAGGCAGTGGCCCCCGGGGATGCTGCATCAGGAACGGGGTCCTCTGAGTTGCAGCATCTCTTGCCGGGTTTGCGCTCGCTGGTCCTGCGTTTTGAAGGTAGCCCCTTCCCTGTGTTAGGATGGGTTCCGGTGTTGGTGACGAGTGAGGGTTCATCTTCAGCTGGGGGGATGAGGTGGGGATTCAGTTGGTTCCGTCCGTTCCGGACAAACCTGATGCGGGTAAGGAGCCCAGTAAGGCAGTCGACACAATGCGTTTGGCAGACGCCGCCAAATGTGAGGTGTATGTATGCTTTGAGGGCCCTCTGGGGGCACATCTCAAGTCGGAAGTGCGGGAAAAAATATGGAAAGGTGAGTGCGTGGAGATTTTTCCCTTACTGCCGCTTGAGAAATTCAACTTGGATAGGGTGAAGCCAGACGGAGCTAAGAAGGAGGAGGAAGTGAAGCGTAGGTATCGACTTAGCGAGCGTGATTGGTGAGAAACAGCCCGAGTGCTGCTCTGCGCTCTTTTGCTACCTGGATGCCATCGGGGAAGCGTAACAACGGGTTTATGGGGGAAAGGCGTGGCTCCGTTATGACGAACAATTTAGTCAGTGGAAAGCTGTGCGGCAATCCTTACCCTGGGACCACAAGGACATCAGCTTGTGGATGAAGCTTATGTCTTTGTCGCGCCCCCCTACTGCGTTATTTCCAGGCAGGGTCGGAGGTGCAGATGCCTCGGGACAGCCGACCCCGAAACAAAAAGGGTTATGTTGGCATTTCAATGAAGGGGAGTGTAGGTTTGGAAACGGTTGTCGTTTGAAACATGAATGCTCTGGCTGCGGGGCTGGTCACATGCTGTCCCGGTGTTTTAAATGAGGTAAAGGACATCCCGGGGATTCTTCCGGTCGGCCTTACAACACCCTTTGGTGGTTTCTGAGAAACTGGCCCAGGAAGTGGAGTTGGGCCGCATGGGTGGCCCCTTTCCATCCCCCTTTGGCCATCCTAGTGGTTTCGCCGTTGGGGGTGGTCCCCAAGAAGGAGACCGGAAAATTTTGATTAATTCACCACTTGTCCTTTCCGAAAGGGGGTTTTATCAGCGCTGCCATTGACCCTGATGCATGCTCGGTATCCTATACCTCTTTTAACGTGGTGACACGTTGGGTACGGCGATATGGACGTAGGCGCTTATGGCAAAAACTGATATTGAGGTGGACCTTTTCACCTTCTGGGGTGTCAGTGGCAGGATGAATACTATGTAGACCGGTACTTGCCAATGGGCTGTTCGATCTCATGCTCGCTGTTTGAGACGTTCAGTTCGTTTGTGGAGTGGGTGGTGAGAGACATGTCGGGAGTCAATACCATCATACATTACATTGACGATTTTTTATGTATAGGTCCCCCTTCGTCTAGGTTGTGCGGGATTTTGCTGGCTACACTTCAGCATATATCGGAGCGTTTTGGCATACCACTGACGCCGGATAATACGGTTGGCCTGGTGGTGAATCTTTTTGAGCTTTTTGGGTATTGTGATTGACTCGCGGGCCATGGAGTACCGTTTACCAGTGGACAAGTTGCACGATCTCCAGGCTGAGATTCGCTTGGTGGTGGGTACACGCAAGATTCAACTCCGTCAGCTGCAGTCATTGTTGGGGAAGCTGAATTTTACGTGCAGGATTTTGCCTATGGGGCGGGCGTCTCATCTCCAAAACATTTCATCACGTTAACACGGGAGCACCAGGAGGACCTGCGTGTTTGGCACATCTTCCTGGATTCCTATAATGGGCGGGCATTATGGATGGAAGACTCGGTGAGCAATTTCGACCTGGAATTCTATACTGACGCGGCTGGATCGTTCAGTTTCATGGCCTATGTCGGGGGACGCTGGTGGCCAGAAGATTGGCGCTGGGCTGGGTTCCTCAAGAACTTGGTTTCACTGGAACTGTTTCCAGTTATCGTGGCGGTGGAAATTTGGGGGGAGGTTTTTCGGGATCGGAGGATCAGGTTGCACTGCGATAATATGGGGGTAGTTCGAATTATCAATCAAGTGACAGCCTCTTCAGCGCCAGTGATGCGTTTGTTGCGGCACCTGGTGTTGCGTTGTTTGCAATTACATATTTTTCTGTACGCTGTGCATATTCCGGGTACGTCTAATGCTGTCGCTGATGGTTTGTCTCAGTTTCAGTGGGACAGATTCCGGGAGTTGGCACCGGGAGCGGAGCAGCACGGGAGTCCCCAGCACTTGTGGCATATATCGCTGGAATTTTCGTGGATTTGATCCGGAAATTCTTTGAGCGCTATTACATGGGAGGCCTATGCTAAGGTTTGGAAGGAATGTTGTGGGTTGCTGGGACAGGTGTGCCGTGTGTCGGGTGAAGGAATTGTTAAGGCATTGTTATATTTTATTGGGTTGAATTATGAAAAAGGGGTGTCTTCCTCTGCTATGGACCATAAGATGGCTGGGTTAGCATTTTGGTTTAAAATGACGGGGGGGTAGGGATGTCACAAGAGACTTCCTGGTTAGGAGGGCATTGAAAGGGTATAGGAGAGGAGGTAGGAGGGCAGACAGCAGATGCCCGGTCACTTTCTCAATGTTGGAGCAGTTGCTGTTGAAGGTGAGTAGTGTTTGTAAATCTAGCTATGAGGTCAGTTTATTTAAAGTCGCTTTCACATTGGCTTTCTATGGGGCTTTCCGGTTGGGCGAGTTGGTTAGCCCTTCTAGGACTGCTCAAGGGGGTCTCCAGGCAAGTGATGTTCATTGTGGCACCACCTCGGTGGCTCTTTTTCTTCGCAGGTCCAAAACTGACCGGTTGGGTAAGGGCAAGTATGTGCATGTGTACAGGGTGTCAGGTGGGGTGGTCTGACCGGTTACAGCGGTGAGAGAGTTTCTGGTTAGTCGCCCAGCTAGCGGGGGATCCTTTTTGGTTCACCAGGATGGGACTTAGTGGTGGAGGGATATGACCCCGATACTTATGTGTCTCACTCCTTCCGCATTGGGGCTGCCACCGAGGCAGCCAGATGGGGTTGGGACAGCTTGGTCATTAAGCGCATATGTCAGTGGGAATCTGATCTGTTTAAGCTTTATATACGCCCTCATTTGGTTTAGTTACAGTAAGTTAATCATTTAATGCTGTGTACTTATGTTCAGTTTGGTTGGAGGTTCTATGTGCTGCAATTTTTTTTATTTCAGATGCAGGGGCCTGTCTCATGTGGATCATGGAACACTCATTTGTCTTTTGGGGGGCACGGAGGACGGATGTCCGCCCGAACGACCACCAGTTAGGAGTGCCTAGGGAGGTTGCCATGGTCCAGTGGATTGGAGTTCCTGGCATGCTGTGGAGCGGCGTGCTACTGGAAATTCACAAGCATTCCCGACTGGACCGTGCCCCAGATGTGTTATTTTTACATGCTGGGGGTAATGATTTGGGCGTAAGGTCCATGCGTTATTTGATCAGGGGCATTAAGTTTGACGTTCTTCGGATTCGCACGGACTTCCCTCACACCCTGGTGGTATGGTCGGATATTGTCGGCCGTACATCCTGGTGTTTTGCCAGGTCAGTAGAAAAGGTCAATAAGGCCCGGATCAAGGTCAATAAGGAGGTGTGCAGGTTCATTGTGCGCAATGGTGGTTTAGTGGCTCGCCATCAGGGCTTGGAGGTGGAAACTCACCGGTATCTGGGGGGGATGGTGTCCATCTTAGCACTGTGGGCATTGATTTTTGGTGCCTGGGCCTGCAAGATGGTATACAGAGAGCCTTACGTTGTGTGGGGAGTCCACAGGTGTAAGGTTTCACACCTGTGGGCTGTGGCGTTAGGAATTAAGAGCAACATGGCAGAAGTGGGGAACCATCGTGAGATGGGTATCAGCGTGTAAGGTTGAGTGGTGTCATCTGAGTGGGAGCGGCCGCGACTGGGGACCTGGTGTGGACATGCTGATAGGGTGATAAATTTGGTTAGTGCCTCCAAGGATTCTCAACATTGGTTAAAATGTATCTGAGGGAATATTGTGTTTTGTTAATAAAGGTTATGGTGTGGTGTGGCCAATTTACTCCAAAAACAGGTGTGGTCTGGTTAACAAATTATGTGTGGGGGGGTGTAGTATTAAGAGGTAACGAGAAGTATGCATAGGCTATACCATAGTCAAGAGAAGCCCGGAGTGGGACGCAGGCTAAGGGAGGGCTGACATGACGGGGTAGCAGAGGAAACCAGCAATGCAGTAGTTAATAATTAAGGGGTGGGTACGAGCCAGTGTAGGGGGTGGCTTGGTAAGTTATTCCCGGGGGGTAGGAGAGGCTAAGGTTCGAGGCTCAGTCACTTGCCACCAGAAGAAGCAGCAGCTCCCACTCTCCCGCCCTTAATTTTGTTTAATGCTTTGGTGATGTTTTATGCTCAATTTGGATGGGGTGACGGTTGGGGATCTTTGGAGGCATTAGGAATTAAGAGCAACATAGCAGAAGGGGGGAACCATCTTGGTATGGTATCCTTGGTTGATGACAGTTAACCGAGGTTTAACTGGCATCGGGAGATGGGTATCAGCGTGTAAGGTTGAGTGGTGTCGTCCGAGTCGGAGTGGCCGCGACTGGGGACCTGGTGTGGACACGCTGATAAATTTGGTTAGTGCCTCCAAGGATTCTCAACATTGGTTAAAATGTATCTGAGGGAATATTGTGTTTTGTTAATAAAGGTTATGGTTTGAAATGTTTAATAAGTCTTTAATAGGAAAACACAGCAGAGAGTATCCGGATATGTTGACTGGGGGAAGGCACAGGAGATCTGATCCAGGCAGTTTAAATAGCCAGCGGGGCTAGCTGATGAGCAGGAAATGAAGACCAGGTGAGTCACTGTGAAATGAAGAGTACTGGCAATTAACTGACAGCTGAGCACAGAGCTCTGAGAAGGAAGGGCTGAGCCCAGTCCTGACAAATTTATAATCAATTGTGTTTCCCTTTCACAATTTAATATATTCTATGTGCTTTAGATAGAAAGCTATTAATCTATCAGTGTCTTTTGAGTTGTGACAGAAAATTGCACACAGTGCATACAGATGTGAAAGTCCACAGTGCTAATTACTAGGCCACTATGCAAGCCACAAAAACACCAGAAGCACTTGTGAAAATATACGAGTGGGTTCTGTGGTCCAGTCCCATAGATATGAGAATGGACGGTCTTCTTATGACACTGAATCTCTGAGCTTGTCACACATCAACAAAGCAGAGCAGCTTAACCTAGCATGATAGTGTTAGGGCATTAGTAACATTAGTAAACGAGAGAAATAAGAAAAAAATGTTATTTTGATACAAAAGGAAAACGACACGGCACAAAAACTGCCCATCATCTCCTTTACAGAAACTTATTAGAAAAATCATTTTACTTACATCTTTTTGTTACATCAAACTGTGAAAATAAATATACAAAATATTAAATTCCGAGGACGTCATGCTGGCTCAACCCTACCAAATTCAATTTGCAAAGTCATCTTTCGTGTCTCCAATCAATTTGATTAGCTGGAGCACATAACAAAGACAATCAGCAATGTGATTAGCTACTCTGACTCATCTTGAGCATGCTAAGCACACATCCTGTAATGAGAATTCTATCATTCATATCTTAGTGATCTGTTTATGGCTCCAAATTTAGAGTTATGACACATTAATTATTTGAATAGCAAGAGAAATCAATAAAAAGGGTTAAAGGGCCAGTACCCCTTAATTACATTTTGAGTTAAAGTGTATGTCTGGGCAGGAAAAAAATTATGTAGTATATCTCTGCATTACATGTGCATTTCCCCATGTCTCTTTAAAATACTGCAAGTACAGAAAAATACCTGTTTTGTCAGAAATCCAGTAAGTTCCTATCAAGCTGTAGTGAGCTAACAACACCTCCTCTGCTGGACTACAGAACACCCTCCCTTGTGTTATAGAAAAGAGGAGAAGGAGGGATTATGTATTCCAGAAAGGCGAACTTAGGCAGGACTGACAATGCTGCTTGGGATTTCGGTGCAGTAGAAACATTGTTGTGAGCTCACTAAAGGAAATAAGAAATTCTCCAAACTTCTGTCCCAATCAACATATACTTTTTTGTTAAATTGAATAGTTGAAGTATTGAGTCCTAACATTGTTTGTTTGTACCAATATGATGTGCTTTCTATATGGAATAATTTTCAGTTTGGGCCTGGATCTTCACCAGTTAGGGTGGTCTTACCTGTCCATAAAGCACAAAAAAGGAATGTCTTTCACACTACGTTCAGTGTTTGGTTGAAGAGGACACCCCCTCCCTGCAAAAAAAGCCAATAATATATAGTACTTTACATATAAACAAGGACACCAACCTACTGCATATCCACGCTGCCTGTTCATCTTGTGGCTGCCTCTGTGCAGCCGATGTACCTGCTTCCATGCCACCATTTCAAAACTGATTTTGTCCTTGTGCATGCGCAAGATGGAACACATGTTGTCAAGCGCCTCATCTCGCGCATGTACTGTTCAATATTACACTAACCTCAGGAAGAACGTTTTTGCCTTCCCAAAAGGATAGGAAAGGGGAGGTAGAGTTGCCATTTATATAAAAAATGGTATAAAGCTAGCTTTAATTCAAAAAACAAATGCAAAAAACAAATATTTGAAATTCTCTGAGTCTGCCTTTAAACAGAGAGGGATCTTCACTTAAAATGCATCGTAGTATACAGACCTCCAGAAAGATTCTGAAGATTTTAATAACCTGTTGATTGACAGGATTACCTAAATGACAATGAAGGAAGAGGTTCTCATTATGAATGACTTCAACATGCTTGACATTAACTGGAATTCTCATACTGCAATTACAAGCAGGAGCAGAGATATAATGGAGGCACTAAGAATGGATCTCTGAAACAGTTAGTAAAAAGCCCAACCCGAGGAAATCATATTCTAGACCTAGTGCTGGTAAAATGGGGATCGATTGTCTGATATAAAGGAGGCCAAACATATTATCCGTGCTTTGGAAAGCACAGACAAAAGGCACAGAAAGAGGAGGAATTGGCTAAATCAATTAAGAAAGGTGACAAAACCTTTTCAGGTCCAGCATTAAAGGGGGGAAATAATATGGGATCACAAATATGAGAACTGTGAGAACACTTATATTAACCACTTGACCTCCTGATCTACCCCCCTTCATAACCAGGCCATTTTATAATTTTAGGCACAGCGTTATTTTAACTGACAATTGCGCGGTAATGCAACGCTGTACACAAATTAAATTTATATAATTTCCCCCCCTCAAATAGAGCTTTCTTTTGGTGGTATTTGATCACCACTGGATTTTTTATTTTTTATTAATAAAAAAAATATATTTTTTTTTTACTTTCTGCTATAAAACATATCCAATAAAAAAAAAAAAAAATCAAATATCTTTATAAATTTAGGCCAATCTGTGTTCTGCTACATAATTTTGGTAACAAAAACCCAAATAGGCATATATTGATTGGTTTACACGAAAGTTAGTATCTACAATCTATGGTATATATACTGCATTTTTTAAATATATACTAGTAATGGAGGTGATCAGCGACTTATGTATGTCGGGCTATCTGACACTAACTGACACTTTTGACACTTTGTGGGAACCAGTGAAACTAATACAGTGATCAGTGCTAACAATATAAACTGTCACTGTACTAAAGACACTGACTGGGAAGGGGTTAACATATAGGATGATCAAGGTATTAAAAGTGTGCCTAACAATGCTTGGTGAATTCACTGTGTGCTGTTTTTACTAAGGGATGGGCTGGTTTTTATTACCTGCTTTGCAGGGGGAAAAAAACAGCACATTCCCCCTAACAGGACAGAGCTCTGTATTGTTTACATTCACAGAGCTCTGTCCTGTCATCCTCTTTGTTGATCAGCGGGTGCTGGTGGGCAATCATTGGCCGGTACCCACTGATTAACTTGTTCTGTAACTAATCACAGCACAGTCGGCCACGCACGCCCCCTACATGGAAGTTATGGATTACCTACTAGATATGTGATCCAGAGCAGGAGAGCAACTCTGCTGCCGTACTCCTACTTGTGGTGATCGGCAAGCGGTTAAAGGATACCTGAATGTAGTAAACCATTTAGTTATATTTGGTCTTCTCTTCTCAGAGGCAGCAAAGAAACAGGCATGGTTAAAGCTTAAAAAAGCAATGGGTCCCAATGGTATTCATCATAGAGTTCTATAAGAACTTTGAGATATAGTTGTTGGACCATTAACTGAACTTTTTAATCAATCTTATTTAACAGGAGAACTTCCCGATAACTATTGAATGGCTAATATTGTACCAACCCATAAGAATGGTAGCAAGGTAGAAAATGGCAACTACATGCCAGCGAGTTTAAAATCTGTGGTAGGTAAAATAATGGAATCACTCCTTGATTTTAGCAAAGAATTTGATACAGTTCCACAAAATGATATAATAATACATTGTACGAGCTAGGACTTAACAAACGGGTGATTCAGTAGAAAATGTAGTTGGGTAGAAAATAAATACCACAAGGCTGTGTTTTGTTTGTAGGTTATATCACTAATGGTTTAGTGAGTACTGAGTAAGGTATGTATTTTTGCTGATGACACAAAGGTATGAAATAGAGTTTTTATTCCTGGGGGTGTCTGTAACATGAAACTGGATTTAGCATTGCTGGAAGATCGGACAAAGCAGTAAAAACTGCAGTTCAATGTTCTAACTGTAAAAATAATGAACAACAAAAATCCCTTGATAGAGTACAATAGTAGGGGTACAGTGTAAGCCAGCACTACAGAGGAAAACTATTTGGGGAGAGCTTATTTCAGATAATTGCAAAATGAGCAAACAATGTGGCTAGGCAGTGGGAAAACTGAATAGAACTCAAGGGTGTGTCATTAGAGGGGTCAACTGCAGGAGGAAGAAGGTGCTGATTCCCCTATATGGATCTTTAGTGAGACCTCATTTAGAATACTGTGTCCAGTTCTGCAGACCTTACTTACAAAAAAGATATTGATAAGACAGAACGAGTCCAGAGATGGACAACAAAAAGTGTGAAAGGTCCGAAAGATAAAACATATCAGGACTTAATATGTACAGTCTGGAAAAAAGAAGGGGAAGGGGAGACATGATTGAAACCTTTAAATAGAGTAAGGGTATGAATAAGGATCAGGAGGGCAGTGTTTTAAATATGAAGCTAAGATCGGGAACACAGGGCCTCAAACTAACAGGGGGAAACTTCAAAACTAATTGTGGAAAGTATTATTTTAACGAAAAAATATTTGATTCTTGGAACAGACTTCCAGCTGAGGTATTGAGTCAGTCAATAATAAGTGAATTCAAATATGATTTGGACAAACATACAAAAGACATACAATCAAAGAAGTTAAAAAATAATTGCAGTAAAAAATGGGGCAGACTCCATGTACCACTAATGCCGCGTACACACGAGCGGACTTTACGGCAGACTTTGCCGGGCGGACTTTTCGACTGACTTTACGACGGACTTTCTGAATGGACGGACTTGCCTACACACAATCAACCAAAGTCCGACTAAATCGTACGTGATGACGTATGACTGGACTTAAATAAGGAAGTTCATAGCCAGTAGCCAATAGCTGCCCTAGCGTGGCTTTTTGTCCGTCGAACTAGCATACAGACGAGCGGACTTTTCGACCGGACTCGAGTCCGTCGGATAGATTTGAAACATGTTTCAAATCTAAGTCCGTCCAACTTTTGAGAAAACAAAGACCGCTGGAGCCCACACACGATCGAATTTTCCGACGAAATCCGGTAAGTCTGCCGTAAAGTCCGCTCGTGTGTACGCGGCATAAATCTTTTTTATGCTATTGCTTGTCTATTCTAAGAAATGGCTACTTGCTGTCACTAGTAAATAATATAAAAAATAACATGAAAGTGTGGCTACTACCTATAATAAGTTGAATAATACAGTTGTTTAGTCTTTATTCATTCAACTGAAGGCTCGGTTTTAGGACTTCTGCCCTTACAGATGCCATCTGCACAATCTACGCATTATACTCTGCAAGAACTCAGGACGGGAGGAGGTTTTGATCTTGTGCCATCAAACTATTTAAATAAGCTCCAAGAAGAAAACATTTGAGAGGCTTACTAGAAGTAAGCCTGTAAAGGCCCTACTTGGAGTGGCAGGAGACCTTCAAAGCCAATCCCAGAAGTAATAACCTAAACACATCTCTTTCAGCATAATCATATTATCCTCTTTTAGTGTAGCCACCTCCCTATTCTTTGGTGGTAGCTTGACAATTTTATTCTGGCCCAGCTTCCATCCTCCAATTGCAGTCACTTGACATCCTACTGCACAAGAAATCTTATAATGCTGGATTCACAAAGCATACAGAATGTATGTGGAACTTCCCCAACAACTTCTCAAAGTTTACCCCAGCATCTTCATCAGCAGATCAGGCACACATTTGGAACAACAGGAATAACAGTACTAAACAATGGTTGTTGCATCTGGCAGACCTCTCCCAAAGCAACCTCAACTGTCCTTGCCTAGTGTCTCTCCTCCTGGACAGTTGCCCTCCAGCTCAAGGACACTGAAATCCACATTCTGCTGAAATGGCTGATAATTTCAAAGAATGATTTACTGTACAATAAGCAATACAGCAAATGCTTAAAAGAATATTCCTAATTCTCAAAGAACTGGGGACATCTAAATTATACGTCTTTATTGACGGCTTTCCTTTACACAAGGTAACTTGCATTTTTATGTTGGAGGAAGTATCCCTTTAAAGGAAATATTCTGTAAGTAATTACCATTTTTTTAAATTATTTTTATCACAACAAGCTCTAGAAATTGGAATCAGCACACCCAGTTCCAATGTTGTAATGGAGGCATTATCTTGTACATCAGCTTCTGACTATTAAATGTTATAATGAGACTAATTACAGCCAATTACTCTGCAGAGTGGCAGAGACACATGCACAGCAGGCTGGGGAATTGCACAATGTAATGATCGGTGGTTGTAAAATTTACTTGTAGCTCTGGAAAGCTGAAGTAAATATGCTCCGTCCTTTTCTGATTAAAGTATAACTAAACCCAATCACTAAAACATCACATACATTTTAAAATGTTCATGTAATTTCAAAAGTTGTTTTACATTTTTTTTTAAAACTGCGGCTTTCTTTAAAATAATACCAGGCACTTCACAAATCAAGCTATGTTGTCACCCTGTCACATGTGCCCTTGTTTATGGTGATATATGTTGAAAAAAACGTGGTCAACTGTTGTCACTAGTATGCCAGTTGAGAACAACTGTACTGTATATAGACAGGAAGAGGCTAGAGGAGATCATCAGCACTGAGATTAACCACTTGCTTACTGGGCACCTAAACCCCCCTCCTGTCCAGACCAATTTTCAGCCTTTAGCGCTGTCGCACTTTGAATGACAATTGCGCTGTCATGCAACACTGTACTCAAATAAAATTTTTATCATTTTTTTCCCACAAATAGAGCTTTCTTTTGATGGTATTTGATCACCTCTGTGGTTTTTAGTTTTTGTTAAAAAAACTGAAAAAGACAGAATTCTAAAAAAATATATAATTTTTTTTTATATTTTGTTATAAAATTTTGCAAACAGGTAATTTTTCTCCTTCGTTGATGTACGCTAATGAGAGGCGGCACTGATGGGCACCGATAGGTGGCAGTGATGGGCACTGATGGGTGGCAGTGATGGGCACTGATTGGGCACTGATTGATGGCAGCACTGCTAGGTGGCACTGATTGGCACCACTGGTGGGCATTGATAGGTGACACTTGTGGGCATTGATAGGTGGCACTTGTCGGCATTGATAGCTGGCACTTGTGGGCATTGATAGGTGGCACTGCTGGGCACTGTGGGCACTGGCAGATGGCAATGACAGATGGCACTTGCAGGCACAGATGAGGCATGGGTGCCTCCTTCCTCTTCGGGACCGATGTCCCTTTGACATAAGCCGGTGATCGGCTTTTTTTTCTCATCACGCTGTCAGCGTGAGGAGAAAACGAAACCGATCACCGAGCTTTTGTTTACATCATCTGATCAGCTGTCATTAGCTGACAAGGGGCCGGGACAGAGTCTCCATGACTCGGTGATCACAGCGCGCACACCGCGCGCCCTGCAGGGTGCGCGCGGTACACGTGCACAGGGGAGGACGTCCAATGACGGCCTCCCAGGAAATTGAGGTCCGCACTGTAGCCGTCATTCGGCTATGGCCCGGACCTCAAGTGGTTAAAAAAGGATGAATATGGTAAACACAGGAGCCGCTGATGTTAATGAGTCCTCTATTCTGCCACGACTTAAAACTGCTCAGTCTCCACTGACACATCTGGTTAGAGGTAGAGGACCATGCACACCTGGATAATTTAACCTCTTGCCGACCAGCATTCGACAATAAATGTTGGCACAATGGCATGGCTGGGCAAATGGGCGTACAGGTACGTCCCCTTTAAATCGCGGCATAGTGGCGCGCGCCCACTGCGTATTTTGTGAGCATGCCCGCGGGTCCCGCAGACTCAATGTCCGCCGGGGGCCCGCGATCGCGTCACGGAGCGGCAGAACGGCGAGATGCCTATGTAAACAAGGCATTTCCCTGTTCTGCCTAGCAACATGACAGAGATCTATTGCTCCCTGTCATCAGGAGCAGTGATCTCTGTCATGTTCTAGTGAGACCCCCTACAGACCCCCCTACAGTTAGAATCACTCCCTAGGACACACTTAACCCCTTGATCGCGCTCTAGTGTTTAACCCCTTCCCTGCCAGTGTCATTTACACAGTAATCAGTGCATTTTTATAGCACTGATCGCTGTATAAATGACAACGGTCCCAAAATAGTGTCAAAAGCGTCCGATGTGTCTGCCATAATGTTGCAGCCACGATAAAAATCGCAGATCGCCGCCATTACCAATAAAAAAATAAAATTATAATAAAAATGCCATAAATCTATCACTTATTTTGTAGCCACTATAACTTTTGCGCAAACCAATCAATATACACTTATTGTAATTTTTTTTTACCAAAAATATGTAGAAGAATACAAATCGGCCTAAACTGAGAAAGAAAATTGTTTTTCTTATATATTTTTTGGGGATATTTATTATAGCAAAAAGTAAAAAATATTGGGTTTTTTTCAAAACTGTCGCTCTCTTTTGGTTTATAGCGCAAAAAAATAAAAACCGCAGAGGCGATCAAATACCACCAAAAGAAAGCTCTATTTGTGGGGAAAAAGAACGTAAAATTTGTTTGGGTTCAACGCTGCAAAACCACGCAATTGTCAGTTAAAGCGACGCAGTGCCGTACCGTATGGTCAGGAAGGGAGTAAATGAAATGGTTAAGAGTTAGTGATTCACAACAGTGTAACAATGCACAGAAAGTTAGGCCTCGACTACTAGATAACAGGTTGAGTAAATGTAATCTCAAAGCAGGTAAACAGTACAAGACTTGGTATCAAGGAAATAAACACTTCAAAGTTCCACAACTGAATAAAATAAACACTAGCCTATAACAAGAAAGACTTAAAGTGATTGTAAAGACCTTTTTTTTTTAATAACAAACATGTCATACTTACCTCCACTATGCAGCTCATTTTGCACAGAGTGGCCCCCGAACCTGCTCTGCTGAGGTCACCCGGTGGGTCCCGTGGCTCCTCCCCGCATCAGATAACCCCCTAGGAGAAGAGCTCTCCCGGGGGATTACCTTGCGGGCGCAATCCCAAGTCCAGCATTTGGCATCCATAGCATGCAGGACTTGGCCCCACCCCCCGGTGCTCACGTCATTGGAGTTGATTGACAGCAGCAGGAGCTGAAGTTCGAGGGCTCATGTAAGTAAAATGGGGGGGGGGGGGGGGGGCTGGGGGGCCGGTCACTAACAGGTGTTTTTTCACCCTAATGCATAGGATGCATTAAGGTGAAAAAACATGTAGGTTTATAACCCCTACACACGGGCAGAATGTTAGACATGTTTTTTTTAACCTGGAAATGTCTCCCGACAATCTGTTTGTGTGTACGGGGCTTTAACTGAACTACACTATGGTAGTTTTAAATGAAGTAACTACTATTGAGCTATATTACACTAAGTTACCGGTAGGATAATATTTTTGAGTGCACTCTATTAGAATACCCTAGATATGTGTATCCGTAAGTGTTCCTGAGTGAAATACCACCTAAGGTGTTGGCAAAGTACTTGCCGTCTTAATGCTAGCGTTGGCCAGCTTGCGGTGGGGCCTTTCTGTCAGTAGTGCTCTAGGGTCTGTCCCTTTTAAGAGTAAATAATGTACAGCTGCTGTTGTGCAGTGTGTAGCAAGGGATTAAGTGCTGTCCTCTCACCACTCCTAGTAGGCGACGGGTCCCAATCCACTCACCTGGTGGTTGCAGACATCAGGTCCCAAAGGCTCAGTCTCTTAGCTCTGACTCATACACATGTAATCTCTGGCAAGCTTCAGTAGTGGGGCTATATTCCCTCTGGTGCAAGCAGACAGGCTCTGACACTCTCAGGCCATAGTGGCACATCCCACAGCAGTTCCCTATGGCTCCACTTCCCCTTGCAAAAAGACCCCAGTCGCTTGATTTCACCCGGGAAAACAGTCCTGGCTCTCCCCCTCTAATAACAGGGAATTATGTCTCCTGTAGTTTGGCAGCCATCTGTCCTCAATACACTTGCATTGTCAAAAGCCCTGCCCAGCAAGTTCTCTCTCCATTGGCTCTTACTCTTGTTTCCCTCATTGTAACTGTTTCTGCATTGCAGAAGGGAGGGGGAGAGCGAGCGGGAAAATATGCAGAGTTGATCTTGGGATGTAGGGGGACACAGAACCAGCATCACAGCTGATCACTTGCTCCATGTAGCAGATCGGTACTCACAGCCCTTCAGTCAATCGAGAGGAAAGCAGGCATTAGCAACAGCAGCCTGCACTCTCTCTCTATGCTGACAGCTTGGCAGGATGGGGAAGCAGGCAGATGAGAGAGAGTGGGGGGATTGGCTGCCTGGCTACAATTACAAGAAACCTGGCTAATCCTGCTGTTCACTGTCCCTCCCTCCTTTTGTGTGTCCCTGCTGCAGCCTGAGATTGTGCAGACCAACTGTTGACACACCTACTGAGCATGCTCCAGTTACAGTTCCCTTCTAAGCCGTTCATTTCCTCATTTTTCTTAATGGTGCAGCCCACACAACTATAGGGTCACACATGTGGGTGTACACACAGTGACAAATTACAGTCCTTTCCCTCCCTCTCCATGTCCTTGTATTGCTAAACCCTATGGGGTAGGATACAAGTTGTTAATTGATGGGGCTTCACCTCCCTGTTAATCCTAGCACATACACCCCATAGACACAGGCTGGAGGAGTATGACACATCCTGTGATTGGCAGAACATCCTCCAGATATGTTTACAGTGTGAACAAAGTGAAAGCTATTGTCATTCAACTTCAACTCCCCCTGCACCATGTTATTACAAAAAAAAAAATTGTGCTTTGAAATATAGATTTGTATAAAGCTTTAAAACAATCTGTTTCTATTAATTATTTATTTTGATTCTCAATTCTGAAACTTGTTTTTTTTTATGTCATATGATCAGCACAGCACCAATCAGCACTGTGCAGATACAGATTCGTAGTGTAGATGTCCTCTGCCGCTATATAGAGCATACATCAGCAGAGTACTAGAAACTCCTCCCTCAGATCTTTCCCTGAGGATGGGACAGACCTAGGAAACCTCATGTGACTGCTAAACAACAATAAAAAAATAAGGTATGCTTTTTATATTAAACGAAATACAATGCCATGATCTTTATACATACAAAGAAGGGATAATGGCAATTAAACATTATGTTGGTTTACATCTACTTTAAATAAGTTGACTGCTACTCTCTGTTTTGAAAGTCCACTTAACCTATAACTTCTCTTCATTACCAGGCATTGCTCATTTTTCAGTGCTGTGATAGTTTCATCAACAATTACTTTGTCATGCAACACTGTACCCAAACAATTTTTTCTAACTTTTTTGAAACAGAGCTATTTTTTTTTTACTATATAAAGAAAAAAAGACCAAAAACTTTGAAAACAAAAACTGTTTTCCCTTACTGTATGTCAAAATAAAAATGCCAGGGCAGTACAAACACCCCCACAATTACCCCTTTTTGTAAAGTAGACACCCTTGGCTTATCTCAGTTTTTGCTACATGTTTTGGAAATGAGGAAACATGCTGTTATTAAGGGGGAAAACATGGAGATTGGTATTGATGCACTAAATACAGTGCAAACAGGTTAATAAAAATTCTATTGAAAGAACTGTATTTGTGTAAGAAAAAAAATTGATCTGGCCTCTTCCAATTTTGTCATCATTAGAAAATCAAATGATCATTCAGAAAACAAAAGTTTTCAAAATGCAATCTACTGGTGTATGTGTAGCACTAACTCACGGTGGAGCTGCTGGTTTAAGCGGGTCTGTTACCTTCACTCTGCTTCCCTCTGTTTCACCGGCACCAGGTCTAGGGTTCCATTGAGTTTACTTCTGGACGACACACGCACCAACACTGGAGTACGTTTTCAATGCTTTATTAAAAAACGACTTAGGAAGTAGCAGGAAAGAGGTAGAAAGGGAACTCGCAGAAGAAACTCAAATATTCTTTGAAAGGGTTCTCTTGGCAAAAGGTCTTGGGATAGTTCAAATACTAATTGAAATGCACTCCCCTTGTGGGACACATTCCTTGCTTGTCTGGATAGGCCTCTCTCACCGGTCTAGCAGCCAGTACGCAGCACGAATCAAAGTCTCTGCCACAGACTTGTTTGAGAATAAAATCCGTATGATCCTCTGCCACAGGATGTATAGATTTGCTGTAGTAAAAGTCAGTCACAGTGCTTGAACCTTAAAGCTGAGCCGGCAACACTATGCTGTATAGTTACTTTTGGATAAGTCCTCCAACCGAGTCACCAGGCCCCTCTATAGACCAGTGTACGGTGTGATCTCTCCAAGACGGGTCCTCCCCTGGGATCTCCTCAGTTGTCCAGCTTCGTCACGCGGGACCAACAGCTCAAGACCATTCCTCGGCCGCGGTGGCAGGCTCCAGACAAGCCTCTGGACCCACCCCTGTGCCGCTGTATCGTGGGCCTCCCGGACGGAGGACCACGAGGTAGCTCTTTAACGCATACCTGTCGGCCAGGAGGGCCAGCAGGTGGCTGTAAAAACGAACCCCAAAATATGGCGTCTGTCCCATAAATACCCTTGCCCAGAATGCAACTCGGAGGACCACCTCCACCGAGCGTGCCTCCGGGACAGAGGAGCATCCATACGCTTCAACACGTTGCCTTTGCAACCCTGACCAGTGGTAACAACGACACCCACCAGTCAGCGCGGAAACACCCATAACGTCAGCCAAGCTGGAACAGAGGCAAACTTTTAACCTTCCTAACACACAATTTACAAAATTTACCTAACATGCGGTAGATTGCAAATCTACCAGCGCTACATACTCCCCCCACTACAATAGACGTTGTCCCCAACGTCTGTCCCGACACAGTAACAGTAACTCTCAAGCCTGAGAGTAAGCATTTGAGTTTCTTATAACTTTAGATAGGCAAAGAGAGAGAGAAAGGACAGTTTAAAGACACTATGAGACTTATATCTATAAAACATTATGTTCACAGCCGTAAACAAAACTACAGTATAATGGTTCACAACCTCACTAACTAACTAGCTGAAAAGCCTCCCAGCTCTACATATGATCCGATGATCCCTGAAAAGGAAACATAGTTAAACACACACTTGTACAACAGTAGGAGCAAAGTCTCATTAAAAATGAAACTCTCATCCCACAATCTACATTAGAAAAAAAATATATACTTTAGGAGTCCATCCATGCATAAGAACTTTTTTTTTTTCTATAAAAGAAATCCGGCTAGCAAACAAGAAGTCCTCGGATTTAAACACAGAGCAGGATCCATAGATCTTGACCACGCAGACCTCTTTACCCTGTCACTATCTAACTAGGTAACTTAAAAGTTCTATTGTCCATAATTACAAATAAAACCGAGGTTCTGGCAAGGTTAACGATTTCCCTTCTTTATCCACAGTGGTAATAAAGTACACAACATTGTCCTGGTCTGCAAATTACCACTTTATAGGCATAGATGTGCCGACCGAAGTTCCAATGTACAAAGCATCCGCTAAAACGTTCATCCATCCGGACGGAACATCCAGTCTTTCTGAAGGGCTTAGGCACAGACAAGTAGTCCCAAACAGCTTCACTGTACCAAAATTCCCAATTAGCTTCAATCTCCCGCATAACATCCTGGGGCACATAGGGAAACTACAATCCATACTCTGCGGCAACACGCTTGTTTAACATCCGTTGCAAGCGAGCAAGTTTTGGCAAAGATCTGTCTCTCCCCATACCAGGCGGTACAAAAGAATTTAGTGACTTTCTCACCATAGACCCAGCCGGTGTCTGTAGTGAACTAGTAGCTTCTGGCAAAGTCCCAGCAACAGTACTGTGTGTTTCCACACAGGGTGACGTCTTCCCAGAACTCATGGCAGTCCATTCAGGCAACATCTTCGCCTTGTGACCACAATAGCTCTTGCGACATGGTTTCAAATAAATCATCATGACCGGAAAGATCCGACATGGATTCTATTTCCGAGTCTCTCAATTCTTCAGCTGGCAAATATTGATTTACAGTCCCCAACAGTGGCTTACCCGTTCCGGAGGTAGACTCTGGTAGCTCCGGCTCAGGCATCCTCTGGGGAAGGCCTCGGCCACGGCCTCGGGAAGCCTTTACATAGCCCACCTTCTTCTGAGTAGGCACCACAGGAGCAGGCGTAGTGGACTCAGGAACCAAAGTAATGTCTCCGGGCGAGACAACAGCAACAATGTCTTTTTCTGGAACATTGTCAGTAACAACAGGCAAAGTGGCAGCCCGTCGCTCCCTCTCTGTTGTGATAGCAGCTTCCACTGTAGCGATACCTGTCACCCAATCCATCCTAAAGGGACGGGGCGACATGGTGGGTTGCTCCACCACAAACAGGTTTTCTCCACACTGTGGACATCAGCCGAATGGACGAAGATGCACGGCCAATCCTTCGCATCGATGGCAGGTCATGCCCAGTCCCTCAACATCTCCCGAGTTATACAGGACAAACCTCCCCTGCGGCTTCATTCGAACTCCAGTATCCGTGAGCAAAGTCCCAGATTGCACAGTATTCATCATGGTGCTTGCAGAGAACACTCTGGGTCCCACAACCGATTGCAACACCGAAAAAGACATGGCCACACTCTGATCTTCTCAGCACGGTCACAAGGCCTCTCTTTCCCTCTGGCGCCAAACACATACACGCATCCCACGCGGTAGCAAGTAGGGTAACTCCTCCCACTTGTTCTTCCAGTCACGTAACTCCCGGGCCTTTCTCTGGCGCCCAGTGTCTACGCACTTAGAAGCAAAGTCATGCAGTGTAACATTTCCTCTTCCTGAAAAGATTTTCTTTCAAATTCAATGCACTAGCAAATTTAGATACACTTACACATTAAAGTCAAACTTCAGCTAACAGCAGTTACAGCAACATTTTTATTCCCTTTGGGATAGAGGTTTTTACATAAAAAGAATAATAGCTGAACATTCTAAGCACCCCTGTCAGTGTCCTAGTTATCCTCTTCAAATTGCTTACAAAACTGCCTTGCTGCTGGCCAAATTTTCCTTAAAGTGACACTAAACACACACTGTTTAATTTACATTGTCCCTTCTTTTTCTGTATGCGGATGATGGCACTGTCATTATTTTAATAAAAAAACACATCTAAGTACCTTTTTCCTATGTGATATGCAGCTGTCACATGAGGAGGAGCTGCTGGTCACTTGTTACAAATAAAAAAAAAACAGACTTTGGAATACAGAGTAAAAATACATAATATCAATAAACTCTTAAATTGGCATACACATATATACAGTATTTGAAATCAAATCTTTATTATTTTATGGAAATAACATAGTGTGAGTGGGTTTTCTGCAGGCAGTACTCTGTAATTTACCACTGTGTATACACCCACATGTGTGACTCTCTAGTCACATGGGTTGCTCAGATGTGACTCACTGGAAACTGAGCATGTGCAGAGCTGCCACCAGAGCTGCAAAATCCCTAGCTGAATTGGGGACATGAACAAAAGGTGGAGATAGAGAGCAGCAGGATCAACCAGGTTTTTGCAGAATACAGAAAACAAATTCCATAGTAACTAAATGAGTATGAACAGCATGTAATACACCATTTATTGATAGTTTTTTATGAAGTGGGTTTAGTGACGCTTAAGCAATTGCTGACATGATACACTTGAGGGTGAGTGGGGTTTGGGTGCATAGTATTCAAAAGCCAGGCAGTGCATTATGGTTACTGTCACAGACAGGAGTATTGAGGGTACAGGCAAGGCTGCTGATAGAAATCATGGGGCCCTGCATAGCTTACCTGATGGGAAACCCCTTTACTGGCCAATTGTCCCCGGATGCAGTGCTCTAGTGCGCTAACATGGATCGTTCTTCAGAAAGCAAAGCATGTTAGAATGAGCCCTTATTTGTATTATTTTTAAGTTATTTTTTACAATTTTAGTTTTTTTGTTTGTTACATTTTTAACCACTTCAGCCCCGGAAGATTTGGCTGCTCAATGACCAGGCCATTTTCTGCGATATGGCACTGCGTCCCTTTAACTGACAATTGCGTGGTTATGCGACGCTGTACCCAAACAAAATTGACTTTTTTTTTCCCCCACAAATAGAGCTTTCTTTTGGTGTATTTGCTCATCTCTGTGTTTTTTATCTTTTGCGCTATAAACAAAAAAAGAGCGTCAATTTTGAAAAAAAAACACAATATTTTGTACTTTTTGCTATAATAAATATCCCCAATTTTTTTTAAAAAAGCAAATTTTTTCCTCAGTTTAGGCCGATGTGTATTCTTCTACATATTTTTGGTAATAAAAATCTCAATAAGCGTAAATTGATTAGCGCAAAAGTTATAGCGTCTATAAAATAGGGGATAGATTTATGCAATTTTTATTATTATTATTTTTTTTTACTAGTAATGGCGGTGATGTGTGATTTTTATTGGGACTGCCACATTATGGCGGACAGATCGGACACTTTTGACACATTTTTGGGACCATTGACAATTATACAGCGATTAGTGCTATGAAAATGCACTGATTACTGTGTAAATGTCACTGACGGGGAAGGGGTTAACACTAGGGGGCTATCAAGGGGTTAACTATGTTCCCTAGTGTGTGTTCTAACTGTAGGGGGATGGGACTGTCTAGAGGAGATGACAGATCGCTGTTCCTAGCTAGTAGGAGCTCACGATCTGCCTCTCCTCACAGTACAAGCATGTACTGTGAACACACATCCCTGTTCTGACTCTCGTGTCCGCGATCGCTGGCCACGCGCATCAGCACCCCCGCAGTGCAGCGGGTGCATGCGGCGCCTGATATCACTCTTAAAGGAGCCGACATATAGCTACAATGGCTCGCAGGTTTATGCTGACCTGCCGCAGTAAAATTATGGCAGCTGGTCGGCAAGTGGTTAAAAGCCTTGCTGGGGGGGATTTGGTGAAATATCAGGTCTTTCTGTTTTTTGAGTCAGAGAAAGGGACTAAGGACATAGATTCCTTTCTCTGTAGCCTCAGATTCAATGCAGAAGAAGGATCAGGAAGTGCTCTGTACAGAGACTCCCTGTTCATTCACAAACTGAAGCATGATAACACAGTTTACTATGCTTCAGTTATGAATGAATACAGGAGTGATCAGTGTTCATTCAGTAAAGGAAGGGGCTGGTATATATAATATATTTACTGCCCTTCCACCCCTACTGTCCTTTCTGAACCCAATCCCTCTGTACTCTGCAGCACGGAAAGGATAGGGGAAAAGCCAGATGCGCTACAGGGAGAGCCACAGGGGGATCGGTTTCAACAGGTACAACTGGCCCTCTTACTTGCCAGGTGCCCAGGTCCCCCTATTGAACTGATGGGGCCCAGGCCCAAAACAGGGGGGGTGATTGTACTGCCATAGCTTACTTTGGGCAAATAAAGCCAGCTGTGATAGATGTGTCATAGCCCTAATACCACTGACCACCAATAGAAGGAGACTCCATTCAAATCTAGCTGGTTGGCCACACACAGGCAGTTACAAATCTAACATGCAACCTGGTGCAATCTAATGCCGCATACACACGAGCGGACTTTACAGCAGACTTTGCCCGGCGGACTTTTCGACGGACTTTACAACGGACTTTCTGAATGAACGGACTTGCCTACACACAATCAACCAAAGTCAGTCGAATTCGTACGTGATGACGTACGACCGGACTAAAATAAGGAAGTTCATAGCCAGTAGCCAATAGCTGCCCTAGCGTGGCTTTTTGTCCGTCGAACTAGCATACAGACGAGTGGACTTTTCGACCGGACTCGAGTCCGTCGGATAGATTTGAAACATGTTTCAAATCTAAGTCTGTCCAACTTTTGAGAAAACAAAGTCCGCTGGAGCCCACACACGATCGAATTGTCCGACGAAATCCCGTCCGCTGGGCAAAGTCTGCCGTAAAGTCCACTCGTGGGTACACGGCATTAGAGTTGGGGAGCAGTCTAGCACCTAGTACACACTTCTGGGATTCTTCAAGCTATCCCCCATGCTAGAATCCTTGCGTTAATCACTCTACCCACTGCCCATGCAAACCGACACACCAGACACATAACTTACGGTAGCCTTTCATCACCTAGAAGTTTGTCCATAGGCTGGTCTGCTAGGCAACCATACACACAGATTTCTCTGACAGTTCTGTTTGTTTACATAGTTAGGTTGAAAAAAGACACGGGTCCATCTAGTCCATCTAGTTCAACCAAAAAAAAAATCATACACTCTCATATACACAATCCTTCAACCACAGTTGATCCAGAGGAAGGCGAAAAACCCCAGCAAAGCATGATCCAATTTGCTAAAGCAGGGGAAAAAATTCTTTCCTGATCCCCCGAGAGGCAATCAGATTTTCCCTGGATCAACTTTTCCTATAAATGTTAGTACCCAGTTATATTATGTACATTTAGTAAAGAATCCATGCCTTTTTTAAAGCAATCTACTGAGCTTGCCAGAACCATCCCTGGAGGGAGTCTATTACACATTTTCACAGCTCTTACTGTGAAGAAACCTTTCCATATTTGGAGATGAAACCTTTTTTCCTCTGCATGTAAAGCATGCTCCCTTGTCCACTGTAATGACATTAAAGTAAACAACTCAACACCAAATTCACTATAGGGACCACTTATGTATTTGTTGATCATATCCCCCCTTAATCTCCTCGTCTCAAGAGAGAATAAATTGAGTTCCTCTAATCTTTCTTCATAGCTGAGCTCCTCCATGCCTCTTGCCAGTTTGGTTGACCTGCTCTGCACTTTCTCCAGTTCCCCGATATCCTTTTTGAGAACTGGTGCCCAAAACTGAAGTGCACATTCCAGATGAGGTCTTACTAATGATTTGTGCAGGGACAAAATGATATCTCTCTCCACACCTTTCTTAATGCATAGTTACATAGTTGGTGAGGTTGAAAAAAGACACAAGTCCATCAAGTCCAACCTGTGTGTGCTTTTATGTCAGTATTGCATTGTATATCCCTGTATGTTAGGGTCGTTTAGGTGCCTAATAGTTTTTTTCAATTATCTATGCTGCCTGCTGAAAACACTGCTTGTGGAAGAGAATTCCACATTCTTACAGCTCTTACAGTAAAGAACCCTCTACGCAGTTTAAGGTTAAACTGCTTCTCTTCTAATTTTAGTGAATGGCCGCACGTCTTTTTAATTTCCCTTTCGCGGAAGAGTTTTATTCCTATTGTGGGGTCACCAGTACGGTATTTATACCATAAAATCATATCCCCTCTCATGCGTCTCTTCTTCAGTGAGAATAAGTTTGATACTCGTAATCTTTCCTCATAACTAAGGTCCTCCAGTCCCTTTATTAACTTTGTTGCCCTTCCCTTGACTCTCTCCAGTTCCAGCACATCCTTCCTGAGGACTGGTGCCCAGAACTGGACGGCATACAGGTGCAGCCGGACCAGAGTCTTGTAGAGTGGAAGAATTATCATTTTATCTCTGGAGTTGATCCCCTTTTTAATGCATGGCAATATTCTGTTGGCTTTGCTTGCATCAGCCTGGCATTGCATGCCATTGCTGAGCCTGTCATCTACTAGGACCCCCAGGTCCTTTTCCATCCTAGATTCCACCAGAGGTTCACCCCCTAGTGAGTAGATTACATTCGTGTTTTTGCCAACCAAATGCATCATTTTACATGTTTCTACATTGATCCTCATTTGCCATGTAGTTGCCCACCCCATTAATTTGTTCAGATCTTCTTGCAAGGTTTCCACGTCCTGCGGAGTTATGATTGCCCTGCTTAGCTTAGTATTGTTTGCAAATACAGAGATTGAGCTGTTTATCCCATCCTCCAGGTCATTTATGAATAAATTAAATAGGATTGGTCCCAGGACAGAACCCTGGGGGACCCCACTTTCCACACCGGACCATTCCAAGTACTCCCCATTTATCACTACCCTCTGAACTCGCCCCTGTAGCCAGTTTTCAATCCATGTACTCACCCTATGGTCCATGCTGACAGAACTTAGTTTGTACAGTAAACGTTTATGGGGAACTGTATTAACCACTTGACGACCGCCTCACGCCGATGTACGTCGGCAAGGTGGCACGGACAGGCAAAATCACGTACATGTACGTGATTTGCCTTCCGCGGGTGGGGGGTCCGATCGGTCCCCCCCCCGGTGCCCGAGGCGGTCGCCATTTCTTCCCGGGCAATGAGAGGTGAGGGGGCGGCCATCCATTGTTGGCCACCCCCTCCCGATCGCTCCCGGCGAATGAAATGCTTCCTTTCCCTCTGTAATGTAAACAGAGGGAAAGGAAGTGATGTCATCTCTCCTCGAGCCGGTCTTTTCGTCGCCGCGCCGAGGAGAGAAGACATCCAAGTAAGTCTGCACAACACTACACTAACAGTAGAACACGCCAGGCACACTTGTCACCCCCCATCACCCCCCGATCACCCCCTGATCACCCCCCTGTACCCACTGTCACTCTGACACCAATAGCATTTTTTTTTTTTTTTGCATTGGTGTCAGTTTGTGTCAGTTAAAAGTTTTAGGGCAGTTAGGTTAGCCCCCTTTAGGTCTAGGGTACCCCCCCTTAGGTCCAGGGTACCCCCCTAACCCCCCCTAATAAAAGTTAACCCCTTGATTACCCCCCGTCACCAGTGTCGCTAAGCGATCGTTTTTCTGATCGCTGTATTAGTGACACAGGTGACGCTAGTTAGGGAGGTAAGTATATAGGTTCGCTGTCAGTGTTTTATAGCGACAGGGACCCCCATATACTACCTGCTAAAGGTTTTAACCCCCTGATTGCCCCCTAGTTAACCCTTTCACCAGCGATCACCGTATAAGTGTTACGGGTGACGCTGGTTAGCTAGTTTGTTTTCTGTAGTTTATTACAGTTTATTATAGTTTATTATAGTTTTAGGGCACCCGCCGTTTATTACCCTATAAAGGTTTAACCCCCTAATTGCCCGGCGGTGATAGAAGTTAAGTTTTTAGGATCAGATAAGGTCTGCGTCGCCCAAGGCAGCGTCAGGTTAGCGCCAGTACAGCTAAAACCCACGGACGCAGCATACACCTCCCTTAGTGCTATAGTATCTGAACGGATCGATATCTGATCCGATCAGATCTATACTCCCCAGCAGTTTAGGGTTCCCTGAAACGCAGTGTTAGCGGGATCAGCCCAGATACCTGCTAGCACCTGCGTTTTGCTCCTCGGCCCAGCCCTGCCCAGCCCACCCAAGTGCAGTATCGATCGATCACTGACACTTACAAAACACTAAGCACACATAACTGCAGCGTTCGCAGAGTCAGGCCTGATCCCTGCGATCGCTAACAGTTTTTTGGTAGCGTTTTGATACAGTCGCCAACAGTCAGGAGCTTTTTTGCCTGTGAGTCTCACTAGTGTACCCCTAAATTTAGAGCCCAAAATGGCAAATAGAAGGTACACTAGTGAAGAGGCCTACACGTTTCTGAGTATGACAGATAGTGAAGAGGAAGTCACTCATCTGTCAAGTTCAGGCTCAGAATACGATCCTGTAGAGGACAGCGGCTCCATGACAGATAGCTCTGACGACAGAGTTGTGGTCCCTGCTAGGGTCAGGCGTACCAGACCCCAATCTTCTTCTGTCCTTGAAGTGCAAGAACCGCAGGGCTCTCGTATGGAGCAGAGCAGTACTAGCGCCCCTACTCCTTCTGGTGAACTGGCAAGCACCAGCGGCCTAGTACACCCTGGTCGTACATCCAGCACTGCAGTATCACGTGGTGACGTGGCGAGTCCCATAAGTGCAGTTCAAGCTGGCGAGGTGGCAAGCACTAGTAGTGTCCCGCTGCCACCAAGAAGACAAAGACAGGCCCGTCGTGCCCATAGTGCCCTTCCTGCTGCATTGGCCAATCCGAATTGGGAACCTTCCACTTCTGCAGCACCCGTACTTCCCCCTTTCACTGGCCAACCCGGAATTCAGGTGGAAACAGTTGACTTTATGCCACTGGATTTTTATTCTCTGTTTTTCACCGAAGATCTCTATAGATCTATTGTGCACCAAAGCAATTTATACGCTGGTCAATACATCGCCACTATGCCCCAGTCCACCCTTGCCAGAGATTGGAGACCAATTACGGTCTCCGAATTTAAGACCTTTCTGGGCCTTTCCCTCCTCATGGGGTTGAATAAAAAGAGTAAGTTGCGGTCATATTGGTCCACTGACCCAATTTACCATTCACCCTTGTTCTCTGCTTCCATGGCCAGGGCACGATACGAGCAGATTTTGCGGTTCATGCACTTCAACGACAATGAACTCTGTCGTCCTCGTGGAGACCCTGCATACGATCGGCTCTACAAAATTCGGCCCCTCGTAAACCACTTCAACCAACGTTTTGCAGACTTGTTTACCCCCCATCAAGTTGTCTGCGTGATGAGTCCCTGATTAAGTTTTCTGGCCGCTTGTCCTTCAAACAGTACCTTCCCAGCAAGCGTGCCAGATACGGGGTCAAGATGTATAAGCTCTGTGACAGGGCCACAGGCTATACATGTAGATTTATGGTTTACGAGGGAAAAGATAGTCACGTAGAGCCGACAAACTGCCCTGACTACATAGGAAGCGCTGGCAAGATAGTGTGGGACTTGGTGTCACCCTTTTTCGGAAAGGGGTACCACTTGTACGTGGACAATTATTATACGAGCGTGCCACTTTTTAGTCACTTGTTTGATCAGCAGATTGGAGCATGTGGCACCGTGCGACCTAATCGCCGGGGCTTTCCCCAGCGGCTTGTAGATTCCCGTCTTAGGCTGGGGGAGAGAGCCTGCTTGAAGTATAATAATTTGCTCGCTATGAAGTGGAGGGATAAGAAGAATGTTTTCGTTCTCACCTCCCTTCATGCAGACACGACGACCCAAATTTCTACGGCGACTGGTGTTGTGGAGAAACCCCTCTGTGTCCACGAATACAACCTTAATATGGGAGGGGTGGACCTCAACGACCAGTTGTTGGCGCCGTACTTAGTTGCCCGTAAGGCCAGACGCTGGTACAAAAAAGTGTCTGTATACTTATTTCAATTGGCTTTGCTGAATGCTCATGTGCTATACAGAGCTTCAGGACAGACTGGATCCTTCCTTAAATTCCAGGAAGAGATCGTCAGAGCCCTTCTGTTTCCAGACGGTGCTCTACCTCACCTTCCCCAACCAAATGCAGTAAGCCGGCTGCATGAGCGGCATTTTCCTTATGCCATCCCGAGTACCCCTACCCAACGAGCCCCCCAAAAAAGATGTCGTGTCTGCAGCAAGCGCGGATTTAGGCGTGACACCCGGTCTTATTGTCCCTCCTGTCCTGGCAATCCTGGTCTTTGCATGGGTGAATGCTTTGAACGCTACCATACATTAGTTGAGTATTAGCGTAGGGTTCAGCACTGCACAGACTAGGCACACTAACACAGGGTCTCCCAAGATGCCATTGCATTTTGAGAGACCCAAACCTGGAACAAAAGTTACAAAAGTTAAAAGTTACTAAAAAAAAGTGTAAAAAAAAAAAATTAAAAAAAAATTAAAAAAAATAAAAACACAAAAAAAAATATAAAATAAAAAAAAACAAAAATAGTTGTTGTTTTATTGTTCTCTCTCTCTCTATTCTCTCTCTATTGTTCTTCTCTTTTTTACTCTATTCTATTCTGCAATGTTTTATTGTTATTATGTTTTACCATGTTTCCTTTTCAGATTTTTCATACTTTACCGTTTACTGTGTTTTGTTGGTAACCATTTTATTGTTTTCAGGTACGCCATTCAGTTGCAGCGCGGATTTATTTATCTTGACAGCAACAGCGTTTGCTCCCACGATATATAAAGCCGTGACTCCAACGCTGTCGGAGGTGATTTCACCACCACAGTTACATACTTCAGCATATATGCCGAAGCGTGGGGGCAGAAGTGGGTGGAGGAGCGATTTGCTCCTGCCTTTTGCGGGAGGATGCCCCCATGCTTCGGCATATATATATATTTTAGGCACAGGTTGCGTTAAATGTTTTATTTTTTACTATTTTTTTTTTTGTATTTGCTTTGCAGGTATGGTAAGTCTTACTGTTATACTGTAATGTTGCTTTGTTTTATTGTTAACCATCATTTGCTTAGCAGGTACGCCATTCAGTTGCAGCGCGGATTTATTTATCTTGACAGCAACAGCGTTTGCTCCCACGATATATAAAGCCGTGACTCCAACGCTGTCGGAGGTGATTTCACCACCACAGTTACATACTTCAGCATATATGCCGAAGCGTGGGGGCAGAAGTGGGTGGAGGAGCGATTTGCTCCTGCCTTTTGCGGGAGGATGCCCCCATGCTTCGGCATATATATATTTTAGGCACAGGTTGCGTTAAATGTTTTATTTTTTACTATTTTTTTTTTTGTATTTGCTTTGCAGGTATGGTAAGTCTTACTGTTATACTGTAATGTTGCTTTGTTTTATTGTTAACCATCATTTGCTTAGCAGGTACGCCATTCAGTTGCAGCGCGGATTTATTTATCTTGACAGCAACAGCGTTTGCTCCCACGATATATAAAGCCGTGACTCCAACGCTGTCGGAGGTGATTTCACCACCACAGGTACATACTTCAGCATATATGCCGAAGCGTGGGGGCAGTAGTGGGTGGAGGAGCGATTTGCTCCTGCCTTTTGCGGGAGGATGCCCCCATGCTTCGGCATATATAAATGGTGCATGTATGCCCATCATTAGAAGTGGGTGGATGAAGGGAGGTATTCTAATGGTGGGCATACCCACCGATCAATATCTTTTTTTCGT
Source organism: Lithobates clamitans (assembly GCA_037952925.1). Classification (NCBI taxonomy): domain Eukaryota; kingdom Metazoa; phylum Chordata; class Amphibia; order Anura; family Ranidae; genus Lithobates; species Lithobates clamitans. Next base: position 1,676,194 of record JBBGZY010000381.1, on the reverse strand, counting down.
TCAGCCCACAGGCTGCATGAAAAAAAAGTTTACAATATATGCCTAACAAGGACCAGCAACGTACTGGTATGTTGCTGGACTTTGAGTGGTTATACCAGAATGATGCCTGCAGGTTTAGGTATCATCTTGGTATCATTCTTTTCAGCCAGCGGTCGGCTTTCATGTAAAAGCACTCCTAGCGGCTAATTAGCCTCTAGACTGCTTTTGCAAGCAGTGGGAGGGAATGCCCCCCCTCCCCCACCGTCTTCCATGTTTTTCTCTGGCTTTCCTGTCCCAACAGGGAACCTGAGAATGCAGCCGGTGATTCAGCCAGCTGACCATAGAGCTGATCAGAGACCAGAATGGCTCCAAACATCTCTATGGCCTAAGAAACCGGAAGCTACGAGCATTTCATGACTTAGATTTCGCCGAATGTAAACAGCGCCATTGGGAAATTGGGAAAGCATTTTATCACACCGATCTTGGTGTGGTCAGATGCTTTGAGGGCAGAGGAGAGATCTAGGGTCTAATAGAGCCCAATTTTTTAAAAAAAGAGTACCTGTCACTACCTATTGCTATCATAGGGGATATTTACATTCCCTGAGATAACAATAAAATTAATTAAAAAAAAATAAAAATGAAAGGAACAGTTTAAAAATAAGATAAAAAAGCAAAAAAATAATAAAGAAAAAAAAAAAAAAAAAAAAAAAGCACCCCTGTCCCCCCCTGCTCTCGCGCAAAGGCGAACGCAAGCGTCGGTCTGGCGTCAAATGTAAACAGCAATTGCACCATGCATGTGAGGTATCACCGCGAAGGACAGAACGAGGGCAGTAATTTTAGCAGTAGACCTCCTCTGTAAATCTAAAGTGGTAACCTGTAAAGGCTTTTAAAGGCTTTTAAAAATGTATTTATTTTGTCGCCGCTGCGCGTTTGTGCGCAATTTTAAAGCATGTCATGTTTGGTATCCATGTACTCGGCCTAAGATCATCTTTTTTATTTCATCAAACATTTGGGCAATATAGTGTGCTTTAGTGCATTAAAATTTTAAAAAGTGTGTTTTTTCCCCCAAAAATGCGTTTGAAAAATCGCTGCGCAAATACTGTGTGAAAAAAAAATATGAAACACCAACCATTTTAATCTGTAGGGCATTTGCTTTAAAAAATATATATAATGTTTGGGGGTTCAAAGTAATTTTCTTGCAAAAAAAAATTATTTTTTTCATGTAATCAAAAAGTGTCAGAAAGGGCTTTGTCTTCAAGTGGTTAGAAGAGTGGGTGATGTGTGACATAAGCTTCTAAATGTTGTGCATAAAATGCCAGGACAGTTCAAACCCCCCCCAAATGACCCCATTTTGGAAAGTAGACACCCCAAGCTATTTGCTGAGAGGCATGTCGAGTCCATGGAATATTTTATATTGTGACACAAGTTGCGGGAAAGAGACAAATCTTTTTTTTTTTTTTTTTTTTTTTTTTGCACAAAGATGTCACTAAATGATATATTGCTCAAACATGCCATGGGAATATGTGAAATTATACCCCAAAATACATTCTGTTGCTTCTCCTGAGTATGGGGATACCACATGTGTGGGACTTTTTGGGAGCCTAGCCGCGCACGGGACCCCGAAAACCAAGCCCCGCCTTCAGGCTTTCTAAGGGCGTAAATTTTTGATTTCACTCTTCACTGCCTAGCACAGTTTCGGAGGCCATGGAATGCCCAGATGGCACAACCCCCCCCAAATGACCCCATTTTGGAAAATAGACACCCCAAGCTATTTGCTAAGAGGTATAGTGAGTATTTTGCAGACCTCACTTTTTGTCACAAACTTTCGAAAATTGAAAAAAGAAAAAAAAAATAAATTTTTCTTGTCTTTCTTCATTTTCAAAAACAAATGAGAGCTGCAAAATACTCACCATGCCTCTCAGCAAATAGCTTGGGGTGTCTACTTTCCAAAATGGGGTCATTTGGGGGGGGTTTTTGCCATCTTGGCATTTTATGGCCTTCAAAACTGTGATAGGTAGTGAGGAGTGGAATCACAACTTAACGCCCTTAGAAATCCTGAAGCCGGTGCTTGGTTTTCGGGGCCCCGTATGCGGCTAGGCTCCCAAAAAGTCCCACACATGTGGTATCCCCATACTCAGGAGAAGCAGCAGAATATATTTTGGGGTGTAATTCCACATATGCCCATGGCATGTTTGAGCAATATATCATTTAGTGACAACTTTGTGCAAAAAAAAAAAAAAAAAAAAAAAAATTGTCACTTTCCCGCAACTTGTGTCAAAAAATAAAATATTCCATGGACTCAACATGCCTCTCAGCAAATAGTTTGGGGTGTCTACTTTCCAAAATGGGGTCATTTGGGGGGGTTTTGTGCCATCTTGGCATTTTATGGCCTTCAAAACTGTGATAGGTAGTGAGGAGTCAAATCACAACATTATGCCCTTGGAAATCCTGAAGGCGGTGCTTGGTTTTCGGGGCCCCGTATGCGGCTAGGCTCCCAAAAAGTCCCACACATGTGGTATCCCCATACTCAGGAGAAGCAGCTAAATGTATTTTGGGGTGCAATTCCACATATGCCCATGGCCTGTGTTAGAAATATATCATTTAGTGACAACTTTGTGCAAAAAAAAAAAAAATTGTCACTTTCCCGCAACTTGTGTCAAAAAAGAAAGTATTCCATGGACTCAACATGCCTCTCAGCAAATAGCTTGGAGTGTCTACTTTCCAAAATGGGGTCATTTGGGGGGGTTTTGTGCCATCTGGGCATTTTATGGCCTTCAAAACTGTGATAGGTAGTGAGGAATGAAATCAAAAATTTATGCCCTTAGAAATCCTGAAGGCGGTGATTGGTTTTCGGGGCCCCGTACGCGGCTAGGCTCCCAAAAAGTCCTAAACATGTGGTATCCCCATACTCAGGAGAAGCAGCAGAATGTATTTTGGGGTGTAATTCCACATATGCCCATGGCATGTTTGAGCAATATATCATTTAGTGACAACTTTGTGCAAAAAAAAAAAAAAAAGTGTTACTTTCCCGCAACTTGTGTCAAAATATAAAATATTCCATGGACTCAACATGCCTCTCAGCAAATAGTTTGGGGTGTCTACTTTCCAAAATGGGGTCATTTGGGGGGGTTTTGTGCCATCTTGGCATTTCATGGCCTTCAAAACTGTGATAGGTAGTGAGGAGTCAAATCACAACATTATGCCCTTAGAAATCCTGAAGGCGGTGCTTGGTTTTCGGGGCCCTGTATGCGGCTAGGCTCCCAAAAAGTCCCACACATGTGGTATCCCCATACTCAGGAGAAGCAGCTAAATGTATTTTGGGGTGCAATTCCACATATGCCCATGGCCTGTGTGAGAAATATATCATTTAGTGACAACTTTGTGCAAAAAAAAAAAAAATCGTCACTTTCCCGCAACTTGTGTCAAAAAAGAAAGTATTCCATGGACTCAACATGCCTCTCAGCAAATAGCTTGGAGTGTCTACTTTCCAAAATGGGGTCATTTGGGGGGGTTTTGTGCCATCTGGGCATTTTATGGCCTTCAAAACTGTGATAGGTAGTGAGGAATGAAATCAAAAATTTATGCCCTTAGAAATCCTGAAGGCGGTGATTGGTTTTCGGGGCCCCGTACGTGGCTAGGCTCCCAAAAAGTCCCACACATGTGGTATCCCCATACTCAGGAGAAGCAGCTGAATGTATTTTGGGGTGCAATTCCACATAGGCCCATGGCCTGTGTGAGCAATATATCATTTAGTGACAACTTTTTGTAAATATTTTTTTTTTTTTTGTCATTATTCAATCACTTGGGACAAAAAAATAAATATTCAATGGGTTCTACATGCCTCTCAGCAATTTCCTTGGGGTGTCTACTTTCCAAAATGGGGTCATTTGGGGGGGTTTTGTACTGCCCTGCCATTTTAGCACCTCATGAAATGACATAGGCAGTCATAAACTAAAAGCTGTGTAAATTCCAGAAAATGTACCCTAGTTTGTAGACGCTATAACTTTTGCGCAAACCAATAAATATACGCTTATTAACTTTTTTTTTACCAAAGACATGTGGCCGAATAAATTTTGGCCTAAATGTATGACTAAAATTGAGTTTATTGGATTTTTTTTATAACAAAAAGTAGAAAATATCATTTTTTTTCAAAATTTTCGGTCTTTTTCCGTTTATAGCGCAAAAAATAAAAACGGCAGAGGTGATCAAATACCATCAAAAGAAAGCTCTATTTGTGGGAAGAAAAGGACGCAAATTTCGTTTGGGTACAGCATTGCATGACCGCGCAATTAGCAGTTAAAGCGACGCAGTGCCAAATTGGAAAAAGACCTCTGGTCCTTAGGCAGCATAATGGTCCGGGGCTCAAGTGGTTAAATACCTTTGCAAAATCCAGATACACCACGTCTACGGGCCTTCCTTCATCGAGATGGCAGCTCACCTCCTCAAAGAAGGTTAATAGATGGCAAGAACAATTCTTGATGAATCCATGCTGATTTCTACTAATGATACCGTTTTCATTACTAGAATCTTGTATATAATCCCTTATCATCCTCTCCAAGAGCTCACAAACTATTGATGTTAAGCTAACTGGTCTGTAGTTCCCAGGGATATATCTTGGTCCTTTTTAAAATATTAGTTCTACATTGGCTTTTCTCCAATCAGCTGGTACCATTCCAGTCAGTAGACTGTTTGTAAAAATTTGAAACCATGGTCTGGCAATTACTTGACTGAGTCCCTAAAGGACCCTTGGGTGCAAGCCATTTGGTCCCAGTGACTTTTTAATGTTAAGTTTTTTTAAGTATATTCCTAATTCTATCCTCTGCTAGCCATGAGGGTGCTTCCTGTGGCATGTCATGAGGATAAACCTTGCAGTCTTGGTTACTGAAGCCATCTCTCCATCCTTTGTTAACAGATACCCCTCATCATTCTTTATGGGGCCAATATGATCAGACCTCCCTCTTTTACTATTGATATACTTAAATAATTTCTTGAAATTTTTTTTTACTCTCCTCCGCTATGTGCCTTTCGTGTTCTATCTCAGCTGCCTTGATTGCACCCTTACATTTCTTATTGCATACTTTGTAAAGTTGGAATGCTGATGATGACCCCTCAACCTTGTATTTTTTAAAGGCCTTCTGCTTTGCTTTTATATGCATATTTATGTTGGAGTTAAGCCACCCAGGACTTTTATTAGCTCTTTTAAATTTGTTTAACATTTGGATGCACTGGCTAATACCCATTTTTCCTCCGTGTTCTTTGTTCCTAAGATTTTATCCCATTTAGTATCTTCTAGCAAGGATCGTTAGGGATAGTTTAGGGAAGTTGGCTCTTTTGAAAGTCAGTGTCTTTGTATTCCCCTTATGTTTCCTATTTTGTAATTTACACTTAAACTAATTGACTTGTGATCACTGTTTCCTAAATTGCCCCGTATTTCCACATCCGTAATCAGGTCTGTTTTTTTGGTAATCAGTAGGTCTAATAATGCTTTGTTTCTTGTTGGTGCATTTACCATTTGACCCATGAAATTGTCCTGCAAGACATTTAGGAAATGGCAAGCTTTAGATGAGCCTTCTGCCCAGTCTATGTCTGGATAATTAAAATCCCCCATTATAATGACACTTCCATTCCAAAACTGTGATAGGAGGTCCCCCTCCCCCTCCCCCTCCTCCCTCTGGTTAGGGGGCCTATAGCATACTCCCAATATTACTTTCCCCTTAGTTTCCTCCCTTTGTAGCTCTACCCATAAGGATTCCACCTTCTCCCTTGCTCCATTAATGATGTCGTCCCTCACATTTACTTGTACATCATTTTTGATATACAGTCATACCCCTCCCCCTTTTTTTACCCTCCCTATCCCTGCGATATAGGGAATACCCTTGAATGGTTGCCAGCCAATCATGAGAGCTGTTGAACCTAGTCTCTGAAATTCCCGCAAAATCAAACTCCTGGTATTGGTGAACATGCCGCCTAATTTAGTCCGGACGCATATTATCTCCTTTTTGGGTGTTCTGAGGTTAATAAGACTTGTTACTGTACTTACCTCGGGTTTAGGTGCTTTAGTCAACCTGCAACTAATGCCCCCAATACTATGCTCTAGAATTTGTTCCGCACTGGCTATCTCTACCTCTGGACCCTCCCCCCCGTCGCCTAGTTTAAAAGCCCCTCTAACTTGTCAGCCATCTTCTCTCCCAGTCGATCTGCACCATCCCTATTTTGGTGCCGTCTGTCCCTGCTAAAGTGCCGGTAACCGACTGAGAAGTCAGCCAAGTTCTCCAGGAACCTAAACCCCTCCTTTCTGCAACAGCTCCTCAGCCACTTGTTTACTGCCTTTCTGGTGTGACTCGAGATACCGGTAGTATTTCTGAGAATATTACCTTGCAGGTCCTTTTCCTCAATTTAGCTCCTAAGTCCATAAAATCGTTTTTTAGGACACTCCGTCTTCCTCTGACTTTGTCATTGGTGCCAACGTGCACCATGACAGTCGGGTCTTCCCCAGCCTCTCCCAGTAATCTGTCCACCAGATCCGTGATGTGCCGAACCTGAGTTCAACATACAGTTTAGTGCTTCAGGTCTTTGTGACAGATTGCCCTCTCTGTTTTTCTAAGAACTGAGTCCCCTACCACCAGAATCTGTCTTTCCTTTGCCTTGGCTTTACTCCCACCCTCACTGGAGGAGTTATTCCCCTGGCAGCTAGGGGCCTCACTTTGCTCCAGCAATGCTGGTCCCTGACTGGTTTTACCAATGTCATGCAATGGGGCATACTTATTGGGATGTTCCAGCCCACAACCATCTACCCTGGTACTTTCCCCTCTACCCTTCCTGACTGTCACCCATCTACTCTGCTCTGGTGCCTGCCCCTCTTTATCTCCACCCGCCTCTGTGCTGGCCCCTGCTGGTACCTGCCGGGTACGATCCCAACTCTCCTAGTATGGAGAGTCTTCTCAGTGTTGACAGTTGCTTCCCTAGATTCAGAACCTGGGCTTCCAGGGAAACCACATGCTTTCATTTTGCTCAGCAGTATTCGCCCTCAAACGGATGATCAAGGAATGCATAGATGTACACCGAGTCGCATCTACACACACTCCGGGCATCGTACCCACTGATTTAATCGGGATTGGGAATTATACTCTGTCCAAATGAACTAACTAGCTTCCTAACACTAATACCCAACAATACACAGGTACTCAACAATACAATACACAGGTACTCCGAGCACACAGGCCCTCACAGCATTCGGGTACTCACAGTACACTTGCACTCACAGCACTCGGGTACTCACAGTACACGTGCACTTATAGCACTCATGCACTCACAGCACATGTGCATTCACAGCACTTGGGTACTCACAGCACACATGAACTCACAGCACTCATGTACTCACAGCACTTGGGTACTCACAGCACACATGGACTCACAGCACTCAGGTACTTACAGCACATATGCACTCACATCACTCGGGTACTCACAATACACACAATACACAGGTACTTACAATACAAAGGTACTCACAATACAAAGGTACTCGCAATACACACAATACACAGCTACTCACAATACAAAAATACACAGGTACACACAATACACAGGTACTCACAATACAAAAATACACAGGTACTCACAATATACAGGAACTCACAATACAAGAAAGGACTTTGCTTGTTTGAAGACCGCAGCTTGGCATTGCATGTTATTATTGAGCTTATGATCTACCAAAACCCCAGATCCTTCTCTACTATGGATTTCCCCAGTTGTACTCCCCCTAGTGTGTATGATGCATGCATATTCTTAGACTTCAAATGCATAACTTTACACTTATCAACATTAAACCTCAATTGCCACTTAGTTACCCGATTAAACAATGCATTAAGGTTGGCTTGTAAATTGGAGACATCTTGCAAGGACATTAATCAACTGCATAGCTTGGTGTCATCTGCAAAGACAGAAATGGTACTTTTAATCCCAGAGCCTCTATCATTTATAAATATATTAAAAAGTAAGGGTCCCAACACTGAACTCTGGGGTACACCACTGATAACCTTAGACCATTCAGAGTAAGGATCATTGACCACTACTCTCTAAATTTGTTTATTTAGCCAGTTTTCTCTCCATTTGCAAACCTATCTTTCCAAGCCTGTAGACTTTACCTTACACATTAGCTGTGTGTAGGGAACTGTGTCAAACGCTTTTGCAAAATCCAAGAATACCACGTCCACAGCCACCCCTCTGTCCAAGGTTTTACTTACCTCATAAAAAGAAATCATGTTTGTTTGACAACTTCTGTCTTTCATTAATCCATGCTGTCTGTTGCTTAAAATATTTTTTTCCAGCAAGAACTTGTCTATGTGGTCTTTTATTAAACTGTCCAGTATCTTCCTGACTATAGAAGTTAAACTAACAGCTCTATAGTTACTTGGTAAAGACTTGATCACTTTTTAAACATGGACACCACATTGGCCCTATGCAAATCCAGTGGTACCATTCCAGTCATTAACGAGTCCCTAAAAATTAGAAACAATGGCTTTGAAATGACAGAGCTCAATTCTTTTAGGATCCGTGGGTGGATGCCATCTGGTCCAGGTGCTTTATCCACCTTTATTCTGTCTAAATATTTCTGCACCATATCACTTTTGAGCCATTGTGGATGATTTGGGGCTCTGCCAATAGCACCCCCATTATGGACATGAGCTCCCCCATGCTCCTTTGTATACACAGAGCTGAAGAAAGTATTTAATAAATTAGCCTTCTCTTTGTCCTTAGTCACCCACTCTAAATTATTTTGTAAAGGGCCTACATGCTCAGACCTAACCTTTTTATCATTAATATATTTGAAGAATTTTTGGGGGTTTGTCCTGCTATCTTTTGCAATCTGTAATTCTTTTTGAATTTTTGCATCCTTGATTTCCTTTTTACATATTCTGTTATATTCTTTGTAGCATTTAAATGATGATAGTGTTCCTTTATTTTTATATTTTTTAAAAGTTCTTTTCTTGATATTTATAGCCATTTTAACTTTGGCCATGAGCCACATAGAACAGCGCTACATCTACTTTGTTTTTCTATCATATGACATTGCTCCACTTAGTGGTAGTAATTAGTAGAGGCAGCAGTTCTATTAAGAAAAAAGAGGAAACACCCGCGTAATGGAATACGTGCTATAGGAAAATATTTGTTGGAATTGCTGCCGCTACCAATTACTTCCACTAGGAGGAGTGTAATATTGAGAAAAGAAAAAAGAAGTAGATATGGCGCCGTTCCAGGCCTGATGCATTCAGGTGTGTGCTGCTCCCTTAAATGGGAGGAAGATATTAGGTGGGGAAAAAGAAATGATGTAGGTAGTACCTGTTGAATGGGTGTCTTCAAGTACTACATCAAATGCACTGTGCAACTGTGCATATTAATGTGAAACCATGTATAAACACCTAAATGTGCATGAGTGTCAAGTTGACTCAATAAAGTGCAATGTATAAGGCACCAACTTGTTTCATAAATAAATAAAATACCGTAAATAAAATTAAAGTGCAATATTCCTAATCATTACTATACATGTACATTAATCGTATACAATAACAAAATCAATAATATAAATTTAAAGTGCTGGTGTGAATAAACAGGTGAACTTCTGATTGATATATGCAGTTGAGTTATAAGGTGCTATAGTGCCAGTGAAGAAATCCGTTTGGATTCTGGTGGATTTTTCAATGAGTAAACACTCGGTGCGTGCCTTAATCTGCTCGGTGCGTGCTCTTATAGTGATTGCACTCACCAGATCCTTCACTCCCTCTTGGGGTCTCACACATCCACAGTATATGCCACTGTGTAGCAGTGCAGGATAACTCTGTCCTTAATGTAGACTATGAGAGGATTCCATTATAAAAAGAGAAAGAGGGAGCCCACATAGCGTAATACTGTATAAAAATGTGTTTATTGGTGCAAACGCTTAAAAGGTACTCGCATTCGGTAAGGATAAAAAAAGCCTATATTGCTGACACAAGCCTCTGAAGCAGAAAGTGATGCAAGGACGTATGCTGACTCCACCCTACACGTTTCGTCACTCTGACATCTGCAGCGTGCATAGTGCCTGCTACAGTTCCTATTTATACTGATTTAGTGTTTTGCATAACGTATTGGTAATTATGGCCGCCATTTTGCAAGTGATATTGCAGACCGAAGTTCTGTCGGCCATTTTGGATGTGATTTGCAGACCGAAGCCTCTGTGTGTATAACTTGGTGTGGAGGGCTTAATATAATATAATGAGCTGTAATACTGTCTGTAAATGAATGTAAGTAGTAAATTTTAGCCTCTTAATAAACCGAAATGCCCCTTTGGAAGATATTGATATGTCCGTCCGAACGGCCACGTTGTTTGAGGACCGTCCGAAGTCCCGGCGGCCATTTTGTGTATGACAACAGAGGCCGAAGACCAAAAATTAGAAAACATCCCGGCGGTCATTTTGTGTGTGACTACAGAGACCGAAGACCAAAACATAGGAATATAGCGGTGGCCATTTTGGATGTGATAATACAGACCGAAGTCCATCAGATGTTACTGTACTTGTACATATGCTACTAAATCTGAATCTGAATTAGCGCAGATTGAATAAAAACTGTCCAGGACTAGTGTGCATAAATAATCCACCATACGTTACATGCAAAACACTCTGTATTACTCCACATGAAATATAATAAAATTAAAATTATATAATATAATAATAAAACCAAGTTCCCGACATACATAATAAATAACAGACCCATTACTAGAATTTAATGGTAAGTAAGTCAATTAATAATAGTATGCATAAAATAGGGTATGTCCATGCAATGCTATGTATGTGCAATGCTATGTATGTGCAATGCTGTATAAAGCCTTTTAAAATGCTCCTAAAACTAAATCAAATTCTAATAATATGGAATGGTAACTGAAAATGTAATAAAAGGTATAAAATATGAAATATGAAGCCTTAGATAGAGTGAGAACCTGGTAGAACAAAACCACATAATAATGTTGTTAAAATTGGTTAAAATTTGGTTAAAAAACAATTGAGGTCTATGTCTATGTTCATTCCCTTTGGTTGAAGGGTGTCTAATTGGAATATCCATTTTGTCTCATTTTGGGAGATCTTAGTTTTCTTGTTCTCCCCTCTCCAATGTCCTTTGATTTTGTCTATGCCATAGAAGACCATGTATGTGGGATCTTTATTATGATAGTCCCTAAAATGTCTTGATACGCTGTGTTTATCAAATCCGTTTTTAATGTTGTTAATGTGCTCCCGGATTCTTTACATGCAGTTCTCTTGTTGTTCTACCCACGTATTGTTTGTGGCAAGGACATTCTAATACATACGTCACGTGGGTACTGGTGCATGTGATCAGTTCTTTTATGGTATATTCAGTGCCTCTTGACATGGAGGAAAAATCGGTTCTTTTCTTATTGTTTTTTTTGCTGACTTTGTATGGAAGACACTTGCCACATTTGTAGAAGCCTTTTAGATGGTTTGAAATTCTAATTTGTTTTGGGGGGTCCAGGGCACTGTGCACTAGTTTATTCCTGAGATTTGGTGCTTTTCTGTAGATGAAGGAAGGTTTTGCTGGTATACTGGTCCTCAGAATCTGATCAGATTGGAGAATCAGCCAGTGTTTTTTTATTATTTTTTTCCAGTGCTTTATGTTGAATATTAAAACCCGTAATGAAAGCCACATCTCCAATGTGTTTTTTGGTTTTCCTGTTCTCTTTGCCTTTATCTTCTATTAGAGAATTTCTATTCATGTGTTTGATGTTCTCTTTTAGTGCTACTAATTCCCTTTTCTTATATCCTTTTTCCATGAATCTGTCTATGATAGTGTCTGCTTGGGTGTTATAATCTGCTAAGTTTCTGCAATTTCTGTACATTCTCATTAATTGGCCTTTCAGGATATTACCTATCCATTGGCGATGATGGCAGCTGTTGGTCGGTATGTACCCATTTCTATCTGTGGTTTTAAAGAAAGTCCTAGTACTTATACGTTCATTATTTTTATAGAGTTGTAAATCTAGGTAATTGATGGTTTGTTGGTTCCAAGTTCCAGAGAAGGTAATCCCATAGGTGTTAGATTACAAAAACCTACAGGTTTATAAATGACAGATGGATGACACTTATAATGATAATGAGGATAATGTCTCTATGATGGAAGAATCAAGAGAAAATACTCCAGAACCAGAAGAATCTGCATGGCAACAAGACCAGATGGGAGAACTTAGAACACCTAGAAGAGTACAACAACCCACACCAATTCAGAGAAGAGAAGATAGGAGTCCAGTTCGTCGAACTCACAGACGGGAAGATAACTATGGAACACAACCACCCTTTAGAGCTCCAAACACACCAAGAATACCCAGACATCGAAATAGGTTTTCCCCATTAAGATATGATCTGGATCATACCCCTTATAGAGAACCCCAATTCAGGAGGGATTTTTTTCCCAGGGAATTCAGAGGGAGGCCACTAGTAAGAAGGGGGGATTATGCTCCATACCGACCACCAGGGAGATGGAGACCCTTTAGATATCCACCAAGAAATTACCATCAGAGCGACCCCATGTATCAAGGGGGACAACAAGGTTGGAACCCAAGAACAACGACAACAAGGGAGAGAAGGGGAGACAAACGGGATATAGAACAACACAGACACATGACCTACCGACCCCAGAGATGGATAGGAGGAAACAGACCAGAGCAAAACGAGGGGGCATCAGGAAAAAGAAGAAGGGAATATTAGGAAAAGGAATCTTCAATTTGAGTGAGGTAATTTTCAATGAGGAAGAATTAAAGGTCTTGGACTTAGGTCTGAAATATGCCCCAGACAAAGCATTGGACAAATTTGAAGCCTATATTGATTTACAAAAATTTGTGAGAAGATTAAATATTAAGAAATATTATGCTTTAAAAGAAAAGAAACGTAGAAAAAGAAGCTACTATTTACAGACATTCCAGTTTAAAGAACAACTCCACCTTTTAATCCAAAGACACAACAAAATGAGAGCCTAGTGGTTTTAAAAAAATGGTGGAGGAGGATATTAAAAAATTGGATATAAAAAAATCAAAAAGAAACAATATTTGGAAGACCATAAAAGAAATAGAAAAGAAAAAAAAACCTAATCATATGACCAGCAGATAAGGGGGGGATTAGTAATCCTCAACAAAATAGATTATGAACGGGAGATGTCCAACTTACTGAATAAACCAGACACATATAAAAAATTGAAGGGTAATCCAAAAAGTGAATATCAAAAGAACTTAAAAAGTTTGTAAAAAAAGGGGAAGACAAAGGAATTCTTACAAAAAAGGAAGCAACCTATTTGATAACAGAAGCAGCAAAAACGCCTGTTATGTACTATGTCCCCAAAATTCATAAGAGTCAAACCAACCCACCAGGAAGACCAATAGTAAGTGGGATAGACTCACTCTTCTCCCGACTGGGAGCATATCTAGATGACTTCCTACAACCACTAGTAAAAGAAGGAAGATCTTACCTTAGGGACAGCAGACAGCTGTTAGACGAAGCCTAAAAATTGAAGAAACTGATATCCTAGGCACAAATTATGTGAATTCGCTGTATACCAATATAATACAGAATGATGGAATCAACAGTGTCGATTGGGCTTTACATAATCAAACTGATATGAAAGAGGAACAAATTCAATATATGCTGGAAGGCTTGAAATTAGCCATGAACAATAATTACTTTTGGCATAAGGGAGACTATTTCGTACAAACATAAGGCATAGCCATGGGGGCTAAGTATGCCCCCAGTGTAGCTAATTTGTTCTTTAATCATTGGGAAGAATAACAAATCTTCAGCACAGAGAGGAGTAATTTAAAATTGTATCGATGATATTTTGATTGTATGGAGCGGCACAGAAACAGAATTACAATCCTTCTTCGATGAAATTAACCAGAACGCCTATGGGATTACCTTCTCTGGAACTTGGAACCAACAAACCATCAATTACCTAGATTTGCAGCTCTATAAAAATAATGAACGTATAGGTACTAGGACTTTCTTTAAAACCACAGATAGAAATGGGTACATACCGACCAACAGCTGCCATCATCGCCAATGGATAGGTAATATTCTGAAAGGCCAATTAATGAGAATGTACAGAAATTGCAGCAACTTAGCAGATTATAACACCCAAGCAGACACTATCATAGACAGATTTGTGGAAAAAGGATATAAGAAAAAGGAATTAGTAGCACTAAAAGAGAACATCAAACACATGAATAGAAATTCTCTAATAGAAGATAAAGGCAAAGAGAACAGGAAAACCAAAAAACACATTGGAGATGTAGCTTTCATTACGGGTTTTAATATTCAACATAAAGCACTGGAAAAAATAATAAAAAAACACTGGCCGATTCTCCAATCTGATCAGATTCTGAGGACCAGTATAACAGCAAAACCTCCCTTCATCTACAGAAAAGCACCAAATCTCAGGAATAAACTAGTTCACCATGCCCTGGACCCCCCAAAACAAATTAGAATTTCAAACCATCTAAAAGGCTTCTACAAATGTGGCAAGTGTCTTCCATGCAAAGTCAGCAAAAAAAACAATAAGAAAAGAACCGATTTTTCCTCCATGTCAAGAGGCATAGCATAAAAGAACTGATCACATGCACCAGTACCCACGTGACGTATGTATTAGAATGTCCTTGCCACAAGCAATACGTGGGTAGAACAACAAGAGAACTGCATGCAAGAATCCGGGAGCACATTAACAACATAAAAAACGGATTTGATAAACAAAGCGGATCAAGACATTTTAGGGACTATCATAATAAAGATCCCAAATGCATGGTTTTCTATGGCATAGACAAAATCAAAGGACATTGGAGAGGGGAGAACAAGAAAACTAGGTTCTCCCAAAACGAGACAAAATGGATTTTCCAATTAGATATCCTTCAACCAAAGGGAATGAACATAGACATAGACCTCAATTGTTTTTTAACCAATTTTAACAACATTATTATGTGGTTTTGTTCTACCAGATTCTCACTCTATCTAAGGCTTCATATTTCATTATTTATACCTTTTATTACATTTTCAGTTACCATTCCATATTATTAAAATTTGATTTAGTTTTAGGAGCATTTTAAAAGGCTTTATACAGCATTGAACATACATAGCATTGCATGGACATACCTTATTTTATGCATACTATTATTAATTTACTTACTTACCATTAAATTCTAGTAATGGGTCTGTTATTTATTATGTATCATTGATTGATTATATTTATGTCGGGAACTTGGTTTTATTAATATATATATATATATATATATATATATATATATATATATATATATATATATATTTGAATTTTATTATATTTCATGTGGAGTAATACAGAATGTTTTGCATGTAACGTATGGTGGATTATTTATGGACACTAGTCCTGGACAGTTTTTATTCAATCTACGCTAATTCAGATTCAGATTTAGTAACATATGTACAAGTACAATAACATCTGATGGACTTCGGTCTGTATTATCACATCCAAAATGGCCGCCGAGATATTCCTATGTTTTGGTCTTCAGTCTCTGTAGTCACACACAAAATGGCCGCCGGGATGTTTTCTAATTTTTGGTCTTCGGTCTCTGTTGTCATACACAAAATGGCTGCCCGGACTTCAGACAGTCCACAGACAACGTGGCCCGTTCGGACTGACATATCAATATCTTCCAAAGGGGCCATTTTGGTTTATTAAGGGGCTAAAATTTACTACTTACATCATTCATTTACAGACAATATTACAGCTCATTATATTATATTAAGCCCTCCACACCATGTTATCCACACAGAGGCTTCGGTCTGCAAATCACATCCAAAATGGCCGACAGGACTTCGGTCTGCAATATCACTTGCAAAATGGCGGCCGTAATTACCAATACGTTATGCAAAACACTAAATCAATATAAATAGGAACTGTAGCAGGCACTATGCACGCTCCAGATGATGTCAGGGTGACGAAACGCGTAGGGTGGAGTCAGCATACATCCTTGCATCACTTCCTGCTTCAGAGGCTTGTGTAAGCAATAAAGGGTTTTTTATCCTTACCGAATGTGAGTACCTTTTAAGCGTTTGCACCAATAAACACATTTTTATACAGTATTACGCTATGTGGGCTCCCTCTTTCTCTTTTCATAATGGAATCCTCTCATAGTCTACATTAAGGACGGAGTTATCCTGTATTGCTACACAGTGGCATATACTGTGGATGTGTGAGACCCCAAGAGGGGGTGAAGGATTTGGTGAGTGCAGTCACTATAAGAGCATGGATTAAGGCACGCACCAAGTGTTTACTCATTGAAAAATCCACCAGAATCCAAACGGATTTCTTCACCGGCACTATAACACCTTATAACTCAACTGCATATATCAATCAGAAGTTCACCCGTTTATTCACACCAGCACTTTAAATTTATATTATTATTATTATTTATACTATTTATATCACTTTGTTATTGTATACGGTTAATGTACATGTATGGTAATGATTAGGAATATTGCACTTTAATTTTATTTACGGTATTTTATTTATTTATAAAACAAGTTGGTGCCTTATATTTTGCACTTTATTGAGTCAGCTTGACACTCATGCACATTTAGGGGTTTATACACGGTTTCACATTAATATGCACAGTTGCACAGTGCATTTGGTGTAGGACCTGAAGACACCCATTCAACAGGTACTACCTACATCATTTCTTTTTCCCCACCTAATACCTTCCTCCCATTTAAGGGAGCAGCACACACCTGAATCCATCAGGCCTGGAGCAGTTCTATTAACCCCCTCCAACGTTTTATTTAGTACCCAGTACTTTGCGTGGAGATTTCCTTTTTCTTTCCCTGAGCCACATAGGTTTCATTTTTAGCCTTTTAAACTTATTGCCCATGGGAATATACTTTGTAGTGAGTTTGCATGCAGTCTTTTTGAAGAATTCCCATTTCTGTTCTGTGTCCATTGATGCCAATATTCACTCCCAGTCTAAGGCCTGGAGAGCAGCCCTCATCCTTGGAAAATGTATCTCTTAATCTTAATGTTTTTTTTAATCTTTCCCATATGTTTTTATTGCTTACAACTAACATTAAATGAAATCATGTTATGGTCACTGCTACCCAGATGTTCTATTATATGAATATTGGTAATAAGCTCTGTATGGTTTGAGATTACCAGGTCCAGTAGAGTGTCATTCCTAGTTGGGGCATAAATAAACTGGACCATAAAATTGTCTTGTAATAGGTTTATACATTTTTGCCCTTCAACTGTCCCAGCAGTGTCATTACTCCAGTCAATTTCCGGGTAATTAAAATCCCCCATTATTATCACTGTCCCAGCCCTTGCAGCCCTTTCCATCTGTGCATGGAGTTGAGTCTCTACCTCCTCATTAACACTGGGATGTCTATAACAAACTCCAATGATAACCTTAACTGTAATGTTTCAGACTCATCACACTCTCCATCAACTAAGTCCTCTTTCACACTCACTTTGAGATCACTTCTCACATAGAGACAGACACCACCACCCCTCCGTTTTACCCTGTCTTTCCGAAAGAGAGCATAGCCAGCAATATTAATAGCCCAGCCATGAGAAGAATGAAGCCAAGATTCAGCAATACCAATTAGATCATAGTTCGCCTCGTGCACCAGAGCTTCCAACTAACCTATTTTGCTTGGCAGACTTCTGGCATTGGTGAACAAACACTTTAATTCATTGTCACATTTTGCAAACGTATGTTGCATATTTTTTATTTTGGTACACATAGTACCATTTCCAATGGTTGTTTGTAACATTGGAACCTTCATATCATCTGCCATAGCCCCCCCCCCATCTTTCCCCATTCCACCCACCAATATGAGATGACCCCTGTCTGTATTTGTCTGCCCCATTATAATCAAATTCACCCTCCCCCACAATGCTAGTGTCACGTACCTGGTAGGTGGAGCCCGGAATGCAGAGAACGGCCTCTCGTATACCTCTGACTTAAGAACCCCTGAAGGTGTGAACAGGGACTCGAAAGTACAGAGGGGCACAAGTGCCTGACTGGAACACTGAAGCAGAAGGCAGGATCCTGTAGTCAGCAGGGAGGTGCACTGTAGTCCCGTAGCAGGTTGCAGACAGCAGGGAGGTGCACTGTAGTCCCGTAGCAGGTTGCAGACAGCAGGGAGGTGCACTGTAGTCCCGTAGCAGGTTGCAGGGAGGTGCACTGTAGTCCCGTAGCAGGTTGCAGACAGCAGGGAGGTGCACTGTAGTCCCGTAGCAGGTTGCAGACAGCAGGGAGGTGCACTGTAGTCCCGTAGCAGGTTGCAGACAGCAGGGAGGTGCACTGTAGTCCTGTAGCAGCTTGCAGACAGCAGGGAGGTGCACGGTAGTCCTCTAGCAGGTTTGCAGACAGCAGGGAGGTGCAGACAAGCCGGGTCAAGGTACTGGCGGGCAGATCAGGTACAGAAGGGCAAACCAAGAGAATAGTCAGAGTCCAAGCCAAGATCGGGGCGGGCAGCAAGCAGGTAAGTTAGGAACAAGCCAAGTAAATACTGGATACAGGAAAACTGGTAACAAGGTAGCAGGGGTCTCAGGAAACGCTGTAGACGGACAGCAAGGCAGCATTGAAACAGTCTTCTTTAAATAGCCTATCTTTGGCGCCAAGTGGCGCTATTGCGCATGCGCGTACGTTTGTTAGCACTATTAGCGCCATTGGCGCTATTGCGCGCCCGCGAGCGCCGGATGGCGCTTCTATGCACAGGCATTCGTTTAATCCTCAATCCGCTGGGAAAACTGCAAGAGGGCTTTTCCTGACAGCTAGTTTAAATACTCCTCCAGCCAACCCATAAACATCTCCCCCAGCATAGTAGACCCCCTTCCATTTAGGTGCAAACCATATTTACCATATAGGTTGCACCCCAATGAAAAGTCAGCCCAGTTCTCTAAAAACCCAAATCCCTCCTTCTTACGCCAGGTCTTTAGCCATGCATTCAGCTCTCTAATCCCCCTCTGCCTTTCCCGTGTTGCGCATGGCAAAGGCAATATTTCAGAGAATATTACCTTGGAGGTCCTTCCCTTCAACTTGCAGCCTAGTTCTTAAAATTGGTTCATAAGAAGTCTCCACCTTACATATATTCTTTCATTGGTTCCAACATGGACCAAGACAGCTGGGTCATGCCCAGCCTCTCCCAGTAGTTTATCAACCCGCCCCACCACCTGACGAACCCTGGCACCAGGGAGACAGCATAGCATTCGTTTAGGCGATCTTGGCGACAAATTATTATTATCAGCCCTTCTGATTATAGAATCCCCTATTACCACCAACTGTCTACTTCCCTCACCACCCCTACTAGATGGGCTGCTCTCCTGGCTGTGCACTCCACTCCCTTTAACTACATTAACCCATCTTCCTACCTGACAAGCCTGACTTACCCCTCCACCCTCCCCATTAACCCTACTAGGCACCTGCTCAGTAAGGTCCCCGTTTAAGGTTATCAGTTCTGCCCAGTGTTGCAATTTGCTCCTCCAGATCTCTAATGTGATCTTCCAGAAGGGCAACCTGCTCATGTTGGAACAGGAAGGGGATATCCCCAAACTGTTCCCACAAAGTTGGAAGCATGAAATTGGCCAAAATGTCTAAGTAAGTTGAAGCCTTAAGAGTTCCCTTCAAGCCCAACCGCTAAAAAACAACCCCCCATCATAATCCCCTCTCCATCAAATGATTTGGACCAGTGCAGAAAGCAAGGTCCATAAAAACAAAGATGAGCGAGTTTGGGTTGGAGGAACTTGACTGGCCTGCACAGAATCCTGACCTCAACCTGATATAACACCTTTGGAATATTACACACTTTCAGAGACTGCAAGCCAGGCCTTCTCATCCAATATCAGTGCCTGACTTTACAAATGTGATTATGGAAGAATGGTTAAACATTCCCATAGACATACTCCTATACCTTGTGGACAGCCTTCCTAGAAGAATTGAAGCTGTTATAGCTGCAAAGGATGGGCCAACTGAATATTGAACCTTACGGACTAAGACTGGGATGCCATTAACATTCATGTGCATGTAAAGGCAGGCATCCCAATACTTTTGACAATATAGTGTGTATATACTATATATAATATAGATAGATAGATAGATAGATAGATAGATAGATAGATAGATAGATAGATAGATAGATAGATAGATAGATAGATAGATAGATAGATAGATAGATAGATAGATAGATAGATAGATAGATAGATAGATAGATAGATAGATAGATAGATAGATAGATAGATAGATAGATAGATAGATAGATAGATAGATAGATATAGAGAGAGAGAACCATGCTGTCCTGCCTGTCAAAAGGGGAAGCTGTGTCAAAACTGATACTCAGGAGAGGAAGGAGCAAGGATGAAGGCTGGTTTTCTCGCAGGGACGCCTATGAGAATGCACAGAGAGCACTTGAACACATACACACAGAGAAGTCTGTTTACTACCTCAAGGTATTATCTACAATAGCCGGTATCAGTATAAAGACTCTTTACACTGTATAATCTGGACATGGAAAGCTGGAAAGTCTGTAAGTGTTGCTTGGTGTATCTGGAACCCTAACTCTTTCTCCTTGTGTCATGAGCAATACAATTTCTAAACAAAGATAGAATGTGACTGTTGCCCAGTAGTGATGGGCTGAATACCTCCCAGATTGGATCGCACCAGAACTCAGGAACATGAAAAAAGTTCAGACCCGAACCGCAAACCCTATTAACCTCCTTGGCGGTATGATTATTTGGGATTTTAGGTGCTGAAAGCGGTACAATTATTTTGCATGGAAATTTGACATTTTATATTGTAGGTCTGTAATTCTTAACAATAACACACTTAAATCTGTCCAAACAAGAGTCTAGTAGATATCCCGGGTATGATGAAGTTTGAAACACAAAAACATAAATTATAATATAATAAATAAAAATAAATAATTAAAAAAATAAAAATAAATAGTAATAAAATAAATTTCCCCACGATTCACTATCGCTCAATTCTGCAATTGTTCTAATTTACTATCGCTGTTTTCTAGCTGGTGTAAAGCCACTTTTGACGTAAAGGGACACTTTTTGGTTGCTATGGACAATCTCCAGTTTCCAGGCAGAAAGAACAGTATATATCACATAAAACTGCATGCAGGGCATGGGCCAAAGCACTGGGGACAAAAGGGATGTGAAATAATTTCATACAGTACTGTAATCTGTGTTACTGATTTTTTTTAATTTGCCGCCAGGCTCCGCCCCCATGCGTTGCGACGCTCGCAGGGAACGGAGCCTGGCAAGGAGAGGCTTCGGAGGAGGACTGAGCCCACGGACATTGCGGGGGATATCGCAGGATCCCGGGGACAAGGTAAGTAAAGCCACACCAGGATCCTGCGATGTAATCCCGAGTGTGGCTCGGGGTTACCGCTAATGGTCCTGAATTTTAACCTCGAGCCACACTCGGGAAAACCGCCAGGGAGGCTACAGTCTATGGAACCAAAACTTGAAGAATGAAAAGTCTCCATTTTGAAGGCTTATATGCAAGTTATTGGCTTTAAATAGGGCATGGGGACCCAGGTACTGCCCTAGGGGACATGTATAAACGCATTTTTTTTTAAATATCACTTTTAAAGGAGCAGTGATTGTAATGATGCTTAAAGTAAAACAATAAAAACGAAATATTCCTTTAAATATTGTGCCTTGGGGGTGTCTATAGTATGCCTGTAACGTGGCGCAGTTTTCCCGTGTTTAGAACAGTACAACAGCAGATTACATTTCTAAAGGAAAAAAGTAATTTAAAACTTATCGTGGCTGTAATGAATTGTCGGGTCTCGGCAACAGATAAAACTCATTAAAAAAAAAACAGCATGGGTCCCCCCCAGTCCATTACCAGGCCCTTCAGGTCTGGTATGGATATTAAGGGAACCCTGCGCCAATTTTGAAAAAAAAATGGCGTAGGGGCCCCCCAAAATCTATACCAGACCCTTATCGGAGCATGCAACCTGGCAGGCCGAAGAAAAAGAGGGGGGATGAGAGAACGCCCCCCCTCCTGAACCGTACCAGGCCGCATGCCCTCAACATGGGGAGGGTGCTTTGGAGTAGCCCCCCAAAGCACCTTGTCCCCATGTTGATGGGGACAAGGGCCTCATACCCACAACCCTTGCCCAGTAGTTGTGGGGTCTGTGGGCAGGGGGCTTATTGGAATCTGGAAGCCCCCTTTAACAAGGGGACCCCTTATTTTTTAATAAAGGACCTGTCCCAAAGTGTCTCCTGCCTTTTTTAATATTTTTGACACTTTTTTTGTGAAATGGTAGGGGTACAATGTACCCGTTACCAATTCACATAGGGGGGAGGCTGGGATCTGGGGGTTCCCTTGTTAAAGGCGGCTTCCAGATTCCGATAAGCCCCCCGCCCGCAGACCCCCACAACCACCAGGCAAGGGTTGTGGGGATGAGACCCTTGTCCCCATCAACATGGGGACAAGATGATTTGGGGGGACTACTCCAAAGCACCCTCCTCATGTTGAGGGCATGTGATCTGGTAGTTTCGGGGGGTTCTCTCTCGCCCCCCCTTTTCCTGCGGCCTGCCAGGTTGCGTGCTCGGATAAGGGTCTGGTATGGATTTGGGGGGGGCTACGCCATTTTTTTTTTCACTTTTGGCGCAGGGTTCCCCTTATTATCTATACCAGACCTGAAGGGCCTGGTATGGATTTTGGGGGAACCCCCACACAATTAAAAAAAAAATTGGTTCAGGGTTCCCCTTAGTATTCATACCAGACCCAAAGGGCCTGATAATGGACTGGGGGGAACCCATGCCGTTTTTTCAATGAGTTTTATCCACATTGCCGAGATCCGACAATTCATTACAGCCGTGATCAGTTTTACATGACCTTTTTACCTTCAGAGATGTCATTTGCTGTGGTACTGTTCTAAACACGGGAAAACGACGCCATTTTACAAGCATACTATAGACACCCACCAGGCACGATATTTAAAGGAATATTTCATTTTTATTGTTTCACTTTAAGCTTTATTAAAATCACTGCTCCTGAAAAAATGGCCATTTTTTTTTTTTTTTCCGGTGAACCCTGAATTTATCGGTCCCTGAGGTGTACAGTCAGCTGGATAAGAGTATAGATGGACCTGAGGACCCAAGGTTTCTGAAGGTTGTCTGCGTTCCAGCCACCAGCCACAAGAAGGGAGCTGTGCGGTGTGACTGCGCCAGCTTGGATCGGACTGAGATACCAGGAGAAGAGCCTTGCAAGCATCTGGATCTGGTGTGGTGAGCGGGTACTTGCCCAGATCAATAAAAGTGCACTGTTGCTGTTTAAACTAGTTCCAGACTGTTGTTGGGATCTGTAGTCCCACAGAAGTGATTTCACTTAGACATGTGAACAGTGGAACTTCAGGGTTTGTTTCCCTGTACTGCAAAGTTAATACTGAGTTGCAACCCTCATTAAAAAAGAAGTTCTACAGGTGTCTTCTATGTGCAAGCCCTCAGTTACTAGCACGTCATTTGCATTATAATTTGTTACCTACTTGTTTCTTACCTGGATTTACAAATACTG
The DNA here is from genome assembly GCA_037952925.1 of Lithobates clamitans. Lineage (NCBI taxonomy): Eukaryota > Metazoa > Chordata > Amphibia > Anura > Ranidae > Lithobates > Lithobates clamitans. Next base: position 1,652,622 of record JBBGZY010000381.1, on the reverse strand, counting down.
CAGTCTAATATAATTAAGCTAGCTGAAGAGGAAGAATACCAGAGACTGTGTCATTTTCTATACAGCATCACAACCTCGAGTTTGCTGAGTGAACAGTGTATTGCAATCTAGAGGGAGCCCTTGAGTATATGATATGGACAAATGTATTGTATTTCACTGCTGCATTGTTGTCATGGTTATGCAATTGAGTTTGTCTGTCAGCTTTCATTATGGAATTCCCTCATAATCTACACCAGGGGTCTCAAACTGGCGGCCCTCCAGCTGTTGCAAAACTACAAGTCCCATCATGCCTCTGCCTGTGGGAACCATGCTTGTAAGGACGGAGTTACCCTGTATTATCCCGCGTTGCTACACAGTGGCATATACTGTGGATGTGTGAGACCCCAAGAGGGGGTGAAGGATCTGGTGAGTGCAGTCGCTATAAGAGCACGGATTAAGGCATGCACTGAATGTTTACTCATTGGATTATCCACCAGAATCCAGGAGGAGTTTTTTCACCGACACTGAAAGCGCTTTATTACTTAACTGTATATACTAATTAATAAGTTCATCTATTCATTCACATCAGCACTTTATATTTACACCAAAGATTTGTATTATTGATCATATGAATATTGCACTTTATTTATATTATTGCATTCACATCTTTATGGATACATATAGAGATATTTTTATGGATCAAGTTAATGCACACACTGCACTTTATTATGTCAGGGAGATAGCTTGACTTCATGCACATTTAGGAATTTTATGCACAACCGCACTGTACAGCACTTGAAGACACACTGAATAGACAACATCTTTATATTTTCTCCTCACTTAATACCTTCCACCCACAAAGAGAATAGCACACACCTGAATCCATCAGGTCTGGAACAGCGCCATATCTACTTCTTTTTCCTTTCTCATATCATACTCCACCTAGTGGAAGTAATTGGTAGTGGCAGCAGTTCCAACAATACTTTATTCCATTGCATGTATCCCATTGCGTGGGTGTTTTTTCCTTTTTTTCCTTGTCTGTCAGCTTACCTATCACCATGTGTTCATCTCTAGAGACCAGCTGACTCTCACCTGACTGCTTTTATAATCTCTCCTCTAGCATGGCTCCACCCCAGCTCCTATCAGAGAACTCTATATTAACCTGTGCACTGCAGACCAGCCCTGCTGATCAACCTTTGTGTGTTTGGCTTCCTGTTTCCTGCTGCCGTATGCTCTACGTTTGTTTTCTGTTACCGACCTTGGCGTGTTCTCAACTATTCCTGTCTGCTCATTACCCTGACCTTTTGGCGTGTCCCTGACTATTCCTGTTTGTCTGTGACCCTGAACCTTTGGCGTGTCTCTGTTGTCCTTGTCTGCTTGTGGCCCGACCTTGGCTTATTCCCTTACTATCCCTATCCTCCTGTTGCCTAGTTGCAGCCCAGTCCACCCTCACCACTAGAGGCTCCGGTGAACACCTGCTGGCTCTTAGACTCCATGCCCTAGGGAATCTTATGCTCTAACCCCGGTGGGATCGGTGTTGGTGTTCCAGCGGCCCTGCCTTCCTTACCACCCTGACTCCTATCCACAGCAGTTAGCTGTAGGGTCCACTATCTTGCGGTGCACCCCTGATTCCAAGGGTGTGCATCTGTCACCTAGCCCCAGGTGACCTGACAGTTTGATCAGCCATGGACACGGCTGACGTGCCGCTTCCTGCAGCCTCGAGACCCAGGAATCTAATCAGACTCAGGTGATGCGATTCCTTCAAGATCTGGCTTCCCACTTCGAGCAGCTCCAGGCCTCCTTGGGAACCCCGAACCTGCAGCCTCAAGTACAATCAGCAGCTGCACCTATCGCACCTGTCGCAGCCACGCATTCATTATTACTGCCAGCTCTGTCCCGTTTCTCTGGGGACTCCAAGGCCTGCAGGGGCTTCCTCGGCCAATGCACCATTCATTTTGAGCTCCAGCCTCAAAACTTTCTGTCTGATCGGGCTAAGGTAGCCTATATCATTTCCCTCCTCTCCGGTGAAGCTTTAGCCTAGGCTGCCCCCCTGTGGGAAAAGAATGATCCGGTGGTTTCCAGACTGTTCGACTTCTTGAAGCTCTTTCGTAATATCTTCGAGGAGCCAGCTCGGGTTTCTTCAGCGACTAGTGCCCTTTAACGCCTTCACCAAGAATCTTGTTCACTGGGACAATATGCGCTTCAGGTCCGTATCCTCACAGCTGAATTGAGCTGGAACAATGAGGCCCTGGTCGCAACCTTTTTACATGGCCTCTCTGACCGAGTGAAGGACGAATTAGCAGGATGAGCCATCCCCGCCGGTCTGGACGATGTAATTTCCTTGTGCAATCAGATTGAGTTTCCAGGAGAGGTCCCTAGAAAAAAAGATGCCAGCACTCCCTAGGTCCTAGTCAGCCTGAACTCTTCCCCCATCGCCCTGTGGAGAATCCTCTGCCTGCTGAGGAACCTATGCAGCTGGGCCGGACCAGACTAACCCCCGAAGAATGTGCTAGACGCATAACTCTGGGCTTGTGTCTTTATTGTGGGGCAAGACTCATTTTCGTGACTCCTGCTCACTTCGTCCGGGAAACGCTCGGGTCTAATACATTTAGAAGGTGGAGTATTGGACCAAGAAATATCACCTTCTCGTCTTCTTTTTCCGGTGTACCTCCATGTAGGCACTTCTCCCCAATCGGTCCTAGCATATCTGGACTCCGGAGCTGCCGGCAATTTTATGGACTGGAGAACTGCTTCTTCTATGAAGCTTTTCCTCTGTCCCCTCACTACACCACTGGTAGTCATGGCAATTGATGGCACTGTGCTCCCAGGGGGCCCTATCCGTTTCCAGATGCTACCTATTAGGATGTCGGTAGGGATACTCTACCAGGAGTGGATTTCCTTCCTCATTCTACCCAAGGCCTCTACCCCCATTGCATTGGGCCTTCCTTGGCTACAGCTCCACTCTCCACATGTGGACTGGGTCTCTGGGCACATCCTGGCTTGCCGTCCTTTGTGTTTCTCATTCTGTCTTCTCAAGGTGGCCCCCAAGGAGAGACTTGCCATTGCTACCACATCCGTATCTTCTGATCTTCGCATACATCGATTACCGGGATGTGTTCTGTAAGAAGTCTGCTGAGGTGCTTCCTCACCACAGATCTTTTGACTGTGCCATTGACCTTGTCCCTGGAGCAACTCTGCCCAGAGGTCGTACCTACCCTCTATCCATTCAGAGACCCAGGCCATGTCTGAGTATGTCACCGAGAATCTGGAGAGAGGTTTCATCCGGAAATCCTCGTCGCCTGCAGGAGCAGGGTTCTTTTTTGTTGCCAAAAAGGATGGTACCCTCAGACCCTGCATCAACTATTGAGGTTTAAATGCAGTGACTATCAAAAACCGATACCCCTTACCTCTAATATCTGAGCTATTCAACAGGCTGAAGGGGGCTTCCATTTTCACCAAGTTGGATCTCAGAGGTGCATACAATCTCATTCGAATACGGGAAGGTGACGAATGGAAGACTGCTTTTAACACTAGGGATGGGCATTACGAATACCTGGTTATGCCTTTTGGTTTGTGTAATGCTCCAGCTGTGTTCCAGAACTTTGTCAATGGAATCTTCAGGGATCTACTGTACCAGTTTGTTATACATCTGGATGACATTCTCATCTTTTCCGAAAATCTGCTTGCTCACAGACACCATGTCAGCATTGTGCTTCAGCGCCTTAGAGTGAATAATCTCTATGCCAAGCTGGAGAAATGTTCCTTTGAATGTTCTGAGGTCCTGTTTCTGTGATGTTTTGTTTCTAGTTTGGGTCGTTGTATGGATCCCGGTCTCGGCCATTACCAACTGGCCCATTCCTGCTAGCCTCAAGGCCACACAGCGCTTTCTTGGCTTCACAAATTATTATAGGCAGTTCATAAGGAATTAATCTTCCATTGCCGTACCTATTATCGCCTTGACCAAGAAGGGTGTGAATGCCAAAGACTGGCCTCCCAAGGCTGTCTCTGCGTTTCACAATCTGAAACAAGCCTTTGTTTCTGGACCTCTTTTGAGGAGACCAAATCCTGGGGACCCATTTTTTATTGAAGTAGGCACTTCTTCGATGGGGGTGGGAGCTGTGCTCCTTCAGTTCTTTGAGAAAAGACGTCAATCATGTGTGTTCTTCTCCAAAAAATGTTCTCAGACAGAGAGAAATTATGCTATTGGTGATCGGGAACTTCTTGCAATTAAATTGGCGTTGGAGGAGTGGCATCATCTCTTGGAGGGTTCCCCTCACTCCATAACAATCTTTACTGATCACAAGAATCTACAATACCTACAGAATGCTAAACGTCTGAACCCCAGGTGGAGTCTTCTTCTTTTCCCGTTTTAAATTCACGATTACGTACAAACCTGGTTCCTGCAACGGTCGGGCTGATGCACTCTCTAGGTCATTTGACACTTTGGATGAGGAGTCGAGGAGTCCACCCCGATCATTCCGACCTCCTGCATTGTTGCCCTTTCTACCGCCCTGGAATTAAAAATTCCTCCTGGCAAGACCTTTGTTCCCACAGATCTAAGAGCTAAGACCCTTGTTGGGGACATGATTCCAAGGTGGCAGGTCATGCTGGGTTCCTCCGATCCTTCTTGCTCATCAGTCGTCACTACTGGTGGCCTAATCTCAGCTTGGATGTTAAAGATTACGTTAAGGCTTGTCATGTCTGTGCTCAGTCTAAATCTTCCACACAAGCCCCTGCTGGTCTTCTCATGCCCTTGCCCATTCCTAAGGAGCCCTGGTCTCACATCACTATGGATTTTATCACCGATCTCCCACTGTCAGAGAATAATACGGCCATTTGGGTGGTAATCGATCGGTTCTCCAAGATGGCTCATTTTGCTCTTACTGGTCTCTCTTCTGCCCCTGCCTTGGTTCCCATTTTTGTACGAGAGATTTTCCGCCTTCGTGATGTTCCTTCCCATGTCTTTTCGGACAGGGGTGTTCAGTTTAGTTCTCGTTTTTGGAGAGCCTTTTGCAAATCCCTCAACATTACCTTGGATTTTACCTCTTCTTACCATCCCTAATCCAATGGCCAGAGAGGGTTAATCAGGAGTTGGAGGTCTTTCTCCGTACCTTGGTCTCGGCTCATCATGATGATTGGGCATCACTACTCCCATGGGCAGAGTTCTCCCACAATAATCATGTTCAGTTCTCAGAAAACACCCTTTTTCACTGTTTATGGAAGACATCCTCAACTCCCTCTTCTTATGACCTGTTCTTCTGACATTCCGGCTTTGGCTACTGTTCAGGATTCATTCAATTCCACGTGGGCCAACAAATTCAAGAGTTTTGCTGACCGTCGCAGGCGTAAGCCGCCTTCTCTTCAGCCAGGAGACAAAGTCTGGCTCTCCACCAGGAACATCAGACTCTGGGTTCCTTCTCTCAAATTTGCCCCAAGATTCATTGGTCCATACACCATAACTTCTAAACTGAATCCGGTTTGTTTCAAGCGCCAGATTCCCAAAAGCCTCAAAATCTCTAACTCCTTCCATGTTGCCCTTTTGAAGCCTTTAGTCCTCAATAAGTTCTCTCGTCCTCTCTCTACCGCAGCGCCGCTCTCTGAGGATAATCAGGAATACGAGGTTAGCCAAATTTTGGATTCCCGACTCTGTAGAGGCATTCTCCAGTATCTCGTGCATTGGAAATAACGGCTTTTGAGGTCTTTGCACCTCGTCTGTTGAGGAAGTTTCATTTAACGTTCCCCTCTAAACCTGATCCCAGGCGGGGAAGGGGGAGGCCTCGTAAGAGGGGGGGTACTGTCATGGTTTTGCAATAGAGTTTGTCTGTCAGCTTACCTATCACATCTCTAGAGACCAGCCGACTCTCACCTGACTGCTTTTATAATCTCTCCTCTAGCATGGCTCCACCCCAGCTCCTATCAGAGAACTCTATATTAACCTCTGCACTGCAGGCCAGCCCTGCTGATCAACCTTTGTGTGTTTGGTTCCTGTTTCCTGCTGCCGTGTGCTCTATGTTAGTTTTCTGTTACCAATTTTGGCGTGTTCTCAACTATTCCTGTCTGCTCGTGACCCCTTGACCTTTTTGCATGTCCCCGACTATTCCTGTTTGCCTGTGACCCTGAACCTTTGGTGTGTCTCTGCTGTCCTTGTCTGCGTGTGGCCCCGATCTTGGCTTATTCCCTTACTAACCCTATCCTCCTGTTGCCTACTCTGGGCGTGAGCTGGAGGAACCTGGGGGTCGTGACCTGGAGCCAGTTGCAGCCCAGTCCATCCTCACCACTAGAGGCTCTGGTGAAAACCTGCTGGCTCTTAAACTCCGCGCCCTAGGGAATCTTACGCTCTAACCCTGGTGGGATCCGTGTTGGTGTTCCAGCGGCCCTGCCTTCCTTACCACCCTGACTCCCATACACAGCAGTGAGCCATAGGGTCCACTACCTTGCGGTGCACCCCTGATTCCAACGGTGTGCATCTGTCACCTAGCCTCAGGTGACCTGAAAATTGTGCTTAATATTTTGCTGCAAATTTGGTGTGTGCTCTGAGGTTGGAGTGGGAAGGTGCTCAATATCAGGGCTTTATCATATTGAGCACAAGTCCCACTTTTTGCCTGTCTGCTCCTCAGGTGACCATTGAGTTTTGGTTTCACATACACATTGATTGTTATTAATTTCATTCTTTATATTGAATTTAGCACTGTGTCTATTGTGTTAAACAAGTTTCTTTCAGTAAACTGTTTATGTGGTTAATTTACAATTTGTGTGAGACTCTCTCTATTACTACAGCTGGTGAAGTGACAAGTACCAAGGTGACAGTAAATATACAGTATAGTGTGTTATTACTGTGTTTCTCTTTACCATTTGGGTCTTACACTAACATTGCCATAGAGTTGTGCCAAGGGTGTCAAGTCCTTTTCTGGGGTTGAGAGGCAGAGTGTAGACCCAAAACAATTATCAGCAGCTCCTTAGGGGGTGAGTGCTACACCTAAAATGTTGGTAATTTTTTTTCTATGGTTTTCATTTTATAAGATACAATGTCATTGTATTGTTTGATGCTGCTTCTTATACAGTTCTTTTGATTGTATTTAACATACTTTGGCTTTTGTATCTGTCTTTTTTGTAGTAATTGCAATAAAAGTTTGTAAACAAAAAAAAGAATTCTGGAATAATTTTTTTGGAAGAAGCTCTAACTATACAAATGATTATCTGCATGTTATACGTACCTGCTCTGTAGAAGAGTTATGCACAGAGCAGCCCTGATCCTCCTCTTCTGGGGTGCCCCACCGGCGCTCCTGGCTCCTCCCCTTCATTGGGTGCCCCTACAGAAAGCTGCTTTCCATGGGGGCACCCATGCGGGCTCACTACCGGGTCCCACTGTTGCGTCCTTTGACACAGACAGCGGGATTTGGCTCCGCCCCATGTGACAGAATTTGATTGAAAGCAGCGGGAGCCAATGGCTCCCACTGCTATCAATCTGTCCAATGAGGAGAGAGGCAGTGGCTGGAGCTGCTGGGCTCATACTCATCACTCAGGTATGTAGTGTGTTTTGTATGTGTATATACAGTGGGGACAGAAAGTATTCAGACCCCCTTAAATTTTTCACTCTTTCTTATATTGCAGCCATTTGCTAAAATCATTTAAGTTCGTTTTTTTCCACATTAATGTACACACAGCACCCCATATTGACAGAAAAACACAGAATTGTTGACATTTTTGCAGATTTATTAAAAAAGAAAAACTGAAATATCACATGGTCCTAAGTATTCAGACCCTTTACTGTGACACTCATATATTTAACTCAGGTGCTGTCCATTTCTTCTGATCATCCTTGAGATGGTTCTACACCTTCATTTGAGTCCAGTTGTGTTTGATTATACTGATTGGACTTAATTAGGAAAGCCACACACCTGTCTATATAAGACCTTACAGCTCACAGTGCATGTCAGAGCAAATGAGAATCATGAAGTCAAAGGAACTGCCTGAAGAGCTCAGAGACAGAATTGTGGCAAGGCACAGATCTGGGGCTAAGGTTACAAAAACATTTCTGCTGCACTTACGGTTCCTAAGAGCACAGTGGCCTTCATAATCCTTAAATGGAAGACGTTTGGGACGACCAGAACCCTTCCTAGAGCTGGCCATCCGGGCCAGTCTGAGCTATCGGGGGAGAAGAGCCTTGGTGAGAGAGGTAAAGAAGAACCCAAAGATCACCGTGGCTGAGCTCCAGAGATGCAGTCGGTAGATGGGAGAGAGTTGTAGACAGTCAGGGCTTTATGGCAGAGTGGCCTGACAGAAGCCTCTCCTCAGTGCAAGACACATAAAAGCCCGCATGGAGTTTGCTAAAAAACCACCTGAAGGACTCCAAGATGGTGGTAAATAAGATTCTCTGGTCTGATGAGACCAAGATAGAACTTTTTGGCCTTAATTCTAAGTGGTATGTGTGGAGAAAACCAGGCACTGCTCATCACCTGTCCAATACAGTCCCAACAGTGAAGCATGGTGGTGGCAGCATCATGCTGTGGGGGTGTTTTTTAGCTGCAGGGACAGGACGACTGGTTGCAATCGAGGGAAATATAAATGCAGCCAAGTACAGGGATATCCTGGATGAAAACCTTCTCCAGAGTGCTCAGAACCTCAGACTGGGCCAAAGGTTTACCTTCCAACAAGACAGTGACCCTAAGCACACAGCTAAAATAACGAAGGAGTGGCTTCACAACAACTCTGTGACTGTTCTTGAATGGCCTAGCCAGAGCCTGACTGAAACCCAATTGAGCATCTCTGGAGAGACCTAAAAATGGCTGTCCACCAACGTTTACCATCCAACCTGACAGAGAGGATCTGCAAGGAGGAATGGCAGAGGATCCCCAAATCCAGGTGTGAAAAATTTGTTGCATCTTTCCCAAAAGACTCATGGCTGTATTCGATCAAAAGGGTGCTTCTACTAAATACTGAGCAAAGGGTCTGAATACTTAGGACCATGTGATATTTCAGTTTCAGTGTCAACAATTCTGTGTTTTTCTGTCAATATGGGGTGCTGTGTGTACATTAATGAGGAAAAAAATGAACTTAAATGATTTTAGCAAATGGCTGCAATACAACAAAGAGTGAAAATTTTAAGGGGGTCTGAATACTTTCCGTCCCCACTGTATATCTATAGATATATATATGTGTGTATGTATTTCATATATGGTGTTATATGTAGGCATTCTAGGACAAGTCCATTGTGCAGGCGACATTGGTATCTGTTAATCTAATTACACATATCAAAGGGGACTTGTTGATGTTAATATGCAAGAATGCAAATTAGGGCAGTTTATGTCTGCAGCTGTTTACGGCTAGGGGTCATTGTCTGTCACTCTGAAAGACGCAAGAAGATCAAAGGCCTAATGGAAACGGCCAATCAAATTGCATAGCCATTCAGTGTATAGTGAATATAACATGGCGTTCAGTCTATTCACTCTCTGTCTGGGATTATGAAGGCACAGGTCTAGGAAACATGGGACTCTGAAGGCTAGTATTCGTTTATTCCTTTTTTGGATTCTTTCATCTGTTGCAAGATTTTGTTCTGTGTTGGAAGTCAATAAAGTGCATCTCTCTGGAAAAATTGGGTTGCTGCAGAAGATTATAACTACTAATTAATTATCTTCTCACCACATAATATATCACTACAAGGTAAGAAAAGGGGGGTGTCTGGGGGGCAGCTGCAGCACAGAAGGTTTTTCACCTGAATGCATAGAATGCATTCAGGTGAAAAACCTTGATACTTTACATCCACTATAAATATTATGCCTGGGATGTCCTTAACCTGCCTGTGAAGTGGCACATCTGTACAACAAACCATAATGGCATTTAAATTGCTGGTAAACAACAGCACCTAGCTGCTTACTTCTGTGTGTAAACAAATGTCTGGAGATTGCCCTCATCTATAGCAGACCCTTACTCTAGATGAGGGTCTGGTATAGAGCCACCCAAAAAAAATACATATCAGACCCTTATATTTGATGGGGGTCTGGTATAAATTGCAAGTGGGATTCCACACAAGAAAAAAAACGTGTGGGCGCCTCAATATTTATACCAGACGTTTCAGGGGGGGGGGGGGGGGGGGGGCATTCCATACTGGTAAACAGAGATGTCAGTTTTTTTTCGTCAGAAATTCTGTCTCCTTAATAGATTATGCAAATTGGAAAAGTACTAGTCGTTTTTTTCTAAGTAATACCTTCAGGCTCTCTATGTTTGTATGATGCTTTGAAAATAAAATTGATGTTTCTGATTATCCCTGACTAAACCGTGGTTTTCATTTGAATGAAAATGCCATCTGAGTTGCACTTTGCGAGTTGCCTTTTATCATGTTTTAGGTAATGAATAGCACAAGGCCTGAATAATGAAATGAGATATGTAAAATACTCATAACATCAGTAATTTCATTCCCGTTGAAGTACTTTGTTTACTTTATAGTGCGGCATATTCACAACACAATATGAATTCATTAGTAGCAGGGAGATAGGGAGGATTCAATGAACTACTCTGTAAAATCTACACTTTTCAACCTGGATGCTAGATACGTTCTGAATGAGTTATTAATGTTGCAAGGCAACTACTTGAAATAAATTGAATATTTTCATATAAAAGGCTCCATTTCAGAGCAATTCAGGACCCAAAGATTTGCACTGAAATGGAATCCACTTTCGAAACAAGAGAAGCTGAATAATTTCTACATACACTGGGATAGAAGCTCAGATTTATATATAATGTCAGGACATATCCAAGGAGACTGATTGCGCTGCCTACAAAAATCTCATTCATGCCCCAAGTCCTCAAGCTTTCTTCTTCTTCTTTTAGGTTAAAACATAACCTTGTAAGATTTTTTTCATCACTCTGTTCATCCTGAACACAGTTGAATTGTGTCTGCACATCCAGCTGCTCTCTTTAAAATCTCTCCACAGACATTACCTTCCATACACGTCTTGGGGTCATCTGTTACCATATTCCCTGGACATGTATATATACAGGAAGTCCCCAGGTACAAACAAGATTCTGTAAGGCTATGTTTAGGTTAAATTTGTATGTAAGTTGGAACAGGTACATTTTTTAAATGTAACTCCAGCCAAACAAATATTTTTTTAATTTTTTTGGATAACATAGGGAAGTAACCCACCCCTGTAATGTTTGTTTTGCTGTCTGTGCCCCTGTTCAGAAGATTTCACCTCACTTTCTGCCCTTATGACAACTGGCTTTTGAAAATTGGGTTGGGTTGTTGTGGAAACAATGATTGGTGATAAAACTTCAGTGGAGACACCTTTCCCATGATAACTCTAATGCCGCATACACGCAGCCAGACTTCCCGACAGAAAAAGTCTGATGGGAGCTTTTGGTCGGACATTCAGACCATGTGTATGCCCCATCAGACTTTTTTTGTCGGCATTTTCATTGGACTCAGATATAGAACATGTTCTAAATCTTTCCTTTGGAAATGCCGATGGAGTTTAGCCCGTTGGCAAGTCCGCTCGTGTGTACGCGGCATTACAGGAGTGAATTGCCCCCTCCTAGGGGTAGATTTCCTCTTACTTCCTGTTGTCTCCCTCTGTCTATTTGCCTTTAGTAAATCCACCTCAGTGTGTGTGTGTGTGTTTATGTGCATGTGTTGTAGCTTCATATAATTAATGTTAAATATAGTTCATGCACTAATATTTGCAGGTTATAATGACTTTTTCATTTCAACCTGCTACCAGCCATGACTATCTGTATATTTTCCTTGCAACCATTGCAACACTGGGGATATTATGTTCACTGTTTTTTGGACAGAATAATCCTAAAGATTGTATTTACCTGTTCTTTGATTGGCTCACAGTGGATCATACCAGGATACAGTAGCAAGACTCAGGTGCATAAGAAAAAATATCACACCTTTTTCAGTAAAGCTGGCCATACATGAATTGAGATTTGATCCATGTATGGGCAGGCTTATGGTACACAAGTGGATCCAACTTGGGTATAACCAGCCTCTTAGATTTTTTACATTCTATATATAGAATGCTATAGCTGCTAGCAATAATCATTGTGTTCTGTCAGCTGGGAGGGCTCCCTGCGCCAACATATCCCAACACGGGCAGCAGAACACAATGGCACTGAAGGAGGTATTCCCCCATCAACACTGACAGTGTTGATGGGGAAATCAAACAATTTTCTTCAATTTTCTTCACTGATCAAGTACTCTATGGGCTGCTTAAAGTGATTGTAAAGCTTCATCTTTTTTTTTTTAAATAACAAACATGTCATACCACCTCTTCAACTTCTGGGGTCCCTCAGTGGCTCTCGTGGCTCCTCCCTGCATAAGATAACCCCCTAGAAGAAGCGCTCTCCTGGGGGGGTTACCTTTCGAGTCCAGCATTTGCATTCATAGACACGAATGCCGGACTCGGCCTCGCCCCCCGGCACCAGCATCATTGTATTTGATTGACAGCAGAGGGAGCCAATGGCTGTGCTGCTATCAATCTATCCAATCAAGAACCGGGACCACATGCAGAGAGGGAAAGCGTGTCTCCGCCGAGTGAACGAAGGGGCTCAGGTGAGTAAAACGGGGGGGGGGGCTGGGGGGCTGGGGGTCCGGTCACTGCCAGAAGTTTTTTCACCCTAATGCATAGAATGCATTAAGGTGAAAAAACACAAGGGTTTACAACCCCTTTAAGCTTTAAGGGGTAACTCAACTTTCGTGGGGGGAAAAAATAACAAATAAAGAAAAAATAATATGGCGTATACAATTGTGACACATATAAAATGACCTTTCCTTTTCAATCTGCAGCCACTGTAATTTTCTGTCAATGCATTGCAATATGGCTACCTGGAGTTGTTCTGTACACAGAATGTGTACTGACCACTCTCCATAAACATAATTTCCTGCTTGTGTGATTGGCATACCAATTTTCCCAGAAGTCTGCCTAAGATACAAATCAAATTTCAGGCATCCCCTGCAACAAAAATGTCATTTTTGGTGAGATACTCCCTGTAGGAACATGTCTAAAGGAAAGTAGGCCCAGCAGATTTCCTCATTAGTGCTGTGCAGGTGCACAGCTGAGAGATAATTATGAAACCACTCCTATTACACCCACTCATCAGAGGCACAGAGGAACATATAGGAATTTCTTCAGAATAACAAAAGGTAGGAATCTGCAACAAAGGTTGTTATAATCCTAGAAATGTACATAGATCACCCAGGGGGAAATGTTTTTTTCTCAACAAAAGTGGAGTTATGCTTTAAGCAAAAGGTCAGTTCAGGTCTCCAGAGCATAAATAATAGGTGTGACACCTTTCCAGCAAAGTTTTTAAAATGGCTCATGTTATGAAGGAATAATAGGCCAGGTCTCCAGTTTACAAAGAAAAGATTTAACACCTTTTCAGTAGAGTTCAAATTGTGGGTCAAACCAAAATGGAGCAGCAAGACTCTAGTCTGATCTAGACTGGTCTAGGACTAGCACCTTTCAAGTAGACTTTGCCAAGTGGATCATATAATATTAGCAACACGTCAAGTCTGTAGTCTAGTGCATATTGAAAAGATGTGACACCTATTGTAGCAGAGTATCTTTAGTGAACAAAGAATAGAACTGACCTGCTTCTAGAAGACATTGCAAAATGTTGCTTACTAAGAAAAATCAGCAATCAAGTCTCCAATTTACAAAGAATTAATGCCTTTCCAGCCCAGTTCACAAAGTCGAGGAACTCCAAGACCAAAGTCAGTGCTCCAGTGTAGAATTTGGGAAAAACTGGGAAGTTAAGTGTTGCAGCTGATAATCTCAAATGATTTGAAGAGGTTTGGAAGTACTGTGTGAACAGGGTCCAGATGCTGTTGCTTGTTTGCCTAATATTGCTGCTGGTGTTAGATGTCCTACTTACCTAGTCATTTGTACTTTGGGTGGATAGGGGACTTCAGTTATTTCAACGTAACACTTAACCACAAAATCTCTTTATCAGCCGCATTCTCAGTCTTCCTTGTATGCTATTGAACATTGGACTACTTATGAGTTCTATCAATTAGGAGGCCCAATATCCAAATAAAGAAACGCAAACAGCAGGCTGCTATTTGTGAAGTGGCAACTTTGTGTTGTCAGTCTGCTGCACAAAGTTCTTTTACTGGCAGAATCTTTAAGCAGCCCGAGGTGAGAGATTTACTGCATTGAACAGTGCTACGGTTTATTACATAAGCACTGATTAGTACAGCAGTAAGGACTAAGGATGGGCAAACGGTTCGGCCCAAGCATAAGTTCAACTTCGCTGTTCGACCGTTTGTTCGCCCCCCCGAACCGACCACAATGCAATGCGGCGCTGAACAGTGCATTGCAAGCCCTGATTGGCTGAAGCAGTGAAATCTTCAGCCAATCAGGGCACAGAGCACTGTCAGAGTCATGATTGGACACTGTCATCATGACTTTATCCAATCCATGGCTCAATCCCGCCCCACAGTATAAAAGTATTCTTTCAATGGCAGCCATTTTCAGTGTGATTTCGGCATGGAGAGAGATAGAACGGGGCTCTGTTCGGTGATATTAGTTAGTTAGTTACTTAGTGTGCTATACTGTGCTTTTTTTCTTCAATTGTCAGTGTAGAATATTAGTTTAGTGTCAGTCTAGGGGTAGTGTGAGTGTAGTGAGGAGGACCATCATTCAACTTTGCATAGTGTGCAGCTAGAGTAGGGACAGCTCAGATAGTTTCACTGTAGTGTACTGTGACCGTGTCATTCATACATACATTAGTGTAGAGTAGGGATAGCTCAGATAGTTTCAGTGTAGTATAGTGAGACTGTCAGTAATCTTTACATTAATGTATAGCTAGAGTAGGGACAGTTCAGATACCGTCAGTGTAGTGACGGTTGAACACCGTATATATGATTGCGTTACTGCCATTTTAACGCCATATAGTTCTGTGTGCTTTACTGCCAGTTTAACGCCATATAGTTTTGTGTGCGTTGCTGCCAGTTTAACGCCATATAGTTCTGTGTGCATTACTGCCAGTTTAACACATTATCGTTTTGTGCGTTACTGCCAGTTTAATGCTATATAGTTCTGTGTGCGCTACTGCCAGTTTCAATGCAATATAGTTTTGTGCATTACTGCCAGTTTAATGCCATATAGTTTTGTGTGTTACTGCCAGTTTAATGCCATTTACTTTTGTGTGCATTATTGCCAGTTTAACTCCATTTACTTTTGTGTGCGTTACTGCCAGTTTAATACCATATAGTTCTGTGCATCACTGTACATTTGGCGCATTATATTTCAGTATATTATAGTTTATCCGTGGAGTGTGTCTGTGTAGTGTGAGTACTCAAATTAAAGTACACCAAACACCTCTTTACATTGATTAAAGTGCATCTACGTACAGATTTCAACTTCTTCTTTACATTTGCTTATAAACACCACCCCCTCGCTCCCAATAATGTCTGGGAGGACAACAAGGAGAGGCAGACGTTCCCTTGGCACTGTAAGGGGGCCAGCAACAACTGTGTCCGCAGGAAAATGTGGACGTGATGATCAGTCGTCAGGCAGGGCATCATTTCCTCTGTTTAGTGAGTTTGCCCATGCTATCCAGCCACAGCATGCAGAGGAGGGGGCGGACTGGCTTACTAAACCTTCCTCATCCTCCCCATCCTCTGTCACACAAGCAGAGACAAGTGTGCAGTCCCCTCAGTTGCCAGAGTGGATAAACCTGTCTCCTTGTCCACATCTATTTTTGCCATAGCCCCAATATCAGCCATTGAGGAGTCAGCTGAGTTATTTGACCACAGCGTCAGCCACTTGCTCCTTGATGATGCCCAGCCCTTACTGGTTTCAGATGTTGGTTCTGAGGTTGAGGATGACAGGAACATGAGCCTAGAGAGAGGGAGGAACACTGGTAGACAAATTGGCATTCATGTTCCCCAAGCCGCAGCGTATTGCCAAGTTGTCTCCAGTGGTATTTATGAAGATGGAGATGATGATGATGACGAGGTCACTGATGCGACTTAGGTGCCAGATAGAGCAGAGGAGGAAACTGAAGGTGAGGCGGCACAACTCCAAGGAGGCTGACATCAAGAAAGAGTAGAGAGCAGCCACTCTATTCCATCACATTCTGCAGCTGTTATCTCCCGGCCAACTCCCCAAAGCTCAGCTGTCTGGGCCTTTTTTAGCACATCTGCAGAAGATTGCACTGTTGCTATCTGCAAACTGTGTCTCAGGCACATCAAATGTGGCAAAAGCACCAACCATATGCATATAATTGCATTTTTTTTTTGCCTTAATCAAGAGCACCTCTATAGGGTTATGGTGGGAAGGCGCTCCCGACACCCAAAGAGTACGTTTCCTGCACCTGTTTGGCAGGTGCATATCATTTCAATTTTTTACAGCAAGGCCAATTCTGGCTTTCATCAAGAGTAATTTTTACGCACCTGTTACTGCTATGCAATGTCAAAGTGACACCAGAATGTATCCAAAAAATCTCTAATCTTGTTCCCAGTGCACTACATTGTGGCCTCATCATACACACTAGCTCCCCAGCTGTTGCTGAGCAAAATAAAGGCAGCTTGCGGGGAAAATGTCTTTTTTTGGCTTTATAAATGCAATTATTGCTGCATTATATTGGAAGTAAATTTCCATTTTTGGGCTTTCACTTTAAAAATAAAAAAATCACTGCTCATTTAAAAATGACTTTTTTCACAAACTTTCTTTTTTATTAATACATGTTCCTCAGGGCAGGACCTGGACCCCTATAACCATTGTATTCCCAATTACTTGCATATAAGCCTTCAAAATGAGCACTTTATATTTTTGACATTCGGGTCCCATTGACTTTAATGTGGTTTGTTATTCGGGTCCGAATTTTTGTTTGGAAGTTCTGGTGCGAACCGAACAGGGGTCTGTTCGGCCCATCCCTAGTAAGGACCACACTGTGAGAAGTTGGACTCATGAAGTCATTGGATCTGCCAGAGAATGCTTTGAAAAATGGTATGTATTGTATATACTTGGGAAATGGAATGGGGGTCAATTTGCATATATAGTTCATTTGAATAATTGGATTCATTATCAAGGGTTTATCACTGTTTAATCACATTTTTGAGAACTTTTCATGCATTACATCTTTCATGATTTTTGTTACGGTGCTGAGGTATTTTAAGCGGTAGAGTCAGGGCTGCTACATTGGGCTTTTTGGTCCAGGTATATTTGTAACAATAAAGATGGATATCAATTTTCACCTATTTTTTTAAGTATTGAGGATTGAAAGTAATCATTAGTTTGTAAAAAGAAGTCAGTACACTGCAGGCAACTGCCAAATTATTAGCTGTGGATGGGTGCACTAGAAGCAGTCCACACAGTGACAGATGCAGTGCCTACAGGGGCATTGATGCAGATAAGCAAAGATGCCTGTTTATCTGGATGCCCAAAAATCAAGTATGATATTCTGACAGGAGGTTACCTAGGGAACCTAACAGCTAGAGAAACCAAAGATGTTTATTGAGGTGTATATCCAGTCAAAACTTTTTTCCTTACATTCAGATAGAGTGGGGAAGAGTTAAAATGGTTGTAAAGCCACTATGATATGACCATACAATCCCCTCTGTTAAATAAGGACATGTGCCCCACTGCATGTGTTTTATAAAAAAAAAATGCATATTTCTACCTTGTTTCAGAGCGCCTCCTGGCACTTGTCTGACTGCTCGCCGCTCTCCTCTATTGGGCTGACAACTACAATGGGAGGGGCCAAGAAATCCCACTGACGTCAGTCGGGCGGAGGGGAGGAGGCGCTCTGAAATAAGGTAGAAGTCGGCATATTTTTTACAAAGCACATGCAGTGGGGCACATGTCCTTATTTAACAGAGGGGATTGTATGATGATATCATAGTTTTTTTTTCAGCAGCTGGAAGGGAAGGGGCAGGGAGCACAGCGGCACTGACACAGCTGACAGGCGGGGGGGGGGAGGATAAAGGATAAAGGAGAGGTGCGGATGACGATTTTATTTTTATTCATGTTTTAAGAGAACATTGATCAAATTTATTTTTTTTAGGGTAACAAGCACTTTAACTCTGTCAAGTTTACAGCCATCAAGGGCTATGTTAGGGAGATGTACCTGAGAAGGTCCCCTGACATCCAGACTTTTAAGCCAGTTTCCAGAAATGGAGGCCTAGGATCACAGGAGCTTTCAGGCTTTTAGGAACCATGAGAAGAAGCTTCAACCTTCCACATTTTTAACACTCTTTGATTCCATTTATCAAGCCCTTGGCCTGATTCACTTTACTACAGAGGCCTCTGCTAATTTGGTGGTACAATTCCCGGGCAGTCACATATCATCCCTGGGGCCTGTGATACATGGGTGCCAAGGGGACACGGCTGCCGCACCAGGGATGGATCTAACATATTTGATCTGGTGTGCAGTAAAAAAGTCAGAGGGCATAATGTAAACACTGTGTGTGTCACTGATAGTGACATGAATCATGACCCAAAAGCAATGTCTGACTGGTAGTGCAGAGGCAATGTAGGATTGAACAGAGAACACTAGTATGTATTGGGCTGTCATTGGATTAGGATGGATAAACAGAACCTGTGCCCTCTCATATCAGGTGTCCCTATCAGAGTCTGTTTTTACATCAGGGTCCCCATCAGAGTACCCCTTTACATCATAATCCCCATCAGAGTACCCCTTTACATCATAATCCCCATCAGAGTGTCCCTTTACATCAGTCGTCCTCATCAGAGTCCCTTTACATCAATTGCCTCCCTCAGCTTGCACCCTTATATTAACTGTCCCCATTAGCGTGCCACCTTACATCAATTGTTCTCATCAGAGTGCCACCTTACATTAATAGTCCCCATCAGAGTGCCTCCTTACATCAATTGCACCTCTCGAAGTACCCCTTTTCATCAACTTCCTCCATCAGAGTGCCCCCTAACGTCAACTGTCTCCATCAGACTGGCTCATGGATCACATGAATGTACTCTTAAAGACCTGGGGGGTGCAACTAAAACCTGGGGGACACAGCCCATCCCAGCAACCCCAATCATGTGGTCAACCCTTACACAATGTCCCAGTTACAGGTGGTAAGGAGCGGTGCTGTGCCCGTCCCAGTACCTCATGGGAAGAGAACACCCTCTCTCACCTCACGGCACCTAATGAATTCCATTAGTAGAGGAGTGAAAGCTAGAACCCCAATCAGTTGTTAATGTCTGTCTGTGTGATTGTTGCAGATTGCACTTCATCCAAAACTAATAAAAGTTTTTGGCATGACATATAGGGGTTGATTTACTAAAGACAAATAGACTGTGCACTCTGCAAGTGCAGTTGCTTCAGAATTTAGTAAATGAGGGGAAGCTCTGCTGACTTCTATCATCTAATCATGTGCCAGCAAAAATGCAGGTTTTTTTTCCTTGCATGTGATTGGGTGTTCTTTGTAAAGTCGTTTACTAAGCTCTGGGGCAACTGCACTTGCAAAGTGCACAGTCTTTTTGCCTTTAGTAAATCAATACCACTGGGGAAAGCAGACATTTATACACTTCTGCTGTCAGTTTATTATGGGAAACCTCTGACTAGTGAGTCTACGCGTTTTATTGATGGGTCAGGAGAAATGTGTAGGGGTTGGGCTTAGCAGTAAGCTCTAAACCTAGATATTTTGCCAGAATTGCCTATCGTTGTAGGGTAAATCTCTAGGTGTTGGCACTCCATACCTGCAGCAGTTTCCCTTTATCCACCCTTAAGAAAGTATCTTAAAAAAAGAAATGGTCATTTGATTATGCTGAAATTATTCCTGCAAATATATTTAATAAAAACTAGTAGACATCTCATCCATGAAAACCAGGAATACAATTGCGGCCACTTTCTAAATGGGCCGCATCACCCAGAAGCAATTCTCCAGTTCTTGAAACTGTCCATGCAAACCAGCGGTAGGTAACAACTATGTTTCATTTTTCTTATATGTACTGTAGTAAGTGCCCAGTATCGGTGCTGGTGGGATCTGGCCTTAGTTGCTTACATTGGTACCATGATCTTCCTGATATCATCATAAGTATCAGGAACGTGTATTCACTTGTTAAAGTAACAGGAGTTTATGTAATGTTGGCTGAGTGTTCCTAAAAACAAAGATAAAATTAAAGACAGATATAGAGCATTCAGAACATTCCATGGTGGCTGCTTAATGTTATTATCAGTGTTCTAATTTGAGTGATTCATATTTTTATAAACTTGAATAGACTGATGGATAAGAATAGTTGAGATGTAGTCCATGGCATTGGCAACAAAACAGATCTTGCCCAGTAAGAAAACATATACAGGGTTATTTAGTAATGTAAAGTAAAAAATAATTACTGGTACTTTCTGCAAAGGGTTGTAACCCATCGCAAGCATTCAATTAAACCATACTTTGCATTACCCCATTAACAATTTAAACTTAACATGGGAGGTGCCTGCAAACATGTACTTTACCTAATGGTGCCAAGCACATATTTGTTTTTTATAATGCCTTTGGAAAGATTTGTTGGTTAACAATTTGTGGTTAGAAAGCAGAACACATGCATGCAGGCAAATTACTCATTTGCCTGCATGAACTGCCAAAATAAATTCATCGCTGCCATGCAGTGTATGTGGTGTTCATACAAGTACTGAGAACTACAGCGAGTATACAGGACCAGAGAAATGGTACCGTATACCATTCAAACATACAGATTAGGATCAGCTAGTGAGAATTACTAGAGGATAAGGAGAACGTCTATTTTTCTTAAGTTTAGTGACAATAACTAAACAGAAAAAATCATTACATTCCAGAAGGGAAGGAGGACTGGAGCTTTAGTTATTCCCCTTTAACCCCTGAGAACCGCTGCATGCAGGAGTTAAAAAGATAAGTATTCTCTTTTACTTACCTGGGTGGATGCAGCATCGGCACAAGGCTGCATCTGTCCCCTGCCGGCTCTGAGACTGAAAACCAAGTGATCAAACATTGCCGATCACTCGGTTCTTGGAGCTTTGTGAGCAGAGAGCTGGTGACTGTCAGTCTCTGCTCTGCCCCCCCTCCTCACTGGAGCGTCGGGCTGTGGGGGGGTGGGAGCGGCTGGCTCAGCCTCTCAGCGGTACACTGAGAGGCTGAGCCAGGTGGCGGTCCAGTGTTGTAGGCGGATCCCGACCAAATTTGTCACAATCTTGCCCCAGCCTAGACCAGCTTTGTGACATCAGCCAACAGCGGGCTTCATACCACTGTCTGCTGAAAGTGGGTCACAATACATTAGATAGGCCGTCAGTACTTCAGGTGTGATCAGGTATGATCAATTTTCAATGATTGGCACTATAGCTTATAGACTCTATTAACCTTCACAAAGACCAAATAATAGACACTTATCTGGGTTATTTTTAGCAAAGATATGCAGCAGTATAAATGTTGGCCAAAATTTATGAAGAAAAATTACTAATTTGCCAAATTTTATAACCGAAAGAAGAAAAATGCATTTTTTTAAAAATTGTCATTTATAGCGCAAAAAATAAAAAATCCAGTGGTGATTAAATACAGCCAAAAGAAAGCTCTATTTGTGCGAAAAAAGGGACAAAAATTTCATATGGGTACAGTGTTGCATGGCTGAGTAATTGTCATTCAAAATGTGAGAGCACTGAAAGCTGAAAATTGCTCTGATTAGGAAGGGGGTTTAAGTGCCCAGTGGGCAAGTAGTTAATCTGCTACAGCATCTAACACTACCCTCTCCCCAGACTGACAATGCTGCTGTCCAAAGGTGTCTCTGTTGTTCCTCCATTCAGAATGGAGACACCCCCAAAGACGGGAACTGTTTTACTGGCCGGATCACAAGATACAAATAAAGAAAAAAAAAAACTGAAAAAAGAAAATAATACAACCACCAAAATAGTGCATGTTTACTCATGTACTCAGGTTAGCCTTTGCTTTAAATGGTGTTAGTTTACACATATGCAATTCATTGCAGTGTGTTGTACATTTTGTTGATACATTGATGTATGTTCTGGGGCCTATTGATTAAAAAAAGCACATATAACTTCTATCATATGTTGTCTATCCCTAGAGCATCCCTGCACCCTTTAAAAAATGTGTATAATACCTTATTTCAAAATCTATCCAGTTACGTCTGGTGACATCAAAGATCCTCTCTACCTTCTTTTTATTCCAGCAGTGGGTGGGGCAGTGTTGTGCAGAGGAGGGGACAGGCCATTAATGCCCTGGGTTCATATGAAATAAGTTGAATGATGTTGGCTTTGAGGATAACATCAAAGAGGAGGTGAATATTGCAGTTGGAGTTGTTCTTTTATTTTTAACTAATGCTGGAATATGGATTTTTTCATGATTTGCTGAAGCTAGAGTAGAGTCAATACATTGGGAGAAATCATGGATATATATATGCTGTATTCAGTTTAGTTAGACCCTGTTCTTCTCTTCCTAATATACTGACAGGCAGGCAGGTGTTTTTACAGTATTTCCGGCTACTGTACTGTGTATCCTGCACAGTCTCACCTACAGTGTAGCAACCTGCAGCCAGGTGCTTGTGTAGGCTCATTGAAGTATTTCCAGCTACTGTACTGTGTACCCTGCACAGTCTCACCGACAGTATAGCAACCTGCAGCCAGGTGCTTGTGTAGGCTCATTAAAGTATTTCCAGCTACTGTACTGTGTACCCTGCACAGTCTCACCTACAGTATAGCAACCTGCAGCCAGGTGCTTGTGTAGGCTCATTGAAGTATTTCCAGCTACTGTACTGTGTACTCTGCACAGTCTTACCTACAGTAAAGCTACCTGCAGCCAGGTGCTTGTGTAGGCTCATTGAAGTATTTCCAGCTACTGTACTGTGTACCCTGCACAGTCTCACCTACAGTATAGCAACCTGCAGCCAGGTGCTTGTGTAGGCTCATTGAAGTATTTCCAGTTACTGTACTGTGTACCCCGCACAGTCTCACCTACAGTATAGCTACCTGCAGCCAGGTGCTTGTGTAGGCTCATTGAAGTATTTCCAGCTACTGTACTATGTACCCTGCACAGTCTCACCGACAGTATAGCAACCTGCAGCCAGGTGCTTGTGTAGGCTCATTGAAGTATTTCCAGCTACTGTACTGTGTACCCTGCACAGTCTCACCTATAGTATAGCAACCTCCAGCCAGGTGCTTGTGTAGGCTCATTGAAGTATTTCCAGCTACTGTACTGTGTACCCTGCACAGTCTCACCTACAGTATAGCTACCTGCAGCCAGGTGCTTGTGTAGGCTCATTGAAGTATTTCCAGCTACTGTACTGTGTACCCTGCACAGTCTCACCTATAGTAAAGCTACCTGCAGCCAGGTGCTTGTGTAGGCTCATTGAAGTATTTCCAGTTACTGTACTGTGTACCCCGCACAGTCTCACCTACCGTATAGCTACCTGCAGCCAGGTGCTTGTGTAGGCTCTTGACGTATTTTCAGTTACTGTACTGTGTACCCTGCACAGTTGCACCTACAGTATAGCTACCTGAAGACAAGTGCACGTGTTATCATACTAATAATACTACAGGCAGGCAGTTGATTCTGCTAGCTGCAGTATAATCGGTATATATATATATATATATATATATATATATATATATATATATCCCAGTTTTGTGTAGCTCACTGCAGGCCAATAGTATGTCTGGAAGGCCAACAAGGAGAGGCAGACAGTCACAAGCCAATAAAAGAGGGCAAGCAGGCTCTTTGTCTAGAGGCAACAGTGCTGGTCGTGGACATGGTGCATCCTCATCAGCACGTGGCCATGGGACATGCTTGGCCTTTTTTTTCGGCAGCTGGAGCCACAACATGCGGAAGACTTGGTCGAGTGGATGACCAAGCCGTCCTCATCCTCATCCTCTCTCACCCAGGCTCAGGGTACTTTGTCTGGCAAAGCAGCTGCCAACGCGACCTCTTCCATCGGCTCAATGCCATCAGTGACTCCTTCCCTAGCCCCACCATGTCCTCCTGAGGAGTCCCTCGAACTGTTTGACCACAGTGTTGGGTACATGCTCCAGGAGGATGCCCAGCGTTTTGAAGGCTCTGATGATGATACTGAGCTAGATGAAGGCAGTAACGTGAGCACGGACAGAGGGGGTACCCAAGAAGGACAGCAATCTGGCAGTCATGTTCCCCCTGCTGCAGCATACTGCCATGTTTGCTCCAGTGATGAGGAGGGAGGGGATGATGAGGTCACTGACTCAACGTGGGTGCCTGATAGGAGAGAAGAGGAGGAGGAGGCACATCACCAACGAGGCAGGATGCCCTCCAGGGGCCAGCCTAAGGGCAGCACACTGACTGCATCACACCGCAGAGCTCCACATGTGCAGGGCGCTGCTGTCTCTGTGCGTTATTCCAAAAGTTCTTTGGTGTGGGCCTTTTTTGAGACGAGTGCATCAGATCGCACCGCTGCTATTTGCAACATATGTCTCAAGCGTATCTCGCGTAGCCAAAACATCTCCCGCTTGGGCACCACATGCTTGATCAGACATATGTTGACCTACCATGCAGTTCGTTGACAAGCGTACCTAAAAGACCAACACCAAAGAACAAAGAGGACCTCTCCTTGCTCCTCATCAGCTGGGATCTCCAACCCCACTATACCTTCAGTCCTCTCTGAGACCTGCACTGAGAAGAATGAAGGTATAGAATTAGGTGTGTCACAGCCAAGTACTTGCGGGCAATCTGCTATCGGTACACCGACGTCAGATTGTACCAGGAAAATTTCCCGCAGAAAGAAGTTCGCTCCCAGCCATCCACATGTCCAGCGCTTGAATGCTAGCTTGGCAAAATTGCTAGCACTTCAACTGCTACCTTTTCAGTTGGTAGACTCTGCCCCCTTCCATGAGTTTGTGGATTGTGCGGTTCCTCAGTGGCAGGTACCCAAACGCCACTTTTTCTCACGGAAGGCGATTCCAGCTCTCTACCGGCATGTGGAAGGCAATGTTTTGGCCTCGCTGAACAGGGTGCATATTACCGCTGAATCATGGTCCAGCAGGCATGAACAGGGACGTTACCTAAGTTTCACGGCACATTGGGTGACTGCTGGCAGCTGGGAAGGATGCAGGACAAGGTGCAGTAGTGTTGGAGGTTGCTCCGCCACCATGCCTCCAAAATGCCACCACTGGTGATTCTGACACACCTCTTTCCTCCACCCCCTCCTCTTCTTCTTCCTCCATGGCCTCTTCCTGTGCTTTGTCCTCGGAACCAGTGGTGCTCCGTAGGCGTTCATGGGGCTACGCAGGTCAAAAGATGCCATGCGGTGCTTGAGCTGATGTGCTTGGGGGACAGGAGCCACACTGGGGCAGAGGTTCTGTCAGCTCTGCAGGGGCACGTTCAGAGGTGGTTGACGTCATGCCAACTTAAGGCAGGAATGGTGGTTTGCGACAATGGCACCAACCTCCTCGCCACCCTCCGACAGGGACAAATGACCCATGTTCCCTGTTTGGCTCACGTCCTTAACTTGGTGGTGCAACGGTTCTTGGGCAGGTACCTGGGCTTACAGGATGTCCTGAGGCAGGCCAGGAAAGTCTGTGTGCATTTCCGCCGGTCATATAATGCCAGTGCTCGGCTGGCAGACCTCCAAAAGGAACTTAACCTGCCCAAGAACCGCCTATTCTGTGTCATGCCCACCAGGTGGAACTCAATGTTGACCATGCTGCAGCGGCTGCACACACAGCAGAGGGCCATCAATGAGTACCTGTGTGACTATGGCACCAGGACAGAGTCAGGGGAGCTTGTTTTTTTCCCCACGCCAGTGGGCCATGATCAGGGATGCATGCACTGTCCTGTCACCATTTGAGGAGGCCAGGAGGATGGTAAGCAGTGACAGTGCATGCATAAGTGACATTGTCCCCCTTGTCCACTTGTTGGAGCACACGCTGCGTGGAATAATGGACAGGGCACTTGAGGCAGAACAGAGGCAGGAAGAGGAGGACTTCCTTAGCTCTCAAGGCCCCCTTTATCCAGACAGTGTTCCTGCGTGCCCGCCGATCACACAGGAAGAGGAGGAGGAGGAGGAGGATTGTGTCAGCATGGAGGAGGAGCCTGGCACTCAGCATCAGCAGCAGTCTTTAAGGGATCATTTACAGTCCCAAGAAACCCATGGACTTGTACGTGGCTGGGAGGAGGTGGCTGTGGATCCTATCGTCCTTCGTAACCCAGAGGACTCCGGACCGAATGCCTCAGCAAACCTACGCTGCATGGCCTCCCTGATCCTGCAAAGCCTGCGGAAGGATCCTCGTATTGGTGGTATCAAGGAGAGGGATCAATACTGACTGGCAACCCCCCCTTGATCCACGTTACAAGGGTAAGGTTGCAGACCTTATCTTGCCATCGCAGAGGGAGCAGAGGATGAAACATTATCGGGAGGCCTTGCAGAAAGGTCTGTGCAACGCGTTCCCAGAGACTGGGAGGTTACAAACTCCTGTTCCTGGACAACGTGTTGCTGAGGCTTTGGTCAGTCAAAGAAGGAGCGGTGGAGAAGGTGGCCTTCTGACCGATGCGTTCAGACAATTTTTTAGTCCGCAGCCCCAAGGTATGATCGGTTCCAGCAACCATCGCCAGCGTCTGGTTTACATGGTGCACGAATACCTAGGGGCAAGATCTGACTTGGACACCTTTCCCACCCAAAATCCTCTGGGTTACTGGGTCTTGAGGATGGATCACTGGCCAGAGCTTGCACAGTATGCAATTGAGCTACTGGCCTGTCCTGCATCCAGCGTTCTTTCAGAACGCACATTCAGTGTTGCTGGAGGCTTTGTAACCGATCACAGGGTGCGTCTGTCCACCGACTCGGTCGATCGACTGACCTTCATAAAAATGAATCAGTCTTGGATCACCACCAGCTACCAAGCACCTGATGCTGATGTAACCGAATAATTTTTTTTTAAATGTCAGATCCCTTCAAAGACTGCCTATGCTGATGCTGAGTGACTGTCCTGTTATGCTGAGTGACAACTCCTCTTCCTCCTCAATGATCATGCTGATAGCTTGTAAGAACATTTTTGGTTCTGGGCGCCGCCACCAGTGCCTAAGGCCCAATTTTTCAGCCCCTGTTTAACAGGGGCGTGTAATTACAATTTTTGATGCAATTCTTTGCAGCAGGGCTCATTCCTGCGCTCCAACTAGAGTATCTGTGAGGGGTTGCAGTGTTGTGGCACCAGCACCAGTGCCTAAGGCCCAATTTTTCAGCCCCTGTTCAACAGGGACATGTAATTAGAATTCTTGATCTAATATTTCACAGCAGGGCCCGTTTCTGCACCCACCAAGAGTAACTGTGAGGACTTACAGTGTTGTGGCACCAGCACCACCACCACCAAAGGCCCAATTTTTCTGCCCCTGTTCAACAGGGGCATGCAATTACAATTCTTGATATAATATTTCACAGCAGGACCCATTCCAGCGCCCACCAAGAGTAACTGTGAGGACTTACAGTGTTGTGCTAAACACGTTAAAAATGTACCAGTTCAAAATGACAAACAGATTCTACTTAACAACCAACCTACAGTCCCTGTCTTGTTTGCACCGCCTGTATACTGCTGGCCCCACACCTTTCCTTTTTTTAATTTGGGTGCGGGGTTCCCCTTAATATCCATACAAGACCCAAAGGGAACCCATGCCATTTGTCTCACTGATTTTCATCCATATTGCCAGGACCCGACATTACATTAAAGCCACAAGCAGTTTTAAATAACTTTTATTCCTTTAAAAATGTCATTTTGTGCAGGGACTGTTCTAAACACGGGAAACACGCGCCACTTTACAGGCATACTATAGACACCCCCCAGGTACGATATTTAAAGGAATATTTCACTTTTTTTTTTACTTTAAGCATCATTAAAATCACTGCTCCCGAAAAAAACGTCCGTTTTTAAAACTTTTTTTTGCATTGATATATGTCCCCTGGGGCAGGACCCAGTCCCCAAACCCTTTTTAGGACAATACCATGCAAATTAGCCTTTAGAATTAGTACTTTTGATTTTGAACGTTCGAGTCCCATAGACGTCAATGGGGTTCTAAACTTCGTGCAAATTTTCGGTCCGTTCGCAGGTTCTGGTGCGAACCGAACCGGGGGGTGTTCGGCTCATCCCTATTGCTGATTATTGCTTTTGCATGAGTCTGTATTCTCTTTATATGTTTTCAAGAAATGTAGTAAATTTGTTATGAATAAAACATGTATTTTTATATTGGTGCCTGTAAAGTCCATGGTTTCTCCCAATGAATTGAATCTTAGATAATAGGATGTGGCACTTCTTACCATTTTCCATACACCCACAGTACCATCCTGTAGTGGTGTATCTTTGTTAGTAGAGGTTTAAAGAATATTTCCACTTTTGCAGTCAAATTTGAGAAAACCCCACTACTGTATGTTTGTTATGTGTTCCCATTCATACAGCATGTTCAGGGCTGGACTGGGACAAAAATTTGGCCCTGGACTTCCTAATGACCGGCCCACTTTAATTTTGAGTGTCTCCAACAGCGCCCCCTTAAATCAGAGTGTCCCCAACAGCGCCCCCCTTACATCAGAGTGTCCCCAACAGCGCCCCCCTTACATCAGAGTGTCCCCAACAGCGTCCCCCTTACATCAGATTGTCGCCAACAGCGCCCCCTTACATCAGAGTGTCCCCAACAGCACCCCCCTTACATCAGAGTGTCCCCAACAGCGCCCCCCCTTACATCGGAGTGTCCCTAACAGCGCCCTCCTTACATTGGAGTGTCCCCAACAGCGCCCCCCTTACATCGGAGTGTCCCCAACAGCGCCCCCCTTACATCAGAGTGTCCCCAACAGGGCCCCCCCTACATCAGAGTGTCCCCAACAGTGCCCCCCTTACATCAGAGAGTCCCCAACAGCGCCCCCCTTACATCAGAGTGTCCCCAACAGCGTCCCCCTTACATCAGAGTGTCCCCAACAGCGTCCCTCTTACATCAGAGTGTCCCCAACAGAATCCGCCTTACAGAGTCCCAATCAGCAGCTCCCTTCACAAGAGAGTCCCAATCAGCAGCCCACTTCACATCAGAGTCCCCACCAGCAGCCCACTTCACATCAGAGTCCCCACCAGCAGCCCACTTCACATCAGAGTCCCCAGCAGCAGCCCACTTCACATCAGAGTCCCCATCAGAGAGTGCCCACCAGCAGCTCCCTTCACATCAGTGTGTCCACATCAGCAGCCCACTTCACATCAGTGTGTCCTCCCTCTCCTCCCCCTCCCACATGTACTCACCGTTTTGAAGGCAGCATCGCGTTCCTCTCTCCAATCATGTGATAACAAGTGATAGGGGAGAGAGGAAGGAAAGTCTGCCGGCTGTCCATCTCCCCCTGCAGGCTGGAGGGAGCAGAAAGTATGACGCAAGCTACTCCTCCTGACAGGAGTGAAATCGCGATCACTCACTGTCAGAGAGGAGCCGCTCCAGGACCGCACCTGACTGGCCCACTGAGCCATCAGCCCACCAGAAATCTCCCGGTAGTCCCGATGGCCAGTACATGCCTGAGCATGTTTAAGAAGGAAGTGTCATGGCTGACTGCAAGGTTTTTTGAACAATGTTAGAGTGAGTCTGTCCTAGGTCTGCCATTAACATACAATGCAAGAAGCCCTTCCTCTACACCTTTAACTCTTTGTTAGCCCAGACAGCCTTCAAATCTAGTTACAATTCTGCCTGCACAGTACAGACATTGTTAATTATGGCAAACACAGCAGAATTTTTCCTTGCTAGCAGGTCCAAAATAGAGCATCTAAAAAGGTAAGCTGCGATATTTTTTTAGTTATGCTATGTGCATGTGGGCATGTAACAAATATGATATATTTTGGCTGCAAAAGTGGAAATACACTTTAAAGAGGACCTTCAGCGTACTCCCCTTCATTTTCTTTTTCTCTGCCCCCGCTTACCTGGTGGTGTTCTAGGCACAGTTAAGATACTCACCCAGCTACCGGATCCAGAGTTGTCCCACTGCCATCCTTCCATCAGCAGACACCGCTGGGCAAGGCAGCCATCTGAAAATTTGGAACCCCTTACACAGCTTTAGGCCTGGGCCCCCCAGGTCTGACCACCAATATTTCCTAGGGCTTGCCCACTGGCCATACCACTGAGTCCTTTAGTGCACCCTCTTTTATTTTAACACGTTTACAACTTAAGTGTTTTCCAAGTCATCAGTACACCTTCCGACGTCTATATAAGACCCCTAGACACCTACAAACCCTATTTAAGGCCACCTGACACCTACTGACCTCTAAATAGGACTCATTGACACCTACCAACCACTATATAAGACCCCCCCAATGCCTACTGACCTCTATATAAGACTCCCGACACACTAACCTCTATATAAGACCCCCTGACACCTACCAACCTCTATATAGGACTCCAGACACATACTGACCTCTATATAAGACCCCCTGACACCTACCCACCTCTATATTAGGACTCCAGACATCTACCTACCTCTATTTCAGACCCCCTGACACCTCCCTACCTCTACATAAGACCCTCTAACACCAAAATGATCAGTCTGCCCCTGTATAACACTGATATCTTTAGATTGAGAGCCATTACCTATATATAACACTGATATGTGTACACTGAGTGGCACTCAGTGTACAGACATAAGTGTGCATTCAGTGTATAGAGATCAGGGTTGTTACATAGGGAGTAGTACCTGGTGTATGGGCACTGGTCAGCAACACTTAGCCTGGCTGGTATAGATTTAAACAGAGTGACACACAGCTGGTGGGCTGGCAATCACAGACACTGACCTGTTTCACACAATTCAAGTTGCTCTGAGTCCACTCTGCAATGCACTCTGTCTGCCATCTCCAGCTATCTTCAGCACCGAGTCCGTGGGGTACTTACTGTACCCCACGGCTGGGATGTGGACTGTGGCCCCCCAACCCCCTGAAGTCCCCAGGAGGAGCAGTGCCCGGATCGGCTGCCGCTGCCCTGGTCCCCATGGGTCCACTATCCCTCTCTCATCCTGGTCAGCATTTGAGTTCTCTCCCTGCGTTGCATCAACCATTGGCAGGGATGCCATTATTCACTGCCTCTTCTGGGCTTAACTCTCCTTTTATCTGCATCATAATCTGTGGACACCTCCAGGGGCGGACTGAGCCTCTCATGGGGCCCCCTACTGGCCCGATCTGAATGGTCAGTCCACCCCTGGTTGGGGCCCAGGCCCCTCAGGATGCATGAGCCCTCTATATGTGTATGGGCTGCCCCCCCTAATGGCGGCTCTGCCGCTGGGTCCCGTGTCTCCATCTTATTTGTGACATTATTGAGAGGCCTGGTGTCTCTTTCAGGTTCAGCTGGCGGGGCCTCGTGATGATAGGAAGGCCATTTGTTTTGAATTCATTCTAAATAAATGGCACAACAAGGCAGAGCATGTCATACTAAGTATTAATCTGTTTTGCAGTAACGTGTGTTTATCTAGCGTGACTAGACCCTTACTGGAGATTTCCAAAAGAAAGGAGAATAAAATACATGTATGTGGACATAAGAGAAAGGACAACTTATAGACTCTGACATGTGACCTAGAATTCACTATGTCCTAAAGTGGACAATTCATATAGCAAATCTATGACATTTTCAGAATTTAGCAAATAGGCGCGCTTTTGCAAGTTACGTCTAATTATAGATAATGTTGCCAGTAGTTTCCTAAAAACAGTGGAACAGTAAAGTTCTCAATTATGCTAAGGTTTCAGTAAATTATATGTCCAAAACACAAACAGAAATATAAGTGTTTGGTGCTAAAGCTGGAAATAAAGACTTTGCAGATACCAGAGTCAGCAATCCAAGAAAAATAAGAAATAAAAAGCAAACACAGGAGCTGAGAACATGGGAAAGTGCAATGGGAACCAACATGAAAAGTCAGCTATAGCTGGATCTGGACAAATATATGTGAATCTGAAAAATGTCTCTTCTTACACACTGACTCGAAAAAACTGAAGTGAAAAAAACTGCAGCTATAATCCTTCACTGTCAATCTGACTTTTCCTTTCAAAAATGAATATGACAGGCTGCTGAGTGCAAACACTTCATTTTTTCTTTAGTTTCCTTTGTTCTTGTTATCACCAATTGGGTATCTAGCTCTAGGTCTGTAAAGATTTTCCTACAATATTAGTTTTTGGCAGCAGGATCTTGGAATTGTAAGGCGTTGACATGGTTTTCTTACAGTATGTATTGGCACCAATGAGGTAAGAGTAGACTTTTAGGGTTAAGCCAGCTTAGGTAAAAGGTTAAGGGTTTATTTACAGTTAAGTTTAGGGTCAGAGGTTAAGGATTAAGTTAGCATAGCCTGAATGGCGAGGGATCAGTTTTTAATTGCTGACTGTGTCCTTTCACTCTTTGTCCTGGTGACCATTGCCACTGGGACTGAAAAGTGAGGGAAATCCATTTTCTGAGTTAGCACCAGAATATAAATGGGGGGGTGGGGGGGTGGTGTATCATCCAATGTAGCCATTGGTTCCAGTGACAAGACTCAAATATATTCCACACAACTTTTGGTGTCTTCAGGACAGCAATGCCAAAGAAAACCTGACAATAGTCTTAACCTTTCCCAGCTCTATCCAAAATTTTTTGGGTTAGGTTACAACTGAGTACTGTCCAGGATACTTTTTTAAATTGCACTAACATATACATTTTAAGCACAAGCTTTTGGGGTGTGCCCCCTTCTTTTGATTATGTAAGTGTTAGAAGATATTGTGAGAACTTGCATTAAATGTAGAGCTTTAAGGACTCTTACCACTTACTTTCTCCTTCTTTAAAAGGACTTTTCTTTCCCACTTTTATTAAAAGAAAGTTCACACAAAACACAAAACGTGAGTTTTCCCTCACAGGGATTCACAGGGATTTTAAACATTTATCTTCCATCAAAACAAATGAACATTTGGCCTCCAGGCTTATATGTGCAGCACTCCTTCTCTGGCCTTACCCTTTATTATTATTATTATACAGGATTTATATAGAGCCAACAGTTTATGCAGCACTTTACAACTTGAGGGTAGACAGTACAAATCCAATAGCCCCACCATCATGCACAGAGGAGTCCCCAGAATTATTTGACCACAGTGTCAGTTATATGCTGCTGGAGGATGTGCAGCGATTTGAAGGCTCCGATGTTGGTTCCTAGGTTGAGGCAGGGAGTAGCATGAGCCTAGAGAGAGGGGGTGCCACAGAAGGACATGAAACTGGCAGTCATGTTTCACAGCAGGGCTCGTTCCTGCGCCCAACAAGAGTATCTGTGAGGGGTTACAGTGTTGTGACACCACCACCACCCAAAGGCCCAATTTTTCTGCCCCTGTTTAACAGGAGCATGTCATTACAACTTGTGATATAATATTTCACAGCAGGGCCCGTTCCAGCACCCAACACGAGTATCTGTGAGGGGTTACAGTGTTGTGGCACCACCACCACCCAGGGCCCAATTTTTCTACCCCTGTTTAACAGGGACATGTAATTACAATTCTTGATATAATATTTCACAGCGGGGCCCGTTCCTGCTCCCAACAAAAGTAACTGTGAGGGCTTACAGTGTTCTGGTACCACCAACACTTAAGGCCCACTTTTCTGCAGAGTATATAGGGCAGGCCATATAGTATACAGTTGTGCTCATAAGTTTACATACCCTGGCAGAATTTATGATTTCTTGGCCATTATTCAGAGAATATGAATGATAACACAACATTTTTTCTTTCACTCATGGTTTGTGTTTGGCTGAAGCCATTTATTATCAATCAGCTGTGTTTACTCTTTTTAAATCATAATCACAACAGAAACTACCCAAATGACCCTGATCAAAAGTTTACATACCCAAAGAGGTTTGAATGGCTATTAAAGGTAACCACCCTCACCTGTGATCTATTTGCTTGTAATTAGTGTGTGTGTATAAAAGGTCAATGAGTTTCTGGACTCCTGACAGACCCTTGCATCTTTCATCCAGTGCTGAACTGACGTTTCTGGATTTTGAGTCATGGGGAAAGCAAAAGAATTGTCAAAGGATTTGCGGGAAAAGATAGTTGAACTGTATAAAACAGGAAAGGGGATATCAAAAGATATCCAATGAATTGAGAATGCCAGTCAGCAGTGTTCAAACTCTAATCAAGAAGTGGAAAATGAGGGGTTCTGTTGAAACCAAACCATGGTCAGGTAGACCAACTAAAATTTCAGCCACAACTGCCTGGAAAATTGTACGGGATGCAAAGAAAAACCCACAAATAACTTCAGGTGAAATACAGAACTCTCTGAAAACATGTGGTGTGGCTGTTTCAAGATGCACAATAAGGAGGCACTTGCAGAAAGATGGGCTGCATGGTCTCAACGCCAGAAGAAAGCCATTACTACGCAAATGCCACAAAGTATCCCGCTTACAATACGCCAAACAGCACAGAGACAAGCCTCAAACCTTCTGGCACAAAGTCATTTGGAATGATAAGACCAAAATTGAGCTTTTTGGCCACAACCATAAACACTACATTTAGAGAGGAGTCAGCAAGGCCTATGATGAAACGTACACCATTCCTACTGAAACACGGAGGTGGATCGCTGATGTTTTGGGGATGTGTGAGCTATAAAGGCACAGGAAATTTGGTCAAAATTGTTGACAAGATGAATGCAGTATGTTATCAAAAAATACTGGAGGAACATTCACATTCATCAGTCAGGAAGCTGTGCATGGGACGTACTTGGACATTCCAGCATGACAATGATCCAAAACACAAGGCTAAGTCGACCTGTCATTGGCTACAGCAGAATAAAGTGAAGGTTCTAGAGTGGTCATCTCAGTCTCCTGACCTCAATATCATTGAACCACTCTGGGGAGATCTCAAATGTGCAGTTCATGCAAGACAGCTCAAGAATTTACAGGAACTGGAGGCTTTTTGCCAAGAGGAATGGGCAGCTTTACCATCTGAGAAGATAAAGAGCCTCATCCACAAATACCACTAAAGACTTCAAGCTGTCATTGATGTTAAAAATGGCCAAGAAATCATAAATTCTGCCAGGGTATGTAAACTTATAAGCACAACTGTATATACTGCTGTTCAGAGAATATAGTGCCTGGGGGGGACCCCCACGCCATTTTTTTTAAAAATGTGGGTGAGGGGTTTCCAGGGGGGGGACTTCCAAGCCATTTTTTTTTGTATTTTTATCTATATTGCAGAGATCCGACTACATTACAGCCGCAAGCAGTTTTAAATGGCATTTTTTCCTTTAGAAGGACCCAGGTCACCAAAGACTTTTTATGGCAATAACTTGCATATAAGCCTTTAAAATGAGCACTTTTGATTTTTCATGTTAGTGTCCCAGAGACTTTAACGTTGTTCGCGTGTTTGAACAAATTTTTTACCTGTTCACATGTTCTACTGCGAACCGAACCGGGGGGTGTTCGGCTCATCCCTAGTTAAGAATCATAATCAACTAATTTGAAATAAGTCACACACATAGTGTAAGAAATAGGACATATGATAGGACATGTGAAGAAGCATTATAGAACTTCAAATAGATTTATGGGGGGGTGAACCAGGAGACCAGGCATAACAAACAGGCATAAAAACATGACAAAACTTGAATTATAGCTCTCTGGATCAACTATTGATAAGGTTCAAAGAGTACTTAAAACTGAGAAGCTAAAGTAACCTAAGTAAGCTTAACTAGAGGAGGGGTGGGGGTAACACCATCGAAAATAGGGATATAAGGTTAGAAAACCAAGAAGGCATAAATGGCAATATAAAATGGGGGGAAGCTGGTCATGTAGAGGTTAAAGTTATGGCATTGGGGTTATGCTCAAAATGATCCCATAGGTCCCAAATTTTGGAAAACTGAGGTACAGAGTCGTGTACTACCGCCGTAAGGTGTTCCAGTCTATGAATCTGCGCCAGCAATTGCAATACTTGGGACAGTGTGGGTGGGGAGGTAGATAGCCATCCTAAAGGAATAGCCCTTTTGGCTACAAGGAGGATGAAAGCAGCTAATTTGTGTCCATGCTTGGAGATGCCAGGGATAGGCAGGCCCAATAGGTAATGGATTGGGTCCAGTGGGAAAGGTATTTCAAAAGGCCCTGTAAAAGGGATTGAATGGAGGACCAGAACGGTTGGTGAGTGGAACACTCCAAAAATATATGATAATGTGAGCCAATTTCACCATGGCATCTCCAGCACATCTTGGGAACCTTAGAATCATATCTATGAAGAATCTCAGGGGTTCTTTATACCAGAAGAACAGAATCTTATAAGTTGTCTCTCTCTGCTCCACGCACCTGGATAATTTGGTTATGGATTCCCAGATCTTCTGCCATTGTGGGAGAGAAATAGATCTTTGAGTGACCAGGGACCACTTCTGCATGTAGAGACGGTGTGTGTCAGTTAGTGGGAGGGCATTGTGAAGGAATTTATAGATATCCGAGATAAGGTGGGTCTGATACGGGTCCTGGGCACATAAGAGTTCAAACGGAGTGGGCTTATCTAAGGTCAGGGACTGTGATTTGGAGAAAAAAAAATGTTTTATCTGGAGGTAAGAATAGAAAAGCTGTTTTGGAATCTGGTGTTTATGTTGAGTTTCTGCAAAGGATAGAAGTTTACGAGTGAGGGGGTGTACCATGTTTCGGAACTGGAAGATTCCAGCCCAAGACCAGGGATATATTTAGATATACTGTAGGATAGACTATCAGGGCTATCTGGTTGAAAAGTACATTCAATAGGGGTGGACATGGAGAAAAGAGAGAGAGAACTGTTGGGAATTTTTTTTTTTCATATAGAGAGCGTAAATAACATCGGATGCAAATATAGGCCTCGTAATTGGACAGTGGATGTATCTAGAGCTGACCAGATCATGGATCAGGGATAAACCGGGCATGTAATACTAATTTATATCCCTGACCAACTACTAGATGCCATTCTGGTGGACCATGTAATAATTGCCCTGAGATGAGTGGCAAAATAATATTTGATAAGATCTGGAGCTCCCAACCGCCTCGAGAGTGAGGAGCCAATATTACCAAACTGGCTGAACGATGAGCCTTATTATGCCAAATAAAACTAGGTAATAATATTTTGTGTAGCGTTCAGCTGTGACATTGGAATGGGGATTGGTAATGTTTCAAACAGATATAAGAGCTTCGGCAATATAAACATCTTAAGTACATTGATCTGACCTAGGAGGGAGAGAGGATATGCGTCCCATTGGCGTAAAAGCCCGTCAATGTCCCGAAAGAGCGGAAGGAATTTGGCCTGGTAAAGGGTGGAGTATGAAGAGGTTAGATTTATCCCCAGATATTTAAGAGCATGTGGGCACCAATGGTAGAAGAAATTCTGTTGTAGTGTGGCAAGGACAGAGGAAGGAATGTGAAGGGGTAAAGCTTCTGTTTTGCTTGTACTGGTTTTATACACGGAGAGTGAGCCAAATTTTTGCAACAGTTTATGTAGGTTAGGAAGGGAGGTATGGGGGTTGGTTAATGTCAGGAGGATGTTGTCTGTAAACAAGGAAAATTTATACTCCCTGTCACAATGAAACCCCACGAATGTCAGGATGAGTGTGAATGGCTTTAGCTAGGGGTTCCAGACATAGAATGAAGAGCAAGGGAGACAGGGGGCATCCCTATCTTGTACCAT
Source organism: Lithobates clamitans (assembly GCA_037952925.1). Taxonomy (NCBI): domain Eukaryota; kingdom Metazoa; phylum Chordata; class Amphibia; order Anura; family Ranidae; genus Lithobates; species Lithobates clamitans. The sequence goes on along the minus strand of JBBGZY010000381.1, from coordinate 1,615,092 downwards.
TACTCAAGGACAATGATGGCGACAGAAAGGAGGACAACTGTACTTGGGAGGATGGTCGAGAGTACAAAGCTTGCAGTGCATCCATAAAGGGACCGTTAAATACATATTTGGAAAGGGTGGCTAACATAAAAAGCCAGCTAAGCCGATCAAAGGCTTTTTGATCATCAAGACTTAAAATGAGGGCTGGACGGGATGTTTTATTGAATAGGTCAATGAGCTCGATGGTATGTCTCGAATTATCACCGGCATGTCTGGTTGGTACAAAGCCTACTTGGTCTTTGAGTATGAGTCTAGGGAGTAAGTGGGAAAGTCTATTAGCCAAAATGTTTGTGAAGATCTTGTAATCGGAATTAAGTAAAGCTATGGGTCGATGATTGTCGGGAAGGGAGGGATCTTTTCCAGGCTTTTGGATCACGGTGATATGGACATGAAGAAATTGGGGGTGAGGAATGATCCCTTTTAACAGGGGTTTTGTGAGTTGGGAGATTTTGAACGACCTCAGCTAATTCTTCAGGAGTGATTGCAGCATTTAAAGATGAAAGGTGGACCAAGGAGAGTTTAGGTAGATGTAAAGATTCAAAAAAGGAATCAAATATGTCCTGTGTAAATTGATAGTTGGGATCGGTTTTTAGACAGCTATACAGATTGTGGTAAAATTCCCAAAATACTTTGGATCTGGTAAAAGGGTAATAAGTGGGGAACCCATTAGTTTGCAAGAGACAATCTGGGGATGAATGGAAGGGGCAAGGCTTTAATTTGTTTACAAGCATTCTGTGAGGTTTATTAGAGTACTCGTAGAATTTCTGTTTGGACCATAGGAGGGATTTGGCAATTTGACATTATAAGTAAGGAATTTAAACGCCAAAGTAACTTAGCCACTTAAAAGGCAAATGATAAAAAGTATAATAAAAATTGAGTAGGAATTTTCATGGTGTATAGAACAAAAAAGAAGTATAGAACAACAAAAGGAAACTTAAAAAAGTAATAGCTTTATAACAACTGTCCATAAAGTCTATGTAATGTTTCAGCCACAGGTAAAAAAAGACCTGAAAAAATAAAATAAAAATGTGCATCCAAAAAAAATACTGAAGGGTAAAATACCTTCAGGAAGCCAGGGCCTAAGCCTTGGGCTGTGAAGAGGGGCATGGAGCCCTCCAAAAAGGGCAAGGAGGGTCCCCCACTGTCATCCGGTAAAGAGAGCCTGCAAAAAAGAAATATGTGGTTAAACAGATGAACAAAAATTCAAAAGTTGCAATAAGGGGTGCACCCCATGGGCACGGGAGGGAAAACCCCCAGTCGGGGACTCTGGCCAGAGACAAATGTAGAGCCAGGAATAACAGGAATTAGAACCAGCAGGTGTATTGATGTCCATCAGGTTGGGTAACTGGACTTAGGACGCTTCTGAGGAGTAAAAGCAGATTTGTGTTGTTTCTGCTGAACTGGGGTCCATATACGACTTGGAGCAGACAGTGGTTTGGGGGTTGCAGGAAGCGGCATAAGATCCTCATCAGAGAGGGGTGGAAGGCCCAGGTTGTGTAGAAAGGCATCACTTTCCTAAAGGTCTCGCATGGAATGTTGTACGCCGTCATGAGGGGCAGAGAGGCGAAAAGGGAAACCCCAACGGTATATGAGTTTATGTTTCTGAAGGTGGAGTGTAACAGGCCGCAAACTTCTGCGTTTTGCAAGAGTAATAGGGGAAAGGTCGCTAAAGATCTGTATCCTGGCACCTTTAAAATCAAGCCTAGACTTGTTGCGGGTAGCAATGGTTAAGGCTTCCTTGCTGTCGTAATATTGGAAGCGGACAATAACGTCCCTTGGGTTGGCCCCAGCCGGGGGTTTAGGAGCGAGTGATGTGTGGCCCCTGTCTAATCACCAGTCAATGTCAGGGATATTTGGAGCTGCAGTGTTGAATAGACTTAGAAGATAGGAACGCAAATCAGGGTTTCCCACTGCTTCTGGTATCCCTCTAATCCGTAGGTTTGCCTGCGCTCTCTGTTCTCCAGGTCCTCCTGTTGTGTTTGGAGCTGGGTGACTGTGTGTTTTAGAGCTACATTGTCCTCTTCCATGACATGAACACACTGTATTATCTCATCAAACTTTATTTCCAGAGTGTCAGTGCGCTCTCCCAGCTAAACAATCTCCCATCTCAGCTCTTTAGCAAGTTTCCCCACCTCTTGTGTGATATTGTGGATGAGATTCTGGAGCAGGGAGTGTAGTTTAGTATCCAGAATCTCTATTGTCAAGGGGGTGAGAGATACCCGAGGATGAGCATGAGAATCAGCAAAAAAGATTACTTGCCTCGGGCGCCAGAGGATCTGGGGGGTCTGGCGGGTCGTCCTGTACATTTGAGGCTGGGGATGTGGGCCTAAGCAGGAAACCATCAGGAAAGGTCCTTTGATGACATCCCAGGGGAGGGGCAAAACTCGTTGAAGCATTTCCAGCTATTTGGAATCATTCACGTCATTTCCACCCTCCGTGGAACGCATGCCGAGCAGCGGCGAACCCAGAAGAGTTGTTCTCTTTACTGATGCCTGTTTTTTTCCATAGTCTAGTAAGTGGCGCTTGTTATGCGTTTATTGTGTAACCCTGCAGTACTTCACTATTAGCTTCTCTTTCTATTATTGGGAGCCTGTTGGATTCGTTTTCCTGACCATCCCCAAGACCCCTTTTTATATGGAGAGTTTCTGAGGAATTCATCCCATCTCACCAGATGAATAGATCACAAGTGTATATGACCCACAGACTGCAAAGCTGAGGGTCCATAATTTCTGGTGAGTGGGGTCACAAGAGGGGAGTGTGGCACACAGCACCTGGAATTATCTTTGGAGCACTAAAGCACTTTATTTTGATTGGCGCACTTTGCACAATATTTGAGATACATTTTTTTTGTATTTATATGGATGTGTTATATGTAGCACTTTAGTAATACTGTATATTTCATGAGCACTTAAGCACTTTATTTGAGCGCTGTATACTTACCGTATTTATCGGCGTATAACACGTGCCAGCGTATAACACGCACCATAAGTTTAGGAGGGAATTTTAAGGAAAAAACTTTTAGGAGGGAAGTTTAAGGAAAAAAACTTACATTTAAATGCCCATCAATGCAGCCTTATCAGTGTCCATTTGCAGCCTTCCCCAGTGTCTTTGCAGCCCTTGTCATTATTGCAGCCTGTGTTATTGCAGCCTTCCCAGTGTCTTTGCAGCCTTGTGTTATTATTGTAGCCTTCCCTGTGTCATTGCAGCCTGTGTCATTGCAGCCTTCCCAGTGTCTTTGCAGCCTTGTGTCATTATTGCAGCCTTACCTGTGTCTTTGCAGCCTTGTGTCTTTTAAAATTGTCGCCGATCAGAGGAGAGGAACGAGCGCTGAGTGTACTTCGGCTAGACTCCGCTAGACTCAGCTCTGCTCACAGTCAGGGGCGGGACTGTGAGAGGAGAGAAGCGAGCGCCGCCGACATACACAAAGCCTAGTGTACTTTGGCTGGACTCGGCTCTGCTCACAGTCAGAAGCGGGACTGCGAGAGGAGCCGAGTCCAGCCGAAATACACCCGGCTTTGTGTATGTTGACGTTGCTCGCTTCTCTCCTCTCGCAATCAGTGGAGATGGGTGGGACTGCGAGAGGAGCCGAGTCCAGCCGAAGTACACTCGGCTTTGTGTACGTCGGCTCCGCTCGCTCCTCTCCTCACATTTAGCGGAGATCGGCGGGGATCGGCGTATATTACGCACCCACGATTCTCCCCTGATTATAAGGGGAAAAAAGTGCGTGTTAAAGCGCCGATAAATACGTATAATTTACGGTTTTAGCACTCTGTGGACAGCTGAGGCAGTTTTGTATTATTATTAGTCTGTGTCACCTAGTGCGAGTATTTAAGTTTCAGTAAGCAGGAAACAGTCCATGGTGTAATTAGGCCGCGGCTTGGGGAACGCAGAATAGTTGTGCCTCTGGTCTCCAATCTTGACCATGAGATGCACGGCAGCTGAAGGAGTTTGGAGATGTGATTCCCATGTCTATTGTTGCTGTGGGTTGGGCGTCGGGAGTCCCAGAAGATTAGCGGTGAATGGAGCTGGCATCTTACACATCTGCCATGATCAGAAGCCATGCATGCTCCCCCACACAAAGAATTTTTATGGACTGAGTGGTGTAAGCCCTGCCCATTATATCTTGCTAAATAACCCCTACTTTCAGATCTCCACAACAAAAAGACCAATTTGGAGTTCAAGACAAAGCTAGAAGGGCTCCTAAAGTGTAAGTAAATCATCCATCAGCAAAATAACTCAAAACTTCAATGAAAATGTTCTTCAAATGCCAGGCAACAGGACAATACATCAATAATTGCATGCTTTCTGCATATTGTAATGAAGACCACACTATCCTTGTTCTGACTGAAGTCTGCACCACCTTTTATGTATCCTGGCATCTATTTTTCCTATCCCCTCTTCTGCTGACAATGCACATCAGCAAAAATTCTGTGCATGCACAGTGGTTAGCCATATGGTATTGATGAAAGGCCACAGTATATCATGAAAGTGAGCACCAATGCCAGAGCATTGGCATCATCCTGAAGATCTTGGCATGGGAAGGATGCTGGAATTGAAGGACAAACTGATCATGCACAGGTACTGTATAGTTCACCGGCTTTGGTAACAGAGATATCTCAGAAAAGTGAAAGCTTTGGAGGACTTTTCTCCAGCGGAGATGAATTACAACGATGGGAATCGAGAACTATTGGCCATCAAATTGGCATTGTCTGAATGGCAACATCTTCTGTAAGGGGCTTCCAAGCCTTTTTCAATCTTTACTGACCATAAAAACCTGCTGTATCTTCAGACTGCAAGACGTTTGAACTCACGTCAGGCTCGATGGGCTCTGTTTTTCTCCCATTTTAATTTTGTTCTTTCTTATGTGCCTGGGCATAAAAACAAGAAAGCCGATGCTCTTTCCAGACAGTTCGCTACCTCTGAAGAAGATCAACCTACCGAACAGTATATAATCCCACCTCACAAAATTGTCGCACAGATCTCTAAGGGCTCTTTTCTTTCCAGAGATATCTCAGAAAAGTGAAAGCTTTGGAGGACTTTACTACTATGGATGTATGTACAGTATGTTGCACTTTTATATGGGGGGAAATTTTCTAGGAAGAGTTTATTTCCGTTTTGACACAGGAAGTGTGGAGAGGGCAAAGGAGAGCTTTGGCTTTCTGATTGTAACAAGCCCCTGCTGGCTCGGTTCCACTCTCCCGACACTCCTCTGCTGGTATAGAATCAGATTGCAGATCGCCACATCTGATTGTTCGGTCATCCGATGCTCCGGGATTAGAACTACAGCTATGTGCCGTTCTAACCCAGTTGTGATAGCTCAGAACAAACACCAGGCAGGCTGTATGTAAGTTCAAACAGGAAACTTCCTTTATTGACAGGAATACAGTCTCTTTTATACAGTAAAAGAGGAGGGGCAGACATCCTGCTCATATTACTCTAACAATACACCTGTAACCTAATTAACCTAATTAACATGGACTAATTAACTAATCCCTTTAGACAGCCTAGATGACTCAGACATGACCTTTAGGCCAGACTGGCCGTCTTGTAGCTCAGAAAACCCAATCAACATTATCACAATACCAGAGTTAATTAACACAAACAACAATGAGGATCTAATGACTCTTAGATCCCAAACTAGAGACTTATTTACAATACACATTCTAGCAGGCAACAGACAGACAGGTGGCTGGAATTTACATCAGCATCTCCTAACAGTATCTGTCCCAGCATTATGAATCAGCCACTATTTCTAACATGGCAAATCCAGGATCGTCAGAGTCTGTGTGTCCTGGGGGACCAGGACCCGAATCCACAGTAATACCACCTCAAGGGTCCCCAGGCATACAGCTCACAAAGAGCACCGTTCCCCCAAATGCCAGGGCCCACGATCGATCGGCAAGAGGCTAGCATTCAGTCCCCTCAAAAGTCTCTCCCCCGGCTAGGTCTGTCACATTTATCCCCTTTCGGCAGGAGACTAACACAGGAGGAGACCCCAGACGGGTTGACTCCGAAGTTAGTCAGTAGTTCCAGTCCTCTAATGCCTGTACCCACACAGTACCCCAAACAAATTGTTCCAAACAAAGCATTACTCACCCAGCCAACCTCTGCCTCTCTCAGAGAACATATCTCCCGCTGGGGAGAGGCCTGGACTGGCCCTTCTCCATGGAGTCCTTTCTGCCGCTGGAGAGAAGACAGGGTGTCTGGGCTCACTCCGTCATGCTGTTGGGGATATGGGCCGACTGCCAATGGCGACCCTAGGGGGGGGCAGAGGGGGCCCTGACCCCCCCAACATTATGCTGGGCCCCACCATGTGCCCCCCCCCCCAAAAAAAAAAAATTTTATTTTTATTTTTTTTTTACAAAAAGGCAATTTCTTTTTGTTTGTTTGGCCACCGCTGGGGTAACACAGTCTCTATTGAGAGGGAGAAGGTCCCCAGTGCGTGATTCCTCCCCCCTCCCTCTGCTCGCTGACACTGCATAATGCGAGCGCTCACTCAACCACGGCCGCCCGATCTGCTCCTTCCCCTGCATCCTCATTGGCAGGGAGAAGAGCGAGTTGCAAGAAGGACTCCACCAGGACTCTCATTTACTGAAAAAACAGACTGAGGGCAGGGGCAGGACAGCAAGAGGAGGCTGGGGAACCCCACAGTGGCAGAACACCAGGGCCCGGTGGCAAGACAACCTTTGCAACCCTGATAGTTCTCCCACTGCTTTGGACCCTTATATTTTCTTGGTATGCTGGTGACATATATCTCTTGTTCTCTGTCACCCTGGAGGGGGGCCCAATACAGTAGGAAGGGAGCTCACTGCAGAACATGTGAAAGGGCCGTTGTGGGATCGTAGTAAAAGGGTAAAGGGCCCCAGGATAGATATATCTATCTATCTATCTATCTATCTATATATATATATATATATATATATATATATATATATATATATATATTTGTATTTTATATTTCCCCCCTATTTTTGTCCCTGTCCCCCGATGTGCCCCCCCTAAATATGAAAGCTGGAGACGCCACTGCCGACTGCCCAGCATCCCTGGGGTATACAGGTGGAGACTAAAGTCCCATCCACCTTCACAGGAAATCCATCCTCTGTTAGTTGAGGGCAGAGGCCAGCAGTACTCGGCCCTGTTGCCAGCCCTTCTGCTGGGGACTCCGCATCCTCCGCTCCAGCTAACCGTTGGGGCAGGAGGCTGGCTTCCTCCACTCCCAAACTGTGTAGCTGCCATTGGGGAGGTAAGCCGGCTGCTTCCTTTTCCATTCCCTCATCTGGATGTTGGGACGATATGTCTGTGCTACTGTCTCCCAGGTGCACGGATCTTTGCTGGGGAGGAAAGACCACTTCCTCCACCCTGGCCAACTGTTGGGGAGGGACGACGAACACCTCCACTCCCTTCTCCCCCTGTATCCTGATCTTCTGCTGGGAAGTGACTACCTCCTTCTCACCCTGAGCCTCCGGAACCGCCGCAGGTGTAGGGCAGAGATCTTGGACCCTCTGTCCGGTTGCCAGCGCTTCAGCTGGGGAAGTTCCTTGTACTTCACAGATACTTCTGTTGGTGCTGGGCAGAGCACAGTGAAGTTTGGCCCTAATAACAGCTCTTCATCTGCTGGAGGCTCACCAGGTTGTTCTTCCTCAGCAGAATAGTCTATCAAATCCCCTGTCTCTGCAACTGGTGTCTGGGGATAAAGGTTCACCATCTCCTCTCCGTGGAACCCAGAAGATGCTATCAGTGCTGGGCAGAGCACAGTGAAATTTGGCCCTAAAAACAGCTCTTCTTCTGCTGGAGGCTCACCAGGTTGTTCTTCCTCAGCAGAAAAGTCTATCAAATCCCCTGTCTCTGCAACTGGTTTCTGGGGATAAAGGTTCACCATCTCCTCTCCGTGGAACCCAGAAGATGCTATCAGTGCTGGGCAGAGGTTAGTAGAGCTCTGCCCTGTTGTCAGCACTTCAGGTTTGGGGACGGCAATCTTCAGATTTTCCACTGCCGATTCTCTGGCATGCTGCTGGACAGGCACATTCCTCCATCCAAGATCATCCAATGCAGAAACGGGTTCATCAAGGTCAGTCAGCACTTGCTACATCCGCCATAAGACCTCCGCCTCCATAGCTGCGGGGGCAGGTTGGCAAAGCACACTGTTACTCTGCCACATTGTCAACTCTTCAGCCAGGATTTCAGAGTTGTCAACTGGTATTTCCTGATAGTCCCAGGCAAAGGGAGCCCCACCCTGCTGCTGAGCAGAGTCTAGCAGCTGTCTGTAGGCAATCTCAAGCTCCCATTCCTGAACAGCCAGAAACTCCAAATCTTCCTGTGCCCAGTGCACTTCTGAGACATTCAGTCTTCGCTCTCTGTGCTCCATTATTTCCTCCAAACGCCACTCCCGATCACTCCCAAAGTCAGGGTCCCCGGACAGCCTCCAGTATAACAATCCCAGGCCATCGTAGTCAAAGCCTTCCGTGTAGCTGTCATCCACTGTCCACGGGCACACTTGGGCTACATACCACCGGAGGGCTCTGTAGCTCTCGTCCAACCGCATTTCTGCCTGGATCAGCCTGCTTAACTCGGCTGTCCACTCCTGGTTGGGCTGTTCCCCCAATAACAGCCTTCGCAATTCATACTGCGACCAGTACCTTACATGGATGGAGGGGAGAACTTTTCCCTGGTTTCGCTGCTCACGGGCTAGCGCTTCCTTCCAGAGTTCGCAGCGGATACAAGCAAACCATCCTAGCAGGACCTGTTCTGATACCGGTCCTCTGTGCTGTATCTGCATCTCTCGCAACCTCCTTCTGAATTCCTCATCCATGGTGGCTGGTATCTCTCCTCTCCTGCTATCTGGACCTTGGATCCAGGTGATGGTTTGGATGTGTTCACGACAAGGAAGCACAATCCCACCATTCCCTCCACGGCTCTCAAGTAAGTCTTTCAGCGTGGCTCTCCTGCAGGCTGGTTTGGAGTGTCCCAGTAACTGGAGAGCAAATCCCACGGCTGCCAACCAATGTAACAAGCCCCTGCTCACTCGGTTCCACTCTCCCAACACTCCTCTGCTGCTATAGAATCAGATTGTAGATCGCCACATCTGATTGTTCGGTCATCCGATGCTCCGGGATTAAAACTACAGCTATGTGCCGTTCTAACCCAGTTGTGATAGCTCAGAACAAACACCAGGCAGGCTGTATGTAAGTTCAAACAGGAATCTTCCTTTATTGACAGGAATACAGTCTCTTTTATACAGTAAAAGAGGAGGTGCAGACATCCTGCTCATATTACTCTAACAATACACCTGTAACCTAATTAACCTAATTAACCTAATTAACATGGGCTAATTAACTAATCCCTTTAGACAGCCTAGATGACTCAGACATGACCTTTAGGCCAGACTGGCCGTCCTGTAGGTCAGAAAACCCAATCAACGTTATCACAATAGCAGAGTTAATTAACACAAACAACAATGGGGATCTAATGACTCTTAGATCCCATACTAGAGACTTATTTACAATACACATTCTAGCAGGCAACAGACAGACAGGTGGCTGGAATTTACATCAGTATCTCCTAACAGTATCTGTCCCAGCATTATGAATCAGCCACTATTTCTAATATGGCAAATCCAGGGTCCCCAGAGTCTGTGTGTCCTGGGGGACCAGGACCCGAATCCACAGTAATACCACCTCAAGGGTCCCCAGGCATTTAGCTCACAAAGAGCACTGTTCCCACAAATGCCAGGGCCCACGATCGATCGGCAAGAGGCTAGCATTCAGTCACCTCCAAAAGTCTCTCTCCCGGCTAGGTCTGTCACACTGATGTGTCCACCAGATTTTTTATCTGCACTTTTTATATTTTTATCTGCACTTATCAAACAGATACAATAAAATGCTTTCAATGGCATATTAAATAAACCAAAATAGAACAAATAAGGGAAATGTACATACACTCCCCAAGCATGTAAATCGTGTATGTATGTGGTATGCAGTATGTTCATAATCTAAATAAAAAGCACAGCTGTCACCAAAATCAAATTTCAATTCTTTGACAAAAATTCACAGCATGGCCCTTATCTCCTTCTCTAACTACTTTCTCCCCGTAGAGGGCTCTGACTTTAGACTGTCACAAGATGGGAATATTACACAGTATATAAATATATTTCACAACTGGCAGATGAGCACAAAAAGGAATATAAAATTAAGATTTCATATAAAATTAAGATTTCATATAAACAGTTATCTGTCAGCTTAAAATTTCCTTGCCAACTTCTTGTGAATGAGTGTCATTTTTACTTTTTACTGAATGGATCTTTGAAAATTGCACTCGTGCAATATATTATCCCAAGGCGCAGATACTTGCCAAATGTCTCCACTTCGGAGCGAACGCAACTGTAGTTAAAATAAAGGACAGCAGATCAACAGGGTAATTATGTACTTAATAAAGAAAGATGACTCTTTTTGGCATCTCGGCAGATGATAAACGACAAACTCAAAGTTCAATAAAAGGCATTCTTTCATATATTAATATTGCTGACACTACAATAAGAAATTATTCAGCTGAAAGGCTGATATACACAAAAATAGAACACTAAAAGAAAGGTTCCGTCAAGTCAAGATTATTAAAAAGACCTTAAAGGTTACTTAGATTCTTTTGAAAAGTTTTTTAGCTATATTTCTGAATGTGCTAGAAATCAGTTGCACTTTAAAGCAAAATAATTGAAGGAATTTTATAACTAGGCCATACCCACTTAATATGCTTATGTTTTTTTGTTTGGTCGATACAGCTAAAGCAGGCCATGCATCAGTGTTTTTTTTCGTTGAAGGTTGAACGAAAAACTGACTTGATTCCCCCATCCACACATTCAAGGTAGATGGGGGAATCCTCCCACTGTGCTATTGTATTCTGACAGCAGGAAGACCTGCCCGCCATTAGAATACACTGATCAGCACTGCCAGCTATAGCTGGCAACGCTGATCCAGCAGCTAAATTCCGACAAGGAGGAACAAAACCCGGACGCGCTACCCTGTTCCTAAAGTCGCCCGATAGGAGGGGCAAAACGCGTTGGGTTGGACTTCTGGCTTCCAGTGATGTCACTTCTAGCCCATGGAGCGCACGCTTGTAGCGGCACTTCTGGGTTTTGTTCTGTGAGCTATTTGACATTGGATGCCTGTTTTAAAAATGTTTTATGTAAGTGCAATCTTTTTAGCGTGTGTCACAAATAAATAATTACTACACTATGAAGGTTTTCTCTTCCCTTTGATCCTTAGTACAGACTGAGGTTTCTGCCAGTATACTCATCTAATTACCATTAAAAAACCTATTCTGGTGAGTGGAGAGATGTCATATACCTGGGTGTATTTGAACTGGGATGTTCCTGGTCCCATGGCTGCAGTCTTGCTTGTTGCGCCACAGAGGAGCTCTGGAGTTATAACTATTTTCTCTTGTTTGATGCATTACCTTGGACTCACTAGCCCCACCTGCTGCCAGCTGTGGACAATCTACAATCAAAGCAGCCCATAAATAGCTGCACTTCCTATCTCTCAGTGCTTGTTTGTTTGGACTAGCTTCCTGGGTGTTTTGACTGCTTTTTGACTCTGAACACCGTGTTTGAACTTCTACCTGAATTCCTGACTATTCTCTAGCCTGCTGATTTTGTACTTTACCGCCAGCTCGTGTATGACCTTCACTTACCTGACCAATCTCTGGATTTTGATTGTGTACCGCTTTGCCTGATCTGTTGCCGTCCTGATCTGCCTGACTAAGTTTTAGCCTGAATCTTCAGCACACAAGCTCCACTTTGGACACTACCTATCACAGGTACCTTACATTACAAACGGGCCACAATGGCAGTGGACCCTGCTGAGATTGTTAAGGCAATTTCACATCAGGGGCAATTGATTGGAGCTCATGAACAGCATCTTTCTTCCCTGGATGCCAAGTTAGATGAACTTTGTACTATGCTTAAATCTTGCTTGCCTGGTCCTTCTGCAATGTTCCAGACTCCTTCTCCAATCCAACCCACCTCTTCTGTACCACCCAAGTTTCCCCTGCTTGAAAAATTTGGTGGAGATACTGAGGACTGCAGAGACTTTTTAAATGTCTGCCGTTTGCATCTCCGCAACAACCCTGGGACTTTTAACACTTTGTCTGCCAAAGTGACTTTTGTAATTTCCTTGTTAAAGGGAAAGGCCCTGGCCTGGGTCTCTCCTTACCTGGAACGCAATGATCCTGTGCTGCTAGACGCTGACAAATTTCTGGCTTCTCTCCAGACTGTATTTGGCAAGCCAGTTAGAGCTTCTGCAGCTGAGTACTCACTTTTGGACATACAACAAGGTACCGGGTCTGTGACACAATATGCTATTGAGTTTCGTACCCTGGCTGCTGGGACTAATTGGGACTCTAGGGCATTACGTGCAGCCTTCCAAAAAGGTCTTACAGATCGCATCAAGGACAAATTGGTCTATAAGGATTCCCCAGAAGACCTTGAGAAATTCATAGAGCTGTGTGTTCGTCTGGATGTCCAGTATCATGAAAGATGCCAAGAGAGACTTAGAACTCGCAAGTTTCCTAGGCCAGTTTACCGTTTGGCCCCTAACTTCCAAGCACCACCTCAGCCAGAACCTGAAATCTCAGTTGAACCCCATCCACCTGTGGAACCCATGGAAGTAAGCCGTTTCCACCTAACTGAATCGGAGAAACAAAGGAGGCGTGCATTGGGCCTATGCCTGTACTGTGGACTTATTGGACATTTTAAATATCTGTTTATGCCATTTGGTTTGTGTAACGCCCCTGCTGTCTTCCAACGTTTCATGAATGACATTTTTCACGATTTCAGCAACAGTTTTGTGATCATATACTTGGACGACATTTTAATCTTTTCCAAGACTCATCTAGAGCACATCTCACATGTAAAGCAGGTATTACAACGACTGAGAGAAAACCATCTTTACACGAAGATTGAGAAATGCAGTTTCCATCAAAGCCATATTCCTTTCCTTGGATACATTATAAATGCTGTCCGTTTCCAAATGGACCCTCAAAAACTTTCCGCTGTCTTGCAATGGCCCCAACCGACCACTTTAAGAGGGCTCCAAAGATTTCTAGGGTTCGCAAATTACTATTGACGCTTCATCAAAGGTTTTTACCATTACTCCATCCCTTATTGCTATGACTAAGAAAGATACAAATTGCAAGCTGTGGTCCTCAGAAGCAAAATCGGCTTTCCAGCAATTAAAAGACATGTTCAGCAAGGCTCCAATTCTTCACCATCCAAATCCTGATCTTCAGTATATAGTTGAGGTTGATGCCTCTGAAGTAGGAGTAGGTGCTGTGATGTCCCAGAGACAGCCTAAGTCCGGTAGAATCCATCCAGTAGCATTTTTTTCTAGAAAGTATGGACTGAGTGGTGTCAGCCCTGCCCATTATATTTTGCTAAAAAACCCCTACTTTCAGATCTCCACAACAAAAAGACCAATTTGGAGTTCAAGACAAAGCTAGAAGGGCTCCCAAAGTGTAGGTAAATAATCCATCAACAAAATAACTCAAAACTTCAATGAAAATGTTCTTCAAATGCCAAGCAACGGGAAAATACATCAATATTTGCATGCTTTCTGCATATTGTAATTAAGACCACACTATCCTTGTTCTGACTGAAGTCTGCACCACCTTTTATGTGTCCTGGCATCTATTTTCCCTATCCCCTCTTCTGCTGACAATGCACATCAGCAAAAATTCTGTGCATGCACAGTGGTTAGCCATATGGTATTGTTGAAAGGGCACAGTATATCATGAAAGTGAGCACCAATGCCAGAGCATTGGCATCATCCTGAAGATCTTGGCATGGGAAGCATGCTGGAATTGAAGGACACACTGATCATGCACAGGTACTGTATAGGTCTCCTGCTTTGGTAACAGAGATATCTCAGAAAAGTGAAAGCATTGGAGGACTTTTCTCCAGCGGATATGAATTACAACGTTGGGAATTGAGAACTACTGGCCATCAAATTGGCATTGTCTGAATGGCGACATCTTCTGGAAGGGGCTCCCAAGCCTTTTTCAATCCTCACTGACCATAAAAACCTGCTGTATCTTCAGACTGCAAGACGTTTGAACTCACGTCAGGCTCAATGGGCTCTGTTTTTCTCCCGTTTTAATTTTGTTCTTTCTTATGTGCCTTGGCAAAAAAACAAGAAAGCCGATGCTCTTTGCAGACAGTTCGCTACCTCTGAAGAAGATCAACCTACCGAGCAGTATATAATCCCACCACACAAAATTGTCACACAGATCTCTAAGGGTTCTTTCCCAACAGTTACAAGAAACCCAGAATTGTGTTCCCCAAGGCCTAAAGATACCACCCGGTCGCCTGTTCATAGCCCCTAGCCTCAGAAAACCTGTACTCCATTGGGTTCATGATGGTGTGTTATCCGGTCATCCTGGTGTTACCATCACTCTTAAGACCTTGCAACGTCATGTCTGGTGGCCTCGTATGAAAATGGGATGTTACTGACTATGTGGCTGCCTGTCCAACTTGTGCTGCTAATAAAGTACCTCGCACTTTGCCTACTGGACTATTACAACCACTTCCGGCACCTCGCCAGCCTTGGACACATTTGACTATGGACTTCATTACAGACTTACCCAAGTCCGAGCGCATGACTGCTATATGGTATAAATTTAACAAAATGCTGCGCTAAACCCAAAAGTATAAAACACCAAAAGCAGCTGACACACAAACAAACCAAGTCCACTGAAAATGTAAATATACAAAGTGCAGCGCTAAAAAACATCCAACATGTATTATATATACATGTGGGAAATGTGTATATAATGATATATATAAATGGTGTGCTAAAGAGAACACATAAAAAATGCAAAATCGACATATAAATGTGGAAAACAGCTGAAAAGATCAGCAATAAAAATCAAAGTGTCAATAGTGAAATATGGAACAGCAAAAAGTGGAAGTCCATATATTGTAAGGTAAAAGAGTATCTTCTCCAATGGGGGAGCTCTGATAGGCACTGGAAGGTGTATGGATCCTCAGATGAAGAGGAGACAGCAGGTGTCAAGGTAAACAAATGTTGAATAGAAGTAAGTGGATACTCTAACCAGATGTGTCGGACGCAAATACTGTAGAGCAATGCGTCAAATAGGCGTAGGGATACACTCCCATAGTGACAAACCGGACGGGGTCCTGTGGGCCACGAACACCGATGGAAGATGGTGGTTTCAGATTGAGGTTGGACCACTGGCGCACACGCCCTCCGATTGTAGAGCTGGGTGATCCAGAGGGGCGATTCAATATGGAACCATGGAGGAAGAAAAAAGGGAACATAAGGGGAGGAGGTCACTTCCCAGCATGGAGGCTTCGATAATCCGCACAGTCCCAGGACACTGACCCCAGGAGCTCACACTCCACAACAATCTCCTCTGCCTGTTAATGTGCAGCAATGTGCTGTGTTGCAGAGTTGAATAAATGTAATTTTAAAAAGTATAAATAAAAGAAAAAAACATCAAGCACTGTGATGTATTGTAACAATACACTGCAGTGCACGTGCACAACTCATACCAGCATGTTGGAGTCATATGCACCACAAGTAACTGCTGGTGTGAATCAGCCTTTGGTGTGTTGGTGCGCCAACACACAAAATGTACATTACCATAATGTGTGTGTATTGGGGGAGGGGGGTTATTTCTGGTTTATTTATTAATTAATTAATTTATTTGTATTATTTATTTTTTACCAGAGGGAACTTTGGGTACATATCTGAACAGAATCTTTATTGTTTGCGCCATTCATGTTTACTATCTCTCCAGTTATGAATCAAATCCAGAGTGCTCAGTAATGAGCACTCCAGTGTTCATTCAAGAAAGTGAAGGATCACTTAATATGAGATGTATTTAGCGATCCCCCACTCACCATCCTGAACAGCTGCTGACCACAGCTATTCATTACGCGTTCGGTCCTAGAGGTCATTTCTGCAATAAGTTTATAGTTTCTTGAGCAACCATAAGCATAATGCAGACGGGAATGCGGCCAACACAAAGCTTACTGAGCTGGTCAGTGGTTTTGTTCCATTGTAGGTTTTACATTGATGGCTGCAAAATAGTTAAAGCCAATTGCACCTAAATCTACTAAAATTGTCTTAATTTTACCTGCTCTACAGACTCCAGTGCATTTTTCTAGAATAAAGACTCTCAGATTCTCTTTTTCTTAATCCTGATTAGCCTGTTATACTGTACAATATATTCAGGTTTGGTTTAGTGCAGTGGTCTACAAACTGTGGCCCATGGGCAGAATGCAGCCCTTTACTTGCCTTTATGTGGCCCTTAATGCACTATTCCTCCTACTGATAAGAGGTAGTATTCCTCCTGCTGACACCAACAATGAAGCACTATTTTTTCCACTAACACCAACAATGGGGTACTATTCTTTCCACTGACAACAGTGATGGAACACTATTCCTCCCACTGATACCAACAATGGTGCACTATTTCTCTCACTAACACCAATCATGGGGCACTATTTCTCCCACTTACATCAATGATGACACACTTGCTCCTCCATCTGACCACAGATGCTATAATTTTTTTTTAGTCCCACTTACTGCCCGAACTGAAGCATTGTTTTCTCTCATTGACGTTGGGGCATTTTCTATTCCCACTGGCCACAATCTGGCCCCCCCTAAGTCTGAAGGAACGTAATCTGGCCATTTGCTTAGAAAGTTTGGAGACCCCTGGTTTAGTGCATTACAGTACACTATGCCACAACATGGAGTTATACCATAACTAGAGGATCCATTTCCACAGTAGGTGATGCATGTATATTTTAGCTAAATGTACAGATATCTATACCCATTTTTTAGGCAAGAATATGCTAGTTAGTCATACAAAATCCCCAAATTTGTTCAAAAAAGTGACCTACTATATATTTAAAAATTAAATCCAATGAGTATATGCTTTACATATTGTCTGCTTAACCTTAGATACAGCTGGTACAGCTGGCCACGGGTACCGCTGGCAATATCCCAGAGTTAAAAGATAAGAAATGATAAAAGTGGGTGTGGTCTGCCCAATTATAGTTAAAATTAGAACAAATTATAGATACACTGGGGTGGCCCAGTTTTTCATTTTGAAAAACTGTATGGTATACATAAATGACAGCATTTGACATTCACAGGGAAAAAACTGAGCTTGCATGATTTATATTTTTACCTTTCTAAAACTCCAGCTGGCATGTGAACCTTTATCTAAAACTACATTTTTCATTAGAAATTTTGTTACTTGCAGATGGTCTACAGTCCTTTTTTTTCTGAACACTTGAAACAAGAATATTTTATAGGGATTAAGGGCCTTAAAACTTAAGCTCAGACTTATCCTGTAAGTGGTTGTTCAATATTTGATCACATTTCATCATGCTCCAAAGCTTATTTAAAATCTTTCAGCAATATTACATCTGCTTATACATTGTATTTCTGTTGGTTTAAAAGAACTACATTTTTAATTTTTGCATACATTCTCATCTTTCACTTAATATACTTTTGTCTCTGATTTTTGATTCCTTTGTTTATTTTTATTATTATTATTTTTTTTTTTACTTAATGGCTAACTAAAATATGCAATATGAACACTGTGTACCTGTGCCGTCTGTTTGCTTTTAGATACAAACCGTAGAAACAAATTTTCATTATTTGGAAATGTATTTCAGTCCTGTAACATAAACAATTTCTGTCTGACAATATCTTGCCTGCACGTGAAATTCAATGGTAGTGCCTCCCCCTAATCTATACATAAAACCAACCCCTTTAACTCCATAGCATACAACTCCTCCAGAAGGACCAGCAACTGTGGGGAGCCCCTCCCTGATTGCTACCAATGTACTCTAGTTCTAGTGGGTGGGGTTCATCCTCAGACCTTGGATGCCTCCAGCCATTCACCTGTGTTACTGTTGCGAGCTGTGCAGGACTGAATGTCCTTCAAATGCACAATCTTGTGGTGGGGGAGAAGCCTTGCTATTTAACCCATTAACATCAGTTGGTCCCCTAGACTCACTGAGGTGCAATGAACACAGAATCCTCACATGGGCAACATGACAAAGGGAACCCCTGCAAGGCCCCCAGCTTGGCCTGACTAGCAGCAACTGTAGTCTGTCTCATATCTTCCTCAGGCCTTACAGCAAGGACCCCGACAGCAGCCCATCAAGCACAAGGTTAGGAGAAAGAAGAGTTCATTCAACGACAGCTTTTTAACACTTTATTAGAACACAGTACACCCCATCTCAGTCATCCCATAGAGACGACACATTTCTTGCAAACAAATAATAGCAGAGGTGAGAGATGAATAAAGGAGCAGCCCATACCTTTGAGGGTTTTGCTGCAGTCCTACATCCCAATCCACAAAGGTGTGAGTAGTCCCATTAGTCGTGCACTTCTCCTTCCTTGCTTTCTCCCTAAGGGGAAGCTCCCAGCAGCTAGATCCTCAAAGATTATATCTTTGGACCTTACACTAACTTCCATGACCAACCAATGACCCCAGGCAGACTCCAACTAGACTATTGATACAGAGCCAATATGTTCCACACTGGCAGGAGCAGGCCTGGCAATTCCTGGCTATCTATGGTACATTCCACTCACTACTCTGGGGACCTCTAACGGCTACCTACTCAGCTACACTGCCTAACCAAAACTATGGCGACATATAGTGGCCAATTTTGGGAACTACACTGGCCTCCTCCATGCCCCCTACCCTGCATTACCAGAGCTATTGGACTTTACTGTACTTTACTGTACTTTTACTGGACTTTACTGTAAAAGATGCTATTTATGAGCATAATCACACATTGTGGTGTTCTGTGCTGTTTTACTGAAGTAGTGATTCTCAGCTAGATTATTTGTTGTAATATTCTTGTAGAAACTATTTTATGTAACCACATGTTAACCTGGTTAAACCACAGAAACATTGCTGCGAAGAGTCCATGTCTCTGCAGCTTTCGTAATCAGTTTCATACTATTTTATAGTGTATGTATGCTCTGCTTCCTTTCTGACCCTGTTTTGCATGACTAATTCTAACTTTGCACCTATTTAATAAACTGATAGTTATAGTTAGTCAGGTCATTCTGCTGCTCTTGAGGAAGTCAATCTAGTTATACTGTATCATCACACTACCCGAAATTTCACACACTGCTCCTAGGAGTGGAGTTTTTGCTGAAAACAGATGCTTATATCAGTGCTGGTAAACAACTAGTATAATTTTATTTATTTTTTCGCTTTTTTTTTTTTCTCATTTATACATTTTTTCAATTTTAAACAAAATATACAAGACAATACATTAAACATTTGTAGACCTGGATATTATGGTATATTATCACAATGCAATCATATATAAGAGATACATTTCCACCTAATTATATTTTTTCATCTGTGTTTCACCCAATACTTCCCCTTTAAATCTTGAGACCATATAAACTATAGATTCATCTTGTAACATCCCTGGCGGTATTCCCGAGTGTGGCTCGGGGTTAAATTTCAGCACCATTAGCGGTAACCCCGAGCCACACTCAGGATTACATCTCAGGATCCTGGTGCAGTGTTACTTACCTTGTCCCCAGGATCCTGCGATGTCTCCCGCTATGTCTGCGGGCTCTGTCCTCCTCCGAAGCCTCTCAGTGCCAGGCTCCGTTCCCTGCGAGCGTCACGACACATGGGGGCGGAGCCTGGCGGCAAATTAAAAAAAAGTAAAAATCATAACACATACAGTACTGTAATCTTACAGATTACAGTACTGTATGAAATTATTTCACATCCCTTTTGTCCCCAGTGCTTTGTCCAATGCCCTGCATGCAGTTTTATATTATATATACTGTTCTTTCTGCCTGGAAACTGGAGATTGTCCAAAGCAACCAAAAAGTGTCCCTTTACGTCAAAAGTGGCTTTAGACCAGCTAGAAAACAGCGATAATAAATTAGAACACTTGCAGAATTGAGCGATAGTGAATCGTTGGGAAATTTATTTTATTATTATTATATATTTTTTTTTAATTATTTATATTTATTTATTATATTATAATTTATGTTTTTGTGTTTCAAACTTCATCATACCCGGGATATCTACTAGACTCTTGGTGGACAGATATAAGTGTGTTATTGCTAAGAATTACAGGCCTACAATATAAAACGCCAAATTTCCATGCAAAATAATTGTACCGCTTTCAGCACCTAAAACCTGAAATAATCATACTGCCAGGGAGGTTAAGCATTGGGCCAACCCTTATTCTAAGGGCCAGATTTTACTGTTAAAAACAATCTAGGAATACATTGCTACCCCTCATATTTACATGCAATTTCCCCAAATAATCACTATATTTCATAACTCTTTGTCTCATCTCTATCTTATTATTAATATGGGGTTATTTCTTTACCACAATTATAACATATAAGTTTATATTTAAAGTTATCTAGTTTTGCCAGTCTCTCTTAATTTCCTTATCCCATCTACAAAAAAAGACTCTACATAAAACACACTACAAACATCCATCTCACACTCTTCACAGGGAAAAAAAAGAAGGGGATTCTGATCTGTCATTATCATAAGTATTGCATGTTGCAGAGGTTCGGAATTCTTCCCATTGTTGCCATACGTTTTAAACTTGATTGCTAGAATTCTCTTCTATCTGAATCATTTCCTACAGGGACTGGATCTCGCTCATTTCACATACCCATTCTGCCATTGTAGGGCATTTCACTTTTCGCCAATTTCGAGCTATTATTGTTTGTGCCGCTATTAGCATGTATCGTAAAATATACTAGTATGGTTTGATTGATTTGAATGCTTTTAACAAATAAAAGGCAAAAGGATTTTATTAAATGCATGTTTTTCTTCTTATGTAACTGAACTTGAAACTGTGAATTGGCATTTGGATGTGGAATGAACAGAAGGCAAACCAGGAGAGGTGCATATTAACTGACTGGAGTTGGGACAAGCAAAAGGGGGTGGTGAATATCCTTGGTGGAGGATTAAAAAGTTCAGTTTGACATTAGTTATTACATAAGTAGTCAAACAAGGTCTGGTGAGTTTGTCTTTTTATTAGAGGTGGCACAGAGGTGTTTTTATCACTGAGTAAAGAATTTATATTGAGAGCACAAGAGGATTACAACAAGAAGCACAATGGGAATGGATTTTTCAAATGGTATTAAAACCAAAAGCAAACATTTATGATACTATAAAAGATTTAGAGTTGGCAAGGCGCTGGATCAGATTCAGTAACATATTTCAAAGTTTATTAACACAACACATATCCAAACTTACGCTGAGGCAAGGGAAGAGCAGATTCAAGGTAGAGTGTGATCATCCAATCCACAGCAGCACAGACCAACGGATTGATGAGCCGGGTGATGGAGAGTCAGACTTGCCAAAAACCATGTCACTAACGTCATCTGACCCTGTCATAGTAGTGATTTCTAGCTTCTAGTCTCATGTAATATGTCTCCAGTCTACGACTGTCTCCTTAACCATGTCCACAGATATCCAATAGGAAGTGGCTACGTCTACATCTACAGATTGTCTAAGTTTAAGAGAAGTGTATTCTTTTTTTTTTTTTACAAATATTTTTATTAAGATTTTTGAGACAAACAACAAACAACACAATAACACATGGCTGCTACAGTACATCAAGACTGTGTCAGATTAAATAGAACATTTGATAGGACATATGACAGCGTGAGTTGCCAGGTTAATTAATAGCAATCAAGGTATGTATATGGTTCTCCTCAGAGGGAATTAAATTAGTTAGTTAGATACCAAGAGATGTGTATTCTTACTTGAATCTTGGTGTGTTTTTCATAGTTCTTTCAGCTCTGTGCAGTAATCCAGCGTAACATTTTGCCTCTGTGCAGGAGCTTCCTGTAAAAAGACTGGTCGCTGCCACACTCTCTCCATATGCAGGGGGACTGGTCTTGCCTCCACCCCTCCTGTAATTTCCTGCAGACAACATATAGTGTGTGGAGCTCCTGAGGCCCTCCCACAGTTCTGCTCTCTGCCCAGACTAGGAACATCAAAGTGAACTGGTTATACAATATACCATGTGGTAGGGGTACCTGAAACATAAGATTGGTTAAACAGAAACACAAATCCTTAGGCGGGTAACACCATTCAAATATATGTACACTATATTGCCAAAAGTATTGGGATGCCTGCCTTTACACGTACATAAACTTTAATGGCATCCCCGTCTTACTGCGTAGGGTTCAATATTGAGTTGGCCCACCCTTTGCAGCTATAACAGCTTCAACTCTTCTGGGAAGGCTGTCCATAAAGTTTAGGAGTTTGTCTATGGGAATGTTTGACCATTCTTGCAGAAGCAAATTTGTGAGATCAGGTACTGATGTGGACAAGAAGGCCTGGCTCGCAGTCTCCACTCTAATTCATCCCAAAGGTGTTCTATCGGGTTGCGATCAAGACTCTGTGCAGGTTAGTCAAGTTCCTCCACCCCAAACTCGCCCATCCATGTCTTTATGGACCTTGTGTTCTGCACTGGTGTGCAGTCATGTTGGAACAGGAAAGGGCCATCCCAAAACTGTTCCCACAAAGTTGAAAGCATGAAATTGTCCAACATATCTTGGTATTCTGAAGCCAAGCCCAACCCCTGAAAAACAACCTGACCATAATCCCCCCTCAACCAAATGATTTGGAGCAAGGCACAAAGCAAGGTACAAAAAGACATGGATGAGCGAGTTTGGGGTGGAGGAACTTGACTGGCCTGCACAGAGTCCTGACCTCAACCCAACAGAACACCTTGGGATGAATTTGAGTGGAGACTATGAGCCAGGCATTCTCGTCCAAAAACAGTTCCTGACCTCACACATGCACTTCTGGAAGAATGGTCAAACATTCCCATAGACACAATCCTAAACCTTGTGGACAGTCTTACTTGAAGAGTTGAAGATGTTATATCCGCAAAGGGTGGGCCAACTCAATATTGAACCCTACGGAATAAGACTGGGATACCATTAAAGTTCATGTGCGTGTAAAGGCAGGCGTTCCAATACTTTTGGCAATATAGTGTACTTCAATTGTACTGTATGTATGCATTTCAATAGTGTATATATCAGATTGCATGGAGTTGCAGCTTTAAGAACTGCTATCATGTTTCTCTAATAAATGACTTTAATAAAATACTTTATATGTGTTGAGCATAGATCACATGGGGCTATGTGCTGAAATGACTGGCAAAAAAGAGGAAGCACACACATAAAAATAGGGCCAAAACCCAAACCACATGCCGTTTGAGCTAACTACGAGCCGTTAATCACAAATTACAATGTGTACGAAGGTTTGAATTTGCTTTAACAAATGTGTCCTTTTCTTTAAACATTGTTCTCTAGTCATTTTAGCACAGAACGCTTTGATTTCTGGACTCAAACTCTTCTCGACAAGCTTATTAAGTTTGATTTGTTGATGCTACAAAAATAAGTAAAAAAATTGAAGCACTTATATTAATAAGGGAGAAGAACAGCTTTAGCCTCGCGCTCTGATTTTATTCATTAAGTGGAAATAAATTAGAGAAAACAAGCATGCAGTCAAAATAGCTAAACCATTTTAATGCATGAAGGTTTTGTGCTAATTTAAATTAACATTTAACTACTATATTAGGCTGCATGGGGTGGACATGCTAATAGGCAGCTTGTTGGAATAAATAAATTCTTTTTTTTTTTTTACAATACAGGGTAATGGTTTGTGCCATTAATAATTGAGCCAAACAATCTGACTGGCATGTGGATATTTAAATTTCAAATAAGTGCTGGCTATTGTGTTTGAAAGTAAAAAGAATTCAAAACCCAGCTGAACCTTCAGTTTTAATTAGCCAAATACATTCCAGGTGCATCAAAAGAAATGATGTGCAAAGTCCTACAGAATGTTTTCTCTAAAAATGTTACAGCCCTAGTAGAAAAACCTTTCCTCTACCAGCATACTGTAGAGAAGGACCCTTTCTTCCTCTAAGTGGAAGTAGTGGTCTCTATGCAGAGGTTCAACACACCTCCTACCAGTGGAGGCTGGTGGGGTATTTTTTGGGGGGAGGCGGCAAACAACCCCCCCTCCGGGCTGCCGGTGGAGCGGCACTACCCCCTTACCCGCGGCACTAACACAGCTCACCACAACCTGCTGTCCTTACCTTGGATGCAGGCGGTGAGAGCGTGGTGGGATCAGGGAAAGCTGCTCCGGTGACCAGTGTCCTTCTGGAGCAGCTTCCGCGGTGTCTCCTCTCTCCTCCTCCTAGGCATCCAATAGAATCATCTGATGTTTTGGCCAATCGGGAAACAGGTTTCATTTTCATTGGTCGGGAGGAGGATCAGTGTTGCAACAGCAAATTTTAATTCGCTGTTGCAACACACCTGAGTGGGCTCCAGATGCAATGCTCTGCGTCCCGAATCCACCCTATTTTGAAGCCTATTAGAGCCTATGGCTCTAATCAGGTTCTTAAAAAAAAAAACTGGCCACTCTAATTCATATGCCTGGTGACCCAAAAGGTGCCAGACACTTGAATAGGGGGCGTCCTCAGCGCCCGTGGATAGATTCATGCTATGCATGAATCTATCCACTGCATATAGGGGGTGGCAAGGATAGGGGGGTGGCGACTGGGCACCCCTAATAGGGGTTTTGGGCTATTATCCTACTGAGTTGAATCTATAGTTCTACAACCAGCAAAGCTCATACTACCCACTGATTGGAGAGCTCTGGCTCAGCAGGGGGCATGTGGGACCTCTGCAAAGAGATTACTGCTTCTCCGCAGGGATCAAGGGTCCCACTCTGCAGCTGCCGACACGAGACAGGCTTTTCTAATCAAGTTGTGGCTGCTTTAGACTGACTTTACACACCTTTTGTGTTAATGTACCTGGAATGTGCAGAATTTGGATGATCTGAACTGTAGGTTCAACTCAGCTTTAAAGAGGCTACTATTAAAATGTCTTAACAAAAAATCATAGTTGTGAACTAGCAAGACCCAAAATGCCTCTGACTCCCACCCTTGCCCTCAACCTTTGAAGCACATTTTTTGGTCTAGTGCGTACACCTCTGTAAATAAATGTACTATTTTAAATACCAAAAGTATAACCTTATTTTTTTTATTCAACTTCAGAAATTACAAATTAATTTTCTAACAATATTAAGAAAAACTGCAGGTAGAAAACTGCAGTGGTTTCATTTGACCATTTGTGCATGAATTCTTCATGGAACATGTAATTAGGGGTGTTGTAGGTGTGCATCTGTTCCCTACATACTTTGTGTTAAAAGGTGTACCTTTTTTCATTTCAGAAAAATTAATGGCATGATACATGAATTCTATAGATGCTTAAAGTAGTGCATGGGTTTCCTCACACACTCCAAAGACATGCTGGCAGGTAATTGGTTCCTTTCTAAATTGGACCTTATATGTGTGTGTATGAATGTGAGTAAGGGAGGGCAGGGACTGATGTGGATGTATAATAAATATGTAAAGGGCTTTGCCAATTGACAGCACTATATAAGTACCTGTAATAAATAAATATGAAACCCTTAGCATTTAAACTTTAAAGTACAAGAAAAGCCTAACACTAACTATTCTTAAAAACATACTGTATTCTCCCACCGCCTTCCACCTATCCTGCACACCCCGCACTTGAATTAGCAAAATTATATATTTTCTCCTGCCACGTTGGCCCGTAGGGCTCCATATGGTATAAAAAAAATGTTGTTAAATTGACCAAACCCCATAAGTTTCCCTTAAAAACTTACCTTTCAAACAAGTATTTAATCTAGCTTAAGATATGCTACTCTGAACAAATGTTTTTTTTTTAAAGACTATTACTGTCACCTTATACCAGGGGTTCCTAACTGGAGGTATCTACATCCCTTGGGGGTATGGAAACCAAATAATAGGGGTTTTGGACTGGATCTCTAAATAATTTTTAAGAAAATAAAACAGGATTCTCTGCATATTTAAACCTGAAGTCTAGAAATCGACTTGATGTCTTACTTAGATGATGTGCAAATAACATTGTTAATAACTGTATCTTACAATGCCTTGAAAAAGTGTTCATACCCCTTGAAAGTCTCCACATTTTGTCATATCAACCAAAAATGTAAATGTATTTTATTGGGATTTTATGTGATAGACCAACACAAAGTGGCACATAATTGTAAATTGGAAGGAAAATGATAAATGGTTTTCAATCTTTTTTACAAATAAATATGTGAAAAGTGTGGCGTACATTTGTATTCAGCCCCCATGAGTCAATACTTTGTAGAACCACCTTTTGCAGCAATTACAGCTGCAAGTCTTTTTGGGTATGTCTCTACCAGCTTTGCACATCCAGAGAGTCAAATTTTTGCCCATTCTTCTTTGCAAAATAGCTCAAGCTCTGTCAGATTGAATGGAGAGGGTCTGTGAACAGCAATTTTCAAGTTTTGCCACAGATTCTGAAATGGATTTAGGTTTGGACTTTGACTGGGCCATTCTAACACATGAATATGCTTTGATCGAAACCATTCCATTATAGCTCTGGCTGTATGTTTAGGGTCGTTGACCTGTTGAACCTCCGCCCCAGCCTCAAGTCTTTTGAAGGTTTTCTTCTAAGATTGCCCTGTATTTGGCTCCATCCATCTTTCCATCAACTCTGACCAGCTTCCCTGTCCCTGCTGAAGAAAAGCATCCCCACAACATGATGCTACCACCACCATGTTTCATGGGACTTCTTATGGCGTTCTTCTTTCCACTCTTCCATAAAGGCCAAATTTGTGGAGTGCACGACTAATAGTTGTCCTGTGGACAGATTCTCCCACCTGAGCTGTGGATCTCTGCAGCTCCTCCAGAGTTACCATGGGCCCCTTGGCTGCTTCTCTGATGAAGTGTCTCCTTGCCCAGGCTGTAAATTTAGATGGATGGCCATGTCTTGGTAGGTTTGCAGTTGTGCCATACTTTTTCCATTTTCGGATGATGGATTGAACAGATGTTCAAAGCTTGGGATGTTTTTTTTATAACCTAACCTTGCTTTAAACTTCTCCACAACTTTATCCCTGACTTGTCTGGTGTGTTCCTTGGCCTCCATGATGCTGTTTGTCCACTAAGGTTCTCTAACAAACCTCTGAGAACTTAACAGAACAGATATTTATTTGTAAAAAAAAATTGAAAAGCATTTATCATTTTCTTTCCACTTCATAATTATTTACCACTTTGTGTTGGTCTATCACATAAAATCCCAATAAAAAAGATTTACGTTTTTGGTTGTAACATGACAAAATGTGGAACATGTCAAGGGGTATGAATACTTTTTCAAGGCACTGCAGTTCCACGTTTTGACTGAACAAAAGAACAAAAATTTTACTATTTGGAGCTAGTTTGTGCATTTGTGATTTGCTGTTTTTATATAAATAAATGTAATAAAATCCATATGATTTTCTTTCAGCTGTTGTGTTTATAGCTATTCATTTATAAAGTAAAACTTACCACAAGAGGCGATGGTTCTATACAGGTTGAGTAACAATGATATTATTTATTCAATTGTGTAAGTTGTTAAGGGAATTTATTTTATTGGATTGGGGCAGCCCTGAAGTGAAACTGCTTTTCAAGAGAAAAAGTGTAACTTTTGGAGATATCTAAAGGTGCTTGCATACCAAAATAGTGTATGTAAATCCAAAATTTTTTGTTTACTTTTGGATGAGGTAAGGAAATCTTAAAACCTCCTGTAAGTTCGATTTGCTATTTTTATTTCACAGGTTAGATTTCTCCTCACTTCCTATCCCAGTGAGAGCCAATCTCACTAGGGTTATGGGAAATCCACTCTTAAGACCCATACACATGATCAGAAAATTGTACGAAAAAATACCGATTTGAAAATGCAATACAAATACACTACAACACATTATATCACTTCTAAATTCTTATTCTGTCATATGAGAATTTTCGTAACTTTTGTAAACTCTTCATTTTCGATATGAGATTAGCATGCAAAAAAAAAAATAGACGATTATTCATCTGAAAATCTCATTGCGTGTACTAGGCATTAGATAGTTGTTACCATACCAGATGACTCTATGGGAAAATTACCATTCACCTCCTGTTATGGAGACAACAGATAGCCAGAACTCATGCATGCAATTAAAGTGCATGTAAGCCCATAACATTTATTTCACTTTTGAATAAAGAAGGCAATCCTTAAAATCCCCTGTAATTTTTTTTTGTCCCACTGGTGACTTCCTACCCCAATCTCTCCAGAAGTATGAGAATTGTTCGATTGGACACTTGTCACCATACAAATTAGAAGATTTTCACTCACCTCCTGCTCTGGTGACAGTAGACTGCCTATACTTATCCAGAACTCATACATATAACTAAGATGATTAACACATACATTTTTTGATAAATTTTAGCTTTGATGAAGAGGGTTTTTTGTATAACCACAAAATATGTTGGCTATCATTCCTTTAAAGACTCTTCTTCTTTTCATGAACAGAAACTATATCTGGAATAATATCTACTGGTTTGGCACTCTCTTCCTTTTGAAGCAATAAAAACCTGACAGGTATTGTATTGCTTTCACTTTAATGTAAACTTGTGAAAAGATTTCCTAACCTGACTTCCTGGTAGTTGCGTTGCTGTTATGCTGACTCAGCTATGACTAAGTCCCCTGTGAGCTGAAACGCGTAAGCTCTCAGTACACTGCAATTTTTACCCCTACTTGCACTTTAATAAATGGATCTTCATGCTGTTCAGTCATACTGTAATTGTTATGCTGACTACCTGGCTTCAATTATTTTAAGTCACTGACTTGGGACAAATATACATTTTCAGAGAAAAGTCAGATGTCGGCAGAATGGCGTGGCTGGGCAAATGGGCGTACAGGTACGTCCCTTTAAATTTGCCGCCGTGTGGTCGCGTGCGACTCGATGTCCGCGGGGATACCCGTGATCGTCTCATGGAGAGGAAGAACGGGGAGATGCTAATGTAAACAAGCATCTCCCTGTTCTGCCTAGTGACACTGTCACTGATCATAGCTCTCTGATCAGGAGCTATGATCAGTGATGTGTCACACGTAGCCACGCCCCCTAACAGTTAGAATCACTCCCTAGGACACACTTCCTAGCCAGCTAGTGGTTAACCCCTTCACTACCAGGGTAATTTTTACAGTAATCAGTGCAATTTTATTGCACTGATTGCTGTAAAAATTACAATTGTCTCAAAAATGTGTCAAAATTGTGCCATAATGTCGCAATCATGATAAAAATCGCAGATCGCCGCCATTACTAGTAAAAAAAAAATAATTAATAAAAATGCCATAAAACAAACCCCTATTTTGCAGACGCTATAACTATTGCGCAAACCAATCAATAAACGCTTATTGGGATTTTTTTTTTTTACCAAAAATATGTAGAAGAATACGTATTGGCCTAAACTGAGGAAAAAAATTGGTTTTTTATATATTTTTTGGGATATTTATCAAAAAGTAAAAAATAATGCGTTTTTTTCAAAAGTGTCGCTCTATTTTTGTTTATAGCGCAAAAATGAAAACCGCAGATGTGATCAAATACCACCAAAAGAAAGCTCTATTTGTGGGAAAAAAAGGACGTCAATTTTGTTTGGGAGCCACGTCGCATGACCGCGCAATTGTCAGTTAAAGCGACGCAGTGCCGAATCGCAAAATGTGCTCTGGTCTTTGGCCAGCCAAATGGTCCGGGGCTTAAGTGGTTAATCGTGGAACTGGCACTTGCTACACTGAGTGGTGTATCCTCGAGCCCCCCTCTCAACTAACTTAGGCATTACAGCCAAAAAGCCTTTTCCCTACCCATGGATACCTGATGTTACATACATCTGAGAGGTTCCTGGCTCTGGCCGCTGCTGTTCCCGACTCAAATCAGACATATTTACCTTCGATCGAATTGCGATCATTTGCATACAATTTTTCATTGGTAGTATCTATTCTCACCATGCCTAATCGAATCTCTATCTCCTGAAGAAGCGTTCTTTGTCAACGTGAAACATGTAGAGCAACTAGAGAGTATCTCACCTTGGATCACCAGACCTGCAGCATCTTGTCCATTATAGCTTTGTGACTGTTCATTGCTCTATGCTTGGGGAAGTATATTCTCCTTCATTTGCAATAAGTGCTCTTAATATATATTGATAATTTCTCTAAATTTCACATAAGCTTGTAGGATAGGATCCTTATGGTGTACAAATACTAGGTTTTATGTTTAGCCTGATTTGTTTTTAAACTTCTATGTTTGTTCATTGTCTTTTTATATTTTAATAATAAAAATCCCAAACAAACTTATTTTTTTCGTAGTATAATACTGTTGTGCCTCCAAAGTCCCATTCTTAGATTTCATGTGTTTATAATTACATTATCTGGGACGTTGGCACAAATTGCTACTGAGTACCTACAGAGTCACCCTGGTTTTTGAGGTACTTCAGCACTAGGTCTTTTTGTCTAAGTGGTTAAAGCAACGTTTTATGAACATAAAGGAATATGCTCTTCTGAGTATATTGCACAGCTGATTATAAGGCTTATAGTTATATGGTTTTCCAGAATATTTGCAAATCCATTTCCTTAATAAAAATTTATATTTGAATTTGTTCATGAGACATTTAGGTCTATATTTAAAACAAAGAATGTAAGAGAACATCCATACATGATTTATTGTAGTTAAGAAATGTGTATATTTTTCTATAAATTCTGCTTAGAATTGCCAAGAAACTGTTCATCTAGAAACTCTCCTATGTATCAGCCGGAGCCTTTCTATCTGTCAACATATTTCAACATTGCATTAAAGCTTTCAAAGTTCTGGTGTTCCATTGCATTGGAAGGAAAAACACTCCCCTCCTCTGAAGAGGAAGAAGAATGTAACTGTATGTACTGAGAAGAACCCTGTCAGTAAAATGGTGTGGGAGAATCTATTCTAAAGGAAGAGAATTCCAAGCTTTGGACCCAGGAGTTTCCCTCACATCAATGCTTAGTTTAAAGTAGCCTGGGGTGCAGAAACCCATGTGTGTCACCCTGGGGTCAAAGTCTCTTAGAAAGAGCAAAAGAAGGAAAGTTTAAACAATCTATTAGAAATACAGCAAGACCATTGATATCAATCACATCTAAGCCTGGTCTAGAAAATGACAGAAAAGACTTTAAAACTGATTGACTGCCTTGTTCAGATATACAAGGAAATATTACATATTTTCTTTGCTTGAAAATGACGTAGAACCCTCACACATTATATATATATATATATATATATATATATATATATATATATATATATATATATATATATATATATATATATATATATATATATATATATTTATAGATATATATATATATATATATATATTTATATATATATACATATATATACAGTGGGGACGGAAAGTATTCAGGTCCCCCTTAAATTTTTCACTCTTTGTTATATTGCAGCCATTTGCTAAAATCATTTAAGTTCATTTTTTTCCATCATATTGTAGCACCCCATATTGACAGAAAAAAATAGACTTGTTGACATTTTTGAAGATTTATTAAAAAAACCAAAACTGAAATATCACATGGTCCTAAGTATTCAGGCCCTTTGCTCAGTATTTAGTAGAAGCACCCTTTTGATCTAATACAGCCATGAGTCTTTTTGGGAAAGATGCAACAAGTTTTTTACACCTGGAGTTGGGGATCCTCTGCCATTCCTCCTTGCAGATCCTCTCCAGTTCTGTCAGGTTGGATGGTAAACGTTGGTGGACAGCCATTTTTAGATCTCTCCAGAGATGCTCAATTGGGTTTAAGTCAGGTCTCTGGCTGGGCCATTCAAGAACAGTAACAGAGTTGTTGTGAAGCCACTCCTTCGTTATTTTAGCTATGTGCTTAGGGTCATTGTCTTGTTGGAAGGTAAACCTTCAGCCCAGTCTGAGCTCCTGAGCACTCTGAAGAAGGTTTTCATCCAAGATATCCCTGTACTTGGCCGCATTCATCTTTCCCTCGATTGCAACCAGTCGTCCTGTCCCTGCAGCTGAAAAACACCCCTACAGCATGATGCTGCCACCACCATGCTTCACTGGTGGGACTGTATTGGACAGGTGATGAGCAGTGCCTGGTTTTCTCCACACATACCGCTTAGAATTAAGGCCAAAAAGTTCTATCTTGGTCTCATCAGACCAGAGAATCTTATTTCTCACCATCTTGGAGTCCTTCAGATGTTTTTTTAGCAAACTCCATGAGGGCTTTCATGTGTCTTGTACTGAGGAGAGGCTTCCGTCAGGCCACTCTGCCATAAAGCCCCGACTGGTGGAGGGCTGCACTGATGGTTAACTTTCTACAACTTTCTCTGATCTCCCGACTCCATCTCTAGAGCTCAGCCACAGTGATCTTTGGGTTCTGTACCTCTCTCACCAAGGTTCTTCTCCCCCGATAGCTCAGTTTGGCTGGATGGCCAGCTCTAGGAAGGGTTCTGGTTGTCCCAAAACGTCTTTCATTTAAGGATTATGGAGGCCACTGTGCTTTTAGGAACCTTAAGTGCAGCAGAAATTTTTTTGTAACCTTGGCCAGATCTGTGCCTTGCCACAATTCTGTCTCTGAGCTCTTCAGGCAGTCCTTTTGACCCCATGATTCTCATTTGCTCTGACATGCACTATGAGCTGTAAGGTCTTATATAGACAGGTGTGTGGCTTTCCTAATCAAGTCCAATCAGTATAATCAAACACAGCTGGACTCAAATCAAGGTGTAGAACCATCTCAAGGATGATCAGAAGAAATGGACAGCACCTGAGTTAAATATATGAGTGTCACAGCAAAGGGTCTGAATAATTAGGACCATGTGATATTTCAGTTTTTCTTTTTTAATAAATCTGCAAAAATGTCAACAATTTTGTGTTTTTCTGTCAATATTGGGTGCTGTGTGTACATTAATGAGGAAAAAAATGAACTTAAATGATTTTAGCAAATGGCTGCAATATAACAAGGAGTGAATGTATGTGTGTGCATATATATATATATATATATATATATATATATATATATATATATATATATATATATATATATAATGTTTGGGGGCTCTAAGTAATTTTCTAACAAAAATACAGATTTTTACTAAAAGTATCAGAAGAAGGCCTGGTCTTAAAGTAGATCATGCCTGAAGGTGTTCCTTGGATGTTGGGCCTCTCTATGTGGCTAGGCTGTAAAAAAGTCTCACACATGTGGTATCGTCAGGAGGAGTAGCAGAATGTGTTTTGGGGTGTAGTTGCAAGTATGCTTATGCCGTGCATGAAAAATAACTTGTGATTATGACATCTTTGTGGGGAATAAAAAACAAATTTTATTTCATTTCTTTATTTTACCCAAAATTGTGGGAAAAAATGACAACTTCAAAAACTCCCCATGCCTCTTACTAAATACCTAGAACTGTCAACTTTCCAAAAAGGGGTCATGTGTGTGTGTTTGTGTGTGTGTGTGTGTGTGTGTGTGTGTGGGGGTGTTTGTACTATCTTGGCATGTTAGGGCCTCAAGAAATGAGATGGGCTTTAGCCACGAATAGGCCTCCCAAAAAACCCCCAGGTCTCATATTACCAATGACAATTATTAACCCAGAGTCCCAAGGCCTGGGGATATTCGCCTCCTGCCCTGGGGCCACTTTACAGACCCGATCCTGGGTGGGTGGTGCATGCCAGGCTGCCTCAAAGGGAAAGGGGGTGCAAGTGCCGCCAGTTTATACAGAGCGGGGATCTCCTTCATCTACCGCTTACCCGGCGTGGTTGAGTGACATATGAAGTCCCACCTCCTGGACCAGCTCCTATGATGGATGTCACACTGGTCCAATGCCGGGAAGTGTGACGTCTATCATAGAAGTCAGTCCAGGAGGTGGGAAGAGTAAGTGGGATATCCCTGCTCTGTGTAAACCAGTGGCTCTCCTCTCTCCCCATGCACTGGCAAGGCTGCGTTGATGGGCACTGGCAAGGCTGCGCAGATGGGTACTGCTGATGAGGCTTAGCTGATGGGCACTGCTGTCTGATCAGGCTGCATTGATGGGCACAGGTAAGGCTGAGCTGATGGGATGGGCACTGATGGGCACTGATAAGGCTGCATTGATGGGCACTGATGAGGCTGCATTGATCGGCACTGGTGAGGCTGAACTGATGGGCACTGATGGCACTGCAATGATGGGCACTGGTGAGGCTAAGCTGATGGGCACTGATCAGACTGCATTGATGGGCACAAGTATGGCTGCACTGATGGGCACTGATCAAGCTGCATTGATGGGCACTGATGAGGCTGCATTGATGGCACTGGTGAGGCTGCATTGATGGGCATTGGTGAGGCTGAGCTAATGGGCACTGATGAGTCTGCACTGATGAGCACTGGTGAGCCTGCATTGATGGGCACTGGTGAGGCCATATTGATGGCCACTGATCAGGCTGCATTGATGGCACTGGTGAGGCTGCATTTATGGGCATTAATGAGGCTGAGCTAATGGGTACTGATGAGTCTGCATTGATGGGCAGTGGTGAAGCTGCTGGTAAGGCTGCATTGATGGGCACTGATCAGGCTGCATTGATGGGCACTGGTGAGGCTGCATTGATGGGCACTGGTGAGGCTGCATTTATGGGCACTGTTGAGGCTACATTGATGGGCATTGGTGAGACTGCACTGATGGGCACTGGTGAGACTGCACTGATGGGCAGTGATCAGGCTGCACTGATGGACACAGATCAGGCTGCACTGATGGGCACTGGTTAAACTGCATTGATGGGCACTGGTGACACTGCATTGATGGGCACCCTATCAGCCAGCTCAAGTGAGCCCTCAGCCCAGACTCAGTGTGCCTTCATTGAGGCCCACCAGACAGCACTGGAACAGGCCGCAGCCCAGTCAGGAAGCAACCAACAAGTGAGCCTAACCGCCCCCTCATGACGCCAGGCTTGGGCTGGACTTGCTTTAAAATGTGGGGGGGTTATCAAATTTACTTTCGGGCAGAAGCCTCTGGTCTTTTTTCCACCTAGCAGCCCCCCAGGGTACAGTGTTGCATGACTGCGCAATTGTTATTCAAAGTGCGACAGCTCTAAAAGCTGAAAATTGGCCTGGGCAGAAAGGGGGTAAAAGTGCCCCGTATTGAGGGGATTAAAAGCCCTTGGAGCCCTTTAATTATTTCCCCCAACAGATCCTTGCAATGTGTTGCTAAATGAATTGTGTTTGCCACCAGCTTGATTAACCACTTGCCGCCCGCCATATAGCAGAATGACGGCAGCAAAGTGGTTTCAATAACCACTTTAACCTGACCGGACGTCATATGACGTGATCAGGATATTAACCACTTAACAACCGGCCCATAACCAAATGACGGCTACAGGGCGGTTGTTTAACTCTGGGAGGGCGTCCAGGGACGTCCTCCCAGAATTCTGCTCTCGCGCGCCCCCTAGGGCGAGAGCATCCGTGACCATCACAGCATCACAGATCCCGGTAAATGGCCGCTGATCGCGGCCGTTTACCATGTGATCGCTCCGTCAAATGACGGAGCGATCACATGTAAACAAACCGGCGTCATCTGATGACGGATGGATGGATGGCTGCAGCGTTGTGGGCTGCATCTGTAGTGCCCACAGCGCTGCACAGAGACATCCAGCCATCCATCCATCCATGCTCAGCCATCCCTACTACTCTGCATGTCCTGCAATGCTGTGCAATACTTTGCAATTCCCTCTGCAATGCCCCACAATACTCTGCCATACCCCGCAATACCCCTGCAATACTCTGCCATACCCTGGAATACCCTGCAATACTCTGCCATACCCTGCAATACCCCGCAATACTCTGCCATACCCCGCAATACCCCTGCAATACTCTGCCATACCCTGGAATACCCCGCAATACTCTGCCATACCCTGCAATACCCCGCAATACTCTGCCATACCCTGGAATACCCCGCAATACTCTGCCATACCCTGGAATACCCTGCAATACTCTGCCATACCCTGGAATACCCCGCAATACTCTGCCATACCCTGCAATACCCCGCAATACTCTGCCATACCCCGCAATACCCCTGCAATACTCTGCCATACCCTGGAATACCCCGCAATGCTCTGCCATACCCTGCAATACCCCGCAATACTCTGCCATACCCTGGAATACCCCGCAATACTCTGCCATACCCTGGAATACCCCGCAATACTCTGTTATACCCTGGAATACCCCGCAATACTCTGCCATACCCTGGAATACCCCGCAATACTCTGCCATACCCTGGAATACCCCGCAATACTCTGCCATACCCTGCAATACCCCGCAATACTCTGCCATACCCTGGAATACCCCGCAATACTCTGCCATACCCTGCAATACCCCGCAATACTCTGCCATACCCTGCAATACCCCGCAATACTCTGCCATACCCTGGAATACCCCGCAATACTCTGCTATACCCTGGAATACCCCCCAATACTCTGCCATACCCTGGAATACCCTGCAATACTCTGCCATACCCTGGAATACCCCGCAATACTCTGCCATGCCCTGGAATACCCTGCAATACTCTGCCATACCCTGGAATACCCCGCAATACTCTGCCATACCCTGGAATACCCTGCAATACTCTGCCATACCCTGCAATACCCCGCAATACTCTGCCATACCCTGCAATACTCCGCAATACTCTGCCATACCCTGCAATACCCCGCAATACTCTGCCATACCCTGGAATACCCCGCAATACTCTGCCATACCCTGCAATACCCCGCAATACTCTGCCATACCCTGGAATACCCCGCAATACTCTGCCATACCCTGCAATACCCCGCAATACTCTGCCATACCCTGCAATACCCCGCAATACTCTGCCATACCCTGCAATACCCCGCAATACTCTGCCATACCCCAAAATACCCCGCAATACTCTGCCATACCCTGCAATACCCTGAAATACCCCACAATACTCTGCCATACCCCGCAATACTCTGCCATACCCCGCAATACTCTGCAATACTCTGCCATACCCTGCAATACCCCGCAATACTCTGCCATACCCTGGAATACCCCGCAATACTCTGCCATACCCTGGAATACCCCACAATACTCTGCCATACCCTGCAATACCCTAAAATACCCCGCAATACCCAGCCATACTCTGCAATACTCAGTGATACCCAGCCATACTCTGCCATACCCAGCCATACTCTGCCATACCCAGCCATACTCTTCCATACCCAGCCATGCTCTGCAATACCCCGCAAAAATCTGCAATACTCTGCCATAACCCGCAATACTCTGCCATACCCAGCCATACTCTGCAATACCCCGCAATACCCAGCCATACTCTGCAATACTCGGTGATACCCAGCCATACTCTGCCATACCCAGTCATACTTGGCGATACTCTGCAATACTCGGTGATACCCAGCCATACTCTGCCATACCCAGTCAAACCTCGGCGATACTCTGCAATACCCAGCCATGCTCAGCCATACCCAGCCATACCCAGCCATGCTCAGCCATACCCAGCCATGCTCAGCCATACCCAGCCTCTGCATGTGGCCAGGCTGTGGAAGTCTCACACATGTGGTATCGCCGTACTCAGGAGGAGTAGGAGAATCTATTTTGGGGTGTCATTTTTGGTATGTACATGCTATGTGTTAGAAATATTGTATAAATGGACAACTTTGTGTTAAAAAAAAAAAGCGTTTTAACCACTTCCCGCCTTCCGTCATACGACGTCCTTGACTTTGTGTGGGGATATCTGAATGATGGGTGCAGCTATAGGCATCATTCAGATATCATCTTTTTCAGCCGGCGATTCCCTACACCATAAGAATGATCATAGCAGCTGTTACACTGCTTGATCATTCTTACCGGAGGCGACAGGGGACGCCCCCCCTCCCGCCACCTTCCGGTGCTTCTACCGACTCACCGCTACGATCGAAGCCAGGATCTTTTTTTTTTTTTTAATTTCAGGAACAGCCTAGAGGTGAGATGTGGGGCCATATTCCTATTACAAGGGATGTTAACATTCCTTGTAATAGGAATAAAAGTGATCAAAACATTTTTTTTTTTGGAAAAAAGTGTCAAACTAAAATAAATAAAGTAAAATGAACAATAAAAAAAATTAATTTTTTTTTAAAGCGCCCCTGTCCGTGTGCTCGCATGCAGAAGCGAACGCATATGTAAGTCCCGCCCACATATGAAAACGGTGTTCAAACCACACATGTGAGATATCGCTGCGATCGGTAGAGCAAGAGCAATAATTTTGGCCCTAGACCTCCTCTGTAACTCAAAATTTGTAACCAGTAAAAAATTTTAAAGCGTCGCCTATGGGGATTTTTAAGTGGCGAAGTTTGGCGCCATTCCACAAACCTGTGCAATTTTGAAAGGTGACATGTTAGGTATCTATTAACTCGGCGTAACTTCATCTTTCATATTATGCAAAAACATTGGGCTAACCTTACTGTTTTGGTTTTTTTTAAAGCAAAAAACTGTTTTTTTTCCAAAAGAGACGCGTTCGAAAAATTGCTGCGCAAATCTCGTGCGAGATAAAAAGTTGCAATGACCGCTATTGTATTCTCTAGGGTCTTTGCTAAAAAAACCATATATAATGTTTTGGGGTTCTATGTAATTTTCTAGCAAATAAATGATGATTTTTACATGTAGGAGAGAAATGTCAGAATTGGCCTGGGTGCTCCAGAACGCTTGAAGGTGCTCCCCTGCATGTTGGGCCTCTGTATGTGGCCACGCTGTGTAAAAGTCTCACACATGTGGTATCGCCATACTCGGGAGTAATAGCAGAATGTGTTTTGGGGTGTAATCTGTGGTATGCATATGCTGTGTGTGAGAAATAACCTGCTAATATGTAAATTTTGTGAAAAAAAAACGAAAAAAAAAAAACTTGATTTTGCAAAGAATTGTGGGAAAAAATTACAACTTCAAAAAACTCATCATGCATCTTTCTAAATACCTTGGAATGTCTTCTTTTCAAAAAGGGGTCATTTGGGGGGTATTTGTACTTTTCTGGCATGTTAGGGTCTCAAGAAATGAGATAGGCCATCAGTACTTCCGGTGTGATCAATTTTCAGATATTGGTACCATAGCTTGTGGACGCTATAACTTTCACAAAGACCAAATAATATACACTAATTTGGGTTATTTTTACCAAAGATATGTAGCGGTATAAATTTTGGCCAAAATATATGAAGAAAAATTACTAATTTTCAAAATTTTATAACAGAAACGAAGAAAAATTTATTTTTTTACAGATTTTTCGGTCTTTTTTCTTTTATAGCGCAAAAAATAAAGAACCCAGCGGTGATTAAATACCACCAAAAGAAAGCTCTATTTGTGTGAAAAAAAGGACAAAAAATTCATATAGATACAGTGTTGCATGACTGAGTAATTGTCATTCAAAATGTGAGAGCACCAAAAGCTGAAAATTGGTCTGGTTATTAAGGGGGTTTAAGTGCCCAGTGGTCAAGTGGTTAAGCCGCTGCGCGCCCCCGGGGACGTGCTTCGCGGTGATCGTTGTTGCGGTGCGTCAGTCTGACAAACCGCAACTCCGATCTAGGTAAAGAGTCTCTGACGGAGACTCTTTACCACGTGGTCAGCCATGTCCAATCACGGCTGATCACAATGTAAATAGGAAGAGCTGGTGATCGGCTTTTCCTCACTCGCATCTGACAGACGCGAGTAGAGGAGAGCCGATCAGCTGCTCTCCTGACAGGAGGGGTCTGTGCTGATTGTTTATCAGCACAGCCCCCCTCGGATCCCGCCCAGGACAACCAGGATGGCCATCCACACTGGACCACCAGGTATGCCCCCCCTAGATCCCCAGGGAAATACTAATTTGTGCTCAGGCAGCTGCCAATCAATGCCCAGGCAGCTGCCAATCAGTGCCCACTCACAATGCCTACCACTGCCAGTGCCACCATGGATGCCTATCAGTGCCTCATATCAGTGCCGCGTATCAGTGCCCATCAGTGCCACGTATCAATGCCCATCAGGGCCCAGCAGTGCTGCCTATCAGTGCCCAGCAGTGCCGCCTATCAGGGCCCAGCAGTGCCGCCTATCAGTGCCACCCATAAGAACCCATCTTTGCAGCCTTTCAGTGCCCATCAGTGTCGCCTATCAGTGCCCATCAGTGCCCACCAGTGCCACCCATGAGTGCCCATCAGTGCTGCCTATCAATGCCCATCAGTGCTGCATATCAGTGCCACCCATCAGCGCAGCCTACCAGTGCCCATCAGTGCCGCATATCAGTGCCCATCATCAGTGCCCATCAGTGCCCGCTCATTGGTACCACCTCATTGGTGCCGCCTTATCAGTGCCTGTCAGTGCCGCCTTATCAGTGCCCATCAGTGAAAGAGAAAACTTACTTATTTACAAAATTTTATAACAGAAACAAAAGCAAAACTTTTATTTTCTTCAAAATTTTCGGTCTTTTTTTATTTGTTTAGCAAAAAGTAAAAACCGCAGAGGTGATCAAATACCACCAAAAGAAAGCTCTATTTGTGGGAACAAAATGATAAAAATTTAGTTTGGGTACAGTGATGGATGTCCGCGCAATTGTCATTCAAACTGCGACAGCACTGAAAGCTGAAAATTGGTCTGGGCAGGAAGGTGTATGCCCTGTATTGAAGTGGTTAAATAACTTGTGCTCAGTGCCCAGGAGTGTGAATAGCATCCTAGTTTAAACAGAAGGTACACAAATGCAGAATTCCAACTGCTTAAAATTCATGCAATGGTATCTTACATTATAAAGAACAAAAAATAATTACCACATTTTGTTATCCTGCTTTATAGCTCAGTCATCTTCATCTGTGACTGGTTAGCTTTAATAAAATCACAGTCCCTATCTAGTCCCTATCTAGTCTTATTATAAAATGCTGAATATATACAGTAGTTACTTCTACAGAAACAGGCAATCTTTTGTGCTTCATTAAATACAGGA
Organism: Lithobates clamitans; assembly: GCA_037952925.1. Classification (NCBI taxonomy): domain Eukaryota; kingdom Metazoa; phylum Chordata; class Amphibia; order Anura; family Ranidae; genus Lithobates; species Lithobates clamitans. The sequence continues at coordinate 1,574,142 of JBBGZY010000381.1, read as the reverse complement.
CATTTATACTATGCACTGACGCTCTGTGAAATGCAAGTAGTTTGTGTATTATGCTAGCTGTGTATGAAGTCGCAGAGACAATATCACACATGAGCTGTTTTTAAGTCTGAAAAGTGACAGATGCAGTATTTTAACAAAGCAAAATGCCAGAATGATGGACTGTTAATTGGTAGCATTTGTAAATAAACCCTGTAATAAGACAAGGGCCTTATCAGCTGAGCATAGTTCGATGCGGTTTGCCATTAACAGTTCTACAAATTTAATTCACTTCAAGAGAATAAGCTCTGTGCTGATAATAAAGTCAAAAATGAGATTATATTTATTAAAAAATATTTTTTTTTTATCATCCTAGACTGATTATGTAGAGTGTACATTGGATGGAGTGCTCCTTTATATGGAAGGCAACATGTAGGAGAGGACCCTTTTATTGTCCTTTGTACCTTACTGTTAAACTGGGTTCTGGGCAAGAATTTCATGCTTTTTGATATTTGTTATTTGTTTGACTTCATTCAAAGTAAAATAAAAATAGAAGGATTTACTCAGTAGTGAAGTAAGGGCGGAAGTGCCATAATAAACTTAGCATTGAAGCCTTCATGCCTAAACAGGAAGTGAGGTAGGCGGCAGCCATCTTTGGGTGTAAGAAAGTTAGATAGACAATTAGACAGCTGAGTAATTAAGGTGTAGTAGGTGAGGATTACATTTTACAGAATTATAAATAGCAACTCGAGAACTGGAAATACCCATCCCTGAAGATGCCTGTTCAGCTGTCGAAACGCGTTGGGAGGGGCTACCTGGTGATTATTGATCAGTGGAACTGTGGCAACATTTAATAATTTTTACTGCTTATTTTTATTTCTGAACAAGTGAGTGCAATATATTTGTTTTAATGCTTTATTTTAAATAGAAAATGTTATTACACTATGCAAGCCCCCCTTCTGTTCCTGTACATGGGGAATGTGACATGAGGAGTTGATGTATAGGAACTGGAGGAGATTACTGGTGGAGTGGGGAAGGAGACGTGCTGTGGACTATCCTGTAAAAGACCAGGGAGGGAAAAATCCACAAGCCTTGGAGACTTTGATCCTGAGAGACACAAATTCAAAAGCATCTGGTGAGTGACACTGGGCACAGAGCAATGCATGCAGCACTGTGAAGCAAGATTAGCATCCCTGAAGCAATTTTTATGTCTGGAGCACCTTATGATGACATAATTTGGAGCACTTTAAGCACAAGACACTCTCTGGAATTTGGTGGCACTTTGTTATTTTGTGTGTTGTTTTTCACATAATTGCATAAGTAATAAGGATGTGTATGGCAGTGTTATTAATAGATGATAAGGACAGCGCTGTGAATAGTGATTTACAAATTTTTTCATGCTGGATGTGGTATTAATGTGTATCATTATGTGGGCCACCACACCTGTGCACACGCGGGTCACGCTCATGTGAAAGTCAATGTTAAGGCGGAGCCCCGACTTAGAGATGAGCCATACACCGTGTGGAGTGATGTAACCTACCGAGTTTCTCTGTGAGCATTCTATCCCATGTCACTAAACACCTTACTCTTGTTGTATGTTATATTTAGGAGGGACACTGCTAAGCTCATGCTCTAACTAGCCAATGCAAGCTGCCAGGCTCATACCTTCCAGAGAAGCAAAGTCAATTTAGCAAAAGTCCAGTGATGGTAGTGTCACAGGATTTAATTGACCAGACCGTGTGGACTGCACAGAGGAGACCAGAAACACATGTAAGTGAAATAATGGTGTTTATTAAATAAGTGACAAGTAAAAGGAATATAAACAGTGCAAAACCAACACAACAAACCCACTACAAACAACAATATATACAAGTAAATGGAGATACCGGAATCGTAAACAAAGCCAGGCCAAGGTCATACACAGGGAGGTCAGCAGATGGGCAAGGATGGAAACCAAACAGGACAGGGAGAGGATGGATGGATAGGATACAGGGCAGGGATCCAAGGTAAACAGGAACAGAAGGGACAGGACCAGGAAGGGCTCAGGATAGGGATTGGATCAGATCAGGTCAGGTCAGGTCAGGTCAGGACAAGGCAGATGCAGGCTCAAGGTCAAAATAACAGGCAGCAAGGTCAGAATGCAGGGAGAGAGATACCAAGGCAAGCCTATGAGGGCTTGCTGGGTATTTATAAGGCTGTGGTAATTGAACTCATGTCACAGCTGAGCGCAGTGTGTGCTGTTTGCTCCACACTGCCGGAGTGCACCCGCTGGTGGACACGGGTACTACGGCCCAGGGATGCAACAGTGCCACCAGCAGGAGAGACTTCTTACTGCAGGACCCAGGTGTTGGAAGACACCCGCTGGTGGACACTGGTACTGCGATCCAAGAGACCGATAGCGCCACCAACGGGTAAACCCTCTCATGACAGGTAGGTTCCTAATCCAGGGAGAATTCCAACAGGGTGCCCCGGGTGTGGGGGGCATGTGCTACAGCAGGGCTACATGGTGCCGCAGTTCTTCCTCTGAAATCCCATGGGGAAGGGAGAGGGAGCTGCTCTGAGCCATCTCCTTGTATTTTTATGGTTTACAAGAGGTGGCAGGACCCAGAAATCCCAGGAAAGAGTCTAGATATAGTTAACCCCTTCCCATCCCGAGCAGCCTGTAACTCACTATATGCATAAGTAACAATGCACTGCAGACAGGGCTAAAATATTCAGACATCCTGTCAGTGCCTGCCTACAATTAATTCTCATCGCTTAAATTTATTCTGATTTCATTTAAAACATTTTGGGAGAAAGAATGTACAATTTCCTATAGAACGGAAAAATTGTCACTGATACAAAAATCCAGAGTAAGTAACTCATAGCACAACATTAACAAGCATACGTAACCAATGTTTGTGAGGTCTCCTGGAATCCTGTTGGAGAAAGCAACTACACATTGTTAAGAAAGACAAAATAAAGGCACTACATTTTGAAATATACAATTGTGTCTCTTAATTTTTAATAGGGTTGCCGCCACCTTTTCTTCAAGCCAAACCAGAAGACTTTAGCGGCATAGGTTGTTTTTTTCCCCTTAGTATACACTAGTATTATAAAAGACCAGGGACACCTTTAGGTGCCCCAGGGAGAGTAGTAACTATGCACGCTGCAGCGGACAGTGGGTGTGACCATACTGTTCTTGCTCACATCATTGCCCAGTCCCCCGGTGATGCCGAACCTGCCCTCAGACAGCCACCTGCAGCTTCTGGACAGCAACAGGTTTGTGTGTGAGCATCTCGGTTACTTGGGGAGCGCAGTCTGAATAAGATGTCCGGGTTTCAGCCAGACTGAAACCCGGACACATGATTCAAAACCTGAACTGTCTGGGTGAATCCTGGACAGGCGGCAACCCTAAATTCTCATCACATAACTTTTGGTGCACTTGCACATATATAAGAGCTGTTTTCTCTGCCAAAAAATGTGTAATTCTCTCCATTCAGCCCTGAGATTTAAACAGCTCGGCCACACAGCACAGCCCTGTCTTTGCTTGCAGTTTCACTTTTACATACAGATCTCATGTTAAAGTGTTACTAAACCCACAACAGTACAATCAGTCTGTAGATGCAGTAAAGCATGCTCGTTATACTAACTGTGGAACCAAAGTGGTTAATCTTGCGCATTGTGCACCGCATTCTTGACATTCAGAATTTCTGACATTTATGTGACCGTGTGTATGCAGCCCTCAGAGAGCAGTCCAGCCGGAGAGAGCGTTGTGTCAACATCTGGAGAAGAGAAGAGAAGACAAGAAGCCCAGAAGACAAGAAGCCAAGAAGCCCAGAAGTCCGGACCTCTGCTGGCAAGAGAGCTACCTGAAGACAGCGGAGGAGCCGGCCGAAGAACTGGAACACCGGGAGAAGAGAGCAGAGAAGAACCAACCGGACCCTGGGAGAAGATGAACCGGAGGGACCCCCGAAGCCGGAAGAAGACCCCCGAAGCCGGAGGAAGATCCCCCCCGAGCTGTTTAATAAAATATTTTAAAAACCTGTGTTGTGTTTTATTATTTACACTTTTTCCCTAGGTGAATGGGTAGGGGTACGATGTACCCCATACTCATTCACATACGGTGGGGGGGCCGGGATCTGGGGGCCCTCTTATTATAGGGGGCTCCCGGATTCTGATAAGCCCCCCGCCCGCAGACCCCGACAACCAACGGCCAGGGTTGTCGGGAAGAGGCCCTTGTCCTCATCAACATGGGGACAAGGTGCTTTGGGGTGAGGGGCCCCGCAGGGCGCCCCCCTCCCCCAAAGCACCCACCCCCCATGTTGAGGGCATGCGGCCTGGTACGGCTCAGGAGGGGGGGGCGCTCGTCCCCACCCCCTTTCCTGACTGGCCAGGCTGCGTGCTCGGATCGAGGTCTGGTATGGATTTTAGGGGGGCGTAGGGGGGGTTCCCTTTATAATCCATACCAGACCTAAGGGCCTGGTATGCCCCGCGCTCGCTGCAATAGGAAAATTTGTTTTTCCTATTGCAGCGAGCGCGAAATGCAATACCCTGCCCTTGCGCCGTATCTGGTCCGTTGGACCAGCATACACACGAGCGGGCTTTCCGTCGGACCAGCACACAGACGAGCTGACTTTCCGCCCGAAACTGAGTCCGACAGAAAGATTTAAAACATGTTTCAAATCTAGGTCCGGCGGGCTTTAGGCCGGAGCCTACACATGGGCGGATTGTCCGGCACACTCTGGTCCGCCGGACCAAGTATGCCGGAAAGTCCAACCGTGTGTACGCGGCATTAGTTTCTGCTTTTCAGGTTGTGCTTGTGGTTTTGTATCTGTTCTTCAGTGCGTGTTGTCAGTTCGTTCCTGTCTTTCAGTGCGTTCTATTTAATAGTTCGTATCTGTTTAGTAGTGCGTTCTTGTCCGCTCGTTTCAGATTTTCAGATCGTTCTTCTCAGGTCCTTTCTGATTTTCAGTTTGTTCTGTCAGTTTGTTCTGACCAGCCAATTGTTTTCAAGCCATGTTGCGGGTATGTACTTGTCGTAGAGTTCGTGCTGTGCTTGGTGTTGGAGTTCTTGCTTTGACCCAAGTCCAGTCCATGAACAGAGTGAGGAGGAGTTCATGGACGAAAAATTGGTTGCTCCAGCGTGACCAATTCTCGCACATGCCTTTGTTGCAGAAGATCCAGGAGAACAATCCTGATGATTTCAGGAATTATCTCTGGATGACGGACCCCGTTTTTCACCGTCTGTTGGCTTTGCTGTCCCCTTATATTACAAAGCAGAACACCTGCATGCGGCAAGCCATCACTCCTGAGCAGAGGCTCGTTGCCACCTTGCGGTACTTGGTGACGGGGAGAAGTCTCCAGGATATTAAGTTCATGACTGGAATCTCCCCCCAGGCTCTAGGAATCATTATTCCAGAGACCTGTTCTGCCATCATACAAGTCCTGCAGAAAGACTTTATTAAGGTAAGTTTTATCCTTTAACATCACATTCTATGCATTTAATGTTTGCCAACGTATTGTATTTATTTCATCATTCCATAATTACCATGATTGTAATATGCTGTGAATGTCCTCTTTGTCCTCATGCATGCTGGAATCTTTTAATGCTCCTTTTTTGTCCTTCATGCATATTTGCCTTCACTAACCTCCCCAGCATGCTACATTGTAGTGCTTACCCTAAACACCCCCTAAAATGTGTACAAATGTTATTGTTGTCCTTAAATTCAGCCAGAGTGCAAGATGCCTTTTTTTGGGGGCCCAAACTCATTTTGAACCCTCTCTCCCTCCCAACCGCTAAGTCAACCGATACCAATACTCTATCTGCTGACTTTGCCAGACCCATACACACTATACCTACCTCTTTTGTGGTCAGATTTATGGATGAATTCACCAAAGCATGTAGTGCAAGGGCCTGCCTGAATACTTTCAAATGGTACTGTTTAAAGTTTTGTTCTCCTATTATCTTGATAGGTAATTGCAGAATGTAAAAATGTGCTTCAATTTGTACAGTGTGTATTCATATTTTTGGATTATGACACTTCTTACCTGTCCAGTGGGCTGCCAATAGTGTAAGTAAGGAGGGGCTGGCCAAAGTAACACACATTATTTATGCATGCAGCTCTTAATGAAGTGGAGAGGGTTACCTGTCCAATGCATGCAGCTCTCAATGAAGTGGAGAGGGTTACCTGTCCAAACCACCCCCCCACCCACCCTCAGTTTTTTACACTGGGCCATTGAGGGGGGATCTGATACGTGAACCTTATACTTTTGTCTTTAAATACTCCTTAAAATAAATTTATACTTATGTTGGCCAAGAATGTTTGTGTCTAATCTGCTTGCAATGTTATGTGCAAAAGTACTATTTTTTTTTCTTGTTTGACTCTACAGTTTCCTTCAAACCCACAGGAATGGCAGACCGTGGCTTCCCAGTTTGCCCAGCAGTGGGACTTCCCCAACTGCGGTGGGGCAATAGATGGGAAACATGTCTACATCTTCCCACCCCCCGAACTCGGGGTCATACTATTATAATTATTAGGGATGTACCGACACCTGTTTCGGTATCGGTGCCGATATTTGGCATTTTCGGGGGTATCGGTACTCGTGAAAATTCACCGATACCAGAAACCGATACCGGAAGTGACGTCAGCTTGGGCGGAGCTCGGGAACCGGATAAGGTTGCGGCCTCTCCACACGGCAGTGAGTGCAGTTTCCCTCATGACAGACATGTGTTTTGCTGCTGCTGCTGCGCCTGCTACATGGCTGCCCCACATGGTGAACATCCTCCTTACACCATGTCACCTCATGGCGGCCGGTGAGTGCTCTTCTCTATTTCTAACTGTTGCTTGCTTTCTTCTTACGTGTCCCGCGGCCGGTGATTGCTGTACAGTACTACTAGCTTACATCATCATTTGCCTAACATGGTGGACGGCCTGTGTTATACTTAAGTTAGTTTTGTGTCCCACATTGTCTCTCTCTCTCTTGCCTAACATGGCGGCCGGCCTGTGTTATACTTAAGTTAGTTTGTCCCACATTGTCTCTCTCTCTCTTGCCTAACATAATGTCCACTGTCCAGCATGGCGACCGGCTTGTGTTTGTGTGTGTTACATAACTTAGTGTCCCACATTGTCTCTGTTGCCTAACATGTCCATCATGGCGGTAAATTACTGCTGCTGTTACATAAATCATCATTGTCTCTTGCCTAACATTTTCTTGCATGTGCATTTCTGAGACCATCCTCTGCTTTTTGTATTGGATGGATGTCATCATCCCCGCTGGTTTACTTGGCCATACCAAGATGCTGGATGCAGCAGGAACAAACAACAAGCACCGGTGAGAGCAGCTTCATTATTCTAAAAAATAGAAGGCGTCATCATGTGTGAAAAAATCAGAAAAAATAACATTTAGGCTCAAAATTTTTTCCCCATTTTCCTCATTTTTTTCCCCCTTAAGGTGGAGAGACTTACTTATTTCTGGCTTTCAGTGCAATGCAAACGGATGCCACTGCCACCAGCAAAATGTCAGCTGTCTGGAAGTTTTTTAAAATCGATGAAACCAACAAACGCATTGCAGACTGCAAACTCTGTTCTGCCAAAATATCCAGAGGAGGTTCAAAAGTTAGTTCTTATAATACTAGTAATCTCATAAAACACCTCAAAATGAAACACAAGACTGAGCATGGCGAATTTACAGCTGTCACTAGCTCTTGCACTCAGCAGCTGATACTGCGGCAAACCCTTGCCAGACATGAAAAATTTTCCATGGATAACCCAAAGGCTAAAAAAATTTCTGAAGTAGTTACCCAATCCATCGTTCTTGATGATCAGCCACTATCAATAATTGACAATGTGGCCAACTTTAATAAACATTTGGAGCCAAAGTACGAAATTCACAGCCGCCATCATGTCACAGATGTCATGTTGCCACAATTACACAACACAGTGAAAAAACACATTACCAACATGCTACTGAAGGACATAAAGGCTATCAGTTTCACCACGGACATTTGGAGCAGTAGTGTGATTCCCATGTCTGTAATTAGCTTAACTGCACAGTGGATTGATGCCAATTTCACTCTGCACCAAGTCATGCTGCATGCAAAAAAATTTCAAGGCTCTCACACAGGCCAAGTATAAGAAGCATACTAGAAGAAATGATTGACACTTGGGCGATTCCCAAAAGTTCTGTCCATGTGGTAGTCCGTGATAATGGCAGAAATATGATAAAAGGTGTACAAGATGCTGGTCTTCAGAGTCTTTAATGTGTGGCACATACACTGCAGCTGGCTGTCTCAGAGGGGCTTTTATCATAGCGCAGCATTACGGAGGCTGTGGGAGTTGGGCGCAAAATAGTTGGGCACTTTAAACATTCAAACCTGGCATATTCCCGGCTGCAAGATATTCAGATCCAGCTTGGTCAACCCATTAAAAGACTTCAACAAGATGTTCAGACTCGCTGGAACAGCACTTTTTACATGCTGCAGTCTCTGATAGAGCAAAAACGGCCATTGGAGTATATGTGTCAGAACATGAGCTGCCTGCAATGATCACTGCAAATCAGTGGAATCTCATGGAGAAGATGATCAACATCTTGGCTCCCTTTGAAGAGTTGACTCGGCATGTGAGTTGTTCAGATTCTTTTGCCTCAGATGTAATTATTGCAGTGACTGTGCTACAGCGATTATTATCTAAAAAAGTGGATGAGGACCACGGTGTTAAAACGATGAAGAACACATTGCTTGGTGCTTTGCAGAAACGGTTCTCTGACATGGAGCAAAATCCACTTTACTGCATCGCTACTTTACTCGTTCCAAGGTAATCAATTGTTGCTGGCTGCTATTTTGCATTGTTTTTATTTGAATATTGATGATATGATTTTGTTTTTTGGATGAAGGTGATATTTTAAAGTGTTATTATCACTTGCTTGCATTAAAAAAAAAATTGTAATGCAAGTGATAACACTGTAAATCTCACCTTTATAAAAAACACAAAAACAAAATCGATAATGACAAACACACTGCCTCTGTGTAATGGTTTTACACAGAGCAAGCCCGGCAACTGTTTTTGCCGTGTCCCCCGCCGTCACCTTTCCTTCTAGCAGTGCCCCCACAGCAAGCTTCCACAGTTGTTGCTTTGCTTGCATGACGTTGTCTAATGTCTTGTATTTTTCTTCTTCTTTTTTTTTTAACAATATATTTATTGAAGTTTTCACAGGGTATCAGTACAGAAGGTTGAGATAATTAGCAAACTACATTGCTTAGTGAGTGGTATAGCGAACAATGTCAAGCTGTAATAGATGTAATAGCGATTACATAACCATTGAGAGTTAAAGTTTGATGAGTGATGGTGCCACCTCTAATCCCCGTCACCCCAAACTGGGCACTCACTGTGCCATGGGACTAGGGGCAACTCCATCAATCACCAGTCTGTCAGATCCAAATAACTTGTAAAATCTGTAACATCTTAGATCTGCAAAACTTAAAACCGAGGAGCAAAGGTAACTTGTGGACCTACTTGTTATATGCACATTATGTATATATGAGTCCCGTTCTGAGGAGCACCTAGTAGAGGTACCCCTATGCGGAGCAGTGGATTAGTATGGGGGTCCCTATGTTATGCACGTGTTAGGTATGAGGGGTTGTAGCAACCTGTGGGTATAAAGATTAGTAACACCAGAGAGTTCCCATCTTATGAAGAAGAAATAATCAAGGTAGTGTCGTACTCCTTGGGTATTTGATCCATGGTTCCCAGTTGAGGCGAAACGTTGCGTTAGACAGGTTGACCGGGTTGACAGGTTGAGATCCGATCCGGAGGGAGGTTGTGACGCTTTCCACTTTCTTGCTAGAGCTAAACGAGCTGCAATTAGGATGTGAGTTGCCAATACTCTGACATTTTTGGGCCAATTGGGGATGTTGAGACCCAGAAGAAGGTCCAGCGGGGATAGTGGCAAAGGGATTTTGCATAGCATTGAGATGAGGGCAGAGACTTCTTTCCAGTAAATGTGGATGTAAGGGCAGTCCCACCAGATGTGCCGCAGAGTGCCTTTTCCCATACAGTTTCTACAGCATTGAGAGGAGGTAGATGGGTAGATATTAGCCAGTCTAGCTGGGGTGTAGTACCATTTGTGGAACAGTTTTTGCGTTGATTCCCAATGAGAGATACATCGTGAAGCTCGAAGAGGAAGGGTCAAGGCTTTGTGCCATAATGGGGACTTTGGTGGAGAGTCTATGAGGGGGGACCAGAAGTTGATGGACGGAGGTGTGATCTTTGGAGGACGTTGTCAACAATATATATACCCATGCAATGCCTTTAACTGCTGGATTAGGGGTATTGTAAAATTTCAAGATGTCATCTAGTAGGGAGTCATATTCTGTGATATCCAGCGTAGAGAGGAGAGATCGGAGCTGCATATATAAAAAAGAAGTATTGGCAGGCAAGTCAAATGATTGTTGTAGATGGGAGAATGTGTGGGGTCCTGAAGTGGAGATGAGTTGCCCCAGGTTGGTGAGTCCATTTTGTATCCATGTCTTGAGGGGTAAGTTAGGAGAGATCAGCTCCAGTGCTTGGATGTGAAGTTTGGAGAGAATAGATTTGGGTATGCCATTGGATTTCTGTGCAATGGCCGACCACACTCGTAACGCTGCAGTTACATAATGTAGGAAGTACCGATGTGGTTTGAAGGTGAGTAGCGCAGCCGTTAGGGTGTATTGCGGACTTGTAGTAAGAGCTACGGTTTCAAATTGTGTCCATGTCTTGGTTGAGGTGGGCGACCACCATTCACGTAATTGATCTAGTATAAGTGCTTTGTAGTATGCTTGGATGTTGGGGGCTCCCATTCCTCCATTTTGTATGGAGAATGTCCTGTTTGAGTCTGGGATGTTTATGTTGCCAAATGTGTGCATTGACTATTCCTTGTAACTGCGCCAGTTGTTTGGGTAGCAAAGGTAAGGGGAGTGTGCGAAACATATACAAAATATGTGGCATTAGATACATTTTAGCTTGAGCTATTCTACCAGCCCAAGAGACAGTATAATTACACATATCTTTGGAGATGCGCAGAAGCTTTTCTTGTAGGGCGGCATAGTTTAGTTGAAGTAGTGACTTACTTGGAAAGGTTATTTGAATTCCTAAGCATGGGAGCGATGAGTTCTTGGACCAAGTGAAAGGTGTGTTTGTCGAGATGTGCCGTGAAGTTTGAGGGTCTATCCCTAGGTTCAGCATGGTGGATTTGCTGTGATTTATTTTATAAAGAGAGACTGCGCTAAACTGTTCCAGTGTTTTTGGATACTGGGAAGGGAGGAACGGGGATTTGTGAGGGTGATGATAACATCATCCACATAGAGACCTATTTTATGTTCAACATCTCCTACTGTGAGGCCCGAAATTGCCGGTGTTGATCTGATGATTTGCGCAAGTGGTTCCATCACCGTGGCAAAAAACAAGGGGGAAAGTGGGCACCCTTGCCTTGTGCCATTAGTGATGAAAAAGGGGTCTGATATTATTCCTGATGTCCAGACTCGGGCACTGGGGGAGGAGTAGAGGTTGAGTATAGCCTTGAGGATGTTCCCTGTCAGTCCGAACTTGTACATTACTTTTTCCATGTATTTCCAATGCACCCTGTCAAATGCCTTCTCTGCATCCAGTGAAAGGAAGAGAGAAGGCGTTTGACTGTGTTCTACCCATTGTATCAAATTAATGAGGCGTCTAGTACCATCAGAGGCCTGTCTGCCGGGTACAAATCCGACTTGGTCTGGGTGTATTATGAGGGGGATAATTTTGGATAATCGTTGAGCCGGTAGTTTTGCATATAGTTTGGTATCAGTGTTTAAGAGTGATATTGGGCGGTAATTGGCTGGGTTATCAGAGGGTTTGCCTGATTTGGGTATGGTGAAAATTAGGGCTTCTAGTGCTTCCGTGGGGATTTTGTCTGTAAGGGTATACTGGTTAAAGGTGGTGCATAGGTGTGGGGTGATCAAGTCAGAGAAGTGTTTGTAGTATTCGTTTGGGAATCCATCGGGGCCTGGGGCCTTGTGGAGGGGTAATCTTTTGATGGCAGTGCGAACTTCCTTGGGGGAGAAGGGCATAGAAATGGAGTCTAGTTGCTTGGTGGATATTGAGGGAAGGTGAATAGAGGAGAGAAACGCTTCTATATCTTCTATTTTTGGCTTGATTTCTTGGTCAGGTCATGAAGATTGTAAAGTTTGGCATAAAATGCACTGAACTAATTTGAAGGGGGCGTGGCTTGCCTTGGGAGAAGATGGCTGCTTGATCACTCGGCTCCCTCTCACCGCAGTCTAACTTCTAGCTTTCCAGGGGTGTACAACTGCCATCCACCCCCCTAATAATGGGAACATCCTCCCGTGGATCATCGCAAAGCAGATCCCGATCCCCGAGAGAAACCGCCGGCTGCGTAAGTCACACGATCCCGGAAATCTTCCGGTCACAGCGCACAACAATGGCGACCGCCCCGCCTGCCTCGGCCTCCTCACAGCCCCACACTGAGATCATCCTCACCCCCACCGTTTCCACCGACACCCCGCAGACGCCCTCTCTGCCTTCCCATCGTCAGCCTAGTCTGCAGGACTTACAAGCAGTGGCAGCTGACATCAAAGACATGCTGTTCACAGCCATTACTGACTTACGTCATGAACTGCAGGCCATCACAGGCCGCATACAGCGTGTGGAAGATAATGCCATACAACAATGGTCGACAGTAAAGACTATCCAACACAAAGTCGACTTCCACACCATGCAGCTAAGAGATCTTCAACGTCATGTTGAAGATCTCGACAACCGCGGTCGTAGACACAACCTACGGGTGAGGGGAATACCCGAGTCAGTGGAAAATGAGCAAATCTCCTCAGTAGTGACGGGCCTCTTCAATCATGTCCTGGACCGCCCAGAACAAACACCGATTACAATGGAACGTCTCCACAGGGCGTTACTCCCCAAAGGCAAAGTCACCGACCCCCCCCGCGACATTATTTGTTATGTGAATGATTTCTCCATCAAGGAAGAAATCCTCCAAAAAGCCCGCGAAAAATCCGCTCTGGAATTTAATGGCGGCCCTGTCCACATATACCAGGACCTCTCTGCCATTACACTACGCCACCGCAAAGACCTGCGCCCCCTACTGGACACATTACGAACAAGAGGGATCCGATACCGCTGGAAGTTCCCATTCGGTCTCTCCGCTTCATTCCAGGGCCGCTCAGCACTCCTGAGAGTGCCGGAAGATCTGGACTCTTTTTGTCGTACGCTAGACATACCCTACGCCCCAGTTCTGAACTGGTACGCGGAATTCAATTTACAACCACCACCTGACGACAGTCCCCACTCAGTGGAACCGATGGATGTCCATAACACAAGCTTCCGCAGAAGACGCTCACCCTCCTCTGCTAGATCCGGCCCTGCTCCAGGCCCGCATTACCAACCATCTAGTCCCATGTCAGCTCCTCTTCCTCGCAGGGCGCACCGAGACCGCTGACTACCCATATCTGACCGTGAGCAAACACTTTGCGCACATCAATCATCCTACCACTGACTTTCCTAACTATACCTCTACCAGCTGTTGATAACCAACGTCCTCCGAGGGAATCCATCCAGAACCACCAAGACGACGATGACAACGGTAACCCGATTACCGGATGACCTCCCACTGCCCTCCAGACTGCTCGAGACATCTCACGGAACAGTGTTACGATTAACTCTCTACCCCAGCAACATGTATGAAAGTCCGCTCTTCTCACCATCACCCGGCTCTGTTGCATCCTGCACGAGTGAATCCGCAACAACTTGCAAACTACAGCCCGGTGCACCTCCCGACCAGGATCTCTCCAGCAACACCAATCTGTTTCCCCTCCAAAGAGACACCGATGACGACGAGCACAGCGGCTATCCAATCTGTCATCCTCTTTTGCCTCCTTTGACGAATGAACTCCTTCATAATGGCCTTATCTAACCCACAGGCTTTTAGGTAATATCAATTATATTATATTACACCGGGACATACCTTATATAAATGACTCATGCTATGCCTAATTGCTCTGAACCTAACACTGTATAGGGCAAAACCACACATCCCAGTAAGGGAATAATAACTCAGCCCTCTGCCTTGCACATTGTTCCGAGACACATATCCTCAGTGTGTTAACACATAGAGCCATTCTAGCTGAGCCTACCTATACGATCACACACTAAACTCCCACACACACTAAGCCTATACCAATAGCTGGGTACGGAAACCTACAAACTTTACTACACATTCCAACTACCCATACATAAACAACCACCTGAGGTAATCGGTTGAAACGCATATAGATTGGATGACACACTGTCAAGGTTTATCACACTCCAACCCTCTCGAGACACCGAGCAGGAGTGCTTTATTGTCCCGCTACATAACCGTAACGCCCCTCTCGACACACCTTCCCAGGGCAGTCGAGGACAGAGACACAGATGCCCTACTACGAACACAACAAACACAAGCCAACACGTCCCCTAGGGGTCATTAGGCTTAACGTTATGATCCTTACACCATACCCAACCACTGAACTCAGCGATACACTCAAGCAGAGACAACACTGAATGACCAAAAAGGATCCCATATGCTCACACTCGGACCACAACCTACAGCCCCTCACGAGTCGTCCAATACACAGGCTTAGAGGCTTTACCAAATTCTTACACGACACATACACCATTGCCACACACGGGCTTCGAGATCCACCCACATCAGGAGCTGGATAGTACCCAAGCTCAGGTCACAATCCTACTCCTTATAGGAACGACTGAATCTAGCCATTTAGAAGCTCCAACGACTGTGCACATTTATGGTTACGACTGTTAGTAATTTGTTTTAGATAACCTTCTACTCATATGTTTGAAATGTTCTATGCAAATAAGAAAGCTAAATGCCAAGAAGATACTACATATTTGTCAACGTTATGACAATTTTTTGATGTTAGATGCATGATTATGGCAATCAGGTATAGTTTGATGGTCTTTACGATTCTCCCTCTCTCAACACACTCTCACACAACCTACCAACTTTCCCAGACCTGCAGTCGCTTTACACTTAAAATAACCCTTACAAACATTGTCGCAATTAACATTCTAGATCCTCACCCCATCGCCTCTCCATTACTGTCACTTTCCACAATCATCTCACCCAATTTTTCTGATCGCCCCCCACACACCCATGAAACTCAAACTGTCGCCCTACACACACCCCTAGCCTCTCTTCCGCAGACTGTCGGTGAGATGGACCTAGTCGGTCACCCCTATTCACCTCTCTTTTTACATAGACACTCATTTCTCTCAAGTCATCTACCAACCCCCACACGGTGGTCCTACAACTCTCACCTAACCCATAACCACTGCTATCAAACGAAAACCACCAGTTTACTCCGGCGTATATATTCTGTGGCTCCGAACACCGTATTAGGTGACCGGAACACGACATAGTGCCGGATTACTTTACCCCCGATCTTCGATACCTCCCCTCTCTCCCCACTGTCCTCTCCCTAAATCTCTTTCTCTACCCCACCCCTCAGCCTGCCACAGCCCGAACCATCACACAGAATAGCCACCTAGAAACTCACCATGGTCCCACGAACCAAAGACTCACAGGAACCCATGCTCAAAATCATCTTGCTTAATGTGAAGGGACTCAACACCCCAGAAAAAAGATCTAAACTCCTCCTCACCATGCACAGACTCCACGCCAGCATCATAATGCTACAAGAAACACATTTGCGTTCTGACAATATCCCAAAACTTTCCAACGCCCAATATCCAACGGCGATACACGCGACCAACCCCCAACACAAAACGAAAGGGGTCTCGATCCTCTTTGCTAAACACTGCCCTTTCAGCATCACCGACTCCCTCATAGACCCAGAGGGCAGATATCTTTTCATTAAAGGTTCGATACAAAACAAAATTGTAACCCTGGCAAATATCTACGCCCCAAACAAGCATCAAGTAACATTTTTTAGATCGGTCATCACAGCTCTCACACCCTTCCAAGAAGGCACACTTATATTAGGAGGAGACTTTAATGTTCCCCTAAGCCCCATACAAGACACATCCACTGGAAAAACAACATTACCATACAGGGCCCTGAAAAACATTCAATCCCTGCTTAAACGTTTACTGCTTCATGACACATGGCGTACCCTAAACCCTGACACAAAAGACTATACTTTCTACTCAGCACCCCATCACCGATATTCAAGAATAGATTATCTATTCATGACCCAAAATGACCTCCCCCTACTTCAACACACCTCCATCGAACCCATGACCATCTCAGACCACCACCCTATCTCCATGTCACTCCGACTCCCCGACACGACTCCCCGCTTGAGGATCTGGAGATTAGACTCTTCCCTGCTTACTGACCCCTCCATCGCGATGGAAGCAGAAGCCACTATAAAACACTTCTTCTTCGAAAACAACCCTGATGACACCTCACCAATTAACAACTGGGAAGCCCACAAAAGTGTAATAAGGGGAACCTTCCTAGCGGCAGCAGCCAAAAGAAATAAAGAAAAAAGGAAACAACACACAGAATTAATCAATAAGATCCGTAAACTCGAAGGGATACATAAACATTCCCAAGCACTTACCGCTCTGAATGATTTAATACAAGCTAGGAAAGATCTTTTAGAATTAATGGATAAGCAGATACAACGCAAATACATTCTTTTCAAAAAAAAATATTATGAATTTGGCAACAAAGCTAGCAAAATGTTGGCCAGAGCGCTGCAAATATCTCGCTCTAACAAAACCATACACTACATCACTGACCCCTCGGGACGGAAAATAACCAAAACCCCTGATATCGCACGACAATTCGTACAGTACTACAGTAAATTATACAACTTGACCACATCCCCTCCCCCCACTGACGGATCCACTCGCACCCAAATGATATCCGACTTCTTAAAATAATACAGCCCAACCCCGATATCGGATTCCGTAGCCCTAGACTTAAATGCCCCACTTACCCGCTCAGAAGTTGACATGGCCCTGAAACAAATGAAACCCGGTAAAAGCCCCGGTCCCGACGGCCTAACCGCCAGTTACTACAAAACCTATGCAGAGATACTAACCCCCTCTTTTCTGAAAGCCTTCAACTCTTTTGCACACCCGGCCAACCCCCCACGAGATCTCCTAACAGCCCACATAGCAGTGATTCCCAAACCAGATAAAGACCAGTCCTTAGTTACTAATTATAGACCTATCTCTTTACTCAATGTAGACCTTAAATGGTACGCAAAAACATTGGCAAACAGACTTCTTCCTCTGATCCCCTAGCTTATTGGCCTTGAACAAGTGGGATTCGTTCCGGGTCGGGAAGCGAGGGACAACACCCTCAAAGCGATCAATATTCACCACTGGCTCACAACCACTAAGAATAAGGGATTCATGCTTTCCCTCGACGCAGAGAAGGCATTCGACAGGGTGGCCTGGGACTACATGAGAGAAACCCTCAAAGCTATTGGCCTCCCTCAAACGATGCTGAATTATATATCGGCTCTATACTCCAGCCCCACTGCAAAAGTCCAAGTGAACGGCCATCTGTCGGATGCCTTCTCCGTGTCGAACGGAACTCGCCAGGGCTACCCACTCTCCCCTTTAATTTTCATCCTCACTCTGGAACCCCTCCTCAGACGCATTAATGCCAATCCAGACATTAAGGGTATCCAAATTAAACAACGCACCTACAAACTGGCAGCATTCGCAGACGACATCCTATTATTTCTCACAGATCCACTAACCACAATCTCAAACCTACTCAATGACTTTCAAACTTTTCGTATCCTCTCCAACCTCCAGATCAACTTCTCCAAATCAACCGCACTCAACATCTCCCTACCTACCGAACTATGTCAACGATGCCAACGTAACTTTCCTTTCATAAGCTAGCCATCCCATACCTGGGCATTCAGATGCCATCCTCACTAACAGACCTATACACCCTAAACTACGCCCCACTTCTTCGAAAAATACAAAATGACCTTAAACAATGGACCACAGGACAGTTCTCCTGGTTCGGCAGGGCCGCTATAATCAAAATGAACATCCTACCCAGAATCCTATATCTTTTACAAACCGTTCCCATAAAAATACCACCCTCATTCTTCTCTACCTACCGCAAAGCTTGCACGGCCTTCATATGGGGTAAAATGCACCCAAGGATTAGCTTTAAAAGACTCACAACGCCCAAACTATTAGGGGGCATAGGGCTCCCGGACATATACAAATATCAGCAAGCATGCCACTTAGCCAGGATCATTGATTGGAACGTACACCCCAAGCATAAAGATTGGATTCAACTAGAACAATCACTATCGACTGTCCCCATCCGCAACCTACCATGGATTGATTCCTCCGTAACACCCCCAGAATACACGCATCACCCACTTGTCCATCCTACCATACTCTCATTCCGTAAGACATGTAGTACGAATAAAATCTCAACAGTAAAAGGCCCGATGACACCTTTACGGTCAAACCCTGAATTTAATCCAGGAATGCACTCCTCCTTTTTAATACAATTATGGCCCCACCAGACTGTCAGAGCCGAACAATTCTTTGAAAGAGGCAAACTCTTATCATACACTGAATTGACCTCCAAAATGAGCACGGGAACCTTTCCCTTTTGGACATACGTCCAACTACATAACTTCTTCACCAGACCTAAACCCTCACCGGATTGGTCCAGACCCACAACCCCATTTGAAAACCTATGCCTGAGTGAAAGCACCCTCACACATCTGATCTCACAAACATACAACCTCTTATTCACTGATCACACCCAAACTAAACACTGGAATATCAGACAGTGGGAACGGGATCTCTCTGTACATCTAAACGATCAAGATTGGACCAACATACACACACTGATTCATAGAGGTTCGCTGAATGTACAAGTCCAAGAAAATGCCTACAAATTATTTTCCAGGTGGTATAGAACCCCACTTCTACTACATCGCTTCAACCCGAAAATACCCCAAACTTGCTGGAGATGTTACTCAGAAACAGGCTCTCTATTGCATATCTGGTGGTCCTGCAACAAAATCCAACCTTTCTGGAAAGCAGTCCACACACTGATCTCGCAGATCACCACATATTCTCTGAACTTTGACCCGGCAATGTTTCTGCTTCATCATTCCTCAACACATATACCGGCATTACGCCGCTCTTTAACCATGCATTTGGTGAACGCAGCAAGAATGTGTATACCCCCCAAATGGCGATCCCCCGAACCGCCTACCATAACGGATTGGTTCCATCGCATCAACCAAACAAAGGTAATGGAAGACCTTATCCATCAATCACATGACACACAAGCTAGGTTCACCAAAACATGGTCTTGCTGGATTCATTTCACTACAACGACAGAATACAAAAAACATACCGCATGATAAATCCCACAGGGCTGTGGCAGGCTCCTCAGGCCCCCTGGACTGCACTCACATACACCCCCACACAGCTCGCTTGCTAACAAACTATACATCCCCATTCTACCGCTACACATACGACACCTTTCACTACCAGCAAAATGTAAGATTGACAAATTTCACAAAGATATACTACATTCACGTGCCCGCTCCCCACTTTTCATCCCCTGCCCCCTACCTATGACCATCCCCTTTTAACCTTCCCCCTCGATACCTGAAACCACATGCTCCTACGCATTGATCCGTCTCCTAACCACCCTAATCTACACTCCCTACTCCCCCCCAACATGAAGACGGAAATATGTATAATTGGTACAAGTATGTACCAATTTCTATGCTTCTGACTATAATAGCGAATAGTTGACTTTATTATCTAAATTTTGCGGTCAAAGCGGCTGCGTCCGCAATGTTACTTTTATCTGTGATTTCACGTATTTCATATCTCTTTCTGTACGTGTTATTCCTTGCATGAAAATTTCAATAAAAACTTGTTTAAAAAAAAAAAAAATGCACTGAACTCGTTCGCTATATCTAGGGGATTATGACGTTTTTTACCTTGTGAGTTGGATAGATATTGTATCTTATTATTGACTCGGTGTTTTTGTAATTGTTTGGCCAGGAACGCACCTGACTTGTTAGCTGAGGAGTAATATTGTAGCCTAAGGCGTTTTACATAATAATCACATTTTTTGTGTAGGTGTTCACTGAGTTCGTATCTTAGATTTTTGAGGTCTAGGGAAAGTGTGGTAGACGGTGTTTGTTTATTGGCATGTTCTAATGCTCTGATTTGTTGTAATAATTTTTCTGTGGTGGCCGCATGTTGCTTTTTAGCTTGTGCTCCGTATTTAATAAGGAGGCCCCTGGAGAAAGCTTTATGCGCATGCCAAACAATAGATTGGTCAGCAAGAGAATGCACATTGTTATCAAAGTAGGTCTCAATCTCGGATCGAAGCTCATCCTCAAAGGATGGGTTGGTAAGGAGGGATGTGTTTAGTCTCCAAATGTTATGACTGGTAGTCCTTTTGCATTTGAACAACGTGATAGATATGGGCGCGTGGTCAGACCACGTGATTGTACCTATGCGTGCTTCAGTGATCGATTGGAGAAGAAATTTATCTGTGAGGAACATATCGATCCAAGAGTAAGACTGCTGGGGGCTGGAGAAGAAGGTGTAATCTCGCTCCATATCATGGGTACATCTCCATGGGTCATAAAGATCTTCCTTGTGAAGAAGAGAGGACAAGGCGGAGGGCCTAAGTTTAGTGGGGTTAGACGTGTCTAGGGAGATGTCAACAATTCCGTTGAAGTCTCCACATAATATCACTGGGTTGGATCTATACGGTGCTATTTTGGAGATCAGTGTGTTGTAAAATTTTTTTTGGCCAGTGTTAGGGGCATATAGATTTACTAGGGTGAGACGTTGGTTTTCAATCGTCGCAGAAAGAATCAGGTACCTGCCGTCTTCGTCAGTCTCACAGTGATGTAACTGAAAGGAGACAGAGGAGCTAATCGCTATCATTACTCCCCTTTTTTTGGCGGGGGCACTGGCAAAAAAGCAGTGTGGGTAGTGCTTGTGCGAGCATTATGGGGAACTGTCTTTGGCGAAATGCGTTTCTTGTACACAAAATACGTCAGCGTGATGGGATAGTGCCTCTTTCCAGAGGAGGTTGTGTTTGAAGGGGGAGTTTAGGCCTTTTACATTTAAGGAGATGATTTTGACGGCCATGATAGTACGGAGTGACCTGGGATGACGATGAAAGGAGCGAGATTCCACACACCCTCTATTTGCCCCAAGTATATATGAGGTAAACAATAGAGTATGTAAGTATTCAGAGTACGTTCGCTATACACCAGACTACACATAAGATACCTGTTAAAGCTACACGGGACTGTCAGAGGTATTACAGTGCGATAGTAGGTAATACAATCGATAAGTAGAACAGACATTCGGTAAGAACAAGTAAACAATAGGAGGAAGAAAAAAAAATATATAGTTAAGAAAAGAAAATCAACAAAACAACTATATCAGTGTGCGTGGCACACTATAACCTGAGGGAGTGGATTTGTCTCTATAACTGCATCCCTTTAGGGATCCTAGTAATGCTGAGGACCTAAGGCCTTGTTGTTGTTAAAGGCACCGGTTCCGGGATGGCAGAGGATGCGAGTGGGAGCCCCTATTTTCGATTTCGTTGGCAGATACGGGAAGAAATCCCCAATTGGTCAATTTTTTGTATCCATCTTTAGGAGTGAGAATCGGAAATTATCTGTTGCTGGTACGTTACCAGTAGTTTGGTAGGGAAACCCCACTTATATGCAACTTTCTTTTCCTGTAACACGGAGGTTATGGGGGTGAATGCTCTTCTCATCTCCAATGTGGCTTTGGAGAGGTCACTAAACATGAGGACATTTGTGTAGGGTGCTGGAAGTGGTTTAGTGGCTTTGGCCACTTGTAGTATCTGTTCTTTAACATGAAAGTAGTGCACTCTCGCTAGTATGTCCCTGGGAATGTCAGGGGGGAGGTGTGCTGGCTTAGCGATTCTGTGTGCTCTATCGATCGTGATGTCCCGTGTGTTTAAGCGAGGTAGTAGACTGGAGAACATCTGTTGTAGGTAGGGCGTGATTTAATTCGGTTTAACAGATTTGGGAACACCTCTGAATTTTATATTGTTCCTTCTGGAACGGCCTTCCAAATCTGCTAATTTCAGCTTTATGTGGTGTATTTCAGACGCATGATGGTCATATGCATCTAGGAGCTCGTTATGGGCCCTGACGTGGTCATGCATGCTCTCCTCCAGTACATTCCTTCTTCCTTCAAGGTGGTCTACCCTGTCATGTATCTGAGAGACAGAAAGTTGCAGTTCTCTGTGCAAGTCTCTTTGCAAGGTCAGGAGCATGGCTTTTAGCATAGACTCTGTCACAGGGTTGTCTGATGCAGGGATGGCTGCTAGAGCTGGGGTGTGTGCTGTGTCAAGGTCCCTGTCAGCCCACAGATGTTTTTTATGGCTCCTTGCTGGGGGAGATGGCTGGGGAAGATGCCAGTCTCTTACCTCTGTCTGCGCTGTGCTGAGAAGATGAGATGTCTGGCGATGGCAGGGTATCCATGTCCTCCTTGTGAGTGTTTTCAGGTGGCTGGAAGTGGAGATCGCCCTGAGGGGGAGCTGCCACTTGTGCCTCAGATTGTACAGAG
Source organism: Lithobates clamitans (assembly GCA_037952925.1). Taxonomy (NCBI): domain Eukaryota; kingdom Metazoa; phylum Chordata; class Amphibia; order Anura; family Ranidae; genus Lithobates; species Lithobates clamitans. The sequence continues at coordinate 1,551,526 of JBBGZY010000381.1, read as the reverse complement.
CGGGACGCTCCTGAGGTATTGCTCCCGGCGCCATCTTGGGCCTCGTTCATGGCTGCAGGGGGATAGTAATTCGTGAGGCGGCGAGGTGCTGGCGGCTTATTCCGCCTTCTAGACATGCCCGGGATGGTCCAGAGATCGTTCCCCCGCTGTGTGGCCGGAATAGGGGTCGGATCGTAGCGTACGGTCGCTTGGGATCCTGTCAGCGGTGCGGAGCTCAGGCTTCAGGCATCCATCATGGTCTGCGGCAGGCCACGCCCCTTCGTATTTTTCTTCTTCTAGGTATAAAGATCGGTTCTTCTCAAATGCAGATGCTGGCAGGCAGGCCAAAGAGATGTTCATGCTGAAAATGCAACAAATATCTTCTGTACAGGTACTACTGGCACAGGCAGCTACACCTGAGGCGCTTGAGAAACCAGCTACCAAAAGGCCTCGCACTGAGCAACAGACAGGTACCAGTGTGACTGTGGACAGTGTTTTTCAAGAAATTGCTTATTCATCTACATTTGAGAACAGTGCTCCCACAGCTGCTACCATACAACTAGAAGTATATCTTGGAGAGGTCACTGTGCCTCGTTCGGACAAACCTCTTGAGTATTGGGCAGTCAATAAACTGCGATTTCCCACTCTAGCCCAAATGGCACAAAAATAACTTTCAGCTCCTTGCAGTAGTGTGGAAAGTGAGAGATTGTTCAGTGCAGCTTCACACATTCTGACTGACACCAGAAACCGACTTCTAACTGAACATGCAGAGATTCTTCTGTTTCTCAAAAAAAACTTGCAACTTGCGTTTGAATTGGAAAAGTAATCTACCGCCTGTTACTGTCCTACTGTAAGGCATCATGCACAGTCGCACGCTGCAGCTCAAAGCAACTGCTCCACCTGGCATTTGAGCGTTTTTTTTTGCTATTCCTCTGCCTGTTAACTCCCCTCCATGTTGGCCTTTAAAAAAAAAAAAATATGCCTTTTTAACTCCATGCCACAACCTTTTTCCTTAAATGAAAAAGTGAATCACCTATGGTGTGCACATTGCACACTATAGGTGATTCAACGTGCAATGCGTGGGGGACACATAGCCTAATATGGAGTGGCATAGAGTTAACACTACAGGCAAACGAAAGGTTCAAAAACAGGGAGCTCAAATGCCTGTTAGGAGCAGCTACTTTGAGCTTTATTATGCATGTGGCCTTACTGCTGCTAAGTCCTTGGCCCTGCCCACCTGGAATGACCCTAATTTTGGTCTGTGAAAAATGTTTTTTCACGAGTTTCATAAGAAGTTGAACTAGAAGCTAGCACTTTTTTTATTATTTAACCACTTGCTTACTGGACACTTAAACCCCCCTCCTGTCCAGATCAATTTTCAGCTTTTAGCGCTGTCACACTTTGAATGACAATTGCGCGGTCATACAACACTGTACTCAAATGAAATTTTTATCATTTTTTTCCCACAAATAGAGCTTTCTTTTGGTGGTATTTGATCACCTCTACGGTTTTTAGTTTTTGTAAAAAAAATTGAAAAAGACCGATTTAAAAAAAAAAAAAATTTATTTTTTTTATATTTTGTTATAAAATTTTGCAAGCAGGTAATTTTTCTCCTTCATTGATGTACGTTGATAAGACGGCACTGATGGGCACCAATAGGTGGCAGTGATGGGCACTGATGGGTGGCAGTGATCGGTGCTGATGGGTGGCAATAATGGGCACTGATTGCTTACACTGATGGCAGCACTGCTAGGTGGCACTGATTGGAAACACTGGTGGGCATTGATAGGTGGCACTTTTGGGCATTGATAGGTGGCACTTGTAGGCATTGATAGGTGGCACTTGTGGGCATTGATAGGTAGCACTGCAGGGCACTGTGGGCACTGGCAGGTGGCAATGGCAGGTGGCACTGGCATGCACAGATGAGGCATATGTGCCTCCTTCCTCTTCGGGACCGATGTCCCTTTAACATAAGCTGACAGCGTGAGGAGAAAAAAAAACGATTGCCGAGCTTTTGTTTACATCATGTGATCAGCTGTCATTGGCTGACAGCTGATCACATGGTAAGGGACTCCCAGAAATTGAGGTCCATGCTGTGGCCATCATTCAGCTATGGCCCGGACCTTAAGTGGTTAAAAAATGTTTACAAAATAATGTTAGTTTTGAGGTACTGTTCAGTTGCTTCTCCTCAGGCCTAACATTATTTAACTGTATTGCACTTGGGTTGGTTGATGTGATGACGTGAACTTGTGATGTTTGTTTTATACGTGGCATCATCATCAATGATGATATTTCATGTTCTGTGTGACATTGGAGCTTTTCATTTTCAAGGCATAATGCCTGTACAATGCAGCTAAAAACATCTGCTCCTCAAGGAGTTTGAGCTTTTTTTCTGTCTGTTAACGCCTCCCCTCCATGTCAGCCCATTGCACACTAGTTTCAGGAGTTTAGTGGCAGGAAAGTTTACAGGCAGAAAAAAATCAAAAGATTTCCATTTCCAATTTCTATGGATTTTTTTTCTGCCTGCTGCCTGTAAGCTGCCCTGCCACTAAACTTCTGAAACCACATAGTGTTCCTTGGCCAATGGCCATGAATGAACACATAGGCTAACATGAAGGGGAAGAGGTAACAGGTAGAGAAAAAAAAAAGCTCAAAAGAGCTAAAACACCTGCAGCTGCTTTGAGCTGTGCATGAGTCCTTACTGAAGCCTACATGCCAACCTAACACACATCCTTGCCATCCTGGAATGTTCTGTCTGTGAAATGTGTTTCTCTTACACATGTGTAAGTTGAACTGGAAACAAACATATGTTGTGTTTTTTTTGTTTTTGAAATTTTATAAATAATTTCTTGTGTTGTGAGTTGACTGAGGTACTGTACTGTTCTCGCTTCTCATGCCTTCCGGCTGGCCAAAGACAGAAGAGTGACGGAAAATGCCTTTGGCATAATGGCCAGCCGGTTCCGCTTATTCCTCACTGCTATTAATATGGCAGAATATAAACTCAATCACAAAATTCTTTTATCTTGTCAGAGCTGGGCTCAGCCCTTCCTTCTCTGAGCTGGCCGCTCAATTGCCAGCTCCCATCTCTCTCCACAGTTACCCAGCTGTTGTTGATTCTGCTCGTCAGTCCTGCCTACTTAAAGTTGTCCAACTCACTTGATCTCTGCCTTCGTCCTTGTCAACATCGCAGAGACTTTCTCCTGCATTCCTGTTGAAGACTTGCTTGACTGACGTTCCTTCTGGCTCCTGATCCTGCTTGCTGTACTACTACGTTTATCTCTGGCTCTCTGACATTTGCTTAGCTGACTACCTGATCCGGTTACTCTACTCTGGCTTGTTTTGACTACGTTTACTCTGTTTACCTTATTATTATTATTAAACAAGTGTGATTTAACTATACTTCTGTCTCGGTCTGATTCATGGTTCCTGATACATGCTGCATTTTACATAACTTTTTGCGCAAAAATGCATCAAACTTTGTGGCCTCAGTTGGGACTGAGGCCGGCTTACTGGATCCAACAACTCTGATGGCTCTTGAAGCTGGCTGTCCTGGCTTTCCCACCCAAAGCACCCGCAAAGTACGCCAAAAGTATCTAGAGTACTTTGCGGGTAGGGGGGGCCATTGATATGCCAGAAAATGTCTAAACATGTTTTAAATAAAAAAATTTTAAGAAACTGAACTCATATTTCATTTGATTTACTGCTTGTGTTTCTTTTAGCTGTCTCCTAGGTTCTCCAATGGCCTTTGATTTTTGGCCATTTTCTTCAATAGTGTAAACGTAACTTATTTTATACATGAGGTGACAATCTCTTCTTCAGCTAACTATTATGTTGTGCTATGGATCTGCTACACAAACACCTTGTTTTTGTTGTTAATGTATGTAATGCATTAATGATAAAAATAATCATCCTTTTCAACTCCATGAATTAATTGCTTGGAGTCCCTAAAATGGCTTGATTGGGGCAAATTTTAGAGCACTGTGGGGGTTATTTACTAAAGGCAAATCCACTTTGCACTCCAAAAGTGCACTCCAAAAGTGCACTCGAAAGTGCACTGAAATTGCACTGAAAGTGCACTTTGAGTGCAAAGTGGATTTGCCTTTAGTAAATAACCCCGATTGTCACTGTAACTACACCAACTTACTCCAAAAACTGGTATTGAGCATTGAAAGAAGAAGCCACATATTGTTGAGTATAAAACATTTTACTTCAAGCACATTCACATGTGCATTATAAAAAGGTTTTTTAACAAACCAACATCTTCGGTATATAACATGATTGTGTGACAGTATATAGCCTTTTTGTGGCTAAACAGGCGTGTTTAAAACCATAACATACACAACTCAGGAACTTACAAATTTCAACTTTGATAAAGTGAAGGCAATATTAGACATTAGTATGCCAAAACTTTGTTGATTTTGCCTTCAGCAGATGGGGTGATGTCACCCCTGTAAAAGCCAAATTTTGAAGATGCACACAAACTGGGACTCAAAAATGTGGATTTCCATCATGATTCCATGCCTAAAATGTGTGTCTATTTTGATAGATGTAGGGAAAAGACACACAGTGTGTCAACATGTGCTATCTGCCATCATGGGATATTAATGTATGCGTTTTGTGGGTGCAACCCCTTCCTCGCAACTAAAGTAGATGAGAGGAAGGGGTTGCACCCACAAAACGTGTACATTGGTATCCCATGATGGCAGATAGCACATGTTTACACACTGTGAGCATCTTCAAAATTTGGCTTTCAAATTACTTTAAAATGTATATCAAAAAATGTAAAATAACAACAACATCTGCTATCTGCCATCATGGGATATTAATGTATGCGTTTTGTGGGTGCAACCCCTTCCTCGCAACTAAAGTAGATGAGAAGAAGGGGTTGCACCCACAAAACGTGTACATTGATATCCCATAGGGGTGCAACAGATCGTCATTGATCCGTGATCCGTGCGGATCAACCTCGGCGGATCGGGACACCCGCGATCCGCGGAGCACTCCGTGGCCTCGGCCATAGGAAAGGCCGCGGCTTCGGCCTAGCTCCGGAGCGGCTGCCATCTTGGTACACCCGGCGGCTGTTTACCACGTGATCGCTCCGTCAAATGATGGAGTGATCACTTGTAACTAACCGGCGTCATGTCATGATGCCGGTTTCTCTCTCCCCCTGCCAAAACTCTGCAATGCCCTGCCAAAACTCTGCAATGCCCTGCCAAACTCTGCAATGCCCTGCCAATACTCTGCAATGCCCTGCCAATACTCTGCAATACTCTGCAATGCCCTGACAATACTCTGCAATACTCTGCAATGCCCTCACAATACTCTGCAATGCCCTCACAATACTCTGCAATGCCCTCAACATACTCTTCAATACTCTGCAATGCCCTCACAATACTCTGCAATGCCCTCACAATACTCTGTAATGCCCTCACAATACTCTGCAATGCCCTGCCAATACTCTGCAATGCCCTGCCAATACTCTGCAATACTCTGCCATACCCTGCCAATACCCTGCCAATACTCTGCCAATACCCTGCCAATATACCCGCCAATACCCTACAATACCCTGCTAATATATTATTACAGTGGGGGCGATTGTGGATATTACAGTGGGGGAGATTTTTTTTTGTTGATCCGAAAATGATCCAAACCGTGACTTCTGATCCGAGGAACGATTCGAACCGTGAGTTTTTTGATCCGTTGCACCCCTAATATCCCATGATGGCAGATAGCACATGTTGACACACTGTGAGCATCTTCAAAATTTGGCTTTCGAATTACTTTAAAATGTATATAAAAAAATGTAAAATAACAACAACATTATTTTTTTTTTGGTTAGATTTTGGATAAAACATCAATGATGTTGGTGAGTCTTTTTTCAACATCATTGATGCTTTCCTTCACCTTCTCTTAATCCCGATTGCACACCATTATTACGCTGATCAGGATCTGTGCACTTGCACTGTTGAAGTGAGTTTCTTCTTCCATAACATCCACATCACCTATAAATAATAAAACACACCATGTATTATAAATATGCAGGCATACATCTATCACCTGAAGCTGTGGTCTCAGACACTGACCTGTTGTGGTCACCATTTCGCCTACTTCATGTACCTCGGAATCCACATCTTCTTCATGGTGTGTGGAGATTTCCCCTTCTTCATGAGTAGTTGGGGTTCCTGGTGTCCTCAGATGTCCCGATTCTTTTCTCCCCTATGTTTTTACTAAAAAGGTATACTTAGCACACAGATATTTGAGACAACAAATAGTAATATGAAATATTGCTTGGAAGTAAGGTCCAATTGTCTGTTTTTCACCCATGGATGCTGGGAGTGTGTCTGTGTCAAAGATGTGGGTATACAGCTTGCGTAGTTTAGGGATAAGGGTCTCCCCAAATTGGTTGTAAAACTCAAGGGGAAGCCCGTCTGAGCCAGGTGCCTTAGATGTAGGGAGTTTTGCTAGGGCCTCCGCTATACAATCCATGGTGATGGGTGCTTCAAGCTGAGCAATCTGTGGGGGAGAAAGTGTAGGGAATGCGATGTCTTGCAGAAATCCCAGTAACTCGTCTTGGGAGTGGTGGGCAGTGGAAGAGTACAGGTCAGAGTAAAAAGACCTGAACTCTTCAGTCACAAGGTCAGGATTGGTTATCCTGACCCCGGATGCCGACTGGGGGGAGACCACCACCGGGGGTTTGTGTTCTAGGTGTGCCATGTAGGTGAGAAGCTAGCCAGCTCGCTCACCATGTACGTTGTTTGCTGAAGAATATGCCTTGTTTGGCCTTCTCAAAATGTAGTTGGTCAGTGAGTCTGGTCCGTAAAAGGGAGGTGTTAGCAGCTGTCGGGTCGGTCTGAAAGACCTGTTCAAGGGTGTTTTGGCGGTCCTACGCCCCACGGAGCAGCAATTTAGAGGTGGCCTTGTGTCTATTGATATGCATGGATAGGATCACGCAGGCATGTATTTTGAAAGCCTCCCAGACGGTCCCGACCAGGGCAGAACCATCGTTAGTGCGGAAATAATGTTCCCACTCATGGTGGTGTCCAAGTCGGATAGGGTGGAAAGCCAAAATGTATTTAGCCTCCAGATCCGGACAGTTGGGGGGCGGGGGCTGGCAGGCGCAGTGTGATCCAATATGGGGAGTGGTCAGAGAGTACCCTGGTGTCGAAGCCTGCTTCAAGGAGGTTAGACAGAAGGAAGGGGGTGAGGAGGATGAAGTCCTCGGAGCGGGAGGGGGTGAAGCAGGAAAAACTTGACTTTTGTGGGTATTTATGTCTCCATGTGTCGGTAAGGGCAAATTCTGTGAGAAACCTCCCAAATCTAGTGGTACTAGGTGGAGGGGCTGGATAGGCAGCAGGGCTTAGTCTATCCAGGCTTGGGTTGATGACCGTGTTAAAGTCACCTGCCATTATGGCGGGCACTGAGGGGTGCTGAGCCATGAAAGCTACTCCTTGTTGCAGCAGAGTAAACTGGAATAGGGGGATGTAAAAAGCCAGGAGGAGAACATCCAGCCCATTAATAGTAATGTGTAGAAACAATGACTGGCCCTGGTGGTCTGACTGCAATGAGTGGAGCTGGAATTGCACCGCCTTGGCGATGGGGATCGCAACCCCACGGGAGTTAGTGGTGTGTGGGCTTGGTACAGCCATTCCACCCAGGGCTTTTTGAGGCTCATCTGCTTCTGACCTGCAAGGTGGGTCTTCATCAGGACTGAAACGTCTGCCCATTGGGATTTAAGGTGGGAGAGGACTGCTACACATTTGGCTCTCTCACCAAGACCCCTGACGTTCCAGGTTATAATTTTGAGGGAAGCCATAGGTTATGGAGGGGGGTTATAGTGCGCAGTCGGACTCCTAGGGGGCAGCCAGCAACAAATGACAATAACATTGGTAAAAGACATTTCATGGTGATGTAAGCATGCATAGGTAATGTTATAAAAAGAAAAAAAAGAAAAAAAAAGGCTTCCATGTGGTATGTCAAGGTGAAGTCAAATAACTTGCAAAAATTAGCAAAAAACAAACATTCTGCAAATGCACTGAACCAGCAGAGCATAATTAACACACTACTGCCCACTACAATTAGAGGGTCAGAGGCTGGCCAGGGAAACAGTAGTGGGGGAATGATAGTCAGGGGTGGCATGGATGCCAAGTTCTTGGAGGCGATCAAACTGGAAAGCGCACAACGGTGCAGGGGGATGTCAAGTCTAGGGAGATGTGGGTGCAGGTGAGCTGCCCGAGGCTTGCGGTACAAACATGGTGGTGGGGGGAATTGTATTGGGTTGTGCTGCGGGTACAGGAGGAGCAGGATAAACTTGGGGCCTCAGCAACTGAAAAAGGGGGAAAAAAAGGGGGAGAAAAAAGAGCCCCCACATAGGGTGTGTTGCCAACTCATGGTTCGAGGAGAGAAGAAGAAAATGTAGGCCAGGCAGTTCGAGCAGACCTCCAGCTTCGGGCGACCAGCAGTGGCAGTGTGCGATGGGTAAGTACCTAGGTGTGACGCCGCGCTGCTCCAGCCAGGAGAGGATAGACTGCAGGTCTTCAAAGATCTGTGCTTTGCCGTCGCTCACCATGCAAAGTCATGCCAGGAAGAGCATCGCATAGGGTAGGTGGTGCACACGTAGTTGTCGCTTCGCCTTGGTGAATCTTGCTCTTTTCTTTTGGACCTCAGCTGACTCAGCCGAGGAGGATGTTGCCTTGCTCCTGGGTTAGTCAGAGGATGGCGTCTTGATTGCAGTAGTTTAAGAACTTGAAGAAAGTGCGCAGTGGGGCACCATTAGGTGGGGGTTTCGCTGCTAAGCAGTGGGTGCGCTCCACCACGAATGTTGAGAAGAAGGCCTCTCTGCCATATGTCTTGATAAGCAGGTTCTCCAGATAGGTGGGGGGATCTGCGCCCTCGGATCTCTCGGGGAGCCCCACAAAACGTAGGTTACATTAGCAGAGGTGGTTCTCCATATCATCCTGTTTGGAGAGGACCGCATTCAGTTGATATTGCAGTTGCCCAGTGGTAACCTGAAGTGGGTGCAGGCCATCCTCCACGTGGCCAACCCGGCGTTCTATCTCGGATACCCACTTGCGCAGCTTGTGGATGTCTTGCCTGATCAAGGAGATGTCTACCCTTACCTCCTCGATCCTGGAGGTAAGGTTGGATTGGCACAGGGTGATGGCTTCCAGTACCCTGGCGGTGTCTCCGGAGGCCTGGTTGTCTTCCTCCAGGAGCGGGCAACGCCATCTTCCTCCTCCGGGTCCCACTCTTCGTGGTGATACTTGCCCAGTTTGCCGATGGCGCTCAATTTTTTAGGTGGAGACATGCCAGACCCCGCCCTTCCTTTTTGACCCCTCCCACTTGGTGCAAATGGGCGTGTTTTCGGCAAAATAGTGGGCATGGCTCTAAGGTGGTGTGGTTGGCGTCTGAGATGAACGAGGGATGGAGGGAGAGGGAGAGAGGGATGGAGGGACAGCAGGCCCAGATCCTACGCAACAATAGAAATATGTGTATTCCAGAAAGTTTAACAATCAGCAGATAAAGATATTCCAAACACCTGGTGTTAGCACTTCAATCATCCCGGCACCATGGTTGGTATGGTGTCAGGATGATTGAAGCGCATCATTTCTATTATTACATTGTAATATAAAATGAAATTATTCAACTCACCATAATGCAGAATTAATGGGAACCCTGAGCGTGTCACTAGCCACGTCGCCTGCCACCAGATGCCATCAGGTGTCCTCAGCGGAGTCCGTCCTTATATGCAGCCTGTGTCCCATAAAATGCAGCCTGTGTCCCACCAAATGCAGCCTGTGTCCCACCAAATGCAGCCTGTGTCCCACCAAATGGAGCCTGTGTCCCACCAAATGGAGCCTGTGTCCCACCAAATGCAGCCTGTGTCCCACCAAATACAGCCTGTGTCCCACCAAATGCAGCCAGCCTGTGTCCACCAAATGCAACCTGTTTCCACCAAATGCAGCCTGTGTCTCACCAAATGCAGCCTGTGTCCCACCAAATGCAGCCAGCCTGTGTCCACCAAATGCAGCCAGCCTGTGTCCAACAAATGCAGCCTGTGTCTCACCAAATGCAGCCTGTGTCCACCAAATGCAGCCTGTGTCCACCAAATGCAGCCTGTGTCCCACCAAATGCAGCCAGCCTGTGTCCACCAAATACAGCCTGTGTCCACAAAATGCAGCCTTCCCTGTGTCATATCGAACCCCCTCCCCCGTTCTCCATGGGAGCACAGCGGTACTTACCTTGCTGTGTGGTGTCCTCTCCTACTGTGTGGGCACTGGCAGCAGCGATGGAGGAGTCCGCTCCTCTCATACTTCCTGTTTCCTCTCTCCCGGGCGCAATGGGAGAGAGAAAACAGGAAGTGACATCAAACTGAGATGTCAATCAAACTGCCCGGCCGTAGTAATAGATACTACGAGCGCCGGGCGGAAGCTACTCTACGCTTCGGAAAGCGCCGCAAGGTGGGATAAACGCCAGCAAATGAAGCACCGTGTCTGCAATCTTGTGATTGCATAGACGTGGCGCTTCCCATAAGTGCACTGTGTCCGGCATCTGAACACTGTGCACTTAAGGACCTTTTTTTGTATTTTTCTTTTAAAGGGCCAGCATTAAAAAAATTTTTTTACATTTTTTTTTGCGACTGCCTGGAGGGGGGGCAGCGCCCATGCGCCCCCTATGGACGGGCCGCCACTGACTAAAATTATTGCATTTCCATGTTCTGTGTGCTGTAGGAGGCCAGATATTGTGAATGCAGGGTCCTGTGTTTAGTAACACTTTAGGTGTTAGAGTCAGGTTAAATGTTAAACCTATATTAAACCAAAAAACAAACATTTATTAAATTGCAGCTTGTCAATTCTTAGATGTGGAAGCTACATTTGTTTCCTTTTATATGGCTTTCTTTCCTTTATTTCCAACTGGAAATCCAGCCAGTGGGTCTGTTATTTTTCAACTTCCTTTATCAGACTAAGCTGTCCAGACAGAGTAGCAGTTAGAGGGTTGAGACAAACCATTTACCACTGACAGGGTGCTTACAATGGTTTTATTCATTTATTTAAAACCTTTATTCCAAAAAGAAAAAAAAAGGGTTTGCTGTAACTGCCTAGCTGGAGTTCAGCTTTAATCTGTAAATCAAGTACATCTAAATCTGCTAGGCTAACATTACCCTTTCCCCAGCCTGAAATTGCTGTTGTCCAAAGGTGTCTCCATTGCACCTCTATCAAGCATGGACACCCACAGGAATTATGTTACTGGCAGGATCACCAGGTGAAATAAAGGAACAAAAACAAAAAAGAAAACTATTGCAGCCACCACATGTAAGGATTGGTAAGTATTGATATATTACCTTTTTGTTTTTGGGTTTAATGTCGTTTAATGTCGGATCAGGTGTTAAGTTAGGCAAAAAGTTAAATGGTATGGGTTCATTGCAAGAGGTGAAATTAAGAGTTCTGGTAGCAGAGCGATAACTATAAGAAGCTGTTTTAGTGTTAGACATAAATGACAATTTAAAAACAGTAAGAGGGGCACTAGGAGTTTCACTTCTTCTTGGTGCCCAATCCTAAAAACTACCAGTACCAGGCTCCTGGCACTAAAAAGTTGTGACCCCAAAATCAAAGCCAGTGTGGAAAGATTAGCTCAAGGTAACACTTTAAGTACACAGTCCACTTACCAATTCTTCTTTTTATGGCTTCCCTTGCCACCTTGCCAAAAAAAGTAAGTTCAGAGAACACATAGGTTTCCCATGCAGTGTTTTTTCAACATTGCACAAACAAATGTTCAGTCTCCTGATTTGCACCACTGCTCTGGCCCGCAGGCTTGGGCCCTTGTCTGTTCTTCTAAACAATAATTCAAGTGATAGTAAAGGGTCATGCTTTTTTTTTTTTTTTAATAATAAAGATATTATACTTACCTGGTCTGTGCTGTGGTTTTGCACAGAGCAGCCCCGATCCTCCACTTCTCGGATAGAAATGCTTTTTCTATCTAGGGCACTAAAGTTGCATATAAATCCCGCTCCGCTCTCCAGCACAGCCACCTGCCGACTGCATTGTATGCCGAATGACATTTCTTAAAGGGGTTCTATACCCTTGTTTTTTTGTTTTTAAATAACAAACATATCATATTTACCTCCACTGTGCAGTTTGTTTTGCACAGAGTGGCCCCGATCCTTGTCTTCTGGGGTCCCCCAACGGCGCTAGCGGCTCCTTCCCCTATCGAAAAACTCCCTAGGAGAAATGCTCTCTCTGGGGGTTACCTTGCGGGCATGCTCCGAAGTCCAGCATTTGCGTCCATAGACACAGAATGCTAGACTTGGCCCCCGCACCCACGTCATTGGATTTGATTGACAGCAATGGTAGTCTACTGACTGGAATGGTACCAGCTGAATGGAGAAAAGCCAATGTAGCACCAATATTTAAGAAGAGCCCAAAATACATCCCTGAGAATTACAGACCAGTTAGCCTAACATCAATAGTATGTAAACTCTTGGAGGGGGTGATAAGGGACTATATACAAGATTTTAGTAATGAGAACGGTATCATTATCAGTAATCAGCATGGATTCATGAAGAATCGTTCTTGCCAAACCAATCTATTAACCTTCTATGAGGAGGTGAGTTGTCATCTAGATAAAGGAAGGCCCGTAGACGTGGTGTATCTGGATTTTGCAAAAGCATTTGACACAGTTCCCCATAAATGTTTACTGTACAAAATAAGGTCCGTTGGCATGGACCATAGGGTGAGTACATGGATTGAAAACTGGCTACAAGGGCGAGTTCAGAGGATGGTAATAAATTGGGAGTACTCGGAATGGTCAGGGGTGGGTAGTAGGGTTCCCCAGGGTTCTGTGCTGGGACCAATCCTATTTAATTTGTTCATAAACGACCTGGAGGATGGGATAAACAGTTCAATCTCTGTATTTGCAGACGATATTAAGCTAAGCAGGGCAATAACTTCTCCGCAGGATGTGGAAACCAAAAATATCTGAACAAATTAATGGGGTGGGAAACTACATGGCAAATGAGGTTCAATGTAAAAAAATGTAAAATAATGCATTTGGGTGGCAAAAATATGAACGCAATCTATACACTGGGGGGGGGGGACCTCTGGGGGAAAACCTCTGGAAAAGGACCTGGGGTCCTAGTAGATGATAGGCTCAGCAATGGCATGCGATGCCAAGCTGCTGCTAACAAAGGAAACAGAATATTGGCATGCATTAAAAAGGGGATTCATTCTAGAGATAAAACGATAATTCTCCCGCTCTACAAGACTCTGGTCTGGCCGCACCTAGTGTATGCTGTCCAGTTCTGGGCACCAGTCCTCAGGAAGGATGTACTGGAAATGGGGTGAGTACAAAGAAGAGCAACAAAGCTAATAAAGGGTCTGGATGATATTAGTTATGAGGAAAGGTTGTGAGCTCTGAACTTATTCTCTCTGGAGAAGAGATGCTTGAGAGGGGATATGATTTCAATTTACAAATACCGTACTGGTGACCCCACAATAGGGATAAAACTTTTTCGGGGAAGGGAGTTTAACAAGACTCGTGGCCACTCATTAAAATTAGAAGAAAAGAGGTTTAACCTTAAACTAGGTAGAGGGTTCATTACTGTAAGAGCAGCAAGGATGTGGAATTCCCTTCCACAGGCAGTGGTCTCAGCGGGGAGCATCGGTAGTTTCAAGAAATTATTAGATAAGCACCTGAACAGCCACAACATACAGGGATATACAAGGTAATACTGACATATAATCACACACATAGGTTGGACTTAATGGACTTTAAGTGTCTTTTTTTGACCTCACCTACTATGTCTACTATCTAACTATGTAATGGAAGCCAATGGCTGTGCTGCTATCAATCTATCCAATCAAGAGCTGAGACCCCGGCCAGAGAAGGTTTGCGCGTCTCTGGCAAGGGAACAAATGGGCTCAGGTGAGCAAAACGGGGGGGGGGTCAGTGACAGAAGTTTTTTTTATAGGATGCATTAAGGTGAAAAAACACGAGGGTTTACAACCCCTTTAAATAGGTACGTGGCGGGGTCACCCGTTGACGTCACATAGTGGCACCTCCCATGTTACTGGATGGTGCATACTGGGGGGGTGTCCCTGAATGGCAGTTTCGAAATGTGGTCACCCTAAGCCAGGATTAGACATTTCATCCCTCACAAGTCTCTACATAGCCTTTGAGTTCCAAGGCCCATACCAGGCCTTACTAATCCTAGAGGACACTGAATTTCCAGTTCCAACTGTGCCAAACAGGCATCCTGGAGCCCCTCAGCCTCTATAGATGAGAACCCTGATTGCCACTTAACCTTTCTTCTTTACACTTTGACAGGGCGCCACGCTAGTATTAGCCAAATATAAATTTCTAAAATGTAAAGTGTATATAAAACAGATAAACTGAAAAAAATAAGTTAGAAACTGCACATTGACTGATATTGATGGAGTGATTAGTGACAGAATTGTATTGGAAATACTCCCCTACAACAGAAGTTTATAATTCATGGTTTTGGTCTTACTCTAAGTAAAGTAATTAATTTTGCAAAAACATATGATGCAGTTCAGGTTTAGATAAAACTAATGGCTGAATCAAACAAAGTGCATGAAGTAGAACAGACATCTAATACTTCCAAACAGTCACACTAAGTGCACACAAAGCAAAAACAATTTCAAAGTTATACTGCAGATCTGGAAATTCACATACTATGTCCCACAAAGTGGAACTAAATTGTGTCATAAATGCAAACAGAACAATTACTAAAATAAAATATGTTTATCCAAAGATGTGTACAGTATTAATGCAGCATATACTGTTTATTCAGTAGATTGAGGGATTGAAGTGGTTATTTCCAGTCTTGGGACATAGCAATATAGAACTCTATAAGGGGTCATTGTGCAGTCACTGTCAGTGATGAAAAGGATTGAGGCTCTATGTGTGTTATAGAAGTCAGTAAGTAGTCAGGGGCTTCTTCCTGCAAAATGAATACAATTTTGTCATCCTAAAAAAAAAAAGTTGGGGTGGGGTTTTAGGATAGGTTGGTGTTACTGTCTAATAGTTCAGTACGGTTATGGAGAATATGTTAGAGTAGTATATGTAGCACCCTCTACCTAGGTAGGTGCTAGAGGTAGATTTTTGGTGAGTGCAGGTAAATTTAAGCAGGCCTAGCTGGAAGCTAGGCCTGTTTGTTTTGATCTGTGTGGGCTGGAAGTGGCTCAGAGTAGGCTGGTGACTCACAGACAGCATCGCTCCACTGTTACTTCTCTTTTACTTCAAGAGGAATCTAGAAGAGAGGCTGGGAAGAGAGGTGGAGCTGTCTGGGGTGTCTCAAGGGGCCCTGACCAATCCCCAACTAGGATTGGCAGGGGGCAGGCCTCTTTGATATACCCAGGGTCAGCTCAGCTGGGGAGGAGTTGTAGGGTGGAAAAACTGAGGATGGAGTGCTAGGGTGTCAGGGCCTTTGGGGGCGCTCCCCATTCTGGGGGGCATGACCTTAGGCCTGGGGCTCGGATGCAGCACGGATCCCTTCAAAAATGCATGAAGTATCTGAACAGGAGGCACAAAGAGGAGTTAGACAGGTGTGGGTGTTCCCACCCATGCGATCCGATTCTGCAAATCGCACAGCAGTTTACAAACCGATTTTGGGGTGACGCTAAGTTAACATACACTCTGCAATCGGTTTGCATAAATAGGTTGCGATTTTGATGCGGTTCAGAATCCACAACAAATTTGCTGTAAATTCCTTTTTTTTTTTTTTTTCAAGTTTAAAATAAAGTTTATTTGAAAAAAATCAAGGCATTACATCAAGACAGAAAAGGGAATAAGAGCAAAATGCTCAACGTGTACATGTCGTGATAATAGTACAGCAATTACAAAGAATGACTACGGCAGATCTTCCTGTACCCTATTCTTAAGAGTAAAAATGAAAAGACAATAATAAAATTAGAAATAAAGTTACCAATCGCTATGGATTTAGGAATTCCCGCCACCAGAGCCCCTTCAGGGAACTAACTGCTCTGGCTAGCTGGGAAAACCCACGTCCACTTCGATACCTAATGTGAAGAGATATTTAGAAAAAAAAAAGAAAGAAAAAGGAGGCTAGCATAATGACAAAGGAAATTATAAAAGGAGAATTGTATCTAAAGTACAGATGAATATTACAGTAAAATCCTACATAAGCAATCTGTAAGTAGTCAGAGAGGCGAACCGTTGGGTTAAACTCTCTCAAGATAGGGTAAGCCAATGACCCTTAACCAGGACTATGATCTAATGTGTATAATAAACAGGGGGGAACCCTGTCCCAGGATCTGCCCTGAGAACCATTTTTCAGGCTAATACCATGAAGGTACTGAATTGCTGTAAATTCCTAATACATCTAGTGTGAACCGAGACTTAATATTTAAACTTTAATAATAGCAAATTAAATCCTTTAAGTGCAAAAGAAATTATAATTACATTGCAATTAAATAAATATAAACATTACACGTGTAATATAATCACAATAACAAAAATATAAGTACATTTAGTATTAAATAATATAAAGAAAACATGCACAGGTGAGCTGCAAATTTTCCTGAACCCCCAAAACATAAATCAAGTTGTAAAGTGGCAGCACTATCAAAAACATACACTGGAAGACAAAACTAGCACGTTGACTGATGCTAAATACTTCAGGATATTGGCATCTATGGTTTCATGTACACACTGTTTACATTTAACGCGGCCACAGGAAAAGTTTACTATTTTCTTGCATTCAGGAGAGGCAGGTTGACGGAGGTTTTGCATTTTCCTGCCGCTGACGGTCAAAACATTACTATCCTGAACATGATTCTTCCACGTTCGGGAGAGGAAGGTTGAAGCTCCCCTAACCGCAGCAGCTCCTCAACTTTTTTTAGCCTATGTGTACATTCACACATAGGCTTTTATGGAGTTGAGTTTAGGAGCTTTGGCAAAAAAAAATGCCAAAATCTCCAAAAAAAAAAAAATCGCTAGTGTACATGAAGCCTTAGGTTAGATAAGGGCAGTTCCATGTTTACAACTTTTAGCACACCGTAACAATGGAACCCTTTATCTGTCCACCATTTGGCACTCAGTCTGTCCAAAGTAACGCAGTTGAAATACAGTACAGTACATTCAGGACACAAAAGGATAGTTTGCTATGAGGGGATATATTTATAAAGCTGTTCACTGTACATAATTATGACGCACATGGCCAACATGACATTTAAAGATTGAAAAACCAAATAGACAGGAAGGGGTTGATTTTCTTAAACTGGAGAGTGCCAAATCTGGTACAGCTCTGCATAGAAACCAATCAGCCTCCAGGGCTTTTTTTGTCAAAGTTTAATTGAAAAAGCTAAAGTCAGAAATTGATTGGCTACCATGCACAGCTGCACCAGATTTTGAACACTTCAGTTTTAGTAAATCAACCCCAATATGACTGATTTCACATTGGCTACTGTTTGGGACACCTATTTAGTGTACCATACATGTGAGTAAGCAAATGGTTAACAATAGAACACGTTTAAATACGGTAATCACAATGATCCAGAAATATATGAAATGTCCTGTGGCATGTTTCCTCTTCTTGTCTTTCTTGGGGCATTCTATCCCTCTCAGTGAAGGAGACACCTGGCAATTGATGTGGACTTTATACCATACATGGCGTTAGATAAGGGATGCCTAAACTTAATGTTTGCTGGGGATGCCCTTTACTGCTTAGCTGAGAGTTATGAAGAGTGGAAGTGGAAGCTTATCACTTAAATTCCATGAAGAAAATGCACACTAGTAAAGCAGTCAAGTATTTTGACCACATTTTATCATCAGTAGTAAGCTCTAATGAGCAGGGCCCTCTGATCCCTCCTGTATTGATTTGTATTGTAAGTGTACTGTCTGCCCCCAAGTTGTAAAGCGCTGCACAACCTATTTGCGCTATATAAATCCTTTATAATAATAATAATCAGTTGGCCCAATACAATATTGCTCATGAAAAGCAGTCAGAACTGGAAACAATAAATTACCTGTCAAAATAATTCCACATTCTGTTGGCATTATATCATTTCTGAGTTAAATTTTTTTTTAAACATATCATTTATGAATTTCTCAAAAAGCAAACAGTGCATTTCATTAAATGCTTAAGTAAATGGTAAAGTTAGAACACAACAATACAAATATAGGCTGTACAAAGAACAGACAAAAATAGTCTCTGTTTTCAATTCATAGTGTATCTTATCAAAGATGTTATCAGATTTCATACACCACAATAATTTCACATACATGGTGTAGGATTGTCGAATGCAGACTTGCAAACTTTATAATTTTACCATGGAAATAACAAAAAGTAAAACTTGGGCCAAAGGACCTAAAGACTTTATGCTATCTCATTGGGTTGGCATTCCTATCCTCCCAATTTTAGCACTCACCCCCAAAGAGGCCGCTAAAGATAGACAGGTTTTCAGAAAATGTGCAGAGGCTGCCAGTCACCCAAGCACAGACCCATGCAAGATGACAATTAAGGCTCAATCTAGGGTATGTCTTTTTAGGGATCATTGTTGAAGACATTTAACATTTCCTAACTTAAATGATCAGTAACAGGGACCAGCACAGAGGCGGGTGGAGACAAAGATGTGCAGGCCCTAGAAAAGATTAGATGGGTGACAGTCATGAAGGGTAGAGGGGAAAGTGCCAGGAAGGCCGATCCTGGGCTGGAACATCCCAATAAGTATGCCCCTTGAGTGACATTGGTGAAACCAGTCAGGTACCAGCACTGCTGGAGCTAAGGGTCTCCCCTAGCTGCCAGGGGAAGAACTCAAAGCGAAGGGAAAGGAAAGACAGATTCTGGTGGTAGGAGATTCAATTCTTAGGAGGACAAAGAGGGCAATCTGTGACAAAGACCTGAAGCGCCGAACTATATGCTGTCTACCGGGCGCTTGGGTTTGGAACATCATGGATCTGGTGGACAGATTACTGGGAGGGGCTGGGAAAGACCCGGCTGTCATGGTGCTCATTGGCACCAATGACAAAGTCAGAGGAAGATGAAGTGTCCCAAAGAACGATTTTAGGGACTTAGGAGCTAAATTGAGGAAAAGGACCTCCAAGGTAGTATTCTCAGAAATACTACCGGTACCTCGAGCCACACCAGAAGGGCAGAGCGAGATTAGGGAAGTAAACAAGTGGCTGAGGAGCTGGTGTAGAAAGGAGGGGTTTGGGTTCCTGGAGAACTGGGCCGACTTCTCAGTCGGTCACCAGTTCTATAGAAGGGACAGACTGCACCTAAATGAGGAGGGAGCAGATCAGCAGGGAGTGAAGATGGGCACAAAGTTAGAGGGCTTTTAAACTAGGTGAATGGAGGGAGGGTCCAGAGGTAGAGATAGTCAGCGTGGAACATATTCCAGAGGGTAGTATTGGGGGCATTAGTCGTAGGTTGACTAAAGCACATAAACCCAAGGTAAGTATAGTAACAAGTCCTATTTGCAACCTCGGAACACCCAATAAGAAGACAGTATGCAACCGGTCAAAACTACGTGGCATTTTCCTTTTATTTTTTATTTTATTGTGGGATTTTCAGACTTGGCTCAACATCTCTTATGATTGGCTGGCAACCATTGAAGGGTATTCCCTTTATCGCAGGGATGGAGAGGGTAAAAAAGGAGGAGGGTTATGCCTGTATATCAAGAATAATGTACAAGTGAATGTGAGAGATGACATCACTAAGGAAGCTAAGGAGAAGGTGGCATCCTTATAGGTAGAGCTCCAAAGGGATAAAACTAAGGGGAAAGTAATACTGGGAGTATGCTATAGGCCCCCAAACCTGAGGGAGGAGGGGGGGATGGACCTCCTATCACAATTTGGATTAGCGGCAAGGATGGTAAGTGTCATCATAATGGGGGATTTTTATTATCCAGACATAGACTGGGCGGAATGAACCGCATATTCGTCTAAGGCTCGCCAGTTCCTAAATGACTTGCAGGACAATTTCAAAGGTCAGATGGTAGATGCACCAACTAGAAACAAAGCGTTACTAGACCTACTTATTACCAACATTACAGACCTGATCACGGATGTGGAAATATGGGGCAATTTAGGAAACAGCGATCACAGGTCAATTAGCTTCAGTAATAATCACACAAGTAGGAAACATAAGGGCAATACAAAGACACTGAAGTTCAAAAGAGCCAACTTCACTAAACTACAAAGCTTGCTAGAAGATATTAATTGGGATAAAATATTAGGAACAAAGAACATGGAGGAGAGTTTGGTTTACTTTAAGAGCGAACAAAAGTCCTGGGTGGCTTAACTCCAATGTAAAAATGCATATAAAAGCAAAGGAGGAGGCCTTCAAAAAATACAAGGCTGAGGGAACATCATCAGCATTCAAACTTTACAAAGAATGCAACAAGAAATGTAAGGGTGCAATTAGGGCGGCTAAGATAGAACACGAAAGATGCATAGCAGAGGAGAGCAAAAAAAATCCCAAGAAATTCTTTAACCGCTTGCCAACCGCCCGCCGTGACGGCGGCAGAATGGCTCCCTTGCGCGAAACGCCGTAGCTGTACGGCGGCCGCCGCTGTAAGGCGGCCTCTGTATAGGGGGCGCACATGCACCCGCCGTGGTACTGAGGAGCCGATTGCTCTGACAGAGCCAGAATGAGGATCTGTGTGTGTATACACACAAATCCACGTCCTGACAAGGGAGAGGAGACAGATCACGTGTTCCTAGTATATAGGAACACCGATCACCCTCCTTCCCTTGGCAGTCCCATACCCCCCACAGTTAGAACACACTGACGGAACACATTTAACCCCTTGATCGCCCCCTAGTGTTAACCCCTTCCCTGCCAGTGGCATTTATACAGTGATTAGTGGCTATTTATAGTTCTGATCGTTGTATAAGTGTCAGTGGTCCCAAAAAGTGTCTGATCTGTCCGTCGCAATGTCCCAGCTCAAATAAAAATCGCAGATCGCCGCCATTACTAGTAAAAAAAATAAAATAATAAAAATTACATAAATCTATCCCTTATTTTGTAGACACTATAACTTTTGCGCAAACCAATCAATATATGCTTATTCCGATTTTTTTTTACCAAAAATATGTAGAATATTATATATCAGCCTAAACTGAGGAAAAATGTATTTTTTTTTATTTTGGGATATTTATTATAGCAAAAAGTAAAAAATATTGCATTTTTTTCTAAATTGTCACTCTTTTTTTGTTTATAGCGCGAAAAATAAAAACCACAGAGGTGATCAAATACCACCAAAAGAAAGCTCTATTTCTGGGGAAAAAAGGACGTCAATTTTAGTTGGGTACAGCCGCGCATGGGCGCGCAATTTTCAGTTAAATTGACGCAGTGCCGTATCGCAAAAAATGGCCTGGTCATGAAGGGGGTAAGTATATAAACAGTAAAAGACTGAGGAAGGGAATCTGGTTACAAATCTGGTTACAAAGGATGGTGAGATGGCGAAGGTATTGAATTTCTTCTTCTCCTCAGTCTTCACGAGGGAATCGGGGGCCTACAGTAACCAAACCTGCAGTGTTTATGTGTTTATGACACATCACAGTAAGCACCCTCATGGCTAACGGAGAACAGAATTAGAAATAGACTTAACATTAATAAGTCACTGGAACCAGATGGCTTGCACCCGAGGGTCCTTAAGGAACTCAGTAAAGTAATTGCCAGACTATTGTTCCTAATTTTTACTGACAGTATACTGTGACTGGAAGGGTACCAGCTGATTGTAGAAAAGCCAATGTAGAACCAATATTTAAAAAAGGGCCAAAATACATCTCTGGTAATTACAAACTAGGGATGGGCGAACGGTGTTCGGACATTCAATGAACAGCCCCCTGAACTGACCACAATGCATTGCAGCACTGAACAGTGCATTGCAAGCCCTGATTGGCTGAAGCAGTGAAAGCTTCAGCCAATCAGGGCACAGATCACTGTCAGAGTCATGATTGGACACTGTCATCATGACTTTATCCAATCATGGCTCATTCCCGCCCCACAATATAAAAGTATTCTTTCAATGACAGCCATTTTCAGTGTGATTTTGGCATGTAGAGAGATAGAACAGGGCTCTGTTCAGTGCTATTTGTTAGTTAGTGTACTATACTGTGCTATTTTGCTTCAATTGTCAGTGTAGAATATTTGTTTAGTGTCAGTCTAGGGATAGTGTGAGTGTAGTGAGGAGGACCATCATTCAGCTTTGCATAGTGTGCAGCTAGATTAGGGACAGCTCAGATAGTTTCACTGTAGTGTAGTGAGGCCATGTCATTGATACATACATTAGTGTAGAGTAGGGACAGCTCATATAGTTTCAGTGTAGTATAGTACACGTGCGCGTGCCGATGTGCATGCGCATGCACGTATGGGCGCCAAGTAAGCCTATTTAAACTGAACACTGACACTTGAACATTGCTGAGTGGTCTTTCAGCTAGTGCCTGCTTACCTAATCTGTTCCAGTTATCTGTGTCTTGACCCCGCTTCTCAACTGCCTTTAGAAATAGCAACACTTTCTATATATGTAAACTACATAACCTCACTACCTTGAAATCCCTATCCCTAAATAATAAATTTCGCCCTTTTCAGATTTATGTGAACTATACAATATCCCAATTTCAGAATTACCCCATTATACTCAAATTGAAAAATTCTACCAAAAATACTTCTCTCTAACATTACATCCCCCTTATTCCCAATTTGAACAAATCTGCATCTCCTCAATGAGAGATAGGGGATTGATCCCTGGTATTTACCGCTGTTTAAATGAATTTTCTCTTTCGGAAAAGTCAAAACCAATGCTTCAATGGGAAATTGACTTGGACCAATCTTTTACACTACCGGAATGGACCACTATGATCCAAAACCTACTGAAATGTACTCAGTTACACACCAGATGGTACCTAACCCCATACAAAATAAACTAATTTTATCCATTGATATCTTCCACATGTTTTAGAGGATGTCCAGATCAAGGTACCATCTTACACACATTCTGGAACTGCAAAATTTTGAAACCCATATGGCTACAAACAGCTACTAAGATTGCACATATTATAGGTAAAAAAATTCCCCTCACCCCAATGATGAGTTTATTGTTTGCACCTATACCAAATGTACCCATACAGCATATTAGACTAATACATACACTGTTTAACTCAATCCACTGGATGATAGCTTTTAATTGGCATTCATCAACACTCCCATGGTCCCAGGTATTGAGTAGAATGGATCAAATAAAACTCTCAGAGCGTATCCACCATACACTCTTTGACACCATGCACATTTAAAAAAAAAATAGTCCCCTTGGGACACACCACTTCCTTATATATCCCCTGGTATAGTCTAATAATGCATATCATTATAAAACAAAATGGTGCTTTTTAAATTATATAACCTGATAGACCATAGGGTGAGTACATGGATTGAAAACTGGCTACAAGGGCGTGTTCAGAGGGTGGTGATAAATGGGGAGTACTCAGAATGGTCAGGGGTGGGTAGTGGGGTTCCCCAGGGTTCTGTGCTGGGACCAATCCTATTTAATTTGTTTATAAACGACCTGGAGGATGGGATAAACAGTTCAATCTTTGTATTTGCAGACGATACTAAGCTAAGCAGGGCAATAACTTCTCCGCAGGATGTGGAAATCTTGCAAAAAGACCTGAACAAATTAAGGGGGTGGGCGACTACATGGCAAATGAGGTTCAATGTAGAAAAATGTAAAATAATGCATTTGGGTGGCAAAAATATGAATGCAATCTATACACTGGGGGGAGAACCTCTGGGGGAATCTAGGATGGAAAAGGACCTGGGGGTCCTAGTGGATGATAGGCTCAGCAATGGCATGCAATGCCAAGCTGCTGCTAATAAAGCAAACAGAATATTGGCATGCATTAAAAGGGGGATCAACTGCAGAGATAAAACGATAATTCTCCCGCTCTACAAGACTCTGGTCCGCCCGCACCTGGAGTATGCTGTCCAGTTCTGGGCACCAGTCCTCAGGAAGGATGTACTGGAAATGGAGCGAGTACAAAGAAGGGCAACAAAGCTAATAAAGGGTCTGGAGGATCTTAGTTATGAGGAAAGGTTGCGAGCACTGAACTTATTCTCTCTGGAGAAGAGACGCTTGAGAGGGGATATGATTTCAATTTACAAATACTGTACTGGTGACCCCACAATAGGGATAAAACTTTTTCGCAGAAGAGAGTTTAATAAGACTCGTGGCCACTCATTACAATTGGAAGAAAAGAGGTTTAACCTTAAACTATGTAGAAGGTTCTTTACTGTAAGAGCGGCAAGGATGTGGAATTCCCTTCCACAGGCGGTGGTCTCAGCGGGGAGCATTGATAGCTTCAAGAAACTATTAGATAATCACCTGAATGACCGCAATATACAGTAATATGTAATGTAATACTGACACATAATCACACACATAGGTTGGACTTGATGGACTTGTGTCTTTTTTCAACCTCACCTACTATGTAACTATATGTAACTATTATAGGAAATATACATCCCTAGATCGCCCAGCTCCTCTCCCGCTCCTCAACTTGGTGCCGGCATCGTGACTGTGGGCCGCACTGCATGCTGTGATTGGCCAGGCAATCTTCTGGGACCCGTGACGTGTCCCAGAAGATTGCACGGAGGGAGAGGGGAGGTGAAATTCCTTCCGGCTCTGCGGAGCCCCAGGAGGAAGTGGGAGCTGGATGCCCCTAAAAAGGGTATCCCCCCCCCAAAAAAAAATGACATGCCAAATGTGGAATGTCAGGGGGTCACCTTCACTTAAAGCGCAAGCTCCAATTTTGTATGGAACTCCACTTTAAGTAGAAAGAAACTGATGTTAAAGTGATTGTAAACAATTACTTCGTAATACAACCCATTCAGTTTAAAATTGAAATGAAAGGCAAAACATTTGTGTATAGATATAAAAAATCATTATAAATACCTTTTTTCCCCTTATTTTCCCCTTTATTCCCTCTGTTCTCAGCTGAATAAGAGCTGTGGAAGGAGAAGCAGCAGCACACTGAGCTTCCCAGTAAATGGTTGCACACCGGGGGGGGGGGGTCAGGACAAGTCGTATATCATCTATTTAAGTAAATAATTTTTAGTTTGATGATAACATACATACAGTATATGACTGAAACGTACACAGTATCAGTAAATGGAATACATATCTGAATAATGAATAATATATTTCAAATGTCACACAAATAATAAATAAAAAAGCAAATAAAAATAACGTATAAAATCAGTAATAAGTTGGATGGAATAGAAAGGACAAACCAAATTGACTTCCTTAAAATTTCATACCCTAAAATGTGTAAATGTCTAAAATGTGTAAATAAAGAAAACAAAAGGGAAAAGGGGGGAAAGAGGATGTATGTTAGGGAATAGGGAGTAAGGGACAAGCAAGTGAGCAATCAGAATGTCATAAATCAACTGCTAGTTTTCTCTGAATATTTAAAAGCATTCCATAGGAGGCATGTTTTATTGTAATTTTCATGTAGATTGTGTGAGGAGAGGACTAGGTTTTCTATTTCATTAATATTTTCAACTTTGGAAAATCATAGTGATAGTGTGAGTGGATGTGGGTCTCTCCACTTCAAGGAGATACAAGACTTAGCAGCATTGATCAAATGTCCTAGGACCACATTTTTGAAAGTTGTATTTGATATTTCTGAATTATGTAGGAGAAAAAATGGAGGGGTCCTCGGGGAGGATATAATCCATACATTTTTGAGAAATCCTCCGTACTTCTCTCCAGAATTGGGTTAGTTTTGGATAAGCCAAAAATATGTGTAAAAGGTTTCCCTTGTTCTCCTAGCACTTCCAACATCGATCTGAAGTAGAAGGAGCATGGTCAGTTTTTAATAGGAAAGAAGCGGACTGTCAGGAACACTAGGGATTTTACATAAAGGAAACAATACAAAGAGAACAGGATACTTTCTCATACAAATACACGGTACAGCAGGCACATATCAGGAATGACATTTTGGGGGAACAAACGCTTTAAAGGCTTTTGGAATACAGTATATTCAAGTGAAATTAGGGATATTTCATAATGTATTTGCATGGAAATCATATTTATATAGCAAAGAGTTAATCTTAGTTAAACATTAAATCTTAATAGTCATTGGGTACAGTGGCATGTGTTGCATAGATACTCATGGGTATGACTCCTGGCCCGTGGCAGTATTCATTCCACACTAGAGTGTAAACAAATGGTTTAAATGCCCTTGGGATGGAAACAAGTCTGTCCTCAAAGCTGCTGCTGAACTGCATAAAAGTGGTGCCTTGTGAATTGCTCATTGATAGTTTTATGTATAATTAGTACTTAGCCTCCATAAACGGTATGCTTCCCTACCATATGATGAAGTCTAAATTAATTATCCTTGAACAGTTGCACTCCATAATAAGAATATTTATAGAGTTGAAGCAGTTATTGGCATTAAGAAGTGCTGTGTTTATATCTCAATCTCTTCTATAACTTAAAAATCTCAGCTTCATCTGCATTATATAAGATCATCTTCCAAGGTGTCTGTCACTCTGTATGCCCATATGACGTGCCCATCTGTCTGATGCACATGGAATACTAAGAGGCAATAAAGCTTTGTGTAATTACTTTGCCTGTATCATTATAATTGGACATATGGATGATGGTCGGCAACAGAAGGAAGACAATAATTAAAAAAAAAATCTGCTTCAACATTCAAGCATTGCTGGTTATTTCACATATAGTCTGTAAATACTGAAAAGTACAGATAATTTGCTACAGACTAATTCATTTACATGAATGAATATACATTTTTTGTACAAGTTGATGTATTTGTATCGGTGCCAGGTCAAGGGAACCTCTACTGGTAATATACAGTACAGTACATAGGTTGCCATTTCTGAGCTCTACTTTTGACAGTGTTAGTTGCCTTGCTGATATGCTGATCTGAAGGCATCTGGATGGAGATGCACATCAGACCATACTAATATTGGCTTTTGTGTATGGGGAAGCATGTCACCTCCTTGCATGTGACAGTGCTTAAGTCTAGCAACCAATTGCTGGGCCCCAGCATTGTCACAACAGAGGGAGTGAAGTCACCATTCTTCTTAGCTTCTGATTCTTTCCAACACTGGAAATTCAGTGGAGAAGCACTGGCAATGTGACTATCAGTGGGCTGGGAGTGTGCTTTCCACAGAAGGCAAGGTGACAGTGCCTTTTTAAATATGACTGTATAATATTTTGGAAAAATAGTGCATAAAGTATTGTGGGTATACATATAAATAAATAGAAATGGCTTTGTTATTTCACAATTTAGAAGGAACAGTATTGATCAAATACATCAAGTACACCAAAAATACATTGGTTTGTGCCACATGTCTTATAAAGGATTGATGACATCATCACATAGGCTTGTTTGATATTAGGGATATGCCAAACACCCCCCCCCCCACCCCGGTTCAGTTCGCAGCAGAACATGCGAACAGGCAAAAAATGTGTTCGAACACGCGAAAACCATTAAACTATATGAACCACAAACATGAAAAATCAAACGTGCTAATCTTAAAGGCTTATATGCAACTTATTGCCATAAAAAGTGTTTAGGGACCCGGGTCCTGCCCCAGGGTACATGTATCAATGCAAAAAAAAGTTTTAAAAACAGCAGTGATTTTAATAATGCTTAAAGTGAAACAATAAAAATGAAATATTCCTTTAAATATCATGCCTGGGGGGTGTCCTTAGTATGCCTGTAAATTATTTTCTAATCATTTTTCCTGTGTTTAGAACAATACCACAGCAAAATGACATTTCTAAAGGAAAAAAGATTTAAAACTACTTGCGGCTGTAATGTATTGTCGGGTCCCCGCAATATAGATGAAAACCATTGAAAAAAATGTCATGACCCCTCCCCCCCAGTCCTTTAGCAGTCCCTTTGGGTCTGGTATGGCTATTAAGGGGAACCCTGCACCCAAATTAAAAAAAAAGAAATGGCTTGGGGGTCCCCCAGGACCCGAGGCACTATATACTCTATACAGCAGTATATATACTATACGGCCTGCCCTATATGCAGAAGATTGGACCTTAGGTTTTGGTGGTACCAGGACACTGTAAGCCCTCACAGTTACTCTTGTTGGGCGCAGGAATGGGCCCTGCTGTGAAATATTATATCAAAAATTGTAATTACATGCCCCTGTTAAACAGGGGTAGAAAAATTGGACCTTGGGTGGTGGTGGTGCCCTAAACCAAAAATATTGTTGGAAGCTAGAATCATCAAGATTGAGGAGGAATAGGATAGTCAGCATAGGCAGTCTTCAAGGGATCCCAGATCCATAGCAAACTCAATCAGATACATCAGCATCAGGTGCTTGATAGCTGCTGATCCAAGACTGATTAATGTTTATGAATGTGAGCCTATCAACGGAGTCTGATCCAGAGCTCCGTCAGGACATCTACAACTCATCTACTTTGTCCTTCTTTTTCTATTCTCCTTTTCCTCTCTCCTTCCTTTCATAGCCTCTCTACTCTATTGTAGCCTTTGTTTTGGGTATAGGATGCTCCATGAAGAGTGGGTACACAACGCACACTAGGAGACCCACTGTTTGAAGATCTACCTAGTCTCCCATAGTAATATTGGGCACAAGAACAACCAGGAGTGCTCTCATTATTTTTACATTTGTCTGCCCTCTCACGCCCACTATTACTATGCTCTAGTCTTAACCACCTAATCATTGTATCTTAATAAATTATATTCAATTACAGGTCATTCTGGGTCCGGAATCCTAACTAAGCTAGCTCTAGATTCTAGTGCTCTGCATGAACTGTATTTTTTTCTGAATGAGAAGAAATTTGAGCCTCATAGTTGTAATCCTTTCAGTATGAAGGCCGTATTTATTTATTTTTTCTCACATCATATCCCTATCATATCCCTATCATATCCCATATCCCTACTTTTAAATCAGAAGTCCCTCATTTCACATTAGAGTTACCTCCTCTCACATTAGGAGCCCCCTTCACATCAGAGCCCCCCACCTTCAAATCAGAAGCCCCCCCATGACATCAGAGTCCCCCTTTGCTATCAAAAGCCCCCACATCATCAGAGTTGCCAAAGGCCAGGTAAAATCTTGTAATGAGTCAGATGTGGGCTGCAGACCATAGTTTGGAGATCCCTGATCTAAGTCACTACTGATTCTGATGGTTAGTCTCATGAGACCTGTAGTAAGATTTGGTGATGTGACTGCTGTGCTCCTTACTGCTCTCCTTGCTGGATAAAGGGCTACAATGCATGTATCTCCCTGCTTCAGCTTATCAGTTCTGTTTTTCTTTCTACCTCTCCTGATACATCATGAATATTCCTCCACCAGTCATCAGGGGGGCAGCTGTGACATGTGGAAGCCAATGCCAGGTGCCTCTAGAAATATGGCTGCATCCACACAGCAACAATGTAGAACAAGGCATGTTAGATCAGTAACAGTGAAAGAGCAGATGCATAAAGCATACAAGCAAAACTAATGACTAGTCATTTGCCCTCTGCTTGCCTTTTTTTGGGCAAAGCTTCTGCAAAACAGGTCTGTAAGCAGGTTGGAAAGTTCTAAATAGCTGCTGCACGGCAAGAAGGGAAAGGGTTCACTTATTTCCCAGGTCTCTGTTTTTGGCAGGCTGCTGCTGGGCTCTGCCCTCTCCCTGTGCATGTAAAATCAGAAGGGAGCTTTGCCCAGATGAGTCCAGCCGCATGGGAGAAGGAATGGCTGACAGCTACCATATAACCTGATCCACCAGCACACCATCCACCCGGAGGGGCTCTGTTCGGCTATCCTTCATCTACCTTCTATGTTATCTGTCACCACTGAAGTATACCTGCCATGAGGAGACTGTCAACATCTTTGGAGCAGCTGAGACCTGGAGCCCTCCTGAAGACACCAGCATGGACTCTGACTGTAAAGGTATGCTGGGGCAGCACACAAGCCTGAGTTAGGGATTAGGAATGTACGGAAAGGACTGTTTCTTGGACATGTTTTCCACCTTTCTAGGTAAAGCTTTCAAACTGTGCCTCCTGCCTGGGCTGAAGTTATTAAAGGAGTGTAATGCAAGTAACCGGCAAAAGCAGTCTCCAGCTTTGGGTCACTAGGCACATTGGTGTATGAAGAGTTAGCATTTATAGAGTCATCCTAGTGCAGTATTATATATGGTTGCCATGGGCAACGGAAGTCTATTGGGAGCAGGCTCGATCCACTGAGGTTCTCATTCTGCTCAAAGTCACAGGGAGTCAAGAATTAAGTGAATGCCCACATGGAGCCCATGCTAGGCGCACTGCGGGGTCCTATTCCACTACTGGGAGAGGTAGTGGCAAACGCAGGTGGATGTGAACATAAGCTCAGTGTGTCCCTCCTAAATGCAAGCTACACTGAGAAGTGTACATTGACACGAGGACAGTTGTTGTGCAAGTGTACGTTCATTTCTGAAAGCAGAGGCCCGCCATAAGGTTGAGTATTCCCCCATGGTGGCCTCAGTCTTGTCCCAGGGCATTGATGAAAGTGGCACTGAAGTAAAGGTACCGCATGTTCAAGACAAGTGACCCTGTTACAGGTGCCTAGCGTAGCCCTGAAGAAACCACCCTGGGGGGTAGTCCTCCTCTGTGACCCACAATTGGCACCCAACAAGTTAATATGAACCTGAAGGAGGGTCCAACATCACTAGCCTACCCCTTACATGTCTGTTTTAGACTTTAGTGAGAAAACGACCTTATTCGCAGTGTGTGATAAAGTGAAATATTGTTATATTTGGGGATAAATGCAGTTAGTTTGAACTCTCTGTAGTCTGCAGTTTTAAACATGTGGTCAGAGAACAAAATACGCACAAAACATTTAAAGCCCTTCCTCTGCAAGTATGATTATGTTTTTTCATATTTTCTTAGAACAAACAGTGAATCACATAAAACACATTCTAGAGTTGCCATTTGGACAGTTTCTGACTAAACAGGAAGGTACATAAATGCCAAGGACAGCATCCTGACACTAAACAAGCACCTCACTTAAAGACAATAAAAATCTGTAAAATGCAAACAGCTGTCAAATCATACCATGTCTTCTTAAGACAAAGACACAGTAATTTCCACAGGGTTCATAAGGCAATAGACTATAGCATCAATTCAGTTATTTTAACTGGGCTCATTATTTTATTAAACAATATTTATTTCATCATACGATTCAATTTATACATATAAATATAACATAATAGTGGAACTAGTTTTTTACTCATATTAAAGCCCAACTCTAAGCTACTTTTTTGTAAATAGTGCCCCACCAATAAAAATCTCTTTCTGCAGTAATTCCTTTTACCACTAGATGTCCTCAGTCTAGATGCTGGGCAGTGGGCATCATTCACCTTAGGAAGACTGAAAACCTCCTGCAAGTCTATGATGCAGGGCATCATAGACTCGCCCACTGATGGCATCATAGCACTAACATAAATTAGTATCATTTTGCACCATTCACCTCCAGAGGAGGTCCTAAGAGGACGCTGCTCTGAAGATATCTGGAAAATACAAGTCTGATCATTGGAGTAGAGTACACTGAGTTCCCAGCATAGCTAGAGAACTGACCACTGTGTGCTCTCTCGCTTAGTGTGATCAGTTTTTAATAGGAAAGCAAGGGGACTAGTAAGAACACCAGGGATTTCTCATAAAGGAAGCAATACAAAGACAACAGGAGACTTTCTCATACAAGTACATGGTACAGCAGTCACATGTCAGGAATATAAAGCGGTGGGGTAACAAACGATTTAAAGTGTTTGTTACCAAAAACAAAAATATGGATCCTGCTCCTTTAAAGAATGTTATACAGCACAGTGTGTGTGCTGTGTAATTTGGCCCCCTGTATCACCTGGAATACCTCTGTCCCCCTCCCCCCCTGTAAACTGACCACAGTATATAAAGACCGCTGAGCCCTGACACCGTGGTCAGTTTACGTGCCTCTGTCATCTCCTGTTGCTGAAACCCCTTAGCAATAGTCATGCAATCCCCTGTCTTTCATAATACTAAGTGACCTGTATATGTGCCTTTTTAAAATATGCTCTTCTATACCTGATTTTCGAGTGCCGTGAGGAGATTGTGTGATTATTACTAAGTGGGTTTACAACCACATTAAGGTAAAAAACATTCTGACTTTAGAACCACTTTATTGCGACTCCATAGAAGAGAAATTATCTGCCGGAATTTCTCAGTTGTCAATCTTTTCTGCGCTTGGTGGTTACTGCCACCAACCTTCAAGACGTTACTTTATCTTGTAAGAAAGTGGTAAACTCCGCACTTAGGAACAAGCCGGGTTGCAGTCCCCCTTAATAGGCTCCCCTAGGGAGCTATAATGAAAGTGGTAAAAAGAAAAGGGGTGAGTGGTGCTACCCTAATATAATGCGAGGTGGTAATACTCTGTAAACCCACAGTGGTATACCACCCACACCTAGACATAAACAAGTGATATTAATAGTGATTCATATCATAATGGTGATGATATAAATAGTGTAAGTGCACACATCAAAAGATGATATAATAGGACCATCTGTGACATAAAACCAATTGTCCAAGAAATGCCTACATCCCAACCTTGAGATGCAACACCAAAAAAATACATATTTTTTTACCACGGTGCTCGGCAAATCAGGTGACTCTTGTGCTCCCCCTTAAGGGTCTCCACTCACCAGCTCCCACTAACCCTGCAGGTGTAAATGACATTTGTAGATACCCGGGTGGTTAGGTGTGCCTTGATAGGTCCTCCAGCAGATTCACCGATAGCCTGGCGTGGTATCCTCTAATGGCTCATCCGGTCAATCCTCCAGATCACAATGTCCAAAACCGATCTCCTATTCAGAACTTTCCAATCCCAGTTTCCAGAGAATGTTGAGCTGGTGAGTGGGGACCCTTAAGGGGGAGCACAAGAGTCACCTGATTTCCCGAGCACCGTGGTCACCTTGGAGCCGTTGGCATTTTGTACAGCAATTTTGCACATCACTTGTGTGGGACTATTGTATAGCACTTTTTTGCTTATGTTTTCGGTTAACACATTTTTTCATGAACTGATGTTTTTATATATAAGTTATAATATAAATTTTTTCAGTTTATATATATATTTTTTTGGTGTTGTATCTCAAGGTTGGGATGTAGGCATTTCTTGGAGAATTGGTTTTATGTCACAGATGGTCCTACAGCCGCCGACTGTATCATTCGGCCCCGCCACCCGGCGTGCCGCGTCATTGGATGTGATTGACAGCAGCGCTGCTTTCAATCCATCCATTCTAGCCAATCAACGACCAGGCCGAAGAGGATGTCGGGAGTGAGCGCGGGACTTTTGAGGGGTCAGATAAGTAAAACGGGGCGGCTGAGGGGGGCTGAGGAATAAGTAGATGCCCCTGGAATTTGCATATTTGAAACCA
This sequence comes from Lithobates clamitans, assembly GCA_037952925.1. Classification (NCBI taxonomy): domain Eukaryota; kingdom Metazoa; phylum Chordata; class Amphibia; order Anura; family Ranidae; genus Lithobates; species Lithobates clamitans. The sequence goes on along the minus strand of JBBGZY010000381.1, from coordinate 1,518,146 downwards.
AGTCAGAAAACTAAACAAACTAATGCAAAAAGGCTGCAAAGCAAGCAAAGTACCTGCACATACATTTGCTGTGCAACTCTACCATCTGATCCAAGCCCTTAGAAATACTAGGTAGTGGTACTGGTAGCTAAGGGGCATATGTAACAGTTGGTAAATTGCTTCAAATTAGCTGTATATAGTTTATGTTTAAAATATGAAAGGAAAACTACATTTGCAGAGGAACTTTTGGAGGCTATGGGGGTAGATCGGCAAATGCAGGGACAATATGTCCAGGCACTTTATAGTTCTTTACACCCTGTAGACTGCATGCAGTACACATGTATTTAAACAAAACAATTTTTATGAAGTTATTTTTCCCAGACCACACTGTTTTAACTCATTACAACTTCTCAATGTGCTGGGTTGGGTGATAATTGCATGGTATTTGTGGTTGTAGTAATGTGGCTCTTTGACTTCAGTGACTCTTTTTCATATTTTCCCATGGTAAACTAGTAAACAGCAGAGATTATAAGTGGAAAAGAACTTTAAAAACTAAAACTCATGTTTCAAAAGCAGCATTTCTGCAATGAGGAGGCCTAGGGTTTCTTTTACAGTATCAGTGCTTTAAGGAAAATTGTTTGGTTCCTTGTATGTACACTTGACATGCCCTATTACTTTCCTTTCAACTCAGTATGTATCCATTTATAGTGCCCAGATATGCTATGTTATGATGTATGAAGTCACTGAACCCTACAATTAGCATTGGCTGAGTGATATTTAAAAATTGATGAATTTAGCTCAGTGCATAGAACTGTATAGGTATCAGTGGGAAAGCAAGAGCATTCTTCCTGCCTCCTCCCAAATCCTACTGTAGCGCCAGGGTTGCCAACCCTCAGTAAATTTACAGAGAGTTTGTAAAAATTTGTGATTTTTTACAACTATCTGTAAATATCAGGGGCCGGTATCTTGTCATGCTGTGTTGACTTTTTAAGTGTCAATCTGGCAAATTACTTGTTATAGGTATTGTCACTGTTTCAATATTGTGTTTATACTGTTTAAATATTGGTTGTCTTCATTTTTAACAGGAGTTCTGTCATTTGTTAGGTTGTCAGTAAAAAAAGTGCTCCATCAGTAAATTTTCAATGTTTGGTCAGTAAAAAATGCTGCGGGAGGTTGTCAACACTGTGTAGCACTTACCCCCAAAGGAGCTAATTGTTTGGGACTGATGTTTGGGACCTGACTCAATGTGTTAATGACCTTTCCCAGCAATGCCACATCCTCTGACACACCAAGGCTGAAGATGGAATATTGTTTATTGATTTGTTGTGCAATACACAGCAAATCAATAAACAAAAAGGCAATAGTAGTGAACAATAACAGATACCAAAACTGTATAGAACAATAAACAACTGGAGGATCTAATGCCTCTGCTTAAAACCCTAAAACCAAGGAGGTTCTAATTATGGGGTGATACTTGGAACTAAAGATCCATTAGTCTCTCCAAACCGTTCACCCTGGCCACTGTGTTGCTAATCCTTGGTGCCCAAAGTTCTGGGGTTGGAGTGCTCAGAGTTGAGTAGATCCCATGATACCAGGTGTAAGTGCTCAAACTGTATCCTAAGAAAATCTATACCTTTAAACCGTGGGCAGGAATTTGTGGCCAGTGGCCTCTCACCACCAGAAGGTCTGAGGTTTTGTCTCCTCCTGCACTCTGTTTGGACCCAGTGACATCAGCTGCAACTCAGGATTCACCTACCTGCTAATGTAAGCAGTGACAGAGGACTCAGCGATGAAGATCGCTCACCTACCTGCTAATGTAAGCAGTGACACAGGACTCAGAGATGTCGATTTCCCACATACCTGGTGATGTCAGCGATGACACAGAATTTAGAGATACCGATCTTCCACAGATCTGGTGATATCAGCAGCAGAGTCTCTCCATATTTCTGAGACTGTGGTGACCTTCCAGCACGAAGCCCTCTGACACAGCAACCTACTTTTATGTTCACCTCTCTCTGTCCTCCACATTACTGCCTTCTGTCTGGAACTCTCTCCCTTTTTCTTCCTGCCAGCTCAATGGTGCTCCTTGGGACTGACTTTAATGGCCCCCTGTCAACTTGGCATGTTGCATTAAATTTGCTGCGGCTGTGTCACAAAGCATTGCATCCACAGCATATGAATAGCCTCCTCCGCCTGTTATTTAGCCTTTAGGAGGCCGGAGGATGGAAAAATCACAGCTTAGCTGCCTGTTTTTATTGCCCCTTGGCCATCTGTGTGAAAGAGGCCTAACACAGTAAAACATTTTATATGTGGAATTTAGGAATCACTTTGTTGGAACCACTTTGTTGTGCTCTGCATAATGATGACAAATGATTGATAATAGCGCTGTCCAATCAGGAGCCATCATCATGCAGAGCACATTTTTCAAAACAAAGGTGTAGGCATTTTTATATAACACTGCTTTAGCCAGCAAGGGAAGAAAGTTCATGTCAGAGAAGAAAGATGTGCAGCCACATACTGATTCCCCAAACACTGCATGGATCAAGCCTTAGCTCGTCCACACACAGATCCCCACCACAGATGACATTGGATGCCCCTCCCAGTAGTTAGGACCCAGTGATGGTCCTATTTACTTCCTATGTACAGTGCACTGCTTACAGGGTGCTCCTGTGGAGTGCTTTGTAGCATGAGCAGAAGCCCGGGAGCTGATTGATTCAGCTCCTTGGCTTAATGCTGAACTCCAGCTTTTACTGACAGCTGGTAGTTTCAGCACTATGTTCCGCCATATTTTCTGTAATTCAACATATAGTCTGCTGTGCTCCAGACCAGGTCGGGAGCACAGCAAGCCTCACGCTGAGTGGTGGCGGGCTGCATGCAGCCCAGAGAACGCATGTTGGGCATCAGAGGTCCAGGGATTTACCTGTTTGCTAATGATACCCAAGATGGAACACAAAGCGGAATTGTGCCTTCTTACTTGGTTGCATGCCAGAAAGGGAGAGTCTGAGACCACCTACCAGCTCATATTACACAGTACCAGCTCCATCATACACTTTTGCTCTGAGGCAAGGACAGGAGACACATCATTTACATGTCCATACAAAAGGCCTCGCTATTTACATGGTTGCCGGCCTGGTCCCTAGATGTGGCCCTGCTCCAGCACCGAGGATCAATTACAGTAGCCCGACCACCCAGAGGGGTGCATCATGGTAATATGCAATAGGTGTCTTTAACCGTTTAACAGAACACAGTCTACTTCCAGGCTGCTACAGCCTACTTTCAAAATTAAACAAGATGGAGTCCTTCAGTCCTCTCTCCAGAGTGAGGCACTCCTACACCAATGTGATATTGCAGTCCAAAGGCAAAGTCCCTAAAGGTGGTTCCCTGCCCAGAAGGGAGGGCGTGCAAAGGGGTAAAATTCTAGTCCATCACTCACATGTTTTTTCCATGAGACTGCCTCCTCATACCTACAACAACCTTTTCCAGTGCCACCCACCATTAATATCCAGCAAGGGCCAGAAAGGGCTACACCTAGCCAGGAGGGAGGACAAGCACATACATTGAAACAACTATTTAATTAACCCCTCTTACATGAGCTTAAAACAAATCTTTTTTTAAATGTTAACTTAAATGAATGCTAATAGACTTGCTAAGGTCGATAAATACAGAGCAATAGAATGGCTGAAATACCATGCTTGGAGAAAATGTCAATCCAGGCTCAATCCATTATCGATCATGTGACCAAAAACCAAGCCAAACCCTGGCACTAAACCAAATACCTGTTTACTTTGAAAGATATGATGTTGATGAATGCCTGATGATTTTTAAAACAGCATTTTAGAGAAACAGATAAATCAGCCACAGAAGCTGGAGAGGCTGCCATAGACATTAGACAGCAATTACTTGTGGGACCATGGTCATTATTAAAAGATATTGCCTATTTAGCGATGCCTGGTATAGAAGCCTGACTTCTGTGAAGAAGGGTGAGGACAGTGTGACGTAAAGGGGGAAACTATAATGTGGAGGGGGGGGTACTCAGTACATGATGTAAGAAGGTGTCTATGATATAAATATGGGGTGGCTGTTATGTGAAGGATCTGAGTCATTGCACAAACATGCGATTAAGACCTCTGCTGAAAGAAAACTTTACTGACTGGACCTCCATGAATTTAAATTCCATACCTATGTTTTATACCAAGAAGACTACCTCCAAGAGACACAATGGGGGGGATTCAATAAAGCTGCTGTGCTACTTTTCTGGTTTTAATGCATTGCGCCAAATTCATGAAGCATTTGAGACACTTTTGGTTCTGATAGCCACTTGTGCACAAAATGCATGTAGTTCTAAAATGCGCCACTTACAGTATACATTGTGTTCCATTGAAATGCGCCACTTTACGCCACTTTGCGCCAAATGTAAAAGTGGAGCTAATTAAGACCAACTCTCTTTTGACGTACAGAGAGAAAAGCAGGTACATATATTTGGTGTATTCTTCCCCACTTTTAGAATGCATGAGAGACACTTTCACAAAGTCTGTCTGCAACAGTTTTTATGAATACCAGGTAATGTGTTCTGGAACCATTATCGTGTAGCCATCACCTTTACATTACACTTCATTATATAATAACTTTGTACTGAAACCTAGTATCAACTTAAGTACAACTTGTAATTTAATGTCTCTAAAGTAGTACAATCTAGTTTACCCGCATGTTTAAATTAGTTGGGTTAGTCCTTAGCTAGACCCTTCTTCTACTTGTTCCACAGTTAATTTCCAGCCTTTATGGTGGGGACAGGGTGTAGAGAATCATTGTCCATTTACATTTTGATATGACCAGTTAACATCCATGTAGTGCATTTTTCACAAGTAAAACTACATTGTGCCTTATTGGAGAATTGAACTGTCTGTGGAGGGTGCTTATTCAGCAGGTGATCATACTGGCCGGATGGACTGAGTCCAATGGAAGTACATTATCTCACAAAAGTGAATACACCCCTCACATCTTTGTAAATATTTTATTATATCTTTTCATGTGACAACACGAAAGAAGTGACACTTTGCCACAATGTAAAGTAGTGAGTGTACAGCTTGTATAACAGTGTAAATTTGCTGTGCCCTCAAAATAACTCAACGCACAGCCATTAATGTCTAAACCCTTTGCAACAAAAGTACACCCCTAAGTGAAAATGTCCAAATTGGGCCCAATTAACCATTTTGAAACCCCAGTGTCATGTGACTCGTTAGTGTTACAAGGTCTCAGGTGTGAATGGGGAGCAGGTGTGGTAAATTTGGCGTTATCGCTCTCACTCTCTCATACTAGTCACTGGAAGTTCAACATGGCACCTCATGGCAAAGCACTTTCTGAGGATCTGAAAAAAAATTGTTGCTCTACATAAAGATGGCCTAGGCTATAAGAAGATTGCCAAGACCCTAAAAATGAGCTGCAGCACGGTGGCCAAGACCATACAGTTTAACAGGACAGGTTCCACTCAGAACAGGCCTCACCATGGTCGACCAAAGAAGTTGAGTGCACGTGCTCAGCATCATATCCAGAGGTTGTCTTTAGGAAATTGACATATCAGTGCTGCCAGTATTGCTGCAGAGGTTAAAGGGTTGGGGGGTCAGCCTGTCAGTGCTCAGACCATACGCCAAACATTGCATCAAATTGGTCTGCATGGCTGTCGTCCCAGAAGGAAGCCTCTTCTAAAGATTATGCACAAGAAAGCCTGCAAACATTTTGCTAAAGACAAGCAGACTAAGGACATGGCTTACTAGAACCATGACCTGTGGTTTGATGAGATAAACTTATTTGGTTCATATGGTGTTAACAAATTTCAACAAGATAACGACCCCAAACACACCTCCAAGACGACCACTGCCTTGCTAAAGAAGCTGAGGGTAAACGTGATGAACTGGCCAAGCATGTCTCCAGACCTAAACCCTATTGGGCATCTGTGGGGCATTCTCAAGCGGAAGGTGGAGGAGCGCAAGGTCTCTAACATCCACCAGCTCTGTGATGTCACCATGGAGGAGTGGAAGAGGACTCCAGTGGCAACCTGTGAAGCTCTTGTGAACTCCATGCCCAAGAGGGTTAAGGCAGTGCTGCAAAATAATGGTGGCCACACAAAATATTGACACTTTGGGCGGTTTAGACATTAATGGCTGTGTGTTGAGTTATTTTGAGGGGACACAAATTTACACTGCTGTACAAGCGGTACACTCACTACTTTACATTGTAGCAACGTGTCATTTCTTCAGTGTTGTCACATGAAAAGATATACTAAAATATTTACAAAAATGTGAGGGGTGTATTAATTTTTGTGGGATACTGTATGTTTAAAGCAGTGCTTGAAACAGAACACAATGTAGGCAAGGCATGGTAACTAAGCCAGGCAACACTGGTGACAAGCACTTTCTCCTCTGCCAGATGGCCACAGTTTACAAAATGTAGGTCTTCCTTCAGCCACTTGTTCAAAAGACTTCAAAAGACACCTTGAGGTGTTTTTTCTTTTGTCCTGGATGGACGGCAGTAAGTTTTTGCCAGAGCACAGGTGCATAAAGCTCCCATACGCAACAATTTGTGGTTCGTGGAACACTTCAGATATCATTCACATATTTTAAAATTGAGATTAGACCTTCATAAACAACAGTTCACAAAGCTAAATTTCATATTTCTGAAGCAATCTCCAGATGAAATGCTATGTCTTCCAGTGATGTGTTTATCTCTCCAAATGGCACTTCTTTTGTAAATAACATAGAATGGTAGAGAGAAAAACAGAGTTTTTGCAGATGTTTCAGAATTAAACATACTCAGGAAAAAAAATCTGAGGACTCCCAGTACCTTCACATTCATATCTTACTCTTTAAAAAACTGAATTCTTGCCATCTGTACATCTGTGTTGAGAATGAGAAGGCAATCAACAGATATGTTCAAACAGGTGGTATTTCTCACCGTGTGAGGAGTCAGGTTGTGTAACAGATATTCCAGTTCTTGTTCATTTTTTCTTATTCTCTCGTGTTGTGAATTGAGCAGACATTATACTTGGTTAAATGTCATAGTGATTGATTGCATCAATGAATATTCATTTCATTTAGATTTTGGAAAAGCCTACAGTTCCCTCTTTAAAAAGTGCCTTGATTATTGGAAGTAAATTAATATTTAAAACAATGAAAGTTATTATGTTGAAATGTGTAATTCAATGACATATAAAAGGTGAACAATCTTTCTGGTCACCATGGGAATACATTTGTTAGCAGGGAATGTTCTTGTTTCCTATAGCAACCTATCAATTTTCCAACATGGTTCCATAGTGGAAAATGAAACAAGGTTTTAGATATTCACTTTGACTTCATAGTACCCTAAGGGTTTGTTTACACATGCATAATTATGTGACATTAACACGCTTTTTTAAAGCACTCTGAATGCCAGTCAAAACATCTGTCACTAAATAAAATGGTAAGCTTACAGTCCTCTTCTCACTTCTCATGTTGTATTTGCCTAAAATTTATACTCCGTGTCTCTTTCTTGGTGATTCAAAGCGTCTCCAAAGCCTCCATAGAAGTCGATGACGATGCTCACTAACAACACCTGCAGCATTTGAGGGGCTTTTATTCAGGGCTTTGTTTTTGAGGTACTGTAGGTATTAGATATCCCAGAATGCACTGGGAAACCAACAAACAAACTGGAAAGATGTCATCAGTAATCAATTCCAGTTTGTGTATATTGCATAGTCTGGAAGTGTCTGGTGCAGTCATCACATATGGTGTGCAGCATGGAACAGTAGGAAGGAAAACGGGCCCTGGACTGGAGCGGAAAAACTAGCAGTCAGCACACGTGGTGGGCAACATGGGAACTCTATAGTGAAAGGTGAGCGGGGACCAGGGAGAAAGGATTGAGTGTCAGAGAATCAGCAGAGCCGAGGAACTGGAGCATAAGAAAGCAGCTGATGTCACAGGTGGAGCAAGAGAGCAATAAATTGGGAGGTAAGTGAGACCAGAGATAGAGGAGGATCAACAAACCAGAGGTTTGGGTTACTACTGATCAGGGAATCAGCAGAGCTGGGAGTTACTACTGAGCGGGGGATCAGCAGAGCTTGGGGTTACTACTGAGTGGGGCATTAGCAGAGCTGAGGGTACTACTGAGCAGGGGATCTGCTGAATGAAAGTACTAACAAGCTGGGGGTCTGCTGAACGAGGGTATAAATAACTTGGAGATTAAAGATGAGCCAAACACCCCCCCCCCCCCCGGTTCAGTTGGTATCAGAATATGCGAACAGACAAAAAAAATTGTGCGAACATGCGAACACCGTAGGATAAGAACGTGAAAAATCAAAAGTGTTAATTTTAAAGGCTTATATGCAGGTTATTGTCATAAAAAGTGTTTGGGGACCCAGGTACTGCCCCAGGGGACATGTATCAATGCAAAAAAAGTTTTTAAAACAACTGTTTTTTCAGGAGCAGTGATTTTAATAATGCTTAAAGTGAAACAATAAAAATTTAATATTCCTTTAAATATTGTGCCTGGGGAGTCCTCTTAGTCTGCCTGCAAAGTGACGCATCTATCTGATGTGTTTTACTGTGCTGCAGAAAAATGAAATTTCTAAAGGAAAAAATGCCATTTAAAATTGCTCGGGTACATTATCAAGTATATATATATATAAATATATATATATATATATATTACACGGTATATACTCACAAAAGTGAGTGCACCCCTCACATTTTTGTAAATTTTTTTTTATATCTTTATATCTTTTCTTTATATCTTTTCATGTGACAACACTAAAGAAGTGACACTTTGCTACAATGTAAAGTAGTGAGTGTACAGCTTGTATAATGCCCCGTACACACGGTCGGACTTTGTTCGGACATTCCGACAACAAAATCCTAGGATTTTTTCCGACGGATGTTGGCTCAAACTTGTCTTGCATACACACGGTCACACAAAGTTGTCGGAAAATCCGATCATTCTGAACGCGGTGACGTAAAACAGGTACGTCGGGACTGTAAACGGGGCAGTGGCCAATAGCTTTCATCTCTTTATTTATTCTGAGCATGCATGGCACTTTTATCCGTCGGATTTGTGTACACACGATCGGAATTTCCGACAACGAATTTTGTTGTCGGAAAATTTTATAGCCTGCTCCCAAACTTTGTGTGTCGGAAAATCCAATGGAAAATGTGTGATGGAGCCTACACACGGTCGGAATTTCCGACAACAAGGTCCTATCACACATTTTCCGTCGGAAAATTTGACCGTGTGTACGGGGCATATCAGTATAAATTTACTCTCCCCTCAAAATAACTGAACACACAGCCATTAATTTTTTTTTATTATTTTTATTGTTATCTTTGTCCATTCTTTCAGCCTAAGTAAAAAATTTGGAGTTATCCCATTAGAGGTGGACCAAACTTATAAACTGCAACCGGTTAGTTGCGGTATTATTTTAAATCAGCTGATTAAATATTATTTCTTTTTTCCGTGTCATTTGGTTTGCACTCATACACATTGGGCCCAATCCAGGACTTATTTATATATGTCCCTTGTCGTTGCAGTCCGATTTTTTTCCCTTTTTGGGTTCCTAATATGGAGCTTTCATTGCGTGCCGGACACCAGATCGAGGCTTGGTGTTTTTTCTGTGCTTCCTTATTGTTGTTTAGTGCTGAATGACACCCAGACGAAATCGAGGTCTGGTTCTCATCCAGTGCTATATAGGTGATGGTTCAGTGCATCGCCCGTGCCCCTTTGAAGATGTATTTTATGACGAAACACGTAGGGCGTGGCTACGCACTGTACGCCATCACGCCGTTCACCCTATGTTTGCACAGGTGTTCGCTTTTTACATGTCGGCTTTTTTATCTGTTTTTTCATTGTATGGCGGAGTTGTCCTTTCTGCCTTTTTTCAGCAATAAATATTTTTAATCTTACTACACCATTGGAGCCCTTTCTTGCTTCTTTTTGCACTTACGGCCCCCGGGACCAGTGGGTGCCCCCCTCCAGGTAGACGCGCTGGAATCGTCCCTTGTTGGAACGCCTCATTCATTGGCTGATCCGGACACCACCATCCAGCTGTCCCTGCAGAGGGCTATAACTGTACGCATACAAGACCTCGCTATCAGGGAGGTCCACCATTCTTGGTAAGGGTCCATCTATAGTGTCCCCCGGATTCGCTGTCTGTCTGGATACCCCTTCACACCATTCTTTCTTCACCAACCCGGGATGTTTCCAATGAATTGTGGATATGTGACTTTTCCTGCATGGGACTGATGCGTCTCCATTGAGTTGTTTATGAATGAACCTTTTCACTCTTTCTTCACTTATTCATTATGTTTCATTTATTTCACTATTTATGATACTTGATTTTTCAATTTTTTTACACATATTTATTCTATATTTATTTACACGGTTCATCACTTATTGTGCACTTAATTTATCATTTAATTCATTTATTTATAAGTACCCTTTTTTGTGGTATTTGATTCATTAATTATTCACAGTATATATTTATTTATTTATTCATTGACGCTAGTAATATATGAATGTAGATCTATGACAATCTGACTGTAAGCGCACTTATTTTATTTGCACACAGCCATTAATGTCTAAACCACTGGCAAAAAAGTGAGTACACCCCTAAGTGAAAATGTCCAAATTGGGCCCAATTAGCCATTTTCCCTCCCAGGTGTCATGTGACTCATTATTGTTACAAGGTCTCAGGTGTGAATGGGGAGCAGGTGTGGTAAATTTGATGTGATCGCTTTCACTCTCTCATACTGGTCACTGAAAGTTCAACATGGCACCTCATGGCAAAGAACTCTCTGAAGATCTGAAAAAAAGAATTGTTGCTCTACATAAAGATGGCCTAGGCTACAAGAAGATTGCCAAGACCCTGAAACTGAGCATGGAGGCCAAGAATATACAGCGGTTTAACGGGACAGGTTCCACTCAAAACAGGCCGTGCCATGGTAAACCAAAGAAGTTGAGTGCACGTGCTCAAAGCCATATTTAGAGGTTGTCTTTGGGAAATAGAGGTATGAGTGCTGCCAGCATTGCTGCAAAGGTTGAAGGGGTGGGGGGTGGGGGGTGGGGGGTCAGTCTGTCAGTGCTCAGACCATATGCCATAAGCTACAGTTCATTGAGGGAACCATGAATGCCAACATGTACTGTGATATACTGAAGCAGAGCATGATCCCCTCCCTTTGGAGACTGGGCTGCAGGGCAGTATTCCAACATGATAATGACCCCAAACATACCTCCAAGATGACCAATGCCTTTGTAAAGAAGCTGAGGGTAAAGGTGATGGACTTGCCAAGTATGTCTCCAGACCTAAACTTTATTGAGCATCTGGGGGGCATCCTCAAATGGAAGGTGGAGGAGAGCAAGGTCTCTAACATCCACCAGCTCCGTGATGTCGTCATGGAGGAGTGGAAGAGGACTCCAGTGGCAACCTGTGAAGCTCTGGTGAACTCCATGCCCATGAGGGTTAAGGCACTCACTTTTGTTGCCAGCGGTTTAGACATTAATGGTTGTGTGTTGAGCTATTTTGAGAGGACAGCAAATTTACACTGTTATACGAGCACTCACTACTTTACATTGCTGCAAAATGACATTTCTTCAGTGTTGTCACATGGAAAGATATAGTAAAATATTTACAAAAATGTAAGGAGTGTACTCACTTTTGTGAGATACTGTATATATTAATACACTGCCTGCACTATATATAGTTTTGACTACACTGTGTATATATATATATATATATATATATATATATATATATATATACTGCACGCCACTAACCAACCTGCCTCTAGCTAACATTCTCTCATTCATTACACTATATACAGTCATCATGTAAGCAGCCTTATATAGTGTGGGGCATGGACTTAGCCCCCTGAGCCATGATTGGCTAAAGGCAACCTGCCTTTGGCAAATCATGGCTCTCACAGCAGAGCTCGCTGTTGTGATTGGCGAAAGCATGCAGGTCAGGTGCATGCTTTGGCCAATCAGCAGCCGTCAATACATTGTGATCTGGCGGTACATTATGGGGGGTTCCGTAGCACTCGAATTTGCCGCAAACACCCCATATGTTTGGTTCGATTGCGAGCAAGCGAACACCTGATGTTCGAGTCAAACTTACGTTTGACTCGAACCGTGGGCTCATCCCTACTGGGGATCTGTTGAACAGAGGTGCAACTGGGCCCCTTTAAAATAAATTGAAACTCAAATTCAAAATGAATGGGCTACAATGCAACTCAACACAAGAAGAGTTAATGCAAGTTGTTTTTTTTTTTTTTTTTTTTGCTACACAATGCATTGTGGGGGTGCTTTTGCTTGCAATTCAAAATTAAAAGCACCACAGAACACCAATAAACATATTGTGCATTACCCCATGTTGCACATGTTAGCCCCAGCCAGAGCAGGTTTTTAAAATTTTACTACTGCCAATAAAAAAAAAAGAGAAAAAAAATGCTTGAGTCTTAAAGTGATACTAAAGGATCGTTTTTGTTTTTATTTTTATTTTTTTAAAATAACAAACATGTCATACTTACCTCCACTGTGTAGCTCGTTTTGCACAGAGTGGCCCCGGACATCCATTTCTGGGGTCCCTCAGCAGCTCTTGCGGCTCCTTCCCACATTAGACAACCCCTTTGGAGAAGCGCTCTCCCGAGGGGGTTACTTTGGGGGTGCACTCCAGAGTCCAGCATTCGGCGTCCATAGAGGCTGAATGCAGGACTCAGCCCCGGCGCCCGCATCATTGAATTTGATTGACAGCAGCGGGAGCCAATGGCTGCGCTGCTATCAATCTATCCAATCAAGAGTCGGGAACCCGTGGAGAGAGAGACAGCGGGGACGCACCGACGGAAATTCGGGGTTTAGGTAAGTAAAATGGGGGGCTGGTGACTGCAAGGTGTTATTTCACCTTAATGCATCCTTTGCATTAAGGTGAAAAAACACGAGCCTTTACAACCCCTTTAAGTTTTCTTTCTTTCTTGTACTCACTCTAATCTCTACTGACACTTTCTTTTTGCATGTCGTTGAAGTACAATGTCAAACAAAAAATAAACCACAGTTATGACTCCAGAGTCATTGAGAAAAATGTCTCTAGAAAGCATTATTGCTAAAAGCAAGAAAAACCGAGAAGAATTGTGTGGGAGCAGATGTCCCGTCCTCATGAAAGAAAGAAAACTGAACCGCAATGTTCTATGCACAAATCTAAATCTGTTTTATGTGTTTATACGGAGACACTGCACTGTCAGAGAAAAGACACAATATAGAAGTTATTTAAGGGAATAATTAAATGCTTAAGGATAATTATGGATGTGTGGTTAGTAATTATTCTTTGGTTAAGCCTGTTTATCCATGGTTTGGTAAGGGTTGTTCAAATATTACCTCAGCTAAAAAAACACTGTAATTTGCTAGGCACTAAACAGGGAAGAACAAATTGACTGAATGCTTTTTCTATTATATTTTTTCAATGAAAAAGGAAAACAGAAGCAATCTTCATTTGGATTTGTTTGCAAAAAGCAATGATGATATGCAAAAATGCATTAAGCTGAGCGACCAATCAGATTTTACCTTTATTAAGATTAGGGCAATCAGAACAATGCAACAAAGTGGATGCTGTTTTGTTTCTTTGTCTGCAAATTTTTTGCTGTCTGCATATTGTTTCCCACCTTATTAAATATACCTGCTTGTTTTCTTTTTTTTATATATAATCTTTATTTTATTTTAGAAAAATTTTGTCATTACAACAAGGGATCACACATATAAAATATAGGTGGGGGGAGGAAGGGAAAAGGGTAAAGGGGAGAACAGGGAGTACATTTAGTATGGTCCCAATGAGGACAACAGTATCAGCAGGGAGACATATCAACTTGTTGTGATTATAAGGGCACCCTCCTTGTCCCAGACATTCGATCTATGTGGACAAGCCTCCCTCCCTAGCTGGGAGAGGGTAGGGTGATCTCAAACATAAGGTCAAGAGTTTTTGCATATATGACTCACATTGCTTAGATATCATAAGTGAACTCAAGGTACCTAGATCGGTCAAACACTAGGAGACTGTCCAGGTAGCCCGAAGACGGATACAAGGGTATACTAAGGGTGTTAAAAGAAAAAACACCAGTTAAAAAAAACAAAAAAAAGGAAAAGAAGTAAGATAAAGAAATAGGGAAGGAGAGTAATGTAAAGGAGAATTCTCACCAGGTTTGTTAATGTATTGGGCCCATGTTATGTAGAGCCTTTAGTCATTGGAGGATGGTTCACTTGGACAAGTCTCCCAAAGGAGGGATCTGCTAAGGTAAGTAAGGCAATGTCTAAGCTAGATGAGGCTATGGTCGTGTCATGTACGTGGTTTTTCCAAGCTGCCCATGTAAGTTCGAATCGCTCAGGGGTTTCCTTAAAGGAAATGCATGTGAATGTGTTGATCTGTTTGCAGAAGTGTTTAGGGAGGGGTCAGTGCTAACATTAATATCCCTTCCTAGGATTTGCCTACCCTCCCAGAAGTCTGTCAGGTTGGTTAGGACTTAGTCAATAAACGTGAGTTGTTGGGAATTAGAAGCATATAGAGTGGCGAACGTGTATGTTTGGCCCATAGTGGTGCCTTTCAGGAACACAAAGCGCCCCTGGGGGTCTACTCGGTGGTCAGAGAGTTGAAACGGGCAGTTCTTATGTATAGCTATGGCCGTACCTCAGGATTTAGGTTTTGGGGAGTTGCTCAGGTACCATTGTGAGAAGAGGTGGGTGGGTAGCTTTGGGAGTGAGGAATCGGTAAAGTGGGTCTCCTGCAGAAACAGCACCTGTGCCCCCAGTCATCTCAATTCTAACCATAGCCTATTGCGTTTGTTGGGGGAGCACTACCTTAACCGTAGCCATGTTGCATCCGGGGAGGGTTGTCCAAACGACCATCTCGATTCTGCTGGACCTGGTGAGGGTGATAACAGTTCCACATTCTGAGCGAAGAAGAAAGAAGAAGAGTAGAGGGGGAGAAAAAAAGGGGGGAAGAAAAAGGAGAAGTTAACATAACATAGAATAAACATAACAACTTGTAAATTGGGCCCATTAAGGCATCCATTGTCATATGTGGGTTTACCATTAACTGCTCGCCTGACTCATATGGCTCTCCTAACATGGGGGGCCATCTGAGTGAGGCAAGATGCCCATAACCAGGCTGATGCCCAATAAGGGCTGTCCTATGTGGGGTACGTGATCAGACATAGAAAGCCAGGAAGTTCCTGCTCCCACTGGTGTTAGAGCTGTAGTTTTCCAGGGAGTTAGCATATGTTGAGACCCCGGATGAAAGGGGTACGTAAGTGTCATTGCCCTCGGGCAGCCGCTCAGTCAAGTCTCCCATGTGCAATGGGTGTAGTAAAATCTGTGGCTTCAAAAAAGGAAGAAGGGGTATTACACCCATGGTGTGTGCGTAACATGAGTAGCCACTTTTGGGTGGCAGGCAGGTCCAGAAGCTGTCAGTGGGCTAATAGTAAGTCAGTAGAGGGGTCTGAAATTGCCTCAGTCACCGTTTCCTGTCTTGCTGTTTCGTGAGTTCCAATTGGGCCGGACTTGATGCCAGGGTTGGGATGCTGGTGGTGTTTGGACCTCCAGAGAGCATCTCCAGTCCGGGAAGTCCACTGGTTCCAGGTTCAGTTGTGACAGAAAGCGCGGGAGGTCATCTTTAGAGCATAGGGTGGCAGATTTACTATCTCTTCCCGCGTGGAGGCTGAAGGGGAACCCCAACCTATACGTTATGGCAGCTGTGCATAGGGCTTCCAAAAGGGGGTGTAGTGCTCTGCTCTGCATCAGGGTACGGCGGGACAAATCAAAGTCAAAGTAGGGGCGTTTGCGCATAACCTGCATGATTTGCTCCTTGACAGTGTATTTGTGCAGTTTGCAGATTATGTCGAGGGGGTTGTCTGCATCCTGTGAGGGGGGTCGGAGGGCCTTGTGTGCCCTGTCAGTCTCGACTGCTGCCATAGGGGGAAGGCCTAACAGTTCCTTAAATATGCCTTGCAGGGTGGGAACAATGTCCTTGGCAGCCGTTGCCTCTGGCAACCCCCTTATGCGGATATTGGATCTGCGGCTGCGATTCTCACAATCATCTAGCTGTGATATAAGAGTCTCCATTTGGTGATCCTGGGCAATGCACTTGTCCCTGATCTGAGTAATGGCAGGGAGGGATTCCTCCACAGTCTGCTCCAGGGTCTCTAGCCTGGTGCCTAGCTGAGTGGTGTCTGCCTTCAGCTGCTCTATATCTTGTCGGAAGGCCTTCTCAACTCTGGTAGCAAAGCGATCCAGGTCCTCTCTTGTGGGAGGGACCATATATGTTGTTTCAAGTCCCAGTCACCCACTAGCTCTGAAATGTCAGAGCCCTGATCATGTGAGGCTGAAGAGCCAGGGGATTCGGGGGGGGCAATGTCTCTTACCAGCTGTGGTGTTAGTATGGGAGACACAGCAGGGTATTGTGTCACTCTGGTCCCCGCTGCAGTGGCCTTTCCCAGATGCCATCTTGGACGTCCCACCACTCGGCTGCCCACCGCCACTGAAATATGAGAGATGGTTCCATGGTTGGCTGTGCCCCTTTGTCTCGATGAGGCTCTCCAATGGTGGGATATTCCAGTGGGGCCTGTGTGGGCGTGATATTTCCCCCAGTTTTGGCTGATTAAGCTGCTGGGTGTGAGGAGCTTTGGAAGTCTGCTTACTCACTCGGCCATGTCCAAGCCACGCTCCCACCTGCTTGTGTTCTAGTCATTAAGTTGCATAGATTGTACCTTTGAATGGAGGACTGGCAGATGATAGCTCTGCCCCTCCAATCAGAGATCCTGTTTAATTTATAGAAGCTGTACCAATGGCTTGGATGGCTGGGCTGGGTGGAAAGGGCGGCCAGAGTTGGGCTCTCTAATAAGAGTTTGTGACAGCTTTTTTTTTTTCCCGAGTCACGTGAAAATTACGGCAGCGGGGTCATGGAGGGAGGAAGATTTGAAATAAAAAGGAGGCATCAGCACAATCCTACTGTTTGTAAGTTATGTCCCTTGTACTGATTTTTTCTGTTTTTAAATTTAGCTACACTTAATCTTTAACCATTTGCCACTCAGGCCAATTCTGACTTTGCTCTCCTACCAGGGGCAGATCCAGGGGGGGGCAACGGGGCAATTGCCACCCCCGAGAAATGTGTTGCCAGGTGGGTGAGAGAGCGGGCATCTCCGTGAGCGGTTCCGCAGGTGGGTGAGAGTGGGCGGCTCCGTGGCGCATCCGCAGGCGGCTCCACGGGTGGGTGAGAGAGCAGGCAGGCCGGGCGGCGCGGTTTGTGGGCGGGCGGGCCTTTTTGCCGGGTGGCTCAGTGTGTGTGTGGGCAGCTGAGAGTGAGAAAGCAGGCTTGGGGTGAGCACGCAGCTGGCCAATCAGCTAGCTGGGGGGCGGAAGAGCAGAGAGATGGGATCATCTCTCACCGCCCTGCGCCTGCCCTGCATCCCTGCAGTAACTTCCGCCCTCACTGTTCAGGCAGCGTGGGTAACAGAGAGATTACATTAGCTCTCTGCTGCCTGACTCTGGGACAGCAAGAGACAAGCAAAACACCACCTTAGTAGGCAAGTGACAATCTGCAAGGTGCGGCAGGTGATGTGGCAAAGTGATAATCCACAACATGTGGCAGGTGACGTGGCAAAGTGATAATCCACAGCGTGTGGCAGGTGACGTGGCAAAGTGACAATCCGCAAGGTGTGGCAAGTGACAATCTGCATCTGGTGGCAGGCAAGTGACAATCCGCAACGTGTAGCAGGTGACGTGGAAAAGTGACAATCCGCAACGTGTGGCAGGTGACGTGGCAAAGTGACAATCCACAACGTGTGGCAGGTGACGTGGCAAAGTGACAATCCACAACGTGTGGCAGGTGACATGGCAAAGTGACAATCCGCAAGGTGTAGCAGGTGACAATCCACAACGTGTGGCAGGAGATGTGGCAAGTGACAATTTGCAATGTGTGGCAAGTGACAATCTGCAACATATGGCAGGTGATGTAGCAAGTGACAATCTGCACCTAGTGGCAGGCAAGTGACAATTCGCAACGTGTGGCAGGCGACGATGGCACACTCAGGGCTCCCACTGATTCTGCATTATGTTGAGTTGAACAATTTCATTTTATACTACAATGTAATAATAGAAATAATGCGCTTCAATCATCTTGACACCATAACAACCATGGTGCCAGGATGATTGAAGCACCAAAACAAGCCATTTCCCCGATAAATTGCCCACAAAAAAACATATTTTCTGGCAGTGCCCCTCCCGAGACAAGACTCTGGATCCGCCCGTGTCTCCTACATGTGAAAATATTTTTTTTTTCTAAAAAAATGACTTAGAGGCCCCAATTGTATTTTTAAAGCAGAGGCCCTATAGAATAAAATTGCAACTTTTTGGGGTTGATTTACTAAAGGCAATCCACTTGGAAGTGCACTTGCAATCATCCAATCATGTGTAAGCAAAAATGC
Source organism: Lithobates clamitans (assembly GCA_037952925.1). NCBI lineage: Eukaryota > Metazoa > Chordata > Amphibia > Anura > Ranidae > Lithobates > Lithobates clamitans. The sequence continues at coordinate 1,499,688 of JBBGZY010000381.1, read as the reverse complement.
TGTTTTTTATTTTCCTTGCATGTCCCCCTCAGATCTACAGCGACTGCACTTCCAAGTGTAGTTCCAAGTGTACTTGCAGTGCACTTGTAGTGCAGAGTGGATGCATGCAAGCAAAATATATTACCCAATTGTTTGGTAAATTATAAATGATGATGTTACAACGAGTAAATAGATTAAAATTGGGCATGCCTGTGGAATGGGGCCGAAATACGGTACATTAAATTATCCATAGGCAACGATTTAAAAGCCTTTACAGGTTACCAGCTTAGAGTCACACAGGAGGTCTGCTGCTAGAGTTATTGCTCTCGCTCTGACGTTCGAGGCGATACCTCACGTGTGGTGCGATTGCTGTTTACATATGCCTGTGGGATCTACGCGTGCGTTGCCATTTGCACGTGAGCATGGGGGGACGAGGGCGTTTTATATATATTTTTTTAATTGTATTATTTATTTCATTTAAGTGTACTTTTTTTTTAACACTGTACCTTTATTTGTATTATTTTAGACCTTAGACCTTAGATTTCTCCTAAGGCCTCCAATGCACCTAAGTAAACCAATAATGGCTTGTTTACATCAGACAGAAACTAGAAGTGACTAAACTCTCACGTTGCAATTTCTGATCTAACAGAGAGGGAGGAAAAGGTGGCGGTGGGGGAGGGACCCTCCTCCGCCACCTGTAGAAGTGATCGAGTGGCTCTACAGCCACCTAAATCACTTCTACTTTGAAGATAATCGCCGCCTAGAAATTTTGATATCATGATGTGGCATCAGGATGTTGCATCATCCCAGTATAACCACTTCAACCCAAGAACATCATATGACGTCCTACAGGCGAGAAGTGGGTAAAAGACTATCCAAACATTATATTCCAGTTATAGGTGGACTCTTTTGGGTTTGTGATCTACCGCCAGTCTCTCACTGGCTTCTTATATCTCTTGAGTATTCACTTACCAGTCTTTAGATGTGGCGGCTGCATTAGCTTTCATTTTGCAGTCTAAGAACAAATGTAGCAGAAAATGTTGACCTTCCCCGAAATGCCGTGTACTTGTCATGAGCTGAAGCAAAAGCACAAACGATGTAATCAGCTTTCTGGAAACTACTAATCTCACTACTATGCCTGTAATGGAAAAGAAAGAGAGAAAGTAAGTGAACGTAGCCATGCTAAAACAGGAAATGCTTTAATCACAGAATTACTAGGTGAAAAAAAAAGGATAGAAAGCCTAAAAAAAGGAAACAATTGCAGCCACCTTATCAGAGGACTGGTGAGCTGCAATATATTCCATTTTTGCTTTTGGGTTTAGATATGCTTTACCTCCATCTTTTCTGATTGAATAAAATAATTAAAAAATCCAGCAGATAGTGTGGAACTCCTGTAAATTAAAAAAAAAAATTAAAAGTTCTAGGCTTTGGGGTGAGCTGCTGTAAATAAAACTCTTGAAAAGGACCCACCCCCTCCTCCTTCATTGATAAACATTCTTTGATTGCTTTTACTGTAACATAATTTGTGAATGGGGAAGAATCTGATCAGTCATGCACGGGAGTGACGTCATCGCAGCTCCAGCCAATCACAATGCCGAAGCCTGCGATACCCAGAAGTAACTCCGGGAACGATTTTGCCGGCCGCAGCAGTGAACGAGGACCGCTGCGGGGGCTTCGATCTAAGGTAAGTAATACATAATGAGCTAGTATGCTATGCATACTAGCTCATTATGCCTTTGTTTTGCAGGTTTTTTTGGGTGGGTTTACAACCACTTTAAAGCGTCTGTTACCCCAAAACGTCATATTCATATGTATGCCTGCTGTACCATGTACTTTTATGAGAAAGTCTCCTGTTCTCCTTGTATTGCTTCTTTTGTGTGAAATCCCTGGTGTTCCTGCCAGTCCCTCTGCTTTCCTATTAAAAACTGACCACAATAAGCAGAAGAACACAGTGTGGCCAGATCTCCAGCTATGCTCGGAACTTACACTCTCCTTCATTGATCAGACATGTCCTGACCCAACCCCCCCCCTTCCTGCTGCTGCTTCTCCCCCAGCTTATAGAGATAAGAACAGAGGGATTGTAATTACTTCTAAAAAAAGGGGGAAAAAAGGTATTTATAATGTTTTCTTTGTATATCTATACAAAAATGTTTTGCCTTTCATTTCTATTTGAAACTGAATAAGTTGATTTAAAAGGTGATCGTTTACAATCACTTTAAAGTAATTTTACAATCCATTGTCCGCCCTTTAAAACTGTATGTAAATGTTCTGTGCAAATCGGGGGAAATCAGTTGTTCTCAGGCTATATTCTCTACAATTTGACTGTATTAATGCCCCTTTGGCACAGAGCTAATTTATTGCAGGTTCAATGAACTGTGTATTTTTTCATCTGTCATGTATTCAAGCCCAACTGTAAGCTGCTTTTAAATGTACCCATGCAGTGGGGTCCCCTTTGCACTACATGGCTTAAAATGCTCATTTGACTGAGGTAGGAAAATAAATAAGTAAGAATACTTACCTCATTCCTCACTCTTCATAAGCCAGTGCTCTCTTTCAGTGCTCTGGTTTGTGGGGGCGACCTTGCCATATTCCCTTATAATGCATAACTAGGAGATAGTTAATTTTATTAACTTCTCAAAAAGGCCTTATTCGCACAAAAAACAGGAGGAGAAAAAAGTGCCACTACTGAAGTGTAGTATTTATTAAAACAGTTTAACATAAAAAAAACAATAATTATGCACTTACATGTACAAGGTATTGAAAAGCATATCAATAAGTCTCCAGCATGTGGCCACCTTCCAGGTGGTCAATGGTGAGCAGGTCCCTCCAGGTCAGAGGTTTGACAAAGGTGGCCACTCCCTGAAAGGGGTAACCGCACCGATTTACACCAGATGTGACATCATCACGGCCGCCTGGTTGGCCTGCAATACTTCCTTGCTGACCACAGTGCTTCTCCTCCATATAATATACAAATACAGTCTGCTGCTTCTGTTGGCTCTTCCTTGTGTTCCCCTGGTTAACTTCCTGGTTCCAAGTACCTTAGAGGGGCTTGTTCACTACTGACCACCTGAAAGGATGCCACCTGCTGGAGACTTATTGATATGATTTTCAATACCTTGTACATGTAAGTGCATAATAATTGTTTTTTTATTTTAAAATGTTTTAATAAAAACTACACTTAGGTATTTGTGCTTTTCTCTCCTTTTTTCATTTATACATGGTTTGCTGGTGGCAGCCTCCTCAGACTTTCGTTGGAAGAGAGACTGCTGACGTTGCTAAAATGTGAACTTTATAGGCTGTGCTGAGACAAGCCAGAGAAAAGGCTAAAGTCCAAGTGAATGGGGTCTGGGTATCCTTTTACCCAGACTTTTCTGCGGAGGTGCAGCGACGCCGGGCCAATTTCTCGGATGTGAAAAGGCGCCTGCGATCATTACAACTCCCCTACGCCATGTTGTACCCGGCCAAGTTGAGGGTTACTGCTTACTGTCAAACCCACTTTTTTGAATCAGCTCAAGATGCTGCACTATGGCTGGATTGTAATGAACAGGCCCTACGACATCGAGGTGGAGAGGAGAAAGGCGATTGATTTGTTAACAGCTGCGGTCAGGCAACATGATGAAAGCTGGATATCCTAGAAGTGCCGGCAGATTCTATGCGGGGCGCTCACTTTTCGATCACTTTTTGCCCCTTTGTTTTACCCCCCTTTTTGTATCCTTTCCCCCCTTCCTTTTTATTTTTGAGAGGGGAAATCTATGCCTTGTTATGCTAGGAGAAATAATATTAACATGTGAACCTTGAGCTATCTTGTGAAGTTGCAAGAAAAATGCGTTCTGTCTACATGCATTGTAGAAAAGCAGTGCTGACTGTTCCAAGTTGGATCAATCTGGCCTGTCCTGTTGACGGCCTGGACTTGTGCTTGTTTTTTATGTTTAACCCTTTTTACCCACAGGCTTCAACTTGAGGACATTAAGTTTTGGAACTATTGCTATGCAAATTTTGGCATATTGGTTACGTTTGTCCTATGGCTTACAGTAAATACCATGTGCTGGGGCTTACCCTGGCAGATGTTGGGTTGGCCTAACATCCCCGCTGGGGGTCATCTAGACCCACTTTCCTTATTGATTAATTTCTATACATATTGTTGTTGTGTATGCGCCCTGATGTTCCCAGATATCATGGTCCCAAATGGCTGAAGTACACGTGGTATCTTGGAACGTTAGGGGGTTAGGTTCCCCACTCAAACGTATAATGATCTCCACTTGTTTGAAAAAGCTGCACCCAGCAATATTGTGTTTTCAGGAAACACACCTAACATCAGAGACACAGATCTGTTTAAAATTTTCTAGGGCGGGGAAGGTATATCATTCTACACACACCTCCTTTTATTTATTTATTTATTTATTTTAGGTACTTATATAGCGCCGTCAATTTATGCAGCGCTTTACATATACATTGTACATTCACATCAGCCCCTACCCTCAAGGAGCTTACAATCTAAGGGTTCCTAACTCACATTCATACATACTAGGGATAATGTAGAGAGGATCCGATTAACCTACCAGGATGTCTTTTGAGTGTGGGAGGAAACCCCTTTTCTAGGGGGGTGAGTGTGCTGGTGCACAATGCCATAGACTTTTAGGAGTTTGACACATAGTTTGACACGTATAGATTCTGAGGGGCGATATATTTTCTTGCATTGTCGCATTGGGTCGCTACACTGTATTTTGGCATGTATATATATTCCCCCCCCCGTTCACAGCAGTGGTGCTCCGCACCCTAGTTTGGGGGGGTCTGCCTCGTCAAGGGAGTCGCCATTGCTGAGGTTGATTAATGAGGTGGGCTGGGTGGACGCTTGGAGACAGAGGAATCCTCTGGAGAAGCAGTTCTCCTGTTTCTCCAAGATGCATGGGACATTGTCCAGGATTGATTTGGCAGTATGTGACCCTACGATGCTCCCATCCATCTCGGAGGTGATATATAAACCGCGCAGTGTGTCTGACCACTCCCACATGGTGATTAAGCTGATCGTGGCTCCGCTGTCTGGGTTGCCCAGGGCACCCTGGAAATTTAATGCCTTCTGGCTGAAATTATTTCTATCTCCAATGGAGCTGGAGGGGAGCATGCGGGAATTCCTTGCCAGACAGGATTTTTCTGATTCTCCCTTGACCCAATGGGAAGTTTTTAAGACCCACTTGAGGGGACTATTAATTGCAGAAATTACGAAGGTTAAGAGGCAGTCCTCTGGGCAGAGGGAGGAGCTGGAGAAGCTGGTGCAGGACTTGGAGGAAAGATTTGTTCAGGAACCCATGGACTCTGCCAGGGAGTCATGGCAGTCGGCCCAATCTGCTTACGAGCGACTGCTGTCCTCCACAGCAGAGAAGAAAAGATTCTTCTCAAAGGCTGCATTTTTTGAAGAAGGGGAAACCACTGGCCGTCTTTTGGCTAAGATAGCGAACTCACAGCAACGGTCCCCAGTAATAGGGGCAATTAGAACATCGGAGGGAAAGTTAGTGAGCTCCCCTGATCTGATTCTACGAGAGACTGTATCTCCCTACTGGAGAGTATACTGTGGAGGAACTAATGGGATACCTGCAGGGCATTAGCTTCCCACAAATTACTAATGAGCAAAAGAGGGACTTGGATGCTCCACTAGTGGTCTTTAATGCAGCCAGGGAACATGGGGCCCTACCCCCTTCTATGTCCACAGCTAATATTTTGATAATCTTAAAGCCTGGGAAAGATACCATCGACCCTGGTTCATATCGGCCCATTTCCCTGCTACAGAGTGATATCAAGCTCCTAGCAAAAACTCTAGCAATTAGACTGAATAAGGTCATTACATCTATTATACACCCAGACCAAGCAGGGTTCATGTCGAATAAGTCCACGGCAGTGAATCTCAGGAGACTATATTTGAACCTCCAGTCCCAGGCAGACAACAAGGGACAAAGGGCTCTGCTTTCATTATTTATGGGGTGTTCTCCAGAGGTTTGGATTTGGGGATGTATATATCTCCTGGGTCCGTCTGCTTTATTGCTGCCCCCAGGCAGCCATTAGGGCATCCGGCAAATTGTCTCATACTTTTGCACTGGGACGGGGCACGAGACAGGGGTGCCCTCTGTCTCCCCTGCTCTTTGGGCTAGCTATTGAACCCTTGGCAATCACAATCAGGGATCACCCGGGTATTACTGGCTTCCGTTATGGTGACAGACAAGAGAAGCTGATGCTCTACGCGGATGATAATATGATTCTGCTGGGGGACGTTGAAGGTTCCCTTCAGGAAACCATGTCAACCATAACGGAATTTGGCACTTATTCGGGGCTCCAGATCAATTGGACAAAATCCTCCCTAATGCTTATAGATGAAGAGGGCAGGCCTCCCGACAACAATTCCATACCCTTGTCCACATCCTTTAGGTACCTGGGAGTCCAGGTAATGCCCACGGTAAGAGACTATGGGAGATTGAACATCTCCCCACTACTGCAGAAATTCAGAGCCCGAATTAAGACGTGGAACTCATTGTGCCTGTCGATAGCGGGTAGGGTGAATCTGATCAAGATGATCCTCATGCCCCAGTTACTATACGTGCTCCACAATTCTCCAGTAGTGGTTCCTCTGAAAACGTTAAGAATTGTAAACTCCCTATTCCGCCTGTTAATTTGGAAGAATCACCCCCCCCAGGATCAAACTTGAACACTTACAGCGCTCTAAAGATGAGGGGGGACTACCGAACCCATGGTTATATTATTTAGCAGTGCAGCTCCAACGCCTAATAGGGGTTATTGGTGGGGAGACAGGAAGGACGAGTATTACCCGTAGCTCTTCAGAGACTGTGATGCTACACACAGTAAAACGAGATTCAGTGCCAGCGGCAATTGAAGCTCTAGCCTTTGGGAAACCAAATAAGAAATACCCGACCAATAATCTTCTCCAGAAAATCTGGAACAAAATTAGATACCTACAGGGAGTGACAGGATACACGGAATTCAGTCCGATATGGTCCAATGGGACGTACCCTGAAATAGCGCAGTTACAGCATGGGGCCTTATGGAAGAGATTTGGAGTGATATACAGTGATATAGAGATATTTTTCAGAACGGTATTCTATTACCCTTTGAGACTCTGCAGGAAAGGCACGGCTTGCCGTCTAATATACGATTCCATTATATGCAATTGAAACATGCTGTATGGGCTCAGAGCAACGCTTCCGAGTGGTCTCCTTCACCAACACCATTATTTAACCTAGTTATGAGAGCTACAAATACTAAAGGTTTCATCTCTCAATGTTATAATATGCTCCTGCAGAGCTTCTTGACAAAACATCCCTTGAGAATGATGGAAAAGTGGGAAAGAGATGTGGGGCAGATAGATGGAGACCAGTGGGAGGAGATTCTACAAGCGGTGTCCATAAGCTCATTGAATGTATCACAAAGGCTAACACAACTGTACTTAACTCTGAGGATTAAGTACAGTTGAGGATTAATTACACATAATGGGTCTTAGATCTACTCCGATGTGCACCAGATGCAAAAGAGACCATGGGGTTCCGATCCATCTACTGTGGAGGTTCCCGAAGCTTCACTCCTATTGGGGTGGAGTGATGGATACCATAAACAGGGTATTTCAGATCTCTATGCCCACTGACCCAAAACACTGCTTATTAAATGTGCTGGAGGTCTTTGAATGGGAGGAGAGCATCAGAATAGTAGTTACCAGGACCCTATTATTAGCATGCAAGATGATAATGCTCCACTGGATATCAGAGGACCCTCCCACAGTTAAAGAATGGATTTCCGCAGTTGGGAACATGATCAGAATGGAGAGAGTGGTAGATCAGCATAGGGGATGCACTTGAAAGTTTGAGAAACTCTGGGGCCCGTGGTTGGATGTGCCTGGACTAGTCCCGGTGGATCTGGTGATGGGGAGATTGCTGGGTCTAAATGCTGGTTAAATACACTTATACAGTTTATTGCTCTGTACAAAGGACCTCACTTAGGCAGGGAGTTCTGCCAATTAGTAATGAGAATTTACAAAATATGCAATGTAACTGAGTATCGTCGAAGCCTGGTTATGGTTGTTTATGTCGAAATCAATAAACTTTTATTTGGATAAAAAAAAATAACGTGAACTTTATGCCATATCTTTTTTATATGGTGATATAAAATATAGTGGGCTAGTGATGAACCATTAAATCCCACCAATGCAAGCTATATAGATATGTAGCACTGACTCCCGAAGGATATTTTATTTGGGCCTGTACTCTGCTCTTACGCCCCCTTAATTTGACTCAGTCCCCTTGACACAGCTGTGGTGTAATGTAGTGTGCGGTAGAAAGACAATTTCACAATATACAATATAATATACCTTTTATTTTTACCTTTAACCTCCAGCTTCCACCTGGTCAGCAGTTCAAAGGAAGCAACACTCCACACAGTAATACTTAAACAAGAATAATATTTTACTGTATCTGATTGAAAATAATGATTACAGCAGTTGTACTGTCAGACCAACGTAGTGTGACAGCCAACAGATTCAATTCACAAAAGTACTACACAAATGGAAGTTGTTTAAATTAACCTCTTAGCAATGCGTCTATGAAATGGGAACAATGACAGAGTGAACTGACTTCACTATAGACACTGTCCCACTTTCAGCACGCTTTGTCTATGTAAAAAGGACAATAGTAATTTAGTAAAACATAACACAATTACTAAGGAGCTCCCACTGCTTTATATTTCAGTAACCCTGTGTAATAGTAGAATGCAAGGCCTTGCGTGAACAGAGGCAGTCCTTCTTTTCTTCTGCTAGCTATGTGTAAATTGAATTGTATTCCAGTGGTTAACAACTCTCTGGTCAGAGCAATCTGAAGGTAGAACTAGTGTTGTGCTGTGACAGCACTACAACCGTCCCTGGTTCAACTAACACAGTGTCAGCATTGAAATGAAGTACAGGCTTGAGGCCTATATTGAACTCAGTCTTGATTCGTTGAATTTCCTCTCTGGGACCATAAGTCCCAGCAGCACTGTGTAATAGGTGCATAATGTGTAAAGGTGCGTCAATGAAACTTTGGGCAGCAGCCCTCTCACCCAACCAAGTCTGCAATGTAGAACAGTTCTGCTCCGGTACACAGGGTCTTGTTTCCGGCCGGCCGACACTGCTCTGCTGCTCTGCTCCGCTCAGCGAGATGCTCTGGGTCTCTCAGATGGCTCCGACAGGCTTCACTGGATCCTCCTCAGTTCTACCTCGCCGTCAGTCCAGCTCACTGATGTGCTGCAGGGTTGCTGATCGGATCGCTCCGCAATGGGTGTAGGCCGCGCTTCGCTGGAGACCTCCACACAGATCCTCACAGGCTGGCCATGCGTTCCCAAGAGGCCTAAGATGGCCACGCCGAGTCCTTTTATAACCTTCCCAGAATGCAATTCAGTTCTCTTGGTGCTCATGGGAGGTCATTGTGCATTGTGGGTAGGTGAAGTTAATGTGGAGATGTAAACAAAAATAGTCACTTCCTATCATCTTCTCACATTCTTCAGAAGGAAAGAAATAAAACAAAGTCTATTCACAATTTTGGTCGCTAGAAGGCGCCAAATACTAAGCTATGGCATTGTACATAGAATAACATAACATAGATTATTGAGCAAAAATGTGACCGCTACAGATATATAAATACACACATATATATATATATATATATATATATATATATATATATATATATATATATATATATTCATATATACACACTGTATATCTATCTATATACAGTATCTCACAAAAGTGAGTACACTCACACTCACACTCATCACACAGCCATTAATGTCTAAATCACTGGCAACAAAAGTAAGTACACCCCTAAGTGAAAATGTCCAAATTGGGCCCAATTAGCCATTTTCCCTCCTGGTTGTCATGTGACTCCTTAGTGTTACAAGGTCCCAGGTGTGAATGAGGAGCAGGTGTGTTAAATTTGGTGTCATCACTCTCACTCTCTCATACTGGTCACTGGAAGTTCAACATGGCACCTCATGGCAAAGAACTCTCTGAGGATCTGAAAAAAAAAAGGTTGCTCTACATCAAGATGGCCAAGACTATAAGAAGATTGCCAAGACCCTGAAACTGATCTGCAGCATGGTGGCCAAGACCATACAGCGGTTTAACAGGACAGGTTCCACTCAGAACAGGCCTCACCATGATCGACCAAAGAAGTTGAGTGCACGTGCTCAGCCTCATATCCAGAGGTTGTCTTTGGGAAATAGATGTATGAGTGCTGCCAGCATTGCTGTAGGGGTTGAAGGGGTGGGGGGTCAGCCTGTCAGTGCTCAGACCATACGCCTCAAACTGCATCAAATTGGTCTGCATGGCTGTCATCCCAGAAGGAAGCCTCTTCTAAAGATGATGCACAAGAATGCCTGCAAACAGTTTGCTGAAGACAAGCAGACTAAGGACATGGATTACTGGAACCATGTCCTATGGTCTGATCAGACCAAGATAAACTTATTTGGTTCAGATGGTGTCAAGCGTGTGTGGCAGCAACCAGGTGAGGAGTACAAAGACAAATGTGTTATGCCTACAGTCAAGCATGGTGGTGGGAGTGTCATGGTCTAGGGCTGCATGAGTGCTGCCAGCCCCTGGGGAGCTACAGTTCATTGAGGGAACCATGAATGCTAATATGTACTGTGACATACTGAAGCAGAGCATGATCCCCTCCGTTCAGAGACTAGGCCGCAGGGCAGTATTACAACATGATAACGACCCCAAGCACACCTCCAAGATGACTAATGCCTTGCTAAAGAAGCTGAGGGTAAAGGTGATGGACTGGCCAAGCATGTCTCCAGAGCTAAACCCTATTGAGCATCTGTGGGGCATCCTCAAATGGAAGGTGGAAGAGGAATCCAGTGGCAACCTGTGAAGCTCTGGTGAACTCCATGCCCCTAAGGCAGTGCTGGAAAATAATGGTGGCCACACAAAATATTGACAATTTGGGCCCAATTTGGACATTTTCACTTTTTTTGCCAGCGGTTTAGACATTAATGGCTGTATGTTGAGTTATTTTGAGGGGACAGCAAATTCACAAATACATTTTACATAAATTTACAAAAATGTGAGGGGTGTACTCACTTTTGTGAGATACTGTATCTCTCTCTCTCTCTCTCTCTCTCTCTCTCTCTCTCTCTCTCTCTCTCTCTCTCTATATATATATATATATATATATACACAAACTCTATCAAGTTCATACATCAATATAAAAATATATATAAAATGAATTAATAAATTTAACAATAGCAAATCATAAATTCTTTGATGCAAATTAAAAGTGAAACAATAGTGGTTAAAAATCTAGACATTTATATGGACTTTTCTTATATGGACTTTTCTCAAGGACTTATAATTTACTTTCTTTTCATTTTATTTTAATTCTCTTTTTGGGCAGCTGCACTAGTGCACCCCCCCCCTTTTTTTTTAGCCTGGGTACACTTAGGGCATTCATTTTGCAATTTTTTCAATTTCTTATTCACACTTGTGAATTAGTGATTGAAAGCAATGGGAGACTGATAGCTCCCGCAGCTATTTGTAGCCGATCGTATATAATCTTTCCTGATGTGATTACCTGCAAATGATCAGCCCTGGATGCAGACTGTCTGCATCCAAGGCTGAATATTCATAGGTGATCACTGCATGATCAATTACATGTGTTCAGGCACAAAGAGCTGTGTGAACTGTCAGCCTTTTATTGTTTTCAATGGGCTTCTCATAGCTAATTGCAGGGAACCTCCACTGGCTCTCCTGCAGCTAATCGCAAATAGCCTTATTCGCAAGTATAAATGGGGCCTTATAGAGAATTCAGGAAAGTTCCCTCCTATCTTTCAGTTAACTCAAATCTTTTGGCTTATCTAGGTGCTGTAGAGAGAAAGTGGGTGTAAACTTACATGACCCCCAAATAGAGTTGCCACCTCATCCCTTTAAACCTGAACACATATGAATCACACAGGTTCTGAGGCTAATTTAATGCAGATGAGGCAACAAGTGAGTTTAATTACCACCTTAATCAACCACAGAACCTGTGTAATCAATATGTGTTCGGGTTTAAAAGGATGAGGTGGCAACTCTACCCCCAAAACCAGGTTACAATATGTCATATTTATTACTACTATTACTATTTTTTTTTTTTTACCATAACCGTTCTCCTTTAAGTATAAAGCATTTATTAATAATGAAAGCCCAACATCTACAGTAAACAACCCACAGTTCCTCCTGATTGGCAGTCTAAGCTCTCTTTTCCGTTGTTTGGTTATAGCATGTGGAGACAAATTAACAGCATTTGATAGCCTGAAACAGAGCCTTGAGCAAAAAAGTGCCGTAATCCTCTTTGCAGTTATAAATATGTGTTTTCAGAGTGACTAACAGACTTTAGCACGGTGGGATAGCAACCAGCAACTGAATTTGAAGCTAGCATGGTATTTTAATTGCTTGCAGCCTTTCTGGCTACTTTGCATCTGAAACATTGCAGCAACAAACAGAAAGCATGGGGTCCAACTAGGTTTCAATTTCTTACAGAATAAAACATGAGCTGTACTAAAGCATTGTCTTGTGTAGTTCTAGGATAAGGATACCTGCAAAATCCAATAATATCTTTCTGACTTAGGGCACTTTCAGAGAGATGGTAGGGCTTACTGCCCTCTAAAGAGTGATCAGCGGTATAGTCCTTTTTAAAGGTTGGTATAGCAGCAGCCGGCAGGTGTTCAGGAGGCGCTACTGCTGCCTCCTGATGCCTGTTTTTTTGGCATTTTTGTTTTGCAAAATGGTAATTTTACATTGTGGGACCGTGCTGCAATTGCAAGACAAATGTTTGGCTCAGAATTGCGATGTGACCCCATTGATCTCAATGGGAGAGTTTGACAGGCCGCTCAGCAGCAGTTAAAATTGCTGCAAAGCATCAGTGCTGTGGCATGTATGTTGGCATGTTAGAATTTCAGTGAGCAGCTGAGGGGTGGTAAAACCGTGGCTTAGTCCCCTGTGTTTTCTGTTTTTTCTGCCCACCAGTGTGAGCCCTTTGAACTTTGAATTGGCATTGAACTCTAGTTTAATGACCAGGTGTTTTCACTAAATACATCTTGACAGATCGTTCAGTCATTCACAGTGGCGGCTGGTGCTCAAATGTTTTTTTAGGGGGGGCGCAAACAAACTGAAAAATTCTGAAAAATACTGGATAAAAACCCATCAATTGTAACCTCACTATGCCCATTAAATGCAGCCACTGTGCCATCAATTGCAGCCACTGTGCCCATCAAATGCAGCCACTGTACCCATCAAATGCAGCCACTGTGCCATCAATTGCAGCCACTGTGCCATCAAACGCAGCCACTGTGCCATCAAACGCAGCCACTGTGCCCCATCAAATGCAGCCACTGTGCCATCAAATGCAGTCACTGTGCCCATCAAATGTAGCCACTGTGCCATCAAATGCCACCACTGTGCCATCAAATGGAGCCACTGTACCCATAAAATGTGGCCACTGTGCCATCAAATGCAGCCACTGTGCCCATCAATTGCAGCCACTGTGCCCATTAAATGCCTCCTCTGTGCCCATCAAATGCTGCTATTTTGCCCATCAAATGCCACCACTGAGCCCATCAAATGCCGCCATTGTGCTCCATCAAACACAGCCACTCTGATCCCCGCCCATCCGCTGTCTGACCAGCACTTACCCCATCTTAGTGGCGGGTCAGGCAGCGGCGAGCTGTGTCCTCCTTGTGTCTCTTTTTGCTTACTGCTAGGCGTCCAATAGCAGCTCTTGTCTTTTCAGCCAATCCGGTGATGTGTATCAGACCCTCGCTACCAGATTGGTGGAGAGGTGGACCACACCTGGGTGGGCTCCGAGGACAATGTTCGATGTCACTAGACCAGTGTATGCCAGCAATAGTATTCCTGATCACCCCTACACCAGTACCTGTGTCACTAGACCAGTGTATGCTAGAAACAGTGTTCCTGATTGCTGCTACACAAGGGGTTATAATTCCTTATCACCGCCATACCAGTCGCAGTGTAACCAGACCACTCTATGCCAGCAACAGTATTTCTGACCCTGCAAAAAAAGTCTTGTTGTCACCAGACCAGTGTTTTTGATCACTAGCCACACCAGTCCCGGTGTCATCCAGCAACAGTGTTCCTGATCACCACTACACCAGTGCCAGTGTTCCCAGACAATTCCAACCATTAACAGTGCTCCTGATTGCTGCCACGCCAGTCTCAGTGTCACTAGACCAGTATAAGCCATAAACAGTATTCTTGATCGCTGCCACAAAAGTGACAATGCCACCAGACTAGCACAGCCTGCAACAATTTTCCTGCTTGCTAGCCACAACAGTGCCATTGTCACCAGAGCTACTTCAGCCTTCCACAGTGTACCTGATCTCTGCCACATAACTAAAGTTAGTTACCAGAGCCAGTGCAGCCAGCAACAGTGTTCCTGATCACTGCTACAGCAGTGCAGTGTTGCTTCTGCCTGCTGCTTATACTGACCCTGGCCTATTTACTGACCACATTTCTGCCTGCTGTCTGAACAGATCCTTTGCCTGTTTACTGACCATGTCTCTGCCTGCCACCTGAACAAACCCATCTGCATGTCCCACTGACTATGTTCCTGCAGGACACCAGTCCCACCTATCCCCTGCGGTCAACTGCACTCCTGCAAGAACAGGGACTCTTTTTTCACCCATTGGACATCCTCCAGTACCTCCTGGTGAACATGTGATTCCTGGGGGCAGATAACATACCAGTATGCTATTTTTGCTTGTCCTATAGGATTGGGGACTGCTATAGATGACGCTACACTAAACTATATTCCCTGACAGCTCATGCAGAGGCAAAAATTACAGTACACTGTTTTTGTTACAATTGGTTGATTTTTGTGATACACAAGCTAAGATGTCCTGGAAAATAATCAGCTCAAACATTGAAAAAGGCTCATGCATGTGGTATCCCCATACCCCAGCAGTAGCAAAATGCGTTTTGGGGTGTAATTCTATGCCCATGCTGTGTATGAAAAATATCATTTTAAATAGATAGCTTTGCAAAAAAATAGATTATGCATTTTTCAATAACTCGTGGCAAAAAAATGAAATTTTCAAAAGACTCAGTTTGCCTCTTCAAAATACCCTTGGGGTATGTGGTCATTTTGTAGTTGTTTCTAATGTTCTGGTGCTCTGGGGCCTCCAAAATTGTGATTGGTAGTCAGGAAATTAGATGCATAAGCCTGAAGGTGCTACTTGGATTTTTGGCTTCTATATGTGGTTAGGTTGTGAAAAAGTCTCAAACATGTGGTATCGCCATACTCAGGAGGAGTAGCAGAATGTGGTTTGGACTGTAATTCTAAGTATGTTAAGTATGTCTATGATGTCGTGTTAGAAATATCTAATTAATTGACAACTTTGTGTAAAAAAAAAAAAAATGAATTCCACATTTTCCAAAAGCTTATGGTAAAAAAATGAAGTCTTCAAAAGACTCACCGTGCTTTGGTCATTTTGTGGATGTTTCTACTGTCTTGGTGCTCCAGAGCGTATAAAAATGTGAAGCCTAATAAATATAAATTATGCCCCTAGAAAGGCTGAAGGTGCTACTTGGATTTTGGGTCTCTCTATGTGATAAGGATGTGAAAAAGTCTCACGTATGTGGTATCGCCATACTCAGGAGTAGCAGAATGTGTTTTGGGGTGTAATTCTTTTTTTTTCTTTAATTATTTATTTTATTTTATCAAATCTTAATACAATATACAAGAGAATAACATAAACTGCACAACACAGTTATCATTTTACAATGCATTTAATCCCATCCCTCGCCCTCCATCCCCCCCAGGTCCCCCTCTCGCTCCATCCAGATAGTTAAATTATGTCCTTAACTATTTTCTCCCTAATCTCCACTAGTCATAACCTCCACATACCTCCACAACTTCTTGAACTCCTGCCAACAGTCCCACTTGTCCATTATCCCCTCTCTTGCTTCCAACCCACTATATCTCAGGTCCTCCATTTCATAAGTTCCTTCAATAGCATTGACCCATTCCCGCATTGTGGGGCATCCTGCCTCCTGCCATTTTTTAGGTATAAGGCTTTTCGCAGTATTCAACAAATGAGGGATTATTGAGTCCCTATATTGTTTCACTGGGCCTTCTATTCCATGGAATAAACATATCCATGTTTCCTCGGGAATCGCTTTACCAGTGATTTCCATTATCAGTTGTAAAATTTCTTTCCAGTATTTTTTAATTTTGGGACAATTCCAGCACAAATAAAGTGGAGGATGGGGTGAATGGCGCTCCCTAAATAAAAATGAGGTGAACTAAATGTGTACCAAAAGTGCAAAAAAATCCACTGTAATAATATGCACTTTAGGTGATCACCCTAATAAAATGTCATATAGAACTCAGTGAAATGAACAATAGTGTATCAATCTGTACCAGATGTGCATCATATCAAGTCCAGTATAATGAACATATATATATAATAAAATGTAAACTTAGACACCAGAAAAATCCAAAAAAATGATATACATTGAAATGTTGCAAAACGGTGTTGCAAAAAAAAAATGTTGCAAAAAAAAAAAAAAAATTGTATGTGCTTTAAGACAGTTCAAACTGCTGGTAACTCTTGTGCTCGAGTTGACTGGTGACTTCTGTGCTCCCCCTATGGTTCCCCACTCACCAGCTCCTTATACCCCTGCAGGGGTGACAGGCATTAAGGAACATCAGAGTTGGTCTTCGTGGATAGTCTCCTGTGGAACCTCTGCCAATTGTCTGTGTCTCCACTCAAGCAGGACGTCCGGATCGATCAGTCACATATCACAGCCTCTACCACCATATCCAAAAAAAGGGGGTTTTTCTTCAGGGTCTTATCTCTTCCTCATTGGAAGAGATAAGACTCCCATAGTGTAGTATTTATAATAAAAATGCTTTTATTAAAATGACATAAGAGAAACCATAGGATCGTCTTAAAAAGCTTAAAAACACTAAAGCTATGGACGATAGGTAACCAGGAAGAGCTGTCTCGCAGCGTGCGGTCCAGCTGCGTTCCAAGCTCCCTGTCTCTGTGCCGGAAGTAGTGCCCAGACCCCCGCCCAGGGCTACGCACTTACGTCACTTCTGGCACGGAGACAGGGAGCTTGGAACGCAGCTGGACATTTTTTTTTTTGCAAAACCGTTTTGCAACATTTCAATGTATATCATTTTTTGGATTTTTTTCGTGTCTAATTTTACGTTTTATTATATATATATGTTCACTATACTGGACTTGATATGATGCACATCTGGTACAGATTGCTACACTATTGTTCATATCACTGAGTTCTATATGACATTTCATTAGGGTGATCACCTAGGGTGCATGTTATTACAGTGGATTTTTTTGCACTTTTGTTACACATTTAGTTCACCTCATTTTTAATTAGGGAGCGCCATTCACCCCATTTTCCACTTTCTTTGTATCTATTAGCCCTCTTGGGGGTTTATTAGGGGAGGCTGCATACCTTTTTTCCTTTCCTAAGTGCTGAGTTTTTGTATTGTATTTTACAATTCCACCACAGGTGGGCCATCATTCCAATATCATTCCAATATCCTTACACCCTCTCCAACACTCATGTGCATACCACCTTGTCAAACATTTATAATTCATTTCAGCCGTCTTAATATCTATGGCAGAATTATGTGCTAAATTCAAAATCTTCGCAAACTTGTGTCTATACTCCAGTGACCCTAATTCTTTTCCCAATTTTGTTAAGAATTTTGTTAAGAATGGCGGTACTTCCAGTTCGTCATTTTCCAATAGCACCTTATACAGCCGAGAAATATCTCTTTTTACATTTCCAGCTATACACAGCCGTTCGAGTGGTGTCAATTCTTCTGCTGTTCTTATTGGCTGAGGCAGATTGTCTACAAAATGCTTTAACTGGAGGTAGCACCATTCATTAATCAATAATAAATCCGTGTTTTGTTGTAACTCTAAAAACATGTTAATTTTCCCTTTATTAATTATGTCCCTTAATTGTGCTTTATCTCTTTTTATCCAATTCCCACCTATTATCCTTTTTCCTGGTGCAAAATAGTCGTTATCTTTCAAATAAATTAAGGGTGAGTTGTATTTCCATTAACTTTGTTTATGGACCAAATCCCAAATTTTAAATGCATTTTGTGTAATCTCGTGCGTTTTAACACCCAGTACCCTGTGTTGAGGAGGATTCCATATTAAACTTTTTAACCGTGCATCACACAGACTATTTTCTTTTTTTTTCTTTCAAATATTTTAATGGTAATTTCACATACAACTGTTACATTAAGTTCCATACATAGTTTCTTTCGAATAGATGACAGTGTACATAAAAATAATGTAGAAGAACATTAGCTTAAAGAAAACTGAATAATATAACAGCATGTATATTTTTAATCAAGCAACATGCTGGAACTGTATAAGTAGATATATGAAAGATTAAAGGGAACTACGATCCCATTTCTATCACTATAAGATATGGGCCATTCCCCAAAAACAGTGGTGGGGAGGCCACCAAAAGTATTGCATGTAACAGAATATATTACCTAGTTTTAAGTTTGGAGGGTAGGGTGGAGTAGAAGGGTGAAATGAGGAAAAGGAGTGGTAAAGAGGGGGTATAAGTGAAGGAGGTGTAGGTAGGAGAAGAAGAGAGGAAGGAGGTGCCGATTAACCCGCGCGGGTACAAGAACCATTCCAGAGTCTCCAGGTGGTGCTAAGGCCCACCTAAAGCGACACTAGGCTTTCGTCAATATCCGCTGGCAGAAAGTGTTCAACCCAGGGTCGCCAAGTTCTGGAATGTTGGGTGACTTTATCAAGAATTCTTGCCTCTATTTTGCTATGTATCATTGCTTGGGTAATCCTTTTCTTCGTTTCGACTATGTTAAGAGTGGGTGTTTTCCATGCCTTAGCAATCGTCTGTTTGGCTGCGGTAAATAAATGTAGGAGGAGTCGGAGCTGTGATCTGGTGTAGTCTTGTGGGAAAAGGTTGAGGAGGGCTATTGTAGGGCTAGGAGATAAGGTAATTTGGTGGAGGGTGGTTGCCATCTGAAATATCGTTGCCCAGAAGCACTGCACCAGAGGGCATGTCCACCATATATGTAAGTGCGTGCCCCTGTCTCCACATCCTCTGAAACAGTTCGGAGAGGACTCAGGTAGAAATTTAGCGATTCTAGCTGGGACAAGATACCAGCGCATTAACACTTTATAGTTCGCTTCTGAAGCAACAACATTTTGGGATGAGTTTTTTGTGTTAGACCATATGGTCGACCAGTCGTCTGGCTCAAGGGTAATATCGAGGTCCCTTAACCATCTCTGTGCATAGGTGGGTAGATCTGGGGGTGGTAATGTAAGGTGGGAGTATAGACAGGAAATAATGCCTGGGGTATGCGGGTCCGATTCGCACATATGCTCAAACTCGGTTAGAGTATCCAGTCCAGAGTTAGATTTTATGATTGTTTGCACAAAGTGTTTAATTTGGAGGTAGCGGAAACATTCTCTGTGGGGGAGCTGTGCTTGCTCCTGGATATTTGGGAAGGATTTCACAGAGTCTCCATTAACTAGGTCACAGATGCAAGTCAGACCCGCCTGGGCCCAGGCATGGAATGAGGCTGGTTCTGTGTGAGCTGGGAAGAATTGAGGGTGACCTAGATAAGATAGAAGTGGGGAGTGTGGAGAGATTAGTTTAAAGGGGGTTTTTAGTCTGTCCCATAGTTTAAGTGTGTGTAGTGTTAATAGGTTAGATATGGGTCCTCGTGTTGGTGTAGGGAGCCATAGTAAATTAGCTATATTAATCGGGTGTAGATCAATGGCTTGGGAATGCCCAGGCCGCCATAGAGCTTGTTACGGAGGAGAACCGGTCTCGCTACTCTGGGTCTAATAGGACCCCATATATATTTGAAAACTTTGTTTTGTATAATCCTATGGTAGTAGGGCGGGACTATGATAGGGAGCACTCTGTACAAGTATAAAAGCTTTGGCAATAGAGACATTTTCACAGCTGCGATATGCCCCAACCAGGAGACGCATAGTTGTAGCCAGGAATTAAGTAGGGAAGTTAATTGTGAGAGCATTGGGAGGTAGTTAGATTGGAACAGGTTGGATGGATCTTTAGTTAACTTGATCCCTAAATAAGGAATCGATGAGGAAGACCAGTGGAAGGGAAAGTTTCTTCGTAATGTTTCAAGATCAGCTTGTGGCAGAGACACATCGAGGGCCTTAGATTTGGATTGGTTGACTTCAAGTCCAGATATGCGAGAAAATTTATCTAAGGTGCTCATAAGGTTTGGTAATGTGGTATGGGGTGACGTAATAAACATTAGTGCATCGTCAGCAAAGAGGCACAATTTATGGGAGATGGATGCTACTTCCAAGCCTCGAATATCAGGGTTAGATCTAATCAGGGCTGCTAGAGGTTCGATAGTGAGTGCGAAGAGCAGGGGAGATAAGGGGCAGCCCTGTCTAGTCCCCCGTGCGATTGGAAAGGGGTCTGACCGGAATCCGGAGTAGTGTACATAATCTTGTGGGTGGTTGTAGAGGGCTTTGATCCAATTTAAAAAATTTGGGCCGAAGCCCCAGCGCTGGAGGATATAAAATAGATAGGGCCAAGAGACTGTATCAAAGGCTTTGCGTATATCTAGGGAGAGGAGATGCATAGGGATCTTACGGGAGCGGGCCAGGTGCTGTAGGAGAATTACTCGTCTGATATTGTCGCTCGCTTGTCGTTTGGGTATAAAACCAACCTGGTCTTTGTGTATCAAACCTCCAATGATGGGATTGAGGCGTAGGGCAAGAATTTTGGCTAGGATCTTAATATCCACATTGAGAAGTGAAATTGGCCTATAGTTGGACCATAACGTGCTGTCAGTGTTTGGTTTGGGGATCATTTACATAAGAGCTGTCAATGTGTTTCTGCCAAAAGAGTGTTGTTTTAGTATGGTATTGAAAGTATTGGTAAGAAGGGAGGATAGTTCTGTGGCAAATTTTTTATAATAGAGACTGGGGAGGCCATCAGGGCCCGGGCGTTTATTAGGTTTGAGGGTTTTTATGGCTGCTAAAACTTCATCTGTCGAGATCATACTCTCCATTAGCTCGCGACTGGATTCAGACAGGGTTGGTATAGGTAGTTTATGAAACAGCTTCTCTGCTTGACGTAATGGAAATGCTGTTTTAGAATCATAGAGATTTGCTAACTGTTTACGGAATTCTGAGAGAACCTTAACAGGGTTGCTAGTAAATACGTCTTTAGCCAGTCTGAGTCTAATAGGAATACGAGCACGGTCTGGTCTACGTAGACGTACACAGACTATTTTCAATATTAACCCATCGTTTTTCACTTTTCCCTCTTGCCCACTCCATCACTTGTGATAATACCACTGCATAGTAATATTTTTTAACGTCAGGAACCGCTAAACCCTCTTGTTTTTTCCCCGTCTCAAAACTGCGAAAGAGATTCTAGGATTTTTATTTTGCCAAATAAATTTCATTAGTATAGATTTTAGTATTTTAAAGTGCGGTAGTGGAATGGGCAACATTTGAAACTTATATGTAATCTTCGGAAGAAGAACCATCTTGACTGCATTGATACACCCTATCCAGGAAAGGGGCCCTAATGTCATCTTTCTAATTTCACTTCTAATTTCATCGAGTAGCGGGATATAGTTTGCTTTATACATTTTTTTAAGGGAAGTCGTTATCTTGACCCCAAGGTATTTTAGACCCTCCTTCTTCCATGGAAACTAAAAATTCTTTTGAAGGCTCTGTTCTTCCTGTTTATTTATATTTAGATTTAAAATCTCAGACTTGTTAAGGTTTATTTTAAAGTTTGAGAGTTCTCCGTATTGTTTTAGGGTTTTAAGTAAAATTGGTAATGTAATCCTAGGGTTAGAAACATAAAACAAAACATCGTCGGCAAAAGCTGCCAGTTTATGTTCATCATCCCCAATTTTAATACCCCTTATGTCTACATTAGCTCGAATCGTTGCGAGAAGTGGTTCCAAAGATAGTACAAAAAATAACGGGGAGAGGGGACACCCCTGTCTCATCCCATTTTTCATTTCAAATAGGTCAGTTAATTTTAATAGCCGCAGTCAGATGTTTATATAGAACTCAGATCCACTGGATCATTCTAGGGCCCATTCCCATGACTTCCAAAGTTTTTATTATGAGTCCCCAGTCTACCCTGTTGAAGGCTTTCTCAGCATCTATCGACAGGAATAGACCTGGGGACCCACTATTCTTTATTTCTTGAAGAAGGAGCAAAGTTCTCACTCCATTATCTCTCCCCTCCCTCCCAGGGATGAAACCCACCTGGTCCGGGTGTACTAAATCATTCATCAGATCTTTTATCCTAGTAGCTAAAACTTTTGCAAATAGTTTTCTGTCAACATTTAGGAGGGATATTGGCCTGTAACTTGAGCAGAGTGTTCCATCTTTCCCCTCAAGATGGTTGTTATTGAAGCTAATAGGGCTTCTCTGCTCATGTCATAGTCCACACCTAATCCGTTCATATATTGACAAAGCCTTGGAATTAAAATTCCCTTGAATTTTTTAAGATAACTCGGGGCAGAGTCCTGTAATGCTTGGTTAATTTCTTCTTCAGTTATTGTTTTGTCTAACAGTTCCCTGTCACTTTCAGATATTTGGGGGAGAACCGCTCTTGCTAAAAATTCTTCTAATTTCCTTGTTTTATATTTGTCTTGTTGCCCCATATGGTTAACAGAATACAATGCTCCATAATAGGATTTAAACACCTCTGCAATCTCCTTTGTTTTATATACCATTTCCCCATGTTTATTTTGAATCTTATCTATATAGTTTATTGTTTTTTTCTTTTTTAATAACCTGGCCAAGTGTTTACTCGTTTTATTTCCCCATTGATATCTGTCTTTTAAAATTTTATTAAATGTCCTTTTCGTGTCCTGTGCTATAAGGTCCTTTAACTCGTCTCTCCTTGCTACCAGTTGATGGAGTGTTTCCTGGTGCCTACCCTTATGTTTTTTATTTTCTTGTTCCAATCTAAATATTTCATCTAATACTGATTTCATATTTTTTGTTCTTTCTTTTTTTTTACCGGCCCCTAAGGAGATGAAAATGCCCCTAATGTAGGCCTTGTGGGCCTCCCAGAGGGTAGCATCAGAGATTTCTTTTTTGTATCATTAGACCGGAAGTAGTTCTCCAACCACTTCTGGACTATTTCTACATCTTTCTTGTTTTGTATTAATGATTCATTTAGTCGCCAGGTATAAGCTGGTCTTTGAATTCCTGTAACCCTAATTTTCATAGTAACTGGGGAGTGGTCGGATAGCGTGGAAATTTCTGTGTTTGATCCAGTTACTAACTCCAAATCTTTATGATCTACTACTATGTAATCGATTCTGGTGTACGTCCCGTGTACAGGGGAGAAGAACATGTAATCTTGCATTTTAGGATGCATGCTCCTCCAATCATCGGATAGTTGGTGCTGATGCATTTTATGTTTAATCATTTTTAATGCTGCATCACTAATCCCCTGTGCAGGAGAATTACTATCTAGTCTGGGTTCCATACAAAAGTTCAGATCTCCCATCATTATCACAGTTCCTTGCTTAAAGTCCTTCAATTTCTCCATAACCTATTTTAAGTATTTTATTGGGTTTACATTGGGGGCATATATATCTGCCAATGTACATTCCATTTCCCCCAGGAAGCCCTTCAAAAAGAGGTATCTGCCTTCGGGGTCAGCCATCCAATCACCCAATCTAAACCGTACCCCGGCGGCGAATCCGATTGCCACCCCCTTGGCTCTTTTTGTTGTCGAGTCAGCGTAGAACCATGTCAGTAAGTCTTTGGAGAATAATTTAACATTTGTATCCTGTGATAGATGGGTCTCCTGTAAGAAGACTATTTCTGCCCCATAGGATTTTAATTCTTTCAAAATTTTCTCTCTTAGTGGGGGTGTTCAGTCCGCGGACGTTATATGTCAGGAATTTAATAGTTATCTTTTAATGTTAAGAACCATATTAAGTTGAGAGGGCCCTCTTCCCCCCACATCCCCTTTCCCTCCCCTCCCTCCACCCCTTTCCTCCGTCCCCTCCCCACCCCCTTCTTTTGCCTCTTCTGACATCTGAGCCGAGAGTGGAAATGTACTCCATTTCCACCACTGGCTCTCCTCTCGTGAGGTGAGGCTCTGACCCTGTCCCCTGTTCCCCACCCCCCGCCTCCACCGAATGGAGGGGGGATGGGCAGGCAACGCACCAGCAATCCCAAGGTGTCTGTACTCAGGCCCCCTATATCCTGATATCCCCCCCCCCCGCACACCATGAACCCCTCTCTGTTTCTCTAGGAATGCTGTAGACTTTCATTTCCTAAGAGAATAAAAAAAATGTAATTGTCCATCTTCCTAAGGAAAGCTTTCTCCCTCCGACCAAGCCTTGTAAGTCCAACTGAGTACAAAAATCCTGTAAATCTTCCAGGAACCTCAGTCTCGTTGATCTACCATCTTTGTGGCCTATCAGGCATGCCGGAAATCCCCAGTACTTGATGTTCGCATTTGCTCTAGCAATGGTTTCAGAAGTCGTCGCCTGGCAAGTGTTTCCGGTGCAAGATCTGCAAAGATTTGCAGCTCTGATCCTCCGTACTTTATAGGAGGTCTTCCCCTCATTTTGCTCCAGATTGCTGCTTTATCCTCATACTTCTGGAATCTGACTGGAATATCTTATCTCTGGGGCGATCTATTGCTATATTTCTAGGTTTTCTAACCCGATGAATTCTATCGATCTTGAATCTGTCATCAGCACCTTTATTCAACAAAGGTTTAAATAAGATTTTCATAATTTTCCTTAGGTCTTCACCATTCTCCTCTGGAAGAGCCCAAATTCGTAGGTTATGTCTTCTGCTTTGATTTTCCTGGTCTTCCAATTTATAGAGGATTTTTCTTTGATTTATTTGTGTTGTTTTTACTTGCTCTTTAAGTTTATTAAGTTCCTGAGCCTGTTTATCTACTTGTTCTTCCATCTCTTCCACTCTAGTCAGCAGCATTCCCAGGTCTGAATGAAGAGCAGTAATTTCCCCTTTAATTGAATTTTCCAATCTCAATGACATCTCTGACATTTCTAGTTTTGTTGGTATTTGGGCTCCTTCATTTTGAGCTTCCACCCTGCTAGTCTCTGGTTCGCTCTCGAAACATGTAATATCTCTGGAGAGGTCAAGAGTCTCTCTTTTCTTTTTTCCAGTTCTCTTTTCTTATCTTGTTTTACCTACTGTTGTTGCCTGCCAGATCCTGAGCACTCAGGGCTTGTCTCCTTTGACAGATATTGTTTGATTGTACTGATATTTGCAGTACCCTTGGGGGTTTTAAGGTCACTTCCCTTTGAGGTCCTGCCTTTCATACTGAATTTTTTGGTCATGGTTTTACGTTTCCCCAGTTTTGTAAGTTTTAATTCTTCTGTACAAGAGACATTCCGACTATAGTGGTTCTCTACTTTTCTTCTGAGTTTCTTCTCCGAACAGTAGATTATACAAATTTGTTAGGCGAGAAGTTCAATCCGCCGGTCTGCAGTAGAGCTGTAGCTACTCTTTTAAATTAAAGCAAGATTTAAAGTAATGATGCGCGTTAAGCAGGTTGGTGTTCCTTCCTTCTGTATGGCTTGCGGATTGTGATTGAATATGGCCGGTCCAGCCGGCGAACGACTATGCATACATATAGGACATTAGGCCCATTATTATAAGCATCCTTATTTATACAGTAGATGTATGCTAATTTCTTTCAGTACATCCCAAGACACTCAGACGTGTACCGTCTATTGAAGAGTTACGCTATTTATTTACCCAGGGTTATCAAGAGAGAGAAAAAAAAATTGTTTTGTAATATTTTACTCGTGCGTGCAAAATGAGCTATGACCAGTCCAGGGCCATCTTAAGAGCATTATAGGCCCCCGGGCAATACAGTGCACTGGGGCCCTATCTACACAATCATGCACGAGAATAAAAATGCAAATGATCAAGAAGGCTATATTTATTGGTACTTCCAACAAAATCAGTGTTTAAACATTAACACAATGTTTGGACAATATAACACGAGTTTGATGGGCACAGTGGCAGCGTTTGATGGGCACAGTGGCAGCGTTTAATGGGCACAGTGGCAGCTTTTGATGGGCACAGTGGCAGCTTTGATGGGCACAGTGGCTGCATTTGATGGGCACAGTGGCAGCTTTGATGGGCACAGTGGCTGTGTTTGGGCACAGTGGCAGCTTTTGAGGGGCACAGACAGTGGCTGTGTGTGATGCACAACTTGAACGTACTTAAGTAGACAGTGTTAGACTTACTTGAGGCCGCCAGCCTGCTGCAGTACAGTGTGTCACTCACAGCAGCAAGGAAGTGCCAGCTATCAAGGGCTGTGTTTCCCCTCCACTCCCTCTCCACGCTGTCTGAAGAACATGGCAGAGGTGGGCGGAGCTTGTTCACTAGCACCTGGGGCAGCCGTGGTGTGCTATGAATGCTGAGCCTCTGACTGACGTCACTGGTTGCTAGCTAGACGCCGGGCGGCCGGTGATTCTAGCAAGTGAGCAACCAGTGCAGACAGTCAACTTAAGCAGAAGATTGCAGCACTGAGGATCGGCCTTGGATGGGGCCCTCCAGACAAGTGGGGCCCCCGGGCAACTGCCCAGCATGCCCAGTGGAAAAAACTGCCCTGAACCAGTCCTGGATGTTGTTCAGAATGTGTACTGGAACATGCAAGTAAACTCAGGATTTCGATAGCATATGGTGGTAACTATATGTATGTTCCCACGTCTGTTGGTGTGTATAACCTTAGGCTGAATTGAGTACCAACATATGCAGTTATAAATAGAAGCCTGAGTGACCGAAGCATCCCCTAATTTGAGGACCATTCAGACAAACATGTAAGCAAGATTCAAGTCCACTTATATATCCTCGAACGAATATAGCAGGACGGCTAACTTTGAACTAGCTTGCTTCCTGTCAGCTATATCTACTCCGAGAGTAGGCAGATTTATAAGAAGTAGTAGTCCATTCGTCCATCCAGGATACTAATGGTCAGGCCCCAGGGGTACAATAGCACATTTATTTGTAGGAATATATCCCGATGTCTCCAGGTATATTCGGATATAATATTTTTCTTCAGGAAAAGTACATTCAAAATTATAGTTGCCTACAGAGAGGGTATTTGTACCAACAGATTTTATGTTAGTGAGCACCGGGGTACGTGGCTTTTTTATCTGTTGCAGTTATTTGATGCTGTATACAAAAATGCGCAGGAACAAACACAATATCAACATAAATAAGCTGGTGATTGCAGGCACAGGCAGGCAGGCCCAGACAGGGCTCTAATCGTATATATAAAGTTGTGTTGAAGTATGCGGGTCAAGACTGGTATATTTTTTGTGCAGGTAGAGAAAGTACTTGTGGGGGTATGATGTAAAAAGCTGAGTTATGCAGATGTTTGCTTTATCTAGCTTTAGCACAATTCACAGTGCGTGGCATACTCAAAAAAAAAGTAACTTACAGCTTCTACTGCCCGTCTTGCTTGTTTCCCTGCTACTCCGCTCCAGACGAGTGTTCAACCCTCCATTGCATCTCTCCAGAGGCCTGACGCTTTAGGGAATCCTCTCCAATCTTTCACCTGTTGACCAGCCTCTCCCGCTGTATCTTGCTAAAGTGTCTGCGCCCATTGATGCTGACACTAAGCCTGAGCCGTGTACCGATCAGGTAGTGCGAGGGGGGGAGGGGGTGGGGGGGCAGCGAAACGCTCAGCCCTCCTGCATTCCTCCATGTCTTAACAGTACATCTGTCTCCCGGGCGCCTCGTGCGCTCCGACGGCAACACGATCAGGCCCCTCCCTCTGTGAGGCACGTCACATCTTTACGTCTTCCTTGGGGTGTAATTCTAAGTATGCTGATGCTATGTGTTGGGGAAATGCTTATTAATTGTCAATTTTGTGTAAAAAAATAAATTTTCATTCTGCATTTTTTTAATACTTGTGGCAAAAAAAAAAATTAAAAACTCACAATGCCTCTTAGAAGATACCTTGGGGTGTTTGCTTTCCAAAATATTGTACTTTTGTGGGTATTTTCTTCTGTCCTGGCATATCATAGGCTCAAGAAATATGAGCTGTAGTCAGGAAGTTAGAAACATAATTTATGCTCCTTGAAAGCCTGAAAGTGCCTCTTGGATTTTCAGCCCCTCTATGCGTCTAAAATGTGTCTTAAATTAAAATTGTAAAAAAAAATGGTATTATTTTATTTTTTTATTTAATTTCCTCATTTTCCAAAAAATTGTAACGAAAAATTATAACTTCAAAAAACTTAGCATGCCTCTTACTAAATACATTGGACTGTCTACTTTCCAAAAAAGGGTAATTTGATTGGTATTTGTACTGTCCTTGTCATTTTACAGCCTTAAGAAATGATAGAGTCAGAACATCAGGAATGTAAAACAGGAAAAAAGTGCAGCGCAAACAGAAAAATTCCAAAACGTTGGTGAACAAGTCCCAGAATCTAATAATGATGAGAAAAAGTCCAGATA
Organism: Lithobates clamitans; assembly: GCA_037952925.1. Lineage (NCBI taxonomy): Eukaryota > Metazoa > Chordata > Amphibia > Anura > Ranidae > Lithobates > Lithobates clamitans. The sequence continues at coordinate 1,471,161 of JBBGZY010000381.1, read as the reverse complement.
ATTGGTGGACAACAAGTCCCAGAAAGCCTTCACCAGTGATGTTAAATCCACAAAAGGTGACAGTCCCTCCACCTCCGGTCTTATTATCTACTCTCACCTCAAAGCATGGACTCCTGAGCTAACAGGTAGTCATGCAAGCAGATCCCAAATATAACCTGAATTTTAACCACTTGTCAATGAAAATGATATATATGACAATAAGTAAAAATTAGTGGCGCTAAATAAATGCTCAAGTGGGTGTTTGATCACCCCAAAGTGAAAAGTGACTACAGGATACTAAGTATAAATATAAACAAAATATAAAATTTATATACTGTAACTAAAAATAAATAATAAATTCAAATTAGATCCTGTGACAAGTGAAACAAGATGATAAAACAATGAAACTAATCATTCAAAAAGACAAAATAATATATATAAAAAAATAGTCCATAAAGTGTTTGAAGGAAATCCAAAATCGATGTGAGGTTATCTTATTCCATCCACCACACCAGTGTGTCTGTGATTCCACTCCCCTAAAGAAACACACTCACCGAATTCCAATGCCTACATTCTCATGTTAGGCTAAAACGCATTTAAACCACATGGATAGGGTTTCAAAGTAAGCATTCAAATTCCAGCCGTGTGTCTCACATAATCTCCACATGTAAATAATAAAAGTGCACCAATAGTGTAATACCGTAGAAAAATGTTTTAATAAAATACACTTAAAACCTTCAATCTTTGCACTCACATTGCACTTTGCACTCACAGGCACTCACATTGTGAAATTTCAAAATCAGCAAAAGTGATTAAAGCGGGGGTCCACCTAAACCGCCAAAAAAAAAAATATTAAAAGCCAGCAGCTACAAATACTGCAGCTGCTGACTTTTAATAAATGGCCACTTACCTGTCCTAGGGTCCAGCGATGTCAGCAGGCGATGCCGAGAACCCGCTCGGTTCTCGGCAGCTGCCGCCGCCATCCTAGGTGAGGGAATCAGGAAGTGAAGCGTTGCGGCTTCACTTCCCGGTTCCCTACTGCGCATGCGCGAGTCGTGCTGCGCATCGTAACTGGTCCCCGCTATCTCCTGGGAGCTGTGTGTTTCCCAGGAGACAGCGCGGAGGGACAGGAAGAGGCATAGACTCCCATGGGAGTCTATGCCGGAAGTGGGTGCAAATACCTGTCTTGGACAGGTATCTGCACCCCCCTCCCCCCTGAAAGGTGCCAAATGTGACACCGGAGGGTTCCGAAAAGCGGAAGTTCCATTTTTGTGTGGAACTCCGCTTTAAGGCAGGACCCATCCAAAGTTGCAATGTAAAGTCTCAATGGAAATCGCATGACTTTGGAGTCGCACAAGTGTGAGTGGAGCCTAAAGGACTGGAAGGCTGCCAAGTCACTCCTGGGAACAAATGGGCCACAAAAAGAAAAAAAGTTACAGAGGTCAGTAAGGGCTTGTTGCAGGGCTTGTGCAGACCATAAATTTTAAATTAAAAATAACGGAAGGTATCCTTGCTGCCCCCCCATACACACACACACACACACTCACTCATGGTCTTCCTCAGTAAAGGTTATGAGTGTGCCAGGCCTGGTCATAAAAAGATTGGTTGATTTTGAGTGCTTAAGCCAAACTGGAGACAGTAATATCCTCTGTCTTTTCTGACTAAGCTCCATGCATGTTCAATTATTACAGAAAACATTTAAATGCTGCTTGACATGCTTATAGAGATCTTTCATTAGCCCTTATCTGAGGTTTTATTATTATTTAGAATCCTGGCAGAATTCAGAGTTTGTGGTAAAATTTCACATGTCTTTAAATCTATATTAGCAGTCTTGCTGGAATACAGTGTTACAAAGACAGAAGACCTAAAACTTATTTTGCATTTCCAGGCTTCCTTTAGTGTTGCTCAAGAGCATAAAGGAGACTCAGTTCCAGATCACACCGGGTCAACCTGTCCTGTGTCATGTAATTTGATCATTTCAAATCACATGACAAGTGGCACCCTATTGTCTTCAATGGAAGCAGTCAAATTGGTGCAAACAAATTAGTAGAACCACCTTTCACTGCAATTACAGCCGTATATCTTTTTGGGGATGTCTCTACCAGCTTTCCACATCTAGAGAGTGACATTTTTGCTCATTCTTCTTTGGAAATTGCTCAAGCTCTGTCAGATTGGATGGAGAGCGTCTTTGAACAGGATGTTTCAAGTGAATTGGATTAGGTTTGGACTTTGACTGGGCCATTCAAACACATGAATATGCTTTGATCTAAACCATATCATTGTAGCTCTGGCTGTATGTTTAGGGTTGTTGTCCTGCTGGAAGGTGAAGCTCTGCCACAGTCTCAAATCTTTTGCAGACTGCCCTGTTTTTAGCTCATCCATCATTCCATCAACTCTGACCAGCTTCCCTGTCCCTGCTAAAGAAAATCTTTCCCAAAACCTGATGCTGCCACCACCATATTTTATGGTGGGGATGGTGTGTTCAGGGTAATGTGCAGTGTTAGATTTCCACCACACGTAGGGTTTTGCTTTTAGCCCAGAAAGTTCAATTTTGGTCTCATCTGACCAGAGCAACTTCTTCCACATGCTTGCTGTGTCCCCCACATGGCTTCTCGCGAACTGCAAATGGGACTTCTTATGACTTTCTTTCAACAATGGCTTTCTTCTTGCCACTCTTCCATAAAGGCCAGATTTGTGAATTGAACAGTGCTCCATGAGATGTTTAAAACTTGGGATATTTTTTTTATAACCTAACCCTACTTTAAACTTCTCCACAACGTTATCATTGACCTGTCTGGTGTGTTCCTTTCCCTTCATGATGCTGTTTGTTCAGTAAGGTTCTCTAGCAATTCTCTGAGGGCTTCACAGAACAGCTGTATTTATACTGCAATGAAATTACACACAGGTGGACTCTATTTACTAATTAGGTGACTTCTGGAGGCAAATGCACGCCACACATTTCAGATATTTATTTGTAAAAAATGTGGAAAATTATTTATCATTTTCCTTCCACTTAACAATTATGTGCCACTTTTGTGTTGGTCTATCACATAAAATCCCAATAAAATACCGTATTTTTCAGACCATAAGACGCACCTAGGTTTTAGAGGAGGAAAACGAGAAAAAAAATATTCTGAACCAAATGGTGTACTAAAATATTTTCCAGTGCCCATGAATTGCAGCCTGACCAGTGCCATAGAAATGCAGCCTGACCAGTGCCATAAACACAGACTGACCATTGCCATAAACGCAGACTGACCATTGCCATATACGCAGACTGACCATTGCCATAAACGCAGACTGACCATTGCCATAAACGCAGACTGACCATTGCCATAAACACAGACTGACCATTGCCATAAGCGCAAACTGACCATTGCCATAAATGTAGATTGACCATTTCCAATAATGCAGAGTGACCAATGATGCAGAGTGACCAATAATGCAGAGTGACCATTAATGCAGAGTGTCCATTAATGCACAGTGTCCATTAATGCAGAGTGACCATTAATGCAGAGTGACCATTGCAGAGTGACCATTAATGCAGAGTGACCATTGCAGAGTGACCATTGCCACAAACACAGCCTTACCTGATGTTATCTCATCCGCTGACAGAGCAGCCTGAGCAGCCGAATGCTATGTTTTCTGTGTCTGGCAGAGCAGGGGGATAGCCCGTCTCCCAAAAAAAATCTATTCTATCAGTTAACACCTAGATGTGCAATTTAGTGCGGTGCAATTTTCAGCCCATTCATTTGAATGGGCTAAAGCACTGGGACACACAAAAAATAGCGCATGCACTACTTTTCCAAAACGCACTTCACTGGATCACATGGTACTGCAGTACCATATGATCTGACACAAGAGAATGCACTGGATTTGCAATTTGCATTTGGGGTTTCATTAGGAATACATTGACACCCGCAGCAAATTGCACACCCAGTGTGATTTGAATGCAAATGCTGGTTTCCCACACCATGTACTGGGATGAACGAGCCCTTAGAATGCATTTGGCCAATTTCACTCATCTATTTTTGTGGTTGTGTGTTATGCTTTTATTTCACTTAATGCAGATATTTTAAGTTTTGAGTGAACACGTGGTGAATCGTCTTCTGGTGCTGGAGAACTCTGTTCGCTAACATAGACACGGAGATCTCCCTGCAGATGTCCTTGAAGATATTTAAATAGCTGGTGGGTGGCTCAGTGCACTGGAACCAACCCAATGTTAGACCCCTTTCACACTGGGGCCATGGCTGCGTTAGTGCTAAAGCACCGCTCGTTTTAGTGGCACTTTAGCGCTGTTTAAGTGGCGCTTTTCAGCCGATAGCGGGGTGCTTTTAACCTCAAAGAAGGAGCTTTGGAAGCGCTGCCCATTCATTGCAATGGGCAGGGGCATTTTGGGAGTGCTGCACTCCCAAACCGCCCCAAAGATGCTGCTTGCAAGACTTTTCCCATAGCTCCAGACTGTCCCTGATTTGGAGCAATGTCCCTCTGTCCCTCATTCCTCTTCATTTGTCCCTCATTTTGGTCCGATCTATATAGATGTATATAAAATGCACTTTTTATTTCTCAAAAAGTTTTTTTGAGCGCTAAATCTTTCATCTGATTTCTAAATTGCTGCATTTGTAAATTCCAAAAACCAATATAAAGGAATAGCAGTGGTAATCTTGATTTTTTTTGTAAAATTCTCCTTTAAGGGGGCGTGGCAAGGGGTGTGTCCTATGCCTGCATACTTTTGCTGATATGTGTCTCTCATTCCCATCTCAAAAAGTTGGGAGATATGTTTTCCGAACGTCCCGCAAGCGCACCGCCCTGTGTGAAAGCACCCGTTGTAATGAATGGGAGGCAGTTTTCAGACGCTTTACAGGCGCTATTTCTAGCACTAAAACACCTGAAAACTGCCTCAGTGTGAAAGGGGTCTTAATCTAGGTAGACTTTCCTTGTAATAATCTCTTGTAACACCGATGAAAATGTAGCTAAGTAACAACTACAGTATGTTGGTTTAACAAAATAAAAGAAAATCCTTTCCACCCTGTACATAATATCAATAATAATTAAAAGTGATGAAAATGTGTTTGTTTTTCTAAAGCTGAAATATTGATGTTTTGCTAATAAACCTTCCCTTCTAAAACTGTTTACTGAGATGTATTGAGCACATTCGCTCCCAATTAGCCAAGCTGTTAAAATAAGCGCTATGTGTAAGATTTGTCATAAAACTCAATTTATGCAGCGCTGGACAATTATTCTGATTATTAATTGGTCACAGATGTAGCCATAATATTTAGATAGAGGCGGAATAAGTTGTGCAGCTGATATTCCACAGGCTGGATTCCACTGACATGCCTTGAGGTACTTTGTTGTACCTCTTAAAGTGATAATAAACCCAAAAGCAAACATTTATTATATTGCAGCTTACCAATTCTTAGATGTGATGGTTGCATGCATTTTCTTTTTTAGGTTTTCTTTCCTTTGTTTTCATCTGGTAAGGTAAGAAAGACATTTTTTTGCCGTAACAACTTGTGTACCTGCAATGTGAGCTAGAGTCTGACTTCAGTTTGCTAGTGTATCTAAATCTGCTAGTCCATCTAACACTCCCCTCCCCCCAGACTGATAATTCTGCTGTTCAAAGGTGCTCCCTGTGCTCCTTCATCCAGAGCGGGGGCACTCTAATGCAGAGGGTGTGTTACTGGCCAGATCACCAAGTTAAATTAGAGGGAAAAAGCCTAACAGAAGGAAACGAATGCAGCCACCACATCTAATGATTGGTATGTAAGTGGGGTGCAGCGTGGTGCGGCAGCAATAATTCACACAGTCAGGTGCAATATAAAACTTGTATTGAAGTAATGCAGCAACAGTTCACAATAGGCCCAGTGGGACAGCTACCCAGCTGGGCACACTAAAGCCGTGTACACACAAGCGGAATGTCCGTCAGAAAAAGTCAGAAGGAAGCTTTTCATCGTCTATTCCAATCGTGTGTATGCCTCATCTGGACTCTTTTTTTCAAAAATTCTGACGGACCTAGGAATAGAACATGTTCTAAATATTTCCGATGGAACCGATGGAACCAATTCCTATCGGGAAAACTGCTCGTCTGTATGCTGTTCCGACGAACCAAAAACGACGCATGCTCTGAAGCAAGTACGAGACGGAAGCTATTGGCTACTGGCTATTGAACTTCCTTTTTCTAGTCCCGTCGTACGTGCTGTACGTCACTGCGTTCTGGGCGGTCGGACTTTGGTCGGACTTTGGGTTGATGGTTACCCCCCTTCATGACCAGGCCATTTTTTTGCGATACAGCACTGTGCAAGGTCATGCAACTGCAACTGTACTCACATAAATTATACTCAAATAAAATGAATGTCCTTTTTTCCCCACAAATTTTCTTTTGTTGATATTTGATCACCTCTGTGTTTTTTTTTTGTTTGCGCTATAAGACATGCAATAAAAAAATTTTTAAAAATCAAGATTCTTCATAAATTTAGGCCAATATGTATTCTGCTACATATTTTTGGTAAAAAGGATCCCAATAAGTGCATATTGATTGGCTTGCTCAAAAGTCAAAGCGCTTACAAACTATAGGTTTTTTAATTCATTTTTATTTTTTTTACTAGTAGTGGCGGCGAATCGATCAGCGACTTATAGTGGACCTGCAATATTGTGGCAGACATTTGGACACTAACTGACACTTTTGACATTTTTAGGGACCAGTGACACTAATACAGTGATCAGTGCTAAAAAAAATATGCACTGTCACTGTACTAATGACACTACCTGGGAAGGGGTTAACATCAGGGGAGATCAAAGAGTTAACTGTGTGCCCAGCCTTTACTACAATGTGGGAGGTGCTTTTACTAGGGGAAGAGATAGAATTTATTCCCTGCTTTGCAGAGACACAATATCCATGTCTTTCCTCCTGTCAGAACAGTGATCCGCTTTGTTTACATAGGCAGACTGCCGTTCTGTGTCTCTGCAGGATGATCAGTTCTCTGGCGAGTGCCAGAGAACATCGAGTCTGCAGTACCCACTGATCGGCTCCTGCTGTGTATAATCACAGCGGGAGCGTGCCACTGGTGGTGTGCATTCGTGTCCGCTTCTCGGAAGAGCCAGGTATATATACATGATCCAGCGCACAGCTGCAAGCAAGTGGTTAAAGAGACTCTACAATGATGGCTGCCAGAGTCACATAATGTCAGATTGCTGCCCCAGTGACTCAGGAAACCATAGAGGAACCCTGTTCCCCATGCCTTCCTCTCCCTCTGCATTGCCACTTTGGTTGAGCACCACCTGCAGTGGAGACAACAGACTGTACCTGCCTAGCTGCAATTTGTTACATAGTTACATATTACATAGTAGGTGAGGTTTAAAAAAGACTCAAGTCCATCAAGTCAAACCTATGTGTGTGATTATATGTCAGTATTGTTCTGTCTCTGGGACAGCTAGCTAAAGCTTCTTATCCCAATAGCTGTAGATACCATATTTCTTTGATCTCAGTTTTATTAGAACAAGCCAGGTGAAACTACAAAATAACAGAAATAAACTTCAATAAGTACAATATCACATACAATACAGCATATACAGTACAAGATGAGATAATAAAAACTTACTTTTTAAGTTCTCTAAGGAGTGATGACGATAGATTGAGAAAGACATGACTTACTTCCTGCAATGTATTGAAAAGAATGGTGGATGGTTCACTTCCTGTTAAGATTCTACCCAGAATTCCCTGCTTGCTGACAGATTCCTCAACTACACATTCAGTAAACAATTAGACAGAACTGCAGCAATACCAAAAAGGAACGCTAGATGGAGCCTGCACAACACATAAGATTGTCTTAAGTAAATTACACATTTTGCATGTAAATTTAACAACACAGGTACAAATAACCAGTATAAAACATCCGGTGGACAGAACACTCCCCGCCTGACATCAAGTGATGTCACTAACAGAGTCCTCCGTAGAAAGCAACAGAATAAGTTCAGTCACTGGTCTCAAGAATACTTTAACCTCATTATGTTGAAAGATCTTGACCTCGACCTTATGGACACGATTATCCTTGCTTGACAGTACTTTGGTGATCAAACCTAAAGGCCACATACTCCTTAGTGTCTGGCAATCTTTCATAAGCACAACATCACCAGGTTTAAGATTAGGCTTTTCAGTGTGCCACCTTCTCCTTACTTGTAGAGTAGATATATATTGTTCCCTCCACCGGTTCCAGAAGGTATTGGCAAGGGTTTGTACTTGTCTCCATTGACGTTTGTAAAGATCCTTCTCACGAAACTCTCCAGCTGGAGCACCGACAAGACTAGTCTTTTGCGTGAGTAACATGGCAGGTGTGAGGACCACTGGATGTTCAGAGTCACTTCAAATGGATGTCAAAGGTCTGGCGTTAATGATAGCTGTAACCTCTGCCAAAAATGTCACTAAACATTCGTGAGTTAGCCTTGCAGTTCCTACTTGTAGGAAGATAGAGTCAGGAATTCTGCAGGCTATGCCTATCATCCTCTCCCAAACACCTCCCATGTGAGAAGAGTGAGGTGGGTTGAAGATCCACGTGCTGTCTTGTTCACTCAAGTATCTTTCTACTCTGAGAACATCCAAGTTAGAAGGAATTTGAAGTTCTTTTACTGCTTCTACAAAGTTAGATCCTCTGTCAGAGCGAATGAGTTTCACTGGGCCTCTGATTGCAATTAGTTTAGCTAGCTCTGTGGCTAATACTGCAGCACAAAGTTCCAGCATGGGTATGGTGTGTTCGGGAAGTGGTGCAATTTTTGCTTTCCCCATTACAAACCCTATGTGACATTGTCCTTTAGTGTCTATGGTTTTTAGGTAAGCTACAGCAGCAATTGCTTTAACAGAAGCATCCAAAAACACACAAAGTCTTTGCATCTGAACATCAGCAGATGACAGAGGAGCATATGGTCGTGGAATTTTAAGGTTGGATAGAGCTGTTAGTGAGTCCTTCCACTCTAGCCATAGGTTCTTCTTGTCGGTGGGAAGAGGGTGTTCCCAATCTAGTGACTCACAGGTTAAGTCTCTCAGTAGTGCTTTACCCTGGATGGTGACAGGTGCTGCAAAGCCTAATGGATCATGCAGGCTGTTTATGGTAGACAGGACACCTCTACGGGTAAAGGGTTTTTCTTCTGTTTACTTGGAAAGTGAACGTGTCAGATCTTAAGTCCCAAAGCAAACCAAGGCTGCGTTGCATGGAAAGTGAGTATGTGCCTAGATCTAAGTCCTTTAACTCGTTAGAATGATCTTGGACAGGAAAGGCTTCTAAAACTTCTCTACTGTTGGAAGCAATCTTGTGGAGTCTTAAGTTGGAACAAGCAAGCATTGCTTGAGTTTTTTTGCGGAGACTGATTCATTTGTGGGTAGTGATTTCAAGCAATTGTCTACATAGAAATCCTTGTCCACAAACTGTCTGACATCTGACCTATACTCTAACTCTCCCACTCTAGCAGAATGTCTAAGGCCATATATAGCAACTGCAGGGGAAGGACTGTTGCCAAATATGTGCACCCTCATGCGGTATTCTGTGATGTCTCCAGAGGGGTTGTTGTCCCTGAACCAAAGAAACCTCAGAAAGTTACGGTGTTCTTCTTTAACAAGAAAGCAATAGAACATTTGTTGTATGTCTGCCATGAATGCGACTGAATCTTTGCGAAAGCGAAGAAGTACTCCTAATAGTCTGTTGTTAAGGTCAGGGCCAGAGAGGAGGACATCATTTAGAGACTCCCTCATGCTTGGCGCTAGAATTGAACACCACTCTAATCTGCCCTGGCTTCCTAGGGTGATAGACCCCAATTTTAGGTAAGTACCAGCATTCCTCTGAGTCTTTGAGGTTTGGGGCTATCTCAGCATGACCATTCTGGAATATTTTCTCCATGAAGGAAAAGAAATGTTCTTTCATCTCTGGTTTCCTTTGAAGATTGTGTCTTAGGGAAATGAGACGTTTATATGCTAGTTCTCTGTTGTTAGACAAACGTCATCTTTGTGGTCTAAAGAGAGAGATACAACCCAGCCCTTCAAATCCATACCAGACATGAAGGGTCTGGTATAGATTTTGAGGGGGACCCCACGCCATTTTTTTTTTTACATTTTGGCCGGGGTTCCCCTTAACACCCATACCAGACCTGAAGGGCCTGGTATGGAATTTAGGGGGACCCCCACGCCATTTTTAAAAAAAATTTTGGTTCGGGGTTCCCCTGTGGGGAAGTCCCATGCCGTTTTTATCAATGAACTTTTATGTGTATTGTCGGACCGGCAATTTATTAATAGTGCGAGTAGTTTTAAATGAGTTTTTTTCCTTTGAAATGTCATTTTGCTGTAAGACTGTTCTAAACACGGGAAACATGCCCCTTAACAGGCATACTATAGACACAGCCCAGGTACGAAATTTAAAGGAATATTACACTTTTATTGTTTCACTTTAAGCATTATTAAAATCACTGCTCCCGAAAAAACTGACGTTTTTTAAATTTTTTTTTTGCATTGATCCATGTCCCCTGTGGCAGGACCCAGGTCCCCAAACACTTTTTATGACAATACCATGCATATAAGCCTTTAAAATTAGCACTTTTGATTTCTCCCATAGACTTTTAAAGGGTGTTCCGCGGCTTTTGAATTTGCTGCGAACACCCTAAATTGTTCGCTGTTCGTTGAACTGGCGAACAGCCAATATTCGAGTCGAACATGAGTTCGAATCGAACTCGAAGCTCATCCCTATTCCTGAGTTATTCCAAAGGTTCCGAATAGCTTGGGTTGTCGTAAAGTTGGATTTACAGGGGGCCTACAAACTGGTTTGTATTAGGGGAGGTGACGAGTGGAAGACCGTCTTCTGAACATGCTTTGGGAACTTCGAGTACCTTGTGATGCCCTTTGGGCTATGTAACGCCCCTGCAACATTCCAACATTTTGTGAATGACATTTTCAGGGAATACCTTGACCTGCTCTTAATCATCTATCTGGGCAACATAATAATTTTCTCAGCCTCACTTGAACTCCATCGAGAGCACATCAGAAAAGTGTTAAAGACCTTAAGAACCCATGGCTTATACGCTAAAGCAGAGAAGTGCGAGTTAGAGAAACAGTCTATTCAGTTCTTAGGACTCATAATCTCCACTGAGGGGATCTCCATGGATCCTCAGAAGGTCTCAGCAATCTTGGAATGGCCTGCACCTTCTGACAGGAAAGAAGTCCAGAGGTTCGTAGGCTTTGCTAACATTTATAGGAAATTCATTAGACATTTCTCCACTATCATCGCCCTGATCACCCAGCTCACTCACCTACACTCATGCTTTTCCTGGAACCAGGATTCTCAAACAGCCTTTGAACAGCTGAAGGCTCTCTTCCCCTCTGCTCCCATGTTGCAACACCCAGATCCAGCTCTTCCCTTTGTCCTCGAGGTGGACGCATCCGAAGTAGCTACAGGAGGCACGCTCTCTCAGCGCCAGGGTGCAAAGGACCTGCTTTATCCAGTAGCCTTTTGCTCCAGGCAGCTGAATCTGGCTGAGAGAAACTATGATGTGGGTGACAGAGAACTCCTGGCAATTAAAGTCGCCCTCGAAGAATGGAGGTACCTGCTGGAGGGTGCTAACCACCCAATTATGATTTTCGCAGAACACAAAAGTCTTGAATATCTAAGATCTGCAAAATGCTTAAGACCTCGACAAGCCAGGTGGGCCTTGTTCTTTTCAAGATTTAATTTCCACCTGAAACGGAAAAGCCGATGCCCTGTCCAGGATGTTCCCTGAATGTGCTCCTCCAAGCACCATCTTATCTGCCCAAAATGTTTTGCTAATTCAACCCAGCCTAAAGTCATTCATTGAACAAGCTTCTGCATCTTGCCCTGAATCTGAACATGAGTCATTAAGGAGGCTGGATGGATTACTTTGGCACCAGGACAAAATCTTTGTACCGCAGGCAGGAAGCAAGGTCTCAGGTTCTCAGGACTTTCCATGACCACCAACTTGCAGGGCACTTTGGGGCCCGTAAAATGAATGAGCTCATTCAGCGGTCCTTTTGGTGGCTTAAACTCAGTCAGGACTGCAGAACCTACGTCAAGTCATGTAAATATGTCTACGTAGCAAAGGCGACAAAGCCTGGGGGTTATTGAGAACCTTTCCTATCCATAATTGCCCCTGGGAGATGATCTCTATGGATTTTATTGTTGACCTTCCTCCCTCTGAAGGATTCATGACCATCCTGGTTGTGGTAGACCGACTATTCAAAATGGCCTACTTCATACCAATTATTGGTACTCCCTCTGTGGCCGAAACGGTTCATACTTTTATCAAGGAGATCATCAGACTTCCCAAAGAACATCATTTCAGGCCGGAGGGGTGCAATTTACCTCCAGGTTTTGGAGAGCCCTATGTAAAGCCTTGGAAGTGGAACTCTGCCTATCATCCACCTATCATCCCCAGAGTAATGGGCAAGCGGAACGCACAAACCAAACCCTGGAGCAATATCTCCGCTGCTTTTCAGCTTTTCCCCAAGATGATTGGGCATCCCTGCTCCCACTGGCAGAATTTGCCTATAATAACTCTGTCCATTCAGCTACAAACCAGTCCCCATTCTGGGCCAATTATGGATTCCATCCTGCTGCCCTGCCTGAAACCATGCCTGAAACTACTGTACCCGCCTTGCAGGACAGTCTGGTTTTCATACAAAACAATTATCAGGTCCTCCAGGAGTCCATACAGAAAGCCCAAGAGTATTACAAAAAACACTTTGATAGGAAACGGAGGGGGAATCCTGCCTTCAAGGTAGGGGACAAAGTGTGGCTTATAGCACTTATAGCAGGAGCAGGACTTTAGGATCCAACATCTCTTCCAGCAGGTCACATGGGCCTATATAAGGAAGTCAGCTAGTGACTTTAGTTGCTGGTTGATCTTTGCCTCCACCAGTGTGTTATCTCCATGATATTCCTGTTCCTGTGTCTCCTTTTACCGACCCGGCTTGTCCTTGACCTGTCTCCTGTTTGCTTCCTGTGTTCGACCCCGGCTATCCACTTAACCAGATCTGCTCTCTCTGCTATCCACCCGGGTCATGACCTAGGCTTCCTTCTGACCACGCTCCAGTCTCAGCATTATCCGAATGCTGCAACACCTCACAGGCGACACCTGTCTGCTGATATTTTATGCCAACACACCAGCTGTACTCTGGAACCTCCTGCATACAGTCCAGCAGGCAACCCATGCTACTTTGGGCCTGACCTCCCCCGTTTCCACCCTCAGGGGGGTCTGGAAGCAAGGGAAGCCCCCTCTCTCCACTGGCCTCTAGCACCAGGTATGTGATAGTCATCCAGGCCTGAACTCTAGTAGCCCTGACCCAATTACAGACTCAAAGCTAAATATGAGTCAGAGTATAGTTTGCCTACTCTCACTACTAGTAGCACACACTAGAGGTTGCTACACATATGAATGACAGATTGATCTACACACAACTGGTATTTGATTAGCATATGAATGGCCTCATGATTTGCATAATAATATATGCCGTACACATGCATCATCTGTACACACTGCACAGTGCTGAGCAGCTGTAGTAATCTCAGGACATAAAGCGGGACACAGACTTCAAGGGACAGGGGGTTTAAAGAGGGACTATCCCAGTTAATCTGGGGCAGTTGGTAATTATGGACTGTGTTGGATGGCTATTCCTGTGCAGTCCCACTGCACCTCCACTGCAAGACAAGGAAAAATGTATTGTCTCCAGTGTGGCTGGTTTACACCATTGCATTGTGGTGGTGTGTGGGCAGTGTGTGCTGTAAAATAGTGTAGCACTTTTTTCCAATGCAGCATGGGTTTACCACATGCTAGCTGATAGAGATAGAGCTTTATGAAAAATCACTGTGCTATATTTCAATAAGGTTTATTAAAAAAAAAAAAGTGACCTCTGTGATGCACTGGTATCAGTGCATCAACACTGCACTGGTCCAGCCGGACCACACTGCACACCAGTCGCTGCATTGCAATGTAGCAGCTAGTGTGAATGAGCCATGAGAGCAGATCTTGGCAGGTTGCTAGCCTTTTAATATAAACCATCAGTTGGTGTTTCTAAGCTGGTGTAAATGGACTTTAACCTGACTCCAGAGTCTTTGTTGTGATTTTTGAATATCTTTGAGAAAGAAAGAGTTCACAGTAAAAGCAGCTAAAGAGGTCATAGATAGCTAGCTTTAAGGATCATTTATGGCTTGTTAAGATTGTGTAAATAAATTATTGTACATAGTCTGGGTTAAGGTGCACTTTAACTGTGACCCTTGTAGCATGTACTTGTAGGCCAGTGCAGGTTTTCCTCTATACAGTAGGTGGCTCTGTGCCATAATACAGATACTGTAGAGTGGAGTTTGTTAGGGGAAATTTTCGCCTCATGTACTCCATTGGTGTCTCAGAGGGAACAGACTTCTGATTGGATTCTGCAACCTCTGGTGACCTTTGGAGACCATTTTGGGTGAGGCAACCTCACCCAAGATGGCCAACATCTTGGATGTAAGGGTCCCCACATCATTTTAGCATGCTTCTGGTGAGTGTGTGGTAGGGAAAGGAATCTATTTGTTAAGGACAGCGATTAGCTTAGGAGTAGGTTCCTGGAATAACTCCAGATTTAAAGCCAGTGCCGACTGCAAGAATGTCCTCTGCTTATACCTAAAAGGGACATTGCCTCTGGTAATGGAAGCCATCCCCTGGTAACATATACTGTAAATGCTGAAAAACTATATATATATATATATATATATATATATATATATATATATATATATATATATATATACTTTGGACTGTGCTAAAGATCATTTTATCTGTTGCTGCAAACCAACTGTGCATGAGTTATAATAAGACTAGAAGATTAGTGCCATACTGTATATAATGTCTGTGAATATTTCCTCCCGATACAAGGTACCCAACATAGTCCATGCCCACATACCAACACCTGGCAAAGCAGGCAGAGTGGCAATATGAAACTTGTCAATAATGCAGCCATTATATGCAGAAACCTAATAAACACTAAATAAAGCTGTTTACACATCCCTTGTGCAGCTCCTAGGTCATGCACCTCTTTCCTGCCATGGGTACTTTCATAGAGCCATGCTTATTACCACCCCTTGTAACCCATACACAGGAAGAATGTGAAGCTGCATGCCACTTCCCCTTACATTTGTAAAACTTTATTGATCCAGCAGTGACAGAGACACTCTACCCATATTTGCTATCTGACGTGTTTCACCTCCTACTGGGGCCTAAATGGAGGGCCATAGCCATAGGCTCCAGCACTGAATTGCAAATAAACCCGCTGATTTAATGGTATTCCAAAAAAGTGGCAATCAAAGCACGCCTCTTGTGATATAGAAAGAGCAAAAAATGGCTGGACACCCGCACTCCATTAAGACACCTTCATTGAAGTCAGATAAAATCCAAATAGTCACAAACGATAACATTGATTCCAGGGGAATAGGACAAGACAAGTCTAACAGTGCCAGTGTGTAATGTTAGCTCTTAACTGAACGTTCAAGCCCTAAAATGGCTGATGTCATAGTTGATCACATGTACACCAACTTGGCAACTGCAGATCTACGTAGCAGGTAAAGTGGACAAAAGGACAGGAAAATTTAGTTCCCAAAAGTGGGCAAAACGCATCAGTGGAAGAACACAGGTGGAGTGTCCTTGTCACTGCTGGATCCATAAACTTATACAATCAAAAGGATGATGTAGTGTGCAGCTTCACATTATTCCTGTGCTTGAAATACAGCTGAGTAATTGTACTGAATACAACATATGATGATGACATTATGATGTATAAATCTGCATTGGAGCCTCATATCTAAAAGGCATGCCTTTCATTTTTCAGTATTATCACATAGATGGATAATTAACATTTGTCCCAGCAGCTAGAAAAAAATCTATCCAAGTGTTTTATGATGATATCATCTATTTGTGATGTACTGCTTATAAAATGGAGCCCATTTGCCTCCTGTAATTAAGCAAAGTATGGTAATTGTTACTACGCACATATCATCAGCTGAAAAGATTAGCTACACATAAAAAAAATATGCAAATTACTTTTTCGAAATGCTGGAGTCTGGAAACAAATATTTTGGGTAAGATAACATTAATTAATTTTCCATTATGTTAATTTGCTAGGAATTATGCATAGACAGAGACAGCTGTATACTGTGTCAACCATTTAGCACAGGATCATTTTCCACTTCAGAAAGACTTCAGCTTACAACAACACTTAGCCTGATAATCAGTGACATCACAGGTATATGATCTAAAACTAGGAATATGACAGTTTTAAAGGGGAGCTCTTACACTTACATGTCATATGTTGCATGGCAATCCCAAAAAAGCATTCTGCTTTTTTCAGGTCTCTATATGTGGTATAAATTACATGTAAGCACCTCAATAAGCCTACTATAGTATATAACTGTCCATTGCATATTTTAAATATGGCCATAGATTTTAAAGGCTAAGTTCATCTTTTCCAAAAAAATAGTGTATGCAATCAAGAGTCCCCAGTAGATATTAAAGAACTGTGCAGCTTTGTAAAAATTATTGTTTCATTTAATTGTCATACCTGTGGTCCATTTGCCCCCCTTAGAAGCCTGTCTGAAAAACTCCCAATTAGCAGTCTCCATATCCTTCCTTGTTAGAATGTGAAAACCATTGGAAGCTAACTGTAAGCATTACAGGAGGGAAAACCAATGGTTTTTGTGCCCTAGCAACAAGATGGAATGTGGGGAATGGATTACTAAATGGGAGGTTTTCATCCATATTTCCGGGGGGTGGCGGGGCTATTGGCCTACTAATAGGATAAAATTAAAGAACACTTTACAATACTGCACTAGTTTTAATACATGTATATGCTGGGGCCCCTTGAGTGCACAGGCTATATTCTGGAAAAGATAAATGTATCCTTTAAAGCAGAATTCCACTATTTTGTAAGTTTATTAAAAGTCAGCAGCTACAAGAGGCCGCCCAAAGCCTCGCTCCTCTCCCCCTCCTCTCCGCGGCGCTGGCATCACTACTGTGGGCACCGAGGTGTGATAGCTTGTGGCTCCACAGCCGGGCGCGCACTGCACATACGCGAGTCGCGCTGCGCTCTCCTAGTGGCCAGGCAATCTTATGGGATCTGTGACATGTCGCAGAAGATTGCAGAGAGGGATGGGCCGCCTAGGGGGAGAGGAGGAGTCGCCTAGGCAGCCAAGCAATGAAAGAAGGAAGTGCCAAATGTGGCATGTAAGGGGGCGAGGAGTGCTTAAAGCAGAAGTTCCATTTTTGGGTGGAACTCTGCTTTAAGTATATATAGTTTTTAAGGCAAGCACAGTGGAGACAGTCAACACTTTGTGAAATGTATACAAGGTCAGTTTTCATCAACTACACCAGTTTTTGTCAACCAACCAATTCTCCTTCAGTACCATGGGATTGGTTATGCATAAACCATGCAATGCAAAGACCCATGGTGAGGTGCACAGCTGAGTAATTCATGGCAGCCAATACAGTTAGTACAATATAATAGTAATACAGTATAAGCGTACTTGTGTTTTATTTGTTAGTGACTCTGGGCAACTCTCTAAATTAACTCAACTCATTATAAAAGTAACATTGCAAACTGCTCACTTTTAACTGCCCATAGAAAAATGTACTTAATAGTGATGAGTGATTAGATTCATAAGCTGTTTGTCTAACTGAATAGTCTCCAAACTGCGGCCCTTTGCTTGCTTGGGGCACCATTCGATCCAATGATACCAACAATGGGTCATAATTTCCACCAGTGACACAAATGAAGAGACAAAATTCCTCCCAATGACACCAACAATGGGGCACAATTTCTCCCAATGGCATGCAACAATGGGGCCCAATGACACCAATGATGGGGCACAATTCCTCCCACTGACACCAACGATGGAGCACAATTCTTCCCACTGACACCAAAGATGGGGCACAATTTCTCCCAATGACACCAAGGATGGGGCACAATTCCTCTCACTGATACCAAAGATTGGCCTCAATTCCTCCCACTGACACCAATGATGGGGCATAAATACTCCCACTGACACCAAACATGGGACATTGGTTTTTCCCACTGCCGTTGGGACTTTTTCTACCCACAGTCTGGCCCCCCTTAAGTCTCAAGGACAGTAAACTGGCTCTTTGTTTCTAAAGTTTAGAGACCCCTGGTCTGACCCGGAAAACCTGTAAAATTGCAGACTTAAATCCAAATCTCACTGAAGTCTATGTAATGTGAATCTGGAAATTAATTCTGGCTATTTGCAAGGCTAATAGTCAAGGGATTGTAAAGCAAATGGGGAGCTGGGTACTGCCCAGATATGTACAGTTGTGCAGAGAGAGAGTCCTCCTTTTTATGCAACCTCAAGGATGACACAATGCAATTTTTACATTATTGCTTGGCTTTAGAATAGCAGCAGCAACACCCCATTCTGATTTATTATAATAACTACAAATGAATCACCAGTTTTTTTGAACTAATGGTAACAGGCCTAATATGATCAGTGGGCATAGCAGCAACAACAGATCTAAAAGTTATATTTAATTGTACTGTTGAAAAAAAAATAAAGCTTAAAGTGGCATTAAACAAACAAGAAAAAACAAGCATGTTATACTTACCTGCTCTGTGCAATAGTTTTGCACAGAGCAGCCCTGGTTGGTGAGCGGCAAAGCAGTCTGACAGTATGGGGGGGTGGAGGTAGGGCTATGAGAAATGGCCCTCCCCAATCAGGTAGGTAAATAGGAGAAAGGAAAACAAATACCTTCGCGCTAACTCAAATGTGTAAGCTGCTAACACTGCAAATAGAATTTTTGCTGTAAGCCATGGAATATATAAATAAGTGCAGCGCTATACTTTTATATCGTGAATTGACAATTGTGCATATCAACATAGAGAAATCCTAAAATAGTAAAAGTCCATTTTCTATAAATCAAATCACCACGTGAATATATGACTGAAATAATAATTAAGCAATCCCCAAGGTAGTGGAGGCGTACCGTAGATTTTGGACCTAAAAATAGCATATGCTACATAGGTCAACATAAGCATTTATTGCCCAATGGCAATGGTACACAGGATCAGTACCGAGGGAAACTCGACGGTCCTGGAAACTTGCTCAGGGATTATGTGCAAAAACCACACTTGTGCAGATACCACCACCCATATGAATGGAGGCTTACCAAAAGGTTGGGACCCAAAACAGCATATGCTGGATGAGTCAAACAGGCTGGGAATTGCCCACTGGCAATGAAGAAGAGATCCCAATGGTACACTGGAGAAGAAGTCCTGGGGGTGCCTCACCGGTGTACTTCCTCCACACGAAAATTAAGGATATCCTCGAACATGCCCCACATAGGATAAAAAAGGGGCCATATAGTGTAATGCCGTAAAATTATGAATTTTTATTAAAAGAAAGACACTTACATTTAAGAAGTAACAAAGCGCTTGTATACAATAAAAAGGTGGCAGTGGAGTCCTCCACTGCACAAGTGTGGTTTTTGCACATAATCCCTGAGCAAGTTTCCAGGACCGTCGAGTTTCCCTCGGTACTGATCCTGTGTACCATTGCCATTGGGCAATAAATGCTTATGTTGACCTATGTAGCATATGCTATTTTTAGGTCCAAAATCTACGGTACGCCTCCACTACCTTGGGGATTGCTTAATTATTATTTCAGTCATATATTCACGTGGTGATTTTTCATGTTTTCACAAACAAATGGACTTTGATTTATAGAAAATGGACTTTTACTATTTTAGGATTTCTCTATGTTGATATGCACAATTGTCAATTCACGATATAAAAGTATAGCGCTGCACTTATTTATATATTCCAAGGTAAATAGGAGAACCAGAACATTTGCTAAGTGGAAGAGTGGGTTTGATAATGAAGTTGTCAGTGCCTCCAACCTACATATACGTAAGCTACTGCAACCAGCATATAACATTACCTATAATTACATAGATGCAGATTCGGGTTTGAGATATACATATTTACACATGGTTCAAGCTGGAAAAATGTAACTATGCCATAAACATCATAACTAGAATTCAGCGTAGAGGTATATTTTTTCCTTGTCAAAAGAAGTTTATTGAGTATACAATGTTATAAAGATACATAAAGTAAGTTTACAAGGATCTATAAAGTAAGCTCATTGTTTTACAGTAGGGTTTATATAGGTAAATATCATGAAATTTCAAATATTAAACATTGGGTTCACGTAAACCTAAATTAAAGATATATATCATTTCCTTAGTTACTTTTGTAGGTATTTAAATGATTTATACCTACTATACATATTGTTTACAAGTAGAGTGTATATAGGTCAAATAAATTCTGATAATGAGCTTTAATCGTAAGGTGGAGAAAAGGAAAGAGAAAGAAGAAAAAGGGTTGAAAGGTAGAGGTATGGTCCACAAGGTTGTCCCGCTCGTCAGTTTATTATTCTTTTTAGTCCTCTTTGAAGCCTTAGAATGGGTGTCTCTGTAAGTCATTTAATCTGTTACCATGGCAACAGGACAGAGTCATTGAAGTTTGACAGGAACTGTTGTTTTATCCAATGATGCCAAAGTTTTTCAAATTTTGGAATTTGATTTTGATCGATGGCTACCATCTTAGCATGGGACATTGTATTATTCATTCTGTGAATTGTTTCTGCTAGTACCAATGTAGGAGATTTCCATGCCTTGGCCACTGTTTGTTTTGCAGCCGTTATTAGTTGGATCATAAGTTTGAATTGAGAGAGTGTTAACCATTCCGGTTTTAGATTAAGTAAAGTTAAATATGGATCTGGTTGTATTATTTTTTTAAATATTTTAGATGCAATCACGAAGACTTCCTTCCAGAAGGTTTGGATTACTGGGCACGTCCACCATATGTGTAAATATGTGCCTATTTCTGGGCATCCTCGAAAACAAAGAGTTGAGGTATTAGGTGAATATTTTGCCACTCTAGCGGGTACAAGGTACCAGCGAGTTAGGACTTTATAATTTGTCTCCAGTGCTAAGATGTTGGGTGAAGATGACTTAGATGTGAGCCATATGTTAGACCAGTCCGTGTCTTCTAAAGTTCGTCCCAGGTCCTCCTCCCACCTCTGAATGTAAGAGGGTCTATTAAGATTTGCTACTCCATATAATTGATTATAAAGTAATGAAATTGTACCTTTAGCTAATGGATCTTTTGTACAGATTGATTCAAAAATGGATAATTGGGATAATGGTGTATCCCCCTTTAGGAATGGTGTATAGAAATTTTTGATTTGGAGATATCTAAATATCTCAGAGTTTGGTAGATCATATTTTTCTCTAAGCGATGGGAATGAAAGGAATGATTTAGATGCTATGAAGTCATTTAGTGTCTGAATGCCTGATGTTGTCCAAGCTTTAAAAGAATTTGGGTAGATCCATGCCGGATAAAAGGCCGGATTTCTGATAAAAGAAAGGAGAGGATTGTGTGGAGATTGTAACTGATATTTGGTTTTTAGTTTATCCCAGAGAGATAAGAAGTGTTTAGTTATGGGATTATGAATTTTAAAGCGGTCTTTAGGATCAAGCCATAATAAATTTGATATTAATAGAGGGTCATTTTCTGAAGCCTCTATAAATACCCATAATGGGATTTCCTGTTTTGCATGGTATTTGGACAGACTGGCCAAATGTGCTGCTCTGTAGTAGTTAGTAAAATTAGGGTATCCCAGGCCTCCTTTATTTTTGGGAAGATGTAGTGTGTGTATAGGTATACGTGGTTTAGAAGAGCCCCATATAAACGAAGTTGCTCTTTTTTGTACTATTCTCAAGAAATAGGAACGAATTGGAATAGGGAGGACTCTGAATAGATAAAGCAATTTGGGTAGAATAGTCATTTTGATTGCATTAATCTTCCCTATCCAGGATAAAGGAAGTTGCGACCATTGTTTTATTAGATTTGTGATCTGTCTTAATACAGGAGGATAATTGGTTGAGAATAAGTCAGAATGAGATGCTGTTAAATGAATTCCAAGATATGGGATTGATTTTTCTGCCCATGTGAATGGGAGTGCAGCCCTAGCCGGGATCAATTCCATGTTTGTGAGTGAAATATTAAGCACTAGGCATTTCTTAGGATTAATCATAAGGCCGGATAGGGCTGCAAATTCATCAAGAGCTGGTATTAAGTTAGGACCAGAGACCTGTGGTGATGATAGAAAAAGTAATATATCGTCTGCAAATATACATAATTTGTGTGTAATACCTCCTACTTCAATGCCAGTTATAGTTTGGTTTGTTCTGATGTATTGGGCCATGGGTTCGAGTATAAGGGCAAATAATAAGGGAGATAATGGGCAACCCTGTCGGGTACCTCTTTCGATATTAAAGGCTTCAGATTTGTATCCAGCATATTTTATATATGCTTTGGGTTTATTATATAATGCCTTGATCCATGTTAAAAAGTGGGGTCCAAAACCCCATTTTTGTAATGAATATTGCATATATTGCCAGGATACTGTGTCAAATGCCCTCTTAATATCGAGAGATAGAAAACATAAAGGGATTTTCCGTTTTTTAGCAATATGTGCCAATAACACTGCCCTGCGTACATTATCGCCTGCCTGTCTATTTGGCATGAAGCCTACTTGATCTCTGTATTAATTTTCCTATAATGCCATTGAGGCGTTTTGCTATTATTTTTGCTAATAATTTAATATCGAGGTTTAACAGAGAGATAGGCCGATAATTCACACAGGAAGTATCATCAGAAAGGGGTTTTGGGATCATACAAACAATTGCCATTAGTGTTTCTTGCCGAAAAGAATGTCCATCTAGAAGTTTGTTAAAAGTTTCAGTGAGAATGGGAGAGAGTATTTCTAAGAATGTTTTATAGTATAAAGCCGAGTAGCCGTCTGGACCTGGTCTTTTGTTAAGTTTTAGGTCTTTTATGGCGTTAGCAACTTCATCTATAGTTATAGGCTCATCCAAACTGCTTTTTTGATTCTGAGACAACTCAGGTAAGGTTATTTTTGAGAAGAAGGATTCAGCTTCTGTAGGATTAAATTCATTGTTTGTCTTGTATAAAGTTGCGAGATGTGAGAGAAATTTATGGACTATTTTAACTGGATTACAAG
Organism: Lithobates clamitans; assembly: GCA_037952925.1. Taxonomy (NCBI): domain Eukaryota; kingdom Metazoa; phylum Chordata; class Amphibia; order Anura; family Ranidae; genus Lithobates; species Lithobates clamitans. The sequence goes on along the minus strand of JBBGZY010000381.1, from coordinate 1,448,071 downwards.
TGTAAACATTTTTTGATAATTTCAAACGTATTGGTTTGAAAGATTTGTTAGTTGAATTTAATGCCCGAGCCAAATATGTACCTGGTTTGTTTGTATTCATGTAGAAATTTTGTTTGGAGCGTTTGAGGGATTTATCAACTGACTCAGTGAGAAATAGATCGTATTCCAATCTAGATTTTTCCAGATGAGATTTTGTACTCTGAGATGGATTATCTTGAAATGATATGTAGGCTGCATTAAAATTCAGTTCTAGTTTTTTTGCTAGATATTTGCGTTCCCGTTTAAATAGTGCCATTTGTCTTTGTATTGTACCACGCAAGACAGGCTTATGAGCTTCCCACAGTGTTATTGGGGAGATGTCTGTTGTATTATTAATTGATATGTATTCCTTTAAAGCTTGTTCAATGGCCATCTGATGTAGTGGGTGTTTGAGCATTATGTCCGGTAAGTACCACGTTGGGTCATGCGCTTTTGGTATGGCTGAGGCTATAGTAGTGTATACTGCATTATGGTCAGACCACGGAATCGAATTATATATGATGCAATAATTTCTGGTATCATTCCTATTGTTAGAAAAATATGATCTATTCTGGTGAAGGTTTGATGAGGGTGCGAGAAATAAGTGAATTTCTTTTTCATTGGGTTACTTTCTCTCCATGAATCTACCAGATTGTATTTGGAAAGAAGTTGAGAAAAAGGTAATCTAGAGGTTATTTTGGATGGTGTAAAAGGTGATTTATCTAGAAATGGGAGGAGGACCTGGTTCGAATCCCCACACATTATCACTGTTCCTATTTTGTGTGTATTAATCACTTGTAATATATGTGAGAGGAATGGTGTAGGTTGTTTGTTAGGAGCGTAGTAGGAAATCACCGTGATTGCTGTATCAATTATATAACCCATGAGTATCAGGTATCTACCTTCTGGGTCTTTAATTTCTGATGATAAGGTGAATGGTGTGGATCGGTGAAATGCAATTAGAGTTCCCCTTTGCTTGGTACAGGCAGAAGCCGTGTAAATTTGTTGATAAAAAGGAGAAATATATTTTGGAGTAGAATCTTTGGTGAAGTGTGTTTCTTGGAGGCATACTATGTGAGCCTTCTTGTTATGGAAAGTACGGAAGGCTTTGGTCCTTTTTTGAGGGACATTTATTCCCTGAACATTCAGGGAAAGTATATTCAGTGGTGCCATGGCAATAGATCAAATAGTTTTGACTTACTTTTTGTTATGCAGAGCTGACTGCGCAGATCAACCTGTGTGGACTGAAGAGATGAAGAGATAGAAAAGAAACCAGTGAATTCTGGAGTAAAGAGTAAACAAAAAACATATGAGATACATTGTATAAATTATTTTTTGCAAGTAATCACAATTTACCCGTGAAAGAGAATAAATATCTCTCTCAGGGGAATAAGTGCCTTTGTCACACTCCCACATAATATGGTTGGGAGAATGAGGAGGGCTAATGGGGGTACAGGGATCTTCCGCTTACAGGAGAGAAGTGCTATGTCAAAAGACATCAAAATGATGTTTCATTAATTGGAGTGCAGAATATAGTTTTTGTTGAAATTATTTATTCCAGGGTGGTTGTATATGGTTAGTCTTGCCCTAGGCTAAATAATTCAGTTAGAAAGGTACTGTTAATAACTTTGGTATTGATGAAGATAGTTTGAATTATTTTGGGATTTTAACCCTTTTAGAGTAAACAATTACATATTTTATTCATATGCAACTGTTTAGATATGTTAACTCATAAAATTGAGGTTGTATTGCTTCAGATTAGAATAAACAAAAACATAATTCTAGGAACTAGTAAGGTAATAATATATTTGTTTTAAGAAAAGAAAGAAAAAGCTTCCATTACTTCTGGATTATTGAACATATTTGTCCTAAAAAGTAATAAATCTATTGTTATTACCTGATAATATATAACTGAACAAGAATTTCCTTATTTCACTTATATATTCTAAGGCTATATGAATCAGAAGTAATAAGAAATGTAACTGGAATGTAACATGATCCCACACAGTGTGTGACTATCAGAATGCAGTTACATTCAGTTATAAATATAGGTTTTTTATAGAGAACCATCTCTTAGTATAATAAATGAAGAGATATCAGGAATTAGGAAGTCAGTCCATTGAATCTTCTTGGTCCATGGATGATGTGGCATAACGGCCTCTTTTGTGAGAATGATGATTCCCATTTTGTTCTAAAATTTTCTGGGTGCTGCCTGAAGGTGAAGATGATGCCATTCTTCTGCGTGTGGGAGAGTTGCTGCTTGTGGGTTCTGTCAGATTTAATTTTAAAAGGGTTTGTTGTAGTTCATCTGCTGATCTGCTTCTGTAAATTGTACCTTGGTAGTTAAATCTGACTGAAAAGGGGAAGCCCCATTGATACATAATGTTGTGGCGTTGCAGTTCCATTAGTTGGGGTTTCATGGATCGTCTTTAAGTAATAGTAAGTTGGGATAGGTCAGCAAAAATTTGATAATTGTGTCCTTGAAAATTAAGTTCCTTTTTTTCTCTTGCAGCAATTAGTATTTGTTCTTTCATTCTGTAATAATGAAATTTTGTGATTATATCATGTGGGGGTCCATCTTTCTTTTTGGCTGTGAGGGCTCTGTGTACTCCGTCCAGTTCTAAACGTTCAATAGGGATATCTGGCTTTAGTTCTGGTAATAGAGCAGTAATAGTAGATTGCAGGTCTGTCACAGTTTCAGGTATTCCCCTTATGCGCAAGTTTGAACGTCTGGCTCTATTTTCGTAATCTTCGAGCTTAGTTTGAAGTATTAAATTCTCTTTTTTTAATTGTTCCAATTCTGTTATATTTTCTTGGGTTGTAATTTCAATTTCATCCATTTTTATTTCTAAGGCTGCGGTGCGGTTTCCCAGCTCTCTTATTTCTTTGGTTAGGCTTTTTGTTATTTGGTCTGAGGTTTGTTTTAAAGCCTTATGAAGCATCTTTTCAAATTGTAATAATATTACTGGGGATACTGAGGAGGCTTGTGGAGAAGTTTGTGAGAGGATTTGTTCTGTATCTGACTCAAATGGAGAGTCTTGCTGTGACATTTTCTGTCTGTGAGAGCGCCCTGATGCTGTGTCTTGTGAGGTGACTGGAGCTGCTTCAGCTGCAGTGAGTGCCTGTGAGCTCTTTGTGAGGTGATTTTTATTTCTGCCACGGTTTCCTCCCAGTACCATATTTCCTGCCCAAACTTTCACAGTTTGTTCCCTGGGGCAAAAAGGTTCAAATGGATACCTTTTGAGCCTGCAGGCTCCGCTTTGTCCTTCTCTTCTCTCCTCAGCGGTGTGGAGCTCTAACAATGCATGTCTGCTCTGCTAGGCTCCGCCTCCTGCCCCCGAGGTATATTTTTTCTACTTTGGTTTATAAGTGCTTTAAAGCATGTAATTAACCTTTAGAAAAAATGATAAACGGTTACAGCGCTGATAATCATACAATAACGTGCTACGTGCTGAAAAATTAAATATTGGCTATGTTATACATGTAACTACTAGTTACCACAATGTGAGTGATGAGTCAGTCAGTGTTACCTGACTAGACACCACCTGAGAAATGTATTAGTGAATGGTTGCCATATCAAAATAAAATGTACCAAAGGTGACTCTGATCACAATATAACAGTGCAGGAAATAATGTGAAAAATATATATATAAAATAGAAAATATATATATAGTCCCGACCCAACTAGCCCCAGCTGGGCATAGATCTCAGACAGACAACTTATTGGTATCCCGACAGCTCCTATGTGGACAAGTCAATCCGTACTCTAATCCAACATCAAGTGTTTCTGTATGGATAAGTGGATATTATCTTATGGAGCCATGTATCTTGCAAACGGTCACCCAAAATAGAAGGAGAGAAAATATATATATGGTGAAGTACTGCGGGATGTAAGAGCCAATCGCACTACAGACCGCTACTCACGCTTTCCCTGGTGACAGTCAGGCATAACAGGCATATCAGATGCTTCCGCGGTCGCCGCCTGGTAGCGTGCGCTCCACGAAGCCAGGAAGGTAAAAAAGCGTCACTTGGTTGTTTGAAGGCCGGATGTGACGTCTACGCGTTTCGCCCCTCCCCCAGGGCGTCATCAAAGGTCCTTTGATGACGCCCTGGGGGAGGGGCGAAACGCGTAGACGTCACATCCGGCCTTCAAACAACCAAGTGACGCTTTTTTACCTTCCTGGCTTCGTGGAGCGCACGCTACCAGGCGGCGACCGCGGAAGCATCTGATATGCCTGTTATGCCTGACTGTCACCAGGGAAAGCGTGAGTAGCGGTCTGTAGTGCGATTGGCTCTTACATCCCGCAGTACTTCACCATATATATATTTTCTCTCCTTCTATTTTGGGTGACCGTTTGCAAGATACATGGCTCCATAAGATAATATCCACTTATCCATACAGAAACACTTGATGTTGGATTAGAGTACGGATTGACTTGTCCACATAGGAGCTGTCGGGATACCAATAAGTTGTCTGTCTGAGATCTATGCCCAGCTGGGGCTAGTTGGGTCGGGACTATATATATATTTTCTATTTTATATATATATTTTTCACATTATTTCCTGCACTGTTATATTGTGATCAGAGTCACCTTTGGTATATTTTATTTTGATATGGCAACCATTCACTAATACATTTCTCAGGTGGTGTCTAGTCAGGTAACACTGACTGACTCATCACTCACATTGTGGTAACTAGTAGTTACATGTATAACATAGCCAATATTTAATTTTTCAGCACGTAGCACGTTATTGTATGATTATCAGCGCTGTAACCGTTTATCATTTTTTCTAAAGTTTATACACTTTGCTACAGCAGCGATAGCATTTAGCACAATTAAGTCTAATTTTTGTTGTGAGCGCTGTTCTTTCTATCTATTCATGTAATTAACCTGTAAGGTGGACCAAACATGCAAGTTAATGTAAATGGAAATGGATGGAAAGGGCACTGCTGGTCTTGGCCTACTGACTGGACAATAGCGATGGGAATGTGTTTTTGAAATCTTTCTGATTACTGATGCGTTGTTTGTGATCCCATTACTAGGGAAACCTTGAGAGAAATAAACCAAATATGATTTTAAAACCAAGATGCAAATTACAACCAATTAAAATGTTACCTCTCTGGGTGTCATGCTTTGTGGACTTACTATCAGCATGTAACTGATGATTGGTTGACTCTGGTCCTTAAAATTGCCCAGTCAAGCATTAAAGGCACTTTAAAACAAGCCCTTACTCATCTCTTTACTCAAGGATTTTTTTTTTTTTACAGAGAATAGGCATAGAAACTGTCCCCTTCTGAGTCACATCTTGTCTCATACCTCTGAGCACCATTTTTTTTGGTCCCACCCCCTACCTACAGTAGTTCCCATTACCACACCTTTTTGAGAATATAGAGCCAAGTATAATTTTGTGGTTCTAAGTAATTTGTATGGAATTTGTTAATTATAACAAGAAAAGCAGAAATTTAGATCCCCTGCAGCCAGAGGCAGTAGACCCCCCCCCCCCCACAACAATTGATTCCCCAAGCATTAGCAACAAAAGATCCCCCAGCAACAATGGGCCCCCAGAATAAAATACCACCCCAGCAGTAAGAACAGATATCCCACCAGCCAGCATTAATTGATTATAAAAACAACTGTACTTGCCCCCAGACATCTTTATCCCCCATAAATTAGGCGGTGGGATGGGGATCTACAAGTTACCTTTACAAAAACAGCTAATTCATGGGCTTATCACCCTAGCTCATAAATCCACTAATCTGCTAATTGTTTTCAGGAGTAGGGCTACAAGCTTCTTTTTTAGATGGTACAGAGTCCTGGTGGTTCATAATAAATTCTTTCCTCAAGTCTCCAGGATGTGCTGGCATTGTCACACAGAATCTGGCATTTTGCTTCATATGCTGTATTCTGGTCCTGTTCCAAGCTTACACAGTTTTGGATAGAAGTGAAGAGCATGGTCTCACAATTAACCATGGTTGATCTGGGCAAGGACCCATTGGGATACCTCCAGCATCTCAACCATGTACCTCTACGCTGTCACAAAACGTCACTGACAGTTCACTTATTGAATGCTGCCCGGGAGGTTTTATCCCCGACTTGTGGAGACAACCCTCTTCTCTGACGTTTAAGCACTAGTTTAGTAAACTTGAAAAATGTAAAACTATGGGAAGCCTGACAGTGTCACACCACAATAAAAAGAACATACTTAGTGATATCTGGATGCCACGGACAGCGTACACTTGCACCTCTCAGTATTCTGATGATATGACAGGCAGCTCCTGTCCTTCCTTGGTTCCATGACCTGTATGCTTTGTTTTTGTTCCCTCACCTCTGTGCACTGCTTCCCCACCTATTAGGAGAGGATGAGAGCTTAAGGAATGGAAAATTTCCCCACCCTCTCCCCCCCCCCCAAAAAAAAATAAAAAAGTCCCCCCTTTCCCTCCCCCCTTTTATTCTTCTTTTTTTCTTTTCTTTTCTTTTACTTTCATGACCCTCAAATTGGAGGCTATGGTATCTCCTGAACTATGTCTATATATATTTGTAGTAACCATTATTTTGAAAATTACAGCATTGAGCTGAGCTGGTGAACTGTGCTATAATTCTGGAGTATATTAGACAGGTAGTCTTGAACCTCAGTGGCTTCTTAATATTGAATGTGTTGCCTGAAATATGATGGACCAACTATTATGATGTGCATACAGTGTCTATATTTTCTGAACCCTACATACATCGGTCTGATGCTGCACTTGCCCCCACTGTCTCTAACACTAAGAACCGATCGCTTGGTTCTCAGGGCTCCCTGAGCAGAAAGCTGGTGACTGTCAGCCTCTCTGCTCTGCCCCCCCCCCCTCTTGCTCACTGGAGAGCTGGGCTAAGGAGGGGGCTGGAGCAGCTGGCTCAGGCTCTTTGTGGCTCGCTGAGAGGCTGAGCCAGGTGCCATTCCAGGCATGTGGGTGGATCCCAACTTCACTGTCACAATCTTGTCAGAGCCTGGACTGGCTTTATGATGTCAGCCAAAAGCTGTCTGTGGAAAACGGGTAACAGAATTGCAAAATGAACTGGACTTCTGTGATCCACAGGTGAAGTACAGCCAAACAAGCTTTTTCTGTACTTTAAATCTAACTAAAAGAAAAAAATATAAAATTATAGAGAAAAAAAGGTTCCCCACAGACTGAAACAAGGATGGTTACAGCAGCCAAACAGTAACTAAAGTTGTTAAAAAAGTATATCTATCTGGAAAATTTCTCCAGTGTGCAAAATAAATGGAGATATGGATGTTTTCAGCAATTACCTAATTGTCCCTAGAAACAATCTAAAATGTCTGCCCAATCTGCTGTATCACCATACGATAGATTGTTAGCATGTCTGTGACTGAGTGCAAATATGGATAGATGCCTCCTGCAAAACTCACTGAGCAAAGACTACTGGAAACCATGACTTTTACAGGGAGAGTACTGTTGCATAAGAAAACAGCTACGATTGGCCCTTCTAAGCCACCTGGCCACAACTAGGCTAGTGAATTGTTGGGAATTATTTGTTATGGACATGAACTGTGGCATTAGTTTGCCATTTTGTTGAACTGTAACTGAACATAACTTGGGTTTTTTGTTTTTAGCATAAAATTGATACAATTCAAGGAATAAGGACTTTCTGAGGTACTGAACTGATGTGGGTGGAACCCTTTATCTTCTTTTTTTTAATAAGGTATTCATTTAATTTTACTTATGTTTTCTTTAATACATATTTTATATTGATGTGGAAAACAAGGTCCTTTGTTTCCCAACTTCTTACCCAAATACCTTTTTCTCCAGATACATTGTACCTTAGCTTTTTCTTCTAACAAATAATATTTTTATTGCACTGCGATGTTTTCAGTCTAGCTTTCTTTCTCTAGAACATTTTTGTTTTTAATTTAGTTGTGTGAGCCATACATTATTTTTCAATGTCAAGAAATAAACCAGTTTTAAATAATGTATCTTTTTACCATTAGCGTCATGGCTGAGCATGAATCATATCTAAAATAAATAGCCATTTTACAAGAGTCAACATTTGTACAATAGAAACTGCTCCGACAACAAAACAGAAAATGCTGAGATTTAATTTCTGAGTTTCCTCAACTGGACTTCAGCAGTTGCCAAAGGCCTTGCTTTGCTGTAACTTGCATTTCTAAGCAGTGCAGGGTCTAAAATAAATATCAAACTTCTCAAATGTGTTCAAACAAAATAAAAAGAGGTATAAAACCAATGAGCTGGAGCTGTGATCTGTTTACTGTTTTTATTTATATAGTTCAGGGAATCTGATACAACTTATGTACAAGTCGGAGATTGTTTATTTGGTTAGTTTGTTTCACTTACTTTAGACTTTGGCTCTTTAATGTAATGTCACTGAAGTGGAGTTTTTCCAGAGTATTTCCTGTTGCTTTGTGTGGTTGAAAATGTGGAAAATGAAGCTGTTTGGGGCAACACATTGCTGACCTGACATTTCTGATCGAATTGTAGAGGTCACACGTTTATGTGTGTGCTTGAACTTTTAAAACATCTGCAGAATGGCTTGGTATCCTTTTTCCTATACTTTTGGGTTGTAAAGCTTGGTTAGCAATAATAAAATCAAACCCATGCCATATTTCATCCTTGAGTAGAAGACAAACAGTTGATTGCAAAATACTTGATATTGTTACAGTTGAACTAAAGTCCAAATGGGGTGGCTTGCACTTAACAACACATTTACCTTCTACTGTGCTCTCTTTCATTGATGACAGGTTCAGGATCCTGTTGCTGCCTCATACAAGACTGCCACTATCTCCACCGCTGCTGGGTTCTCTGGGTCACCCGCCAGAGATCCTGGCCCCTCTCTCCTGCCAAGTGCCCCCATAGCAAGTAGCTTGCACTCGGGGCACCTGAGCAGGCTCATTCCCGAGCCACTGCTTTGTGTATCCATTCACACAGAGAGTATGGCACGGCCCCGCTCTCTCCTCATTGGCTTACTAGCTGTGATTGACAGCCAATGGCTCCTGTTGCTGTCTCAGCCAATGAGGAGGAAGAGACCTGGGAGAGTCACTGCTCTCGTGCACATCACTTGATCGAGATGGGGCTCAGGTAAGTATTGGGGGGGGCTGGGAGGGCTGCTGCACAGGTTTTTTACCTTCATGCATAGGATGCATGAAGGTAAAACACCTTGAGCCTCTACAACCATTTTAAGTGAGATCTCTGTACCTAAGTTTTCAATGTTCACTGTGTTTAATATAAGGCTCAGGTTTTCATTTCTTTGATATTTGTAAATATTAGCCTTGAACCTTCACTATCTGCTGGTTGTTGATCAGTGCTGCAGCACAGATCTCAGCTTTGCACTCCTGTCTCAGTTAGGAGTTCTTAAACAGATTGCTGGGCATGTACTTGATTAAATGGGTAATCAGTGTGTTCATGCCTTAAATTATTCGTTGTGAACCGTTTGCACTGTATTTGTTCTTGTCTGTACTTTTTTTGCAGATCATCTGCTTGTTTTCCCTGCTATTGTCAGTCATTGTCTACCTGTTCAGAAGTCTACTAAAGCAAGGTATACATATTTTTTTTTTTCATTCAACCAGCAGTTTGATAAAAAAAAAAACTCCCAGATCATCGTATCCACACAAACTATGTGGATACACAGATCTTCCCTGTGGGAGTATTGCATTCTGACAGCGGGGGCTCCCCTCATCACAATACTCTAATCAGTGCAGCAGCCATTGACTGCATGTGCTGATTGAATGCTGGTTTTACAGCAGGACCGTTTGAAAGAAGCCGGTCGTTAGACTGGCTTCTGTTGAACAGACGGGGTACACACTGAGCAAAATTAATTCAGTTCCTACTGAACCAGACGATTTTGTGTATAGTACAGTGCATGTCCGTGTACAGTTTGTGTATGTATACGCAGCTTAACTCTGCTACTGCTACTTCTGTTTGCTCCGACCATCTGTCAGAGGACGTACACTGCTCTAGCTTCTGTCCAGTCTTCAGGTTGGATGGCCCACCAAACCCAACAACACTACACCAGAGAACGTAGCAGAACCTACATTCTGCTACATTTTATAGTAAGAAGTGGACTTAGGAATGGAGGCTTTATCCTAACCAAAGATCTACAAATTCTCCAGGCTCCAGGACTGAGAATAGACTTATAAAAAATTGGATTGCTTTATTCATATCAGTCATAAACCCCAGTGCCTGTCACTGTGTGTAGGTGGGAAACCTGACACACCGCCACAATCCTGCTGTGTCCCACAATATATAAACAGTATATATATATATATATATATATATATATATATATATATATATATATATATACTGTATCTCACAAAAGTGAGTACACCCCTAAGTAAAAATGTTCAAATTGGGCCCAAAGTGTCAATATTTTGTGTGGCCACCATTATTTTCCATCACTGCCTCTTAACCCTCTTGGGCATGAAGTTCACAGAACTGAACAGGTTGCCACTGGAGTCTTCCTCACTTCTCCATGACGACACTCCTCCACCTTCCATTTGAGGTTGCCATACAGATGCTCAATAGGCTTTAGGTCTGGAGACATGCTTGGCCAGTCCATCACCTTTACCCTCAGCTTCTTTAGCAAAACAGTGGTAGTCTGGAAGATGTGTTTGGGGTCGTTATCATGTTGGAATACTGTCCTGTGTCCCAGTCTTAGAAGTGAAGGGATCATGCTCTGCTTCATTATGTCACAGCACATGTTGGCATTCATGGTTCCATCAATTAACTGTAGCTCCCCAGTACCGGTGGCACTCATGCAGCCCCAGACCATGACACTCCCACCACCATGCTTGACTGTAGGCAAGACACACTTGTCTTTCTTGTGCATCATCTTTAGAAGAGGCTTCCTTCTGGGACGACAGCCATGCAGACCAATTTGATGCAGTGTGCGGCGTATGGTCTGAGCACTGACAGGCTGACCCTGAAACCCTTTAACCTCTGCAGCAATGCTGGCAGCATTCATACATCTATTTCCCAAAGACAACCTCTGGATATGATGCTGAGCATGTGCACTCAACTTCTTTGGTCGAACATAGCGAGGCCTGTTCTGAGTGGAACCTGTCCTGTTTACAGTGACCAGTATGAGAAAGTGAGAGCGATAACACCAAATTTAACCCACATCCTCCCCATTAACACCTGAGACCTTGTAACACTTACGAGTAACATGACACCAGGGAGGGAAAATGGCTAATTGGGCCCAATTTGGACATTTTCACTTAGTGGTGTACTCACTTTTGTTTCCAGATATTAGATATTAGATAATAAAGGGGTTGTAAAGGTAAGTGTTTTTTCACCTTAATGCATCCTATGCATTAAAGGTGAACACCTGTCAGTGACCGGCCCCCCATTTTACTTACCTGAACCCTCAAACTTGTCCCATAGGGACGAGCCTTCTCTCTGCTAGGGGGTTCTCGGCTGTTGATTAGATAGATTGATAGCAGCGCAGCCATTGACTCCCGCTGCTGTTAATGAAATCCAATGACGCACCCGCCGGGGGCGGGGCTGGGTCCTGCATTGGACGCCAAATGCTGGACTCGGGAGCGCACCCGCAAGGTAACCCCCCAGGAGAGCACTTCCCCCAGGGGGTTATCTGACATGGGGAGGAGCCGAGACAGCCACCAAGGAACCCCAGAAGAGCAGGCCACTGTGTGCAAAACGAGCTGCACAGTGGAGGTAAGTATGATATGTAGGTCTGCGAGTGGCCTGCGAGTGCACGTAGGTCTGCTAGTGGTCTGCGAGTGCACGTAGGTCTGCGAGTGCACGTAGGTCTGCGAGTGCACGTAGGTCTGCGGGTGCACGTAGGTCTGCGAGTATTCTGCGAGTGCACGTAGGTCTGCGAGTGCACATAGGTCTGCGAGTGGCCTGCAAGTGCACGTAGGTCAGCGTGTTCACGTAGGCCGGCGAGTGCACGTAGATCTGCGAGTGCTCGTAGGTCTGCAAGTAGCTTGCGAGTGTACGTAGTTCTGCGACTGTTCTGTGAGTGCACGTAGGTTTTTGAGTACCTGTGTATTGTCTTGTTGAGTACCTGTGTATTGTCTTGAGTATTAGTGTCAGGAAGCTAGTTGTTAGGTAATTTGGACAGGGTATAATCCCCAATCCTTATTAAATTTAATAGGTACGATGCCCAGCGGGTGTGGAGAGGTGACTCTTTGTACATCTTGCGGCATGTATGCGTTCCTTGATCATCCAATCGAGGGCGAATACTGCTGTGCAAAATGTAAGCACATTGTTTCCCTGGAAGCCCAGGTTCTGAATCTGGGGAAGCAACTTTCAGCACTGAGAAGTCCCTCCATACTAAAGGAGAGCCAGGAACGTACACGGCAGGTGCCGGCAGGGGCCAGCACAGAGGCGGGTGGAGACAAAGAGGTGCAGGCACTAGCAAAGAGTAGATGGGTGACAGTCAGGAAGGGTAGAGGGGGAAGTGCCAGGGAGGCCGATCCAGGACTGGAGCATCCCAATAAGTACGCTCCATTGAGTGACATTGGTGAAACCAGTCATGGACCAGCACTGCTGGAGCTGAGGGACTCTCCTAGCTGCCGGGGGAAGAACTCCTACAGTGAGAGTGGGGGGGCAGCGAAGGGAAAGGAAAGACAGATTCTGGTGGTAGGGGACTCAATTCTTAGAAGGACAGAGAGGGCAATCTATAATAAAGACTTGAAGTGCCGAACAGTGTGTTGTCTACTGGGAGCTCGGGTTCGGCACATCACGGATCTGGTGGACAGATTACTGGAAGGGGCTGGGGAAGACCCAGCTGTCATGGTGCACGTTGGCACCAATGACAAAGTCAGAGGCAGATGGAGGGTCCTAAAGAATGATTTTAGGGACTTAGGGGTTAAATTGAGGAAAAGGAGCTCCAAGGTAGTATTCTCAAGAATACTACCGGTACATCGAGCCATACCAGAAAGGCAGAGGAAGATTAGGGAAGTAAACAAGTGGCTGAAGAGCTGGTGTAGTAAGGAGGGGTTTGGGTTCCTGGAGGACTGGGCTGACTTCTGAGTCGATAACAGGTACTATAGAAGGGACAGACTGCACCTAAATGAGGAGGGTGCAGATCAGCTGGGAATGAAGATGGCCAAAAAGTTAGAGGGGTTTTTAAACTAGGTGATGGGGGGAGGGTCCAGAGGTAGAGATAGTCAGCGTGGAACATATTCCAGAGGGTAGTATTGGGGGCATTAGTGTTAGGTTGACCAAAGCACAAAAACCCAAGGTAAGTATAGTAGCAAGTCCTAGTTGCAATCTCGGAACTCCCAATACGAGGACAATATGCGACTGGTCTAAACTATGTGGCATGTTCACCAATGCCAGGAGCATAGCGGACAAGATGGGTGAACTAGAGATACTGTTGTACGAGGAGGATTTGGATTTTGTGGGAATTTCAGAGACCTGATTCAACAGCTCTCATGATTGGCTTGCAAACATTCAAGGGTAAACCCTTTACCGCAAGGATAGAGAGGGTAAAAAATGGGGAGGGGTATGCCTATATATCAAGAATAATGTACAAGTGAATGTGAGAGATGACATCACTGGGGGAGCTAGGGAGGATGTGGAATCCTTATGGGTAGAGCTCAAAAGGGATGAAGCTAAGAGGAAAATAATACTGGGAGTATGCTATAGGCCCCCCAACCTGAGGGAGGAAGTGGAGACAGATCTCCTATCACAATTTGGATTAGCAGCAAGGATAGAAAGTGTTATCATAATGGGGGATTTTAATTATCCAGACATAGACTGGGCGGAGGGAACCGCACATTCATTTAAGGCTCGCCAGTTCCTTAATGCCTTGCAGGACAATTTTATTGGTCAGATGGTAGACGCACCAACTAGAAATAAAACATTACTGGATCTACTGATTACCAACAATACAGACCTGATCACGGATGTGGAAATACTTAGCAATTTAGGTAACAGCAATCACAGGTCAATTGGTTTCAGTATAAATCACACAAATAGGAAACATAAAGGGAATACAAAGACACTGAATTTCAAAAGAGCCAACTTCCCTAAACTTCAAACCTTGCTAAAAGGCATAAATTGGGATTAAATATTAGGAACAAAGAACATGGAGGAGAGATGGGTTTGCTTTAAGAGCATATTAAATAAGGGCATTAGCCAATGCATACCATTGGGTAATACATTTAAAAGAGCGAACAAAAGTCCTGGATGGCTTAACTCCAATGTAAAAATGCATATAAAAGCAAAGGAAAAAAAAATACAAGGTTGAGGGATCATCATCAGCATTCAGACTTTATAAAGAATGCAACAAGAAATGTAAGGGTGCGATTAGGATGGCTAAGATAGAACATGAAAGACACATAGCGGAGGAGAGCAAAAAAAATCCCAAGAAATTCTTTAAGTATGTAAACAGTAAAAAAGGGAGGACAGACCATATTGGCCCCATAAAGAATGAGGAAGGACATCTGGTTACAAAGGTTGGGGAGATGGCAAAGGTATTGAATTTATTCTTCTCCTCACGAGTGAATCGGGGGACTTCACTAACCAAAACTGTAGTGTTTATCCTCATGACACAACACAGGAAGCACCTCCATGGTTAACAGAGGACAGAATTAAAATGAGACTTGAGAAATTTAACATTAATAAATCACCGGGACCAGATGGCTTGCATCCGAGGGTACTTAGGGAACTCAGAGCAGCCAAACCCCCGAAGACGTCCTGTTGTGACGAAACGCGTAGGGCGGGCCTTTGTTTGTGACGGTCTCTTTGTTTGAGACCTAAATCCCTGTGCTTGGTGTGACCGCCGTTGTGGTCATTAAATCTGGCAAGGAGATTACATACTCACATTGGGTGAAAACAACTTGGAGATTGGGATCTTCCTTACAACCTCTTAACCACAGTTCACACCTGTATGGATGCCTTGATGTAATGGGACTTTAAAGACGCCTTATATATATATTTACACCATTCTCTGGGTGTGTTGCGATCAACGCTTCATGTGATGTTCTATGGACACTTGTTTTATTTATTTTGATTACGTTTGTTACAGTATTTGTTATTTACTTAAATAATTTGATACTCACTAATTACGAATTGTTTATCTAAGGTTCGCCTATTTATGTAATATCACATACTCACATAGAGGACTCAGCTTTAGTTTTCTTTTTTCACATATTACATTTTTCACCACTTCTGAATATTAGACACAAATTTACATTTTGTGTTTTTTTTTTTTGTCACAGTACCCTTAGCGCTGCATCCACCTATATGCCTTTCAGTCAAGTGATTGCCAGACCGTTGTTCCTAATTTTTACAGACAGTCTACTGACTGGAATGGTACCAACTGATTGGAGAAAAGCCAATGTAGCACCAATATTTAAAAAGGGCCCAAAATACATCCCTGGGAATTACAGACCAGTTAGCCTAACATCAATAGTATGTAAACTCTTGGAGGGCATGACAAGGGACTATATACAAGATTTTAGTAATGAGAACGGTATCATTAGCGGTAATCAGCATGGATTCATGAAGAATTGTTCTTGCCAAACCAATCTACTAACCTTCTATGGGGAAGTAAGTTGCCATCTAGATAAAGGAAGGCCCGTAGACGTGGTGTATCTGGATTTTGCAAAAGCATTTGACACAGTTCCCCATAAACGTTTACTGTACAAAATAAGGTCCGTTGGCATGGACCATAGGGTGAGTACATGGATTGAAAACTGGCTACAAGGGCGAGTTCAGAGGGTGGTGATAAATGGGGAGTCCTCGGAATGGTCAGGGGTGGGTAGTGGGATTCCCCAGGGTTCTGTGCTGGGAACAATCCTATTTAATTAGTTCTTAAACGACCTGGAGGATGTGATAAACAGTTCAATCTCTGTATTTGCAGATGATACTAAGCTAAGCAGGGCAATAACTTCTCCGCAGGATGTGGAAACCTTGCAAGAAGATCTGAACAAATTAATGGGGTGGGCAACTACATGGCAAATGAGGTTCAATGTAGAAAAATGTAAAATAATGCATTTGGGTGGCAAAAATATGAATGCAATCTATACACTGGGGGGAGAACCTCTGGGGGAATCTAGGATGGAAAAGGACCTGGAGGTCCTAGTAGATGATAGGCTCAGTAATGGCATGCAATGCCAAGCTGCGTCTAACAAAGCAAAGAGAATATTGGCATGCATTAAAAAGGGGATCAACTCCAAAGATAAAATGATAATTCTCCCACTCTACAAGACTCTGGTCCGGCCACACCTGGAGTATGCTGTCCAGTTCTGGGCACCAGTCCTCAGGAAGGATGTACTGGAAATGGAGCGAGTACAAAGAAGGGCAACAAAGCTAATAAAGGGTCTGGAGGATCTTAGTTATGAGGAAAGGTTGTGAGCACTGAACTTATTCTCTCTGGGGAAGAGACGCTTGAGAGGGGATATGATTTCAATATACAAATACCTTACTGGTAACCCCACAATAGAAATAAAACTTTTTCGCAGAAGAGGGTTTAACAAGACTCGTGGCCACTCATTAAAATTAGAATAAAAGAGGTTTAACCTTAAACTACGTAGAGGGTTCTTTACTGTAAGAGCGGCAAGGATGTGGAATTCCCTTCCACAGGTAGTGGTTTCAGTGGGGAGCATCGATAGCTTCAAGAAACTATTAGGTAAGCACCTGAATGACCGCAACATACAGGGATATACAATGTAATACTGACACATAATCACACATAGGTTGGACTTGATGGACTTGTGTCTTTTTTCAAACTTACCTACTATGTAACTAGATAACTATGTAACTATATGTTTGTTATTTAAAAAAAAATTAAAAATTACCTTTAGTGTCTTTTTAATGACTGTGTGTTGAGTTATTTTGAGGGGACAGCAAATTTACACTGTTATACAAGCTGTACACTCACTACTTTACATTGTAGCAAAGTGTAATTTCTTTAGTGTTGTCACATGAAAAGATAGAATAAATATTTACAAAAATGTGAGGGGTGTACTCACTTTTGTAAGAAACTGTATTATATATATATACACTGAGCAAAATTATAAACGCAACACTTTTGTGTTTTCCCCCTATTTATCATGTGCTGAACGCAAAGACCTACGACTTTTTCTATGTACACAAAAGGCCTATTTCTCTCAAATATTGTTCACAAATCTGATTAAATTTGTGTTATTGGCGAACTGCAGTCAGGTCGAGACCCCGATAAGGACGATGGGCATGCAGATGAGCTTCCCTGAGATGGTTTCTGCAGAAATTCTTTAGTTATGCAAACCGATTGTTGCAGCTGGCTTATCTCAGACGATCTTGGAGGTAAGGATGATTTGTGTGGAGGTCCTGGGCTGGTGTGGTTAAACTTGGTCTGCTGTTGTGAGGTTGGTTGGATGTACTGCCAAATTCTCTGAAAAGCCTTTGGAGACGGCTTATGGAAGAGAAATGAACATTCAATTCAAGGGCAACAACTCTGGTGGACGTTCCTGCAGTCAGCATGCCAATTGCACGCTCCCTCAAAACTTGCGACATCTGTGGCATTGTGCTGTGTGATAAAACTGCACATTTTCGAGTGGCCGTTTATTGTGGCCAGCCTAAGGCACACCTGTGCAATAATCATGCTGTCTAATCAGCATCTTGATATGCCACACCTGTGAGGTGGATGGATTATCTCAGCAAAGGAGGAGTACTCATTAACAGATTTAGACAGATTTGTGAACAATATTTGAGAGAAATAGGCCTTTTGTGTACATAGAAAAAGTCGTAGATCTTTGCGTTCAGCTCATGATAAACAGGGGCAAACACAAAAGTGTTGCGTTTATAATTTTGTGTTTATAATTTTGCTCAGTGTATATATTATGTTGTCAAAAGTATGGACCTTGCTTTCTGCATTGGTCCAAATCATTTGGTGGAGGGGGGATTATGGTGTGGGGTTGTTTCTCAAGGGTTGGGCTTGGCCCCTTTAGTACTAGTGAAGGGAACTCTTAAGGCGTCAGCATACCAAGATGATCATCCATTTGATCCATTCTATTACTGCTCCATTATCTGTTGCACTTCAAGGTTTGATCTTGTGTTTGGCAAAGCACAAGTGGAACCAATGGGTTGCCTTGAAACACATTTAAATTACAAGTCTACAATATCACATTTCAGAGAATACTCTCATGCCACTTTCAACTCTCAGTTTACACAATAGTAACTGACAATTAGCCTAATATGACTTACCTATGCACCTGTGTTTTTAACACTGCTGCTGGTAAATTGACATTTAGGAGCAGTTGGGCATTTTTTTCAGCTGCCCTTGAACTCTCCTCTATGTTATCTTATCAGTACATGTACACAGGGTTCTTTATAGTCATTTCGAGGCAGTTGAGTTTAGAGGCATTTTATGGAATACAAAAAAAATGCATTCAGGACGGATGTTCAGAGGCATTTGACGCCAAATGCCTGTAACAGCCTGTAAAGGCTTCTAAATGCGGTAACTTGTGTTTAGCAGCGTTTTGTTTACAGATGTTTTTCATTTTAACAAAAGAAAAAAAAACGCTTCTAGACGCAAACGCGGCTAAACGCGCCATCTAAACGCGGCATGTAAACGCAGCTAAACAGACGTTTTTAGACGTTGGTTTCTAGCTGTCAAGTTAAATTTTTCAGGAGAGGTTAACTGCTTGCCGACCAGCCGCCGCAGTTTTACCTGCAGTGTGTGCCCAGAGCCAATGCGAGTGCCTGGCGGGCGCGATGACCACCGGGTACCTGCAATCGCTCATGACAGAGCCAGAACTGGGATCTGTGTGTGTAAACGCACAAATCCCAGTTCTTTCAGGGGAGTAGAGCCAGATCGTGGGTTCATACTGAGTATGAACACCGATATCTCTCTCCTCCTAGACAGTCCCTTCCCCCCCTACAGTTAGAACACACCTAGGGAACACAGTTAACCCCTTAATAAAAAAAAAACGCAGAGATGATCAAATACCACCAAGAAAGCTCTATATGTGGGAAAAAAAGGACGTCAAATTTGTTTCGGTACATTATTTCCTGTGTCCCCTGTGATCCGGCCAGGGCTGGTGCAAGGATTTTTGACACCCTAGGCGAAACCTCATTTTGCTGCCCCCCCCCTGGCTTCACCCCTGACTCCACCCCCTTTGCTCTGCCCATGTATACCCCACCTTTTTAATGAAGCACCCATTCAATGCAGCCTCACCAGCGCCCATCAATGCAGCCTCACTAACGCCCATCAATGCAGCCTCACTAACGCCCATCAATGCAGCCTCACTAGCGCCCATAAATGCAGCCTCACCAGTGCCCATAAATGTAGCTTTACCAGCGCCCATCAATGCAGCCTCACCAGTGCCCATCAATGCAGCTTCACCAGCGCCCATCAATGCAGCCTCACTAACGCCCATCAATGCAGCCTCACTAGCGCCCATAAATGCAGCCTCACCAGTGCCCATAAATGTAGCTTTACCAGCGCCCATCAATGCAGCCTCACCAGTGCCCATCAATGCAGCTTCACCAGCGCCCATCAAATGCAGCCTCACCAGCGCCCATCAATGAATGTTTGCTTACTTCCATTCACTCGGGAGTCAGGACACAGACACGGTCCTCCGCCGCCGCTGCGCCTCTGACACTATGTTCGAACGGAGCGGAGGCTGCCTGCTGATGCTGAGACATAATTGATTGCTGCAGAGAGAAGAGAGTAGGAACACCAGTGGTCGGGAGCCCTAGGCAGCAGTGTACCTTAGGCGGCTGCCTAGTTTGCCTAGTGATAGCACCGACCCTGGATCCGGCCACCATGTTTAATTTCAGCTAGGCGGCTGGCGCCCTGTGATTGGGAGAATGGGGTAATGTGAGGCGGAAGGGCTAGCCTGTCCTTGATGTTCCTGAAGTCCCGCCTCCACCATCTTCTTCTCCTCCTCTCTTCCTGACCGCCGGATCTGGGACTCGCATCATTCCCAGTTGGTTGTGGCAGACAGCCAGTCAGTCTGGCAGTGCTCCAGACAGAGTTCAGATGGATGGTGGACAAAAAAAAAGTAGGTGAGACGACGGAGCAGCCACTACTGCAACAAGTCAGCCTCTGCAAAGCCAGCACTGAGTTGTGCCTCTCTCCTCACAAAGAAGTGCATACATACTTTCCTGGCTTCCTATTGGCTGTGAGACTTGGGACACTGAGCTGCTTCCAGTCCAATGAGTCCATGCAGCATACTGCTCAGAGCTCTGCTCCTCTGCTGTTCCATGGACATGTGTGCTGCTGTACCCAACATGTAATGAAATGGACATCTCTGGGTCAGTGACTGTGGTGTGTGACACTCAGCATGTATAACATAGTCATATAGGGCAAACTACATTCACACAGTCTACATTACACACATACACAGAGCATCACCCTCTTCCCCACTTATCCAAAATGTCTCCCCTCCTCCCAATTATCCCAAATGTCCCCCCCTCCTCCCACTTATCCCAAATGTCCCCTCCTCCTCCCACTTATCCCAAATGTCCCCCGCTCCTCCCAAATGTTCTCCCTCCTCCCACTTATCCCAAATGCCCCCCTCCTCCCACTTATCCCAAATGTCCCTCCTCCTCCCAAATGTCCTCCCTCCTCCCAATTATCCCAAATGTCCCCCCCCCCACCTCCCACTTATCCCAAATGTCCCCCCCTCCTCCCACTTATCCCAAATGTCCCCCCCTCCTCCCAAATGTCCTCCTTCCTCCCACTTATCCCAAATGCCTCCCTCCTCCCACTTATCCCAAATGCCCCTTCCTCCTCCCAAATGTCCTCCCTCCTCCCACTTATCCCAAATGTCCCCCCCTTCTCCCACTTATCCCAAATGTGCCCCCCTCCCACTTATCCCAAATGTCCCCCCTCCTCCCACTTATCCCAAATGTCGCCCTCCCTCCCACTTATCCAAAATGCCCCCCCTCCCTCCACTTTTCCTTAATGTCCCCCCCTCCTCCTACTTATCCCAAATGTCCCCCCCTCCTCCCACTTATCCCAAATGTCCCCCCCCTCCTCCCAAATGTCCTCCCACTTATCCCAAATGCCCCCCTCCTCCCACTTATCCCAAATGTCCCCCCTCCTCCCAAATGTCCTCCCTCCTCCCACTTATCCCAAATGCCCCCCCCCCTTCTCCCACGTATCCCAAATGTCCCCCCCTCCCACTTATCCCAAATGTCCCCCCTCCTCCCACTTATCCTAAATGTTCCCCCTCCTCCCACTTATCCCAAATGTCCCCCTCCCTCCCACTTATCCAAAATGTCCCCCCTCCCTCCACTTATCCTTAATGTCCTGCCCTCCTCCTACTTATCCCAAATGTCCCCCCCTCCTCCCACTTATCCAAAATGTCCCCCCTCCTCCCACTTATCCTTAATGTCCCCCCCCCCTCCTACTCATCCCAAATGTACACCCCCTCCTCCCACTTATCCCAAATGTCCCTTCCTCTCCTCCCACTTATCCCAAATGTTCCTCCCTCTCCTCCCACTTATCCCAAATGTCCCCCCTCTTCCCACTTATCCAAAATGTCCCCCCTCCTCCCACTTATCCTTAATGTCCCCCCTCTCCTCCTACTCATCCCAAATGTACCCCTCCCTCCTCTCACTTATACCAAATGTCCCTCCCTCTCCTCCCACTTATCCCAAATGTTCCCCCTCCTCCCACTCATCCCAAATGTCCCCCCTCTTCCCACTTATCCAAAATGTCCCCCCTCCTCCCACTTATACTTAATGTCGCCCCCTCCGCCTACTTATCCCAAATGTCCCCCCTCTCCTCCCACTTATACCAAATGTCCCCCCTCTCCTTCCACATACCAAATGTCCCTCCCTCTTCTCCCATTTATCCCAAACGTCCTCCCTCCTCCCACTTATCCCAAATGTCCCCTCCCACTTATCCCAAATGTCCCCCCCACTTATCCCAAATGCCCCCCCCTCCTCCCATGTATCCCAAATGTCCCCCCCACTTATCCCAAATGTGCCCCCTCCTCCCACTTATCCAAAATGTCCCCACTCCTCCCACTTATCCCAAATGTCCCCCCTGCTCCTACTTATCCCAAATGTCCCCCTTCCTCCCACTTATCCCAAATGTCCCCCCCTCCTCCCACTTATACCACATGTCCCTCCCTCTCCTCCCACTTATCCCAAATGTCCCCCCTCTTCTGCCACGTATCTCCAATATTTCTCCTGTCCCCCCACGTATCCCAATTGTCCCCTCTCTTCTCCCACTTATCCCAAATGTTCCTCCTCTCCCCCCACATATTCCAAATACCCCCCTCCCCCCACCTCTCCCCAGTGTCCCCCTCTCCCCCCACTTATCCGAAATGTTCCTCCTCTCCCCCACTTGTCCCCAATACCCCTCTAGTCCCACTACTTATCCTAAATATCCCCTCCTCTCCTCCCATATATCCCCCACTTATCCCCAATGCCCCCTTCTTCTACTTATCCCAAAGGTCCCGCTTCTCCCACTTATCCCAAATGTCCCTCATTTCCCCCCACTTTAAACCAATGCCCCCTCCCCCCACTTAGCAACAATGTTCCAACTCTCCCCCAGGTTAGAAATTAGCACATTGCTCCCCCCCCCATTTAGCACCAATGCCCCATTAACTTAGCACCAATGTCAACCCCTATCCCCTCTTTTTGCACGAATGCCCCCTCTCTCCACTTAACAGTGCACTCCTACTGTAGGTTGTAGTTGCTTTTCTTTAGAAGCCCCTCTCTCTGATACTATGTGGGTGGTGAAGAGAAGACTTGGGTGAGGGCAAACTGTATGTAGCACAGTCATGAACTCTGCACTCTGTATGCAGTGAACTCCTGAACTCTGCTCTCTCTACATAGCACACTCCTGAACTCTGCTCTCTCTGCATAGCACACTACTGAACTCTGCTCTCTCTGCATAGCACACTCCTGAACTCTGCTCTCTCTGCATAGCACACTCCTGAACTCTGCTCTCTCTGCATAGCACACTCCTGAACGCTACACTCTATACATAGTACAATCTTGATCTTTGCATTTTGTATATAGCACACTCCTGATCTTTGCATTCTGTATGTAGCAAACTCCCGAGGTCTGCACTCTGTGCAGAATGCACAAATGGTATTTAACAATGCCCCATTAAGACTCTCCCACTGTTAGGCGGTGGTGGCATGGTTAAGTTCCTGCACCTATTATCTGAGAAAAATAGCCCTGCCTATAGTATGTCTGCAGTCTTTCACTGTCTTCTGTTGTATGTCTGCAGTATCTCACCATCTCCTGTAGTATGTCTACAGTCTCTCACCATCTCCTGTAGTATGTCTGCAGTCTCTGATCATCTCCTGTAGTATGTTGCAGTCTTTGATCATCTCCTGTAGTATGTTGCAGTCTCTGACTGTCTCCTGTAATATGTCTGCAGCCTCTGACTGTCTCCTGTAGCTTATCTAGCACTAAATATTATGCACAACCTAAAGTCTGGCTACCCGCAGCCTTTTATTATTGGTTGATAATGAGAAGATATCTCTTTGACTATTGTAGTCAAAGAAATATCTCAGATCTCAACAATTATAAAAGGCTGCAGGCAGCCAATCAGAGTCTCAGGCTGTGAGTGGAGGAGCCCTTTGCGTTTCGACAGCCACAGCACATAAGCAGCAGCAGAGCAGTCCCTGGGCCCCCATTCTTAGGTGCTAAAAGACCACAGGTTAGGGGGCGCAAATTACTTGCCTCGCCCCGGGTGCTGACAACCCATGCTACGCCACTGCCTTCAGCCTAGGTTTACACTGGTGCATGGAAAACACTACATGTGATTTGTACATCATATGCGATGTCTGCGCTATGCGATTTGAGCCATACATTTTGTATGGCTCAAATTACATCACATCTGCACAGAAATTGTGCAGGACCCTTTTTTCCCCTGCACCTGAATCGACTTGCATGGGTGTTCATACCCATACGATGCGATTCTGGCAATCGCACTGCGTTTTGCAATCTGTTTCGGGGGGTCATAATCTAACATTGATGCCTGCAGTGGATCTCATGGACACTGTGCAATTGCGAAGCAATGCGGGGAAATGCGGCAAATCTTGTGCATTTCCCCCATCTCATTAGTGTGAACCAGGGCTCAGTGAAAACCATGTGTGAAATTTTTAAGCAGATTCAGAAATATAGGTGGCTAAATTACATACAAATCCACACTTTTCCTGCAAAAGTTGAACTTGACCCTGTTCCACCTCATCACCCAAGCCTCCTACTGGTGAGTGAAGCTATCCATCACATTAAAGTGCCAGTAGGAAAACAAGAGGTGTGGGGTCAAGTCTTGATCATTACAAGAAAAGTCAAGATTTAAAGAGAAATTAATGTATCTATATATCTGAATCTACTGGTCCTTTTGATATGCAGTTTTCATTGAAAGTAACCTCTGAGCGTACATTTTTTTAAATCACATATCCAGATTTAATCATCCATTGTTGTAACAGGTTTAGTTCATACATCATTTTCATTGGGTGTTTCTGTTATTTTGTCCATTCCATACATCTGCATGTGTTAATAATTGCTCTTTATTTAAACTCCTAGTCCTAATTTATGTTTACTGGCCGTTTACCCAACTGTGGAACTGTGAGAATAGTTTTATGATTTCAAGACACTTAACAAATGTTACAAATACTTAAAACAGAAATATAATTACTCAGTGACACTTTTTTTTCATATAAAGTTTATGTCTGTTTTGTAAATGTAACTTCCCTTAGGGCGATGTAAATCTAAACCAACTTCCTGTAACATCATACTTTAAGCAATATTTTGATGTAATTGTGCATATGTTATAAATAATGCTCATAATACATTTATGCATTCACCGACAGAGTATAAATTGCATTTTTTTTATTTAACATGAAAATTGTATATATTTTTGCAACAAAACTTCAACTTTTACTTCAACGCAAGCTCTTGGCAAATATTCTTTTTGTATTTTATTACATTTATACAGCATCCTGGTTTTATGGTTATACAGACATAAAATTTATAAACATAGAAAGTTGCAAATGAATTGAAGAAAAAAAAAAGAAGAAAAAACGAAAATGGATTATATAAAGCCATTGCTGATATTTTTCTAAGAAGGATTGCTGCCTGATTGACATGCTGGTTCGCCAGTTTTACTGCTTTGTGATTGACAAGCAAAAAGTATACAGCCAGCATGGGCGCCCGCAGAACTTTTTTCAGGGGGGGCATTATTTTAGGTCACCCATGCTCTGCCCCTTTTTGACAATGACCTGAAGGGGAGGGGCTTAGTCATTATCACATAAAGCGCAGGCATGTGCCCATCAATTGCAGCCTCATTTTCATTATGCCTATCAAATGTAGCCTGTACAGTACGGAGGGTGTACAGTATGTGTATATATATATATATATATATATATATATATATATATGGGGTGGATGGTATTAGTATATACAGGAAGGAAGGCGGGTTTATATAACTGTATACAGGACAGATGATGTATATCTGCAGTCAGTGATAAAGAAGGAATACAGGAAGGAAGATGGATGTATATAGCTGTATACAGGACAGATGATATGATCTTTCCTATATCTGGCACCCCCCCTCACTGATCATACCTGTATGCACTCAGCTGCCCACCTCATCTGTATATATGTCAGGCCCCCACATACACATCTGTAAGCACACACACACACACACAGAGCTCTGCCCCCCCTACACAAACAGCTTCCTCCCTTCACTTGTACTCACAGACTCCCCTTGTAAGGTGTTCTTCCTTCTCCCAAGTCCTATTTTCACATGTCCCTGTGAAAATACAACAGGCAGCAAAGCAAACACGAGGGGCGCACATACAGGAAGCAGCCAGAGGTGTCAGTAAAGAGCTCTCTAAGTTCAGTGACACTGATCTGCAGCAGCTGTGGAGCCGACTCGCACAAACCCAGAGAGCCAACACAGCTACAGATGCGGCCACAGCAGACACTTGCCGATTCCAGGGGGGGGGTCACTCGCCCCCTCCCCCTTGCCCCTACCTGCGGATGCCCATGACAGCCAGTAATTAGGATGAGCCCGATGTTCGAGTCGAACGTAAGTTTGACTCAAACAATGGGAGAAATCAAAAGTGCTAATTTTAAAGGCTTATATGCATGGTATTGTCATGAAAAGTGTTTGGGGACCTGGATCCTGCCCCAGGGGACATGTAACAATGCTAAAAAAAGTTTTAAAAATGGCCATTTTTTCAGGAGCAGTGATTTTAATAATGCTTAAAGAGAAACAATAAAAGAGAAATATTCCTTTAAATTTCGTACCTGGGGGATGTCTATAGTATGCCTGTAAAGAGGCGCATTTTCCCGTGTTTAGAATAATCCCTGCACAAAATGACATTTCTAAAGGAAAAAAGTCATTTAAAAGTACTCGCGGCTATAATGAATTGTTGGTCCCGGCAATACAGATAAAAGAAGTCATCGAAAAAAACAGCATGAGATGCCCCTCAGTCCATTACCAGGCCCGTTGGGTCTGGTATGAAGATTAAGGGGAAGCCCGAACCAAAATTAAAAAAAAAATTGCGTGGGGGCCACCCCAAATTCCATACCATGCCCTTCAGGTAGCCCCCCAAAGCACCTTGTCCCCATGTTGATGGGGACAAGGACCTCATCCCCAGAACCTTTGCCCGGTGGTTGTGGGGGTCTGCGGGCGGGGGGCTTATCAATGCTAAAAAGAGTTTTAAAAACGGCCATTTTTTCAGGAGCAGTGATTTTAATAATGCTTAAAGTGAAACAATAAAAGTGAAATATTCCTTTAAATTTCGTACCTGGGGGTGTCTATAGTATGTCTGTAAAGTGGCGCATTGTTCCCGTGTTTAGAATAGTCCCTACACAAAATGACATTTCTAAAGGAAAAAAAGTCATTTAAAAGTACTCGCGGCTATAATGAATTGTTGGTCCCGGCAATACAGATAAAAGAAATCATCAAAAAAAATGGCATGGGATCCCCCCAAAATGATAACAATTTTGTTTGGATACAGTGTTGCATGACCGTTAGGGGTGCAACGGATCGTCACCGATCCGTGATCCGAACGGTTCAGCCTGTTCGGATTGGCACACATGCGCTCCGCGGAGCGCGCCGCCGCCTCGGCCTTAGGAAAGGCCGCAGCTTCAGCCTAGCTCCGGAGCGGCGGCCATCTTGGTACACCCGGCGGCCGTTTACCACGTGATTGTTCCGTCAAATGACGGAGCGATCACTTGTAAACAAACCTCTCTCCCCTCTGTGTACTGATCTGTACAGTGGAGGGGAGAGATCAGATGGCAGCAGTGCCAATACTCTGCCATACCCTGCCAATACTCTGCCATACCCTGCCAATACTCTGCAATGCCCTGCCAATACTCTGCATAGCCCTGCCAATACTCTGCATAGCCCTGACAATACCCTGCCAATACTCTGCAATACCCTGCTAATACTCTGCAATACCCTGCTAATACTCTGCAATACCCTGCCAATACTCTGCAATACCCTGCTAATACTCTGCAATGCCCTGTCAATACTCTGCAATGCCCTGCCAATACTCTGCAATGCCCTGCCAATACTCTGCAATGCCCTGCCAATACCCTGACAATACTCTGCAATACCCTGCTAATACTCTGCAGTACCCTGCCAATACTCTGCAATACCCTGCCAATACTCTACAATACCCTGAAATACCCTGCCAATACTCTGCCAATACTCTGCCAATACCCTGCCAAACTCTGCCATATTCTGCTATACTCTGCAATACCCTGCTAATATATCATTACAGTGGGGGAGATTGCGGATATTACAGTGGGGGAGATGACGTAGATATTACAGTGTGGGAGATGACGTGGATATTACAGTGGGGGAGATTTTTTTTTGTTGATCCAAAAATGATCCGAACCGTGACTCCTGATCCGAGGAACGATCCGAACCGCGAGTTTTTTGATCTGTTGCACCCCTAATGACTGTGCAATTGTCATTCAGAGTGCGAAAGCTGAACATTGGCCTGGGCAGGGGGTAAAAGTGGCCAGTAGGCAAGAGGTTGAATAGTGTTTTTGGTGCTCACATGCAGTGTAGTTCCCTTTTAATTACTGTAACAGCACATAGGTGTCTCATACAGTATGAACACTTGCTGGTCAGGAGCTAGTGCTGTCATAATGCAGACTGGGGCTACATACATTTACTTACATCCTTCAGTAATTCAGTATCATACACAGTACAACTTACATTGGTTCAGTTCTGCAATATCCCTATCTGCTGAAGAAGTAGTGCCCTGTTTTATGCACTGGGACTCAGCATGTCATAGTGGTCCTTCCTATCAATTTGGAGAATGGATGTTGACATTTCAAAGTGCTACACTGCATAGGGAACACAGAATTTAGGAGTAGGTGTGCATTAGCTGAAAAAGAAATTTTAACCCAACCATGGCCATTATAACTTTCTGAAAAGAGTTTTTTTTTGTGTCACTTTAAACAGGAAACACCCAGCAAACTATCATTTTTAGTTGTACTCCCATAATATTCTGTTTATTTTTGAGAAAACATTCCAAGCAATGATATATTTTTTCATCTGTTATCACTGATGTTAGATTTGGCTCAAGTACAGCTAACTCTGTCAACAGTTTATGTTTCTGGGTGGTTGTTATACCTCACAGGTTAAACCTCTGCAGGAATGCACATTCCTCATTGCGTGTTTTTGTTATGTATCCAGCAGGTAACAACCAGGGTGGTTTATCAGACATCCTATCCTTGCTCCCATCTCCTATACGGCACAATTATAAATGACCTGTCCACTTTCACAAGACAACTTTGTTTTCCAATAAACTTGTTTTTGGCAAATATTTAATGAAGGCACTTTGCAGGGTAATGTATATATGTGGAAAGCTCATAACTTAAAATATAATAGTGAGTCAATAGTAACTATTTAAAAAAAATAGCAGCCGGGTACAATATCCACACTCATAATTTGAAATGTTGACAGGCAGCCATGGTGCTTGTAATGGTCGAGCTTGTATTGCGCCCATTTCATATATCACATTTCAGCGTCGATGCACTTGTTATGAATTTTACAACACATCACTGACATGATTCACTGCCAAGGAAATAGTAATGCGGCTTGGCAATGTAGCATTTTATTATTATAGGTAGAAACTCTTGGCTGTTATGTATTTCTGTAAAAGCTCAATATGGAATCATGATAAATGTTGAGTACATAGACATAGACATTTAAAGGGTTAGTCCACCCAGAACTCGAACTTCAGCTTTGTGTAGGTGATGTTCAGTGGAAATACCTCCCTACTAGACTTCAGAAGGCAGATATCTTTACTTGGGTTTCCATCACAGGTCACGTGACACAGCACATTTGTCTCCATTATACATTTTCATTTATATTATATTCTTGAGAATGCAGCAGTAGTGAGACTCCATGCTGAGGCAGAACTCTGATAGTGAGATCTGCTGTAGTCATTGAGAAATATAAGCTTGCGGAAAAAAATATCATAACAGCATCTATCTAACTGAAATAGCTGTAGACAGAATTACACTTTCTTCCTAGCTTTAAAGGTACTGACAGACTTTTGATGGTCATATAATTTTGCCAAATTCAGCATAATCAAAGACATTCGGGATATCTATAGGTGTCTGAAGATATTTTCATCAGATGGAATCCAGAAGATAAATCTGCTGAATGTTTTTGATTTTAAGGAGATATACAATACCTTCAAATAGGATAGAAATAAGGGTTCTTACAGTATGCATATGCATCATATTTTAATTCTGTCATATTAATTAATTATTGTTATTATCACTGC
Organism: Lithobates clamitans; assembly: GCA_037952925.1. Lineage (NCBI taxonomy): Eukaryota > Metazoa > Chordata > Amphibia > Anura > Ranidae > Lithobates > Lithobates clamitans. The sequence goes on along the minus strand of JBBGZY010000381.1, from coordinate 1,418,341 downwards.
TTTTTTTTAGCCTGAACATGGCGGAAGGGAGTTCCACCACCTTCGGCACTGGCCCTGTGCTTGAGGCTCACTGTTGTCACTTGTAAACACTGAAGCCCCACTTCTGTTTCTACAAGTGACAGCGCTCCTCTATCGGCACCACCGGTCAATGTCACAGCCCTCAGAACTGTCACTGTCCTTCTTTATACCTCCGTCTCCACCCAGCACTCTCCAGAGCTCTTACTCAGTACTTATATTGCTGGCTGCAGAAAGAGCTCACAGAAGGCGTATCTCTACTGCCAGCTGCTGTTGAAATATGTGCCCAGCCTTGGACATACCACCTCTCTTATTAACTGGAGTATGTACCTCTTGTGTGAGGGTTGCAAACCTTTTACCTACATGAATAGGGATATCATAGAAAAAAGGAGGTGATCTTTGTCTTCCAACTGATTAATTTATTTGTATCTTAGAGCATCTTCCTCTAGGGGATCAAAAATGCCCTCCTTTCACGAAATGTGTTTTCCTATGACTGTGAACTAATTTCCCTTTATTTCTATGAATAGGCACAAAGGGAGCACTATCCAAACTCTGATCAGTAAATTGTGCATCAGTTTTCACCAGGTCTTTAGTGTTCTGCCCTTCAGTCATATCAGCAGGACCAGGGTTAACATCCACTTCCTCCTGCCATTTAAGCACGTTCTGCAACCTATAATCTTTACACTTCACTGTCCCTTAAATATTTTTTCCTTTCTTGATTTTCTGTAAGTGTCTTGTATACACACAGTCATATAAAGTTGGTCGCAAATTCCGAAGAGGAAGTTCAATACCAAGTGTGCCACCCTTTGGGCTCCTTCCGCTAATCCCGTGTTAGTAGAAGTTTGGTGACAGACGATTTGCGCTTTTCAGCCTCCTGCTTTTCCGATCGTTACTGCTCTTCGGTTTGTGCTTTTGGGTTCGTATTTCTATTATGTATTTGAGTTCCAGTGACTTCTTGTCCGCTTGTTTCTGATATTCAGCCCCGGCCTTTCTGTTTTTCAGTGCTTTCTGTCAGTTCGTTCTGACCAGCTAACCGTTTTGAAGCCATGAGGACCCTCACCCCGGACCAGAGAGTTTATAACTACCATCTGGCCAGAGCCAGAAGAGTGGTAGAGAACGTTTTCGGGATAATGGCCAGCCGGTTCCACCTATTCCTTACGCCAATCAACATGGTGGAATATAAACTTAACCAGATAATCCTTGCATGCTGCATTCTACACAACTATTTACGGAGAAATTCAATGAACTATGTGGCCTCAGTTGTTCAAGAAGAAACCCTGATGGCGCTTGAAGCTGGCGGTCCTGGCTTGCCCCCCCAAAGCGCCCGCGAAGTAAGACAGAAGTATGTTGAGTACTTTGCAGGTAGGGGGGCCATTGATATGCCAGAAATGGTTTAAGAAACATTTTATCAACAATTTTTGAACTTAAACTGAAAGAAGATTTCCTTTGATTTACGGCCTGGGTTTCTTTTAGCTGCCTCCTAGGTTCTCCAATGGGCTTTTCTTTTTGGACATTTTCTTCAATAGTGCAAATGTAATTTATTTGATACATGAAGTGACAATCTCTTCTTCAGCGAACTATTATTATATTGTGGGTCTAATACACACACCTTGTTTTTGTTGTTAATGTATGTAATGCATTACTGACAAAAATATTCATCATTTTCAGCACCATGAATGAACTTAGCGTGATTGTGGCAAATTAGAAAGCACTCTGGGAGTTATTTAAAGGCAAATCCACTTTGCACTTAAAAGTGCACATGAAACTGCACTGAAACTGCACTTGTAGTGCAAAGTGGATTTGCCTTTAGTAATTAACCCCCATTGTCACTGTAAACACCAACTTACTACAAAAAATGCTATTGAGCATTGAAAGAAGAAGTCACACATTGTTGAGTAGAAAACATTTTACTCAAAGCACATTCACATGTGCGTTAGAAAAGGGTTTTTGAACGAACCAACATCTTTGGTGTATATATTTTTTTCACATTGTAAAGATCCTTTTTTTGGTTAAACAGGCATGTTTCAAAGCATAACATACACGACTCAGGAACTTACAAAGTTCAACTTTGATAAAGTGAAGGCAATATCAGACATTAGTATGTCCAAAATGTGTTGATATTGCCTTTATCAGATGGGGTGATGTCACCCCTGTAAGCCAGATTTTTAAGATGCACACAAATTGGGATTCAAACTGAGGATTTCCCTCCTGATCCCATGCCTAATGTCAACATGTGCTAGCTCCCATCATGGGGGATCAATGGACGTGTTTTGGGGGTGCATCCCCTTCCTCTCACCTAATTGAGTTGGGAGGAAGGGGTTGCACCCACAAAACGTGTACATTGATATCCCCTGATGGCAGATAGCACATGTTGACACACTGTATGCAACTTCAAAATTTGGCTTTTCACATACTTTACAACTTTTTTTAAATTAAAAAATACACAATAAAACGGTACAATTTTGTTGTTTTTTATATTCTGCCTAAAACATCAATGATGTTCTTCATTTTTTTTACATCATTGATGTTTTCCTTTATATTTTCTACATCACGATTGCAACCCATTCTCTCCCCTATGACGATCTGGGCACTTTCACTGGTGAAATGAGATTCTTCTTCCACAACATCCACATCACCTAAAAGAAAAAAACACACCATGTATTAGAAATATCTCTTACCTGAAGCTGTGGTCTCAGACACTCACCTGTTGTGACAATTTCGCCCAGTTCATAAACCTTTCCCTCAACATCCTCTGCTTGTGGTGCGGGGATTTCCCCTTCTTTAGGAGGTAGGGAGCCCCTGGTTGCCTCAGATGTCCCGAGTCTTTTCTCCCCTATGTGAATAAAAAATAGGTATACTTAGCACACAGATATTGGAGGGCAGAAATAGGAATATAAAACATTGCTTGGAAGTGTCGTACAATTGTCTGTTTTGGCAGAGTTCCAAGCTGAAGAACATTTTATTTCCTTTCTAAAGCTGGAATACTTCCCTTTTTTGTTAAAGTATCACACATGGAAACACAATTACTAAAATTTTGGTGTGTTTTATATTCTGCCTAAAACATCAATGATGTTTTTGAGTCTTTTTTCCACATCATTGATGTCTTCCTTGATCTTCTGTAAATCCCTATTGCACACCATGATCTCCCCGGTGAGGATGTGTGCACTTGCACTTGTGAAATGTGTTTCTTCTTCCACAACATCCACATCACCTAAAAATAAAAAAACACACCATGTATTATAAATATGCAGGCATCCATCTATTACCTGAAGCTGTGCTTTCAGACACTCACCTGTTGTGGTTATTATTTTGTCCACTTCATAAACCTCTCCTTCCTCCACATCCTCTGGCTGAGGTGTGGGGATTTCCTGTTCTTTAGGAGGTGGAGGGTTCCTGGTGTCCTCTGATGTCCCGAGTTTTTTCTCCCCTATGTGAATAAAAAAAAGGTATACTTAGCACACAGATATTTGAGTGCAGAAATAGGAATATGAAACATTGCTTGGAAGTGTCATACAATTGTCTGTTTTGGCAGAGTTCCATGCTGAAGACATGATTGTTTCCCTTTCTTAAAGCTGGAATACTTAACTTTTTTGGAGCACCTGTGTGCGACACCCTAAAAAGTTTGTTCTGGTGTTCCACACTAGTGCTCCTGCATCCAGATGTGTAAACAGCTGCTGAGTGTCCTCTCCTTACACAGAATCAAGTTTACATTTCATTGTAGTTACAATCCCATCTAGACAACAAACTTATTTTAATACAAAAAGGCATGAACAAATGTAGTTAACCTGTATCTGCCAAAAACATCTTACAGTGGGCGAAAGAACGATGTTCCTACGACTGATTACTGTGCCCATGAACATGAAAGTAGACATTTTTAAATGTACAACAGTAAAGAAAAGCACATGGAGCAGCACGAACGTTAAGAAGAAGAATGGGAACACACAACAAAATACTTACTTTTTTGCAGCACTCTCTTGATCTTTCTGCACTGATCCTGCTCCCTCAATCTGAAGTCTGACCATCGTTTCCTCAGTTGATCCTTGGATCGCCGTACCCCAAAATTCCTGTGCAGACTCTTCACAACTTTAGGCATGATCTTGGCCTTTCTCACATTTGGGTTTGGGTAAGGTCCATGCTTCCTGTAATAGTCAGGCCTCTTCAAGATGTCCACCATCTCCACCATCTCTACAAAGGACATATTTGAGGCCTTCAATCTCCTCCGGGATCGTGAGGTTCGGGGCTCCGGTCTTTCGTCGTTGCTGCTCTCCTCTACATGCAGCTGTGTTGTCTCTCCGCCATGTGCTCTCCCACTGCGCCGAAAGAGAAGGGGTGGGGAATAGACTACAAAGAACGTCAGGGGCGGAGTTTCACGCATGCGCAGTGTATATAAAGCATAACATGCGTGTGTCGTACGTACGATCTGTGAGCGGAGGACGAAGTAACGGAAGCGACGATCGTTATAACGAAGGTACAATTTTAAGTTGGTGCATCAGTGGACTATACTGCTTATAGATTGAGTCCTATATTGGGTCAAGATTAGGAGAGTTTTGCCTGACATGAGGGTTTGTCTTGTGTTGTGTCTTGCAGAGACAATGGATCTATTCAACGATGAGGACTTTATCCCCATATTCATTGATATGTACAGGGAGCTGCCCTGTCTGTGGCAGGTAAACCACCCGTTTTATAACAATAAACCAAAGAGGAAGATAGCGCTGGATCAATTGCTGGAATTTGTGAAGCCGGTGATCCCCACTTCAGACATCCCCTATTTGAAGGCCCTAATTGGTGGCATGAGGAGCACTTATAATAGGGAGCGCAAGAAGGTCCAGGATTCCCTGAGATCAGGAGCTGCAGCAGATGACATTTATCTACCCAGGCTGTGGTACTATGACAGATTGCAGTTTCTGGCAGGCCAGACTGAACCCAGGCCAGCACTCTCCAGTCTTGCTTCAAGGCTTCCTTCCCCTCTGGCTGACGCTTATGACGACCAACCTGGGCCTTCCAGGCAGCAACATGTGGAGGAGCCCAGCTTGAGTCAGGTATAGCATTCTTCAAAATATTTCTGTTTGTCAAATTAATGATGTTAAATATATGTTAGTTTTGATAACTAATTTTTGATTTCACAAAGTGTTTTACATATCAATAGACAGTAGTGGCCACAAATGAGTGGGACAAGAATGAAAAATGCTGGGGTCAGAATGCTAGTCTTTTCTATTTATTACCATTCAATTTTCAACAGTCATGAGCTAAAAATTGTGTGATGAACCAAAAACTAAAACTATGTCCCTTTTTCATACACAGGAAAGTGGCAGCCAGGAGGTGGTGGGGGTAAGTGGCAGCCAGGAGGTGGCCGGGCCCAGTAGCCTGCCCGAATCCCAGGTCCCTCCCCTCGGCCTTCCACAAAAAAGTGCCAGGAAGAGGAGTAACCTGAAGGAGGCAGCAATTGGCGTATTTCTGAAGGCTACTGTGGCCCTCAGAAACCCCCCAGTGTTCAAGAGGACTATGTCTACATGACAGCCTGCAAAATGCTGGAAATGGAGCAGGGCCAACGCCTCTTATATGAGGAAGTTATATTCCAAGCCCTAAATAGGGGTTGAGGGGCGAACTCACAAGCCAAAGCCACGTTTGTGATTTCAACCATGGTCCTCCTCCTTCAGGTCCTCCTCCACCTCCTGCCACAACTCCAACACCAGAGCCAGAGCCTGGAAGGAAGCATCTAAGGAAGACAAGAGAGTGATGGCCTGGGTTCAGTCTGGTCTGGCAAAAGACGCAGGCTGTTGTATGACCACAGCCTGGGGACAGATATGTCATCTGCTGCTGTTCCTGATCTCTTGTTGTCCTGGACCGGATTGTGCTCACTATTATATGGACTACTCAGGCCACCAATTTTGATTGTAAAATAATTGATGTGTGCCCTGGGGTACAAAGGCTTCGTAAATTTCAGCAGTTTCTCCAGCGTTGCCTTCCTCTTTATTTTGTTATGACCCACAATAAATGGCTATTTCTTTTTCACAAATACTTGGCTATGTGTTTTAGTTCAAAAAGGACAGTTTGTTTGTGATTAGGCAGATACATTTCAAAAATACAAGGTCAAATTAACAAGGGACACCAACCAACCTTCTTGAGGTAAAAAAATACACTATAATAATGGTGTTGTGGTAACTTGACACACAAAACGAGAAATATTATGATGGAGAGCACTAGAAAAAAAAATGCAGATCTTGATAAAAAAAAGAAAAAAAAAGAAAAAAAAAACGTGGAGATTAATATTATTATGGAGATGTGACGAAAAACAAAATTAATATTATTCATGAGATCACGAGAAATAATAAAGAAATCAGTTTGTGAGAACTCTGTGTGAATATGAGCAGAAAAACAACTTTCTTCTAGCATTCTAAAGAAGAAGAGAATGCGCTGCATTAAACTATTTAAAAAATTGCAGCGTGACGAATGTGCTATCTCCATTACGAATGGTAGTTTTACCACACCGAGCGCTTCCGTCTCGTAATTTACTCTGAGCATGCGTGGCACTTTGTGCGTCAGAATTGTGTACACACGATCGGAATTTACATGAACGGATTTTGTTGCCGGAAAATTTGAGAACCAGATCTCAAATTTTGTGCGACAGAAATTCCGATGGAAACTGTCCGATGGAGCCTACACACGGTCGGAATTTCCGACAAAAGGCTCCCATCGAACATTTTCCGTCGGAAAATCCGACCGTGTGTAGGGAGCATAAGTCTAACCTCCTCCTTTGACCTGAAGCAATGGATACATGCTTCTACACACTCTGACAGAAACACCTTTGACCTTGTTTTCTCCCACCTATGCACTCCGTGCAACCTCTCTAACTCTCCTTTCCTTCTCTGACCACCACCTTATTAGTTTTTCTCTCTCCCTCTCTACCATCTCCCTCCAGCTGCCTAACATTTACCCGTAGAAACCTTCGCCTCCTCAACCCTTCTCTTCTCTTCTCCGCTACTGACCACCTCTATGACAAAATCTCACCTCTGTCCTGCCCCAACTTAGCCACTTCTGTCAACAACACTTCACTGTCATCTTCCCTAGACAAGCTCATCCCCCTCATAACACACAGAATCAGGCCACGTCCCCTACAACCTTGGCAAACAGATGCCACTAGAAGTCTGAAAAAACATAGCCGAGCACTTGAGCGCTTGTGGTGTAAGACTAAGTCACAGAAAGATTTCAACCATTATAAATCTGCTCTCCAAAAATACAATTCCAGCCTCCTCACTGCCAAGCAGACCTATTTTATGACTCTCATTAACAGCTTATCATCCCATCCCCGTCAACTCTTCTCTACCTTCATCCTCCACTGTCTCCACCCACTAACTCACTCACTACCCAAGAGATCGCCAATCACTTCAAACATAAGATTGATGCAAATTGTGAGTTGATCGCCACTGTACAGATGCCTTCTCCGCCTAACACCCCATGTCCACAGGTTTAATCTTTACTTCCCTCATTCAACCCCGCCACTATAGACTAGATTACAAAACTTTTCTCTAACATCCACCTTACCACTTGCTCCCTCGACCCTGTTCCCTCACAATTGCTATGTTCACCCTCTGACTCTATTCTACACTCCCTAACTCACATCTTTAATCTCTCCCTCTCTTCAGACAGCTTCCCAAACTCTCTAAAACATGCATTAGTCACCACCATTCTTAAAAGCCCTCACGAGACCCCACCAATCTTAACAACCTGAGTGATCACCTCGCCAAGAATAACAATTTTTCCTGGATAACCTGGATTCTGCCCTCAACACTCCATGGAAACTGTTCTCCTAAAACTCACAAATGATCTGCTAACAGCTAAAGCCAATGGACTCTATTCTATACTCCTACTCTTAGACCTCTCTGCTGCCTTTGACACAGTGGACCACCCCCTCCTCCTAAAAAAACTCCAGGCCTTTGGTCTCAATGACTGTACTCTTTGCTGGTTCTCATCCTAATTATACAACCGCACCTTTAGTGTCACTTACAACTCTACTGCCTTCTCTCCTCTCCCTTTCTCTGTCGAGGTCCCCCAAGGTTCTGTTTTTGGACCTCTCCTATTCTCCATCTACACCTCCTCCCTGGGTCAGATAATAGCCTCCCATAGATTCCAATACCATCTCTATGCTGATGACACCCAAATCTATCTCTCTACCCCTCAGCTTACTCCTTCAGTCTCCTCACGTATCACTAATTTACTAACAGACATATCAGCCTGGATATCACATCACTTCCTCAAACTCAATCTATCCAAAACTGAGCTAATGATTTTTCCTCCTCCACGTGCCTCTGCCCCGATCTCTCTGTCAAAATCAATAGCACCACTATCACCCCATCCCCACATGCCAAGGTTCTAGGTGTAACCCTGGACTCTGAACTATCCTTTCAGCGCCACATCCAAACACTTTCCAAATCTTGCCATCTCAACCTCCGCAACATCTCCAAAATCCGCCCCTTCCTAACCAATGGCACCACAAATCTCCTAGTTCACTCCCTGGTCATCTCCCACCTCGACTACTGCAACTCCCTCCTCACGGGATTACCTTTACACAGGCTATCCCCTCTTCAGTCCATCATGAATGCTGCTGCCAGGCTCATCCACCTTACCAACCGCTCAGTGTCTGCTACTCTCTGTCAATCCCTCAACTGCCTTCCACTCATCCAACAAATTTAATTCAAAATTCTAATAACAACTTACAAAGCCATCCACAACTCGGCCCCCCGCTACATCACTAACCTAGCCTCAAAACACCAAATTAATCATTCCCTTTGTTCCTCCCAAGACCTCCTGCTCTCTAGTTCCCTCGTCACCTCCTCCCATGCTCGCCTTCAGGACTTTTCCCGAGCCTCTCCTATCCTCTGGAACTCCCTACCCTAATCCGTCCGACTATCTCCTACTCTGCTTGCTTTTATGCAATCCCTGAAAACCCTTCTCTTCAGAGAAGCCAATCCGGCCCCCACCTAACAACTGTACTTTTACTTTCTCCATCAGATCATCCCCCACAGCTATTACCTTTTGTATCATTTGACCCTCCCTCCTAGATTGTAAGCTCTAACAAGCATGACCAACTGATTTCTTCTGTATTGAATTGTATTGTAACTGTACTGTCTGCCCTCATGTTGTAAAGGGCTGCACAAACTGTTGGCGCTATATAAATCCTGTATGATAATAATAAAAAAAATAACAAAAAAAGAATCCCAGAAGTTCAGTTCTGTATCCTCCTATGAGTATGTGCCTTGTTAGCAGATAAGCACTGCAGCATACCAATTAGTTCCTTGGGCTGATTCCGCTGTACAGTAAATTGCAAGAGACTGATACTCGGTCAAATTCAGGTTTTTGTTTTTTGTGTAATTAGTTGAACTAGATGGACTAGCGTCTATTTTCAACCTGACTAACTATAGGGTTGACTTTCTAAAGGGAAAAAGACTGTGCACTTTGCAAAGAGCAGTTGCGCTGAGATTAGTAAAATAGGCAGAAACTTTGCTGACTTCCATCATCCAATCATGAGCAAGTAAAAATGCATTTAATTTTTATTTTCCTTGCACGTGATTGGGTATTTTTTGCAAAGTGAAGCCTTACCTCATTTACTAAGCTCTGGAGCAACTGCATTTGCAGAAGGCAATTGCACTTTGCAAAGTGCATAGTCTAATTGCGTTTAGTAAATCAACCCCATAGTAATTATGTAACTTGAGCTTCGTACACATGATCAGATTTTCCAATAGGAATTGTGTGATGACAGACTGTTGGCAGAAAATCTGACCGTTTGTATGCTCCATCGGACAATTGTTGTCGGATTTTCCACGGACAAATGTTGGATGGCAGGCTTTAAAATTTTCCATGGACAAATGTCTGTCTTTTCCGATCGTGTGTACAAAAATTTATCAGACAAAAGTCCAAAGTACAAACACGCATGCTCGGAAGCAAGGACGAGCCAGAAGCGGTTGGTCTTGTAAACTAGCGTTTGTAATGGAGAATTAACATTTGTGACGCGGAAAATTATGAAATCTCCAAATGCAGCGCACAGTCTCTTCTTCTTTAATGGGATAATAATGAAGCTGCTTTGCTGGTAATATTAATGGAGTTATGGTAAACAAATTTTCAAAGGCTTTTTTTTCTAGTGATATTAAGAATAATATTATTATGCTTTTTTATTTTTATTTGGGCAAGTTACCACAACACCATTATCCCGTATTTTTTAAGATCAAAGATACAACTATGTTGGTGTCTCTTGTTAATTTTACATTATTTTTTAAAATGTAACTGCCTACTCCTAAACTGTCATTTGAAGTAAAACACATAGCCAAGTATTATTCCCCACATTTTTTTAAATGCGCATTAAAAAAAGAAAACAAATAAAATTAGACATGCTATCTGCCAATAGAACTTAACCAAAACGTGCATTCTATGCATCCAAAAATATAGGAAATATAACTAATCAAATCATTATTATTTAACCAAAAAATAAAATAAAAGTCTCATGCATGTATACTGCTTCTTAATATAGGGGGTCAACAATGCCAAGAGTCGGTGAAAGCAGGGGTCCATCATCAGGAGATAATTCCAAAAATCATCCGGATTATTCTCCTGGAGCTCCAGCAGCAAAGGCATATGACATAATTGGTCACGATTAATAAAGCAACCAATTTTTGGTCCAAGAAATCCTCCTCCTCCTGTTGAACTGGGCTTGGGTCAAAGCAATAACTCCAAAGCCAATAATAAATAACACGTTATCTCCTCCGATTCCGCAACATGGCTGGTTGATGAACAGCCGTTCAGAAATGAACTGAAAAGTGCAAAATGAAAAGCGTGAAATGAAAAACGCGAAATGAAAAGCGCGAAACAACACTCAAACTTTTACTAACACGAAATTAGCAGAAGGAGATCAAAGGGTGGAGCTAAAGAGCTGAAAAGCCACGTAGTACATCACTACGTTCGTGTTTGCTGGACGACAACTCCTTGCCGTTTGTATGCAAGACAAGTTCCTGGCCAATGCCCTTCGGACAAAAGTCCGAGGTTTTGTATGCGGAAAATCCGATCATGTGTACGAGGTTTTACACTACTTGCATTTAAAGAAAATATGACTAATAGTGTAAAAATAAATGTAGGGCTGCATTAATTTGTGTATTTTAAATCTGTCTGGAGTTCAGCATTAATTCATGAGAGTACTAAGTACTGAAGTAAGGAGGTCAGCATGACTGCCAGGCAACTAACCTCCATTCTCTGCAGTAATGAAGAAAAACGCCAGCTGAAGACCTTGAAAAATCCTGCACTTTCAGGAATGCCGACTTCCTAGTCACCTGTAAAATGATGTGGTTTCTCCTTCTGGCCCCTGGCTTACTTTAGGTCACAGTGGTAAGGCAGTGGGAGTGAGATACAAGTATTCTAAAACTCATAAAAGTTTTAGATTCTGCAGGATCTTCAGCCTGTGGTTTGTCTTCACTGGTGCAAAAGTTGATGTGACAAATAGGAGAGGTTGGTATTTAATGTCATCTTGCAGAAAACAGTTGCATTTGTACCTTCACTTTAGCAACAGTCACTTTAACTGGTTTACTTTAACTATAGACATTTTTTTCCCACCAATCTTTTTTTCTCCACGGTCTGGAAAGCATTTATCGACACCTCTCCACCCTCTCTTTTTTTTCTCCTAATATTGTATGTCTTGTCACTGAGTGCACAAACATCTGAAAGTCACTGAAACCATGCACTACAGGATTAATACCAGATCTAAAAAAATCCTAGAAGGCAGAGACAGCATACACACCACACCTTTTTTCATGTCGCCAGAATCGTATGGTTGGTGATTTCCGAATTTATAGCAAAGGGTTATGTAACGCAAAGCTCATGACGTAGTTTTCTTTTAAATGCCATTCTTCAACAGTATGCATTAGCCTTCAAACCTGGAAAAACAAAGTCTCATCTACTTGCCTCACCCTGGCCTCTAAAGCATCATATAGGCTATAACGTAGTAAGTACATCCTGTATGTGCTATGTTCAACTTCATCATACTTTATGAACAATACACATTAGTAATTTATATCAGTTCATAAAAAAAGCAGTCTTTCTCTTAAGTAACATCTCTTTAAGATCTCTTGACATCAAATGAACATCCTTTACGAGCAAACAGGGTTCAGAGGGGGTGAGCTGTAAGTGATTATGTTCTGATTGATCTACATTGCCAGCTCTCCTAGGGGTGATTCATCAATATTGCATCATGTGTTAACATAGCCATTCTAGTAACTCCTGAAGACTTGAAGGGAAGCTGAAAATAACAAACCAAGCCTGATGTATCCACTGCTTCCATTACGTATCTTCTGAAGTCACAGATTAAAGGTTTAGGATACATTTGAGGAAGTGTAGCCAATTAAAATCATACTCTAGAAACGTCTGGATCATTAAAATATGACAGAGAACAAACAGGAGTAAAATCATTTTTGTGGTCTTTCATTTGTCCATACACTCCTGATTTTTTTCCCCATAACCTTACACTAATAAGTTCATCATTTTTAGGCGGCCCGGTGCCGCACACGATCACCCAATTATAGGGTAAGCCGAACTAGTAATTATGTTTTATTTTTTCCCTTTCTACATGCTGTTTTTATGATCACTACTTGTAGTGTATTGTATTTTTTTGCTTGTATTGCATTATATTATTTGTCTTATAGATTGGTCCTCCTGAGGAAGCGATAATATCGCGAAACTAGTCGAGAACCAGACCAGTCAATACTTTGCAATTTACAGATATTCTTTGGTGAACCCTGAATTTCTGTTTTTGCATTTTAATAAGTATACCATATATTTCCTTTTTGCAATAAATTCCTTTTATACATATTGTCTATCACTGTTTATCTGTACCGGTATAGTCCAGCCATTTTAGGGTGCGAACATTATGGGGCCAACATCAGCCACTGTCCCCTATGTCCCACTCTCTTTTCCTTGTACAAGTTCATCATTTTATCGTCATTGGGTATTACACACCTAAAAAACGGGGCTGTGACAGAAGAAGATAGTTCCTTTGCATTCACCCATTCAACCCTTGTAACCAGAATGTTGAATAAAGAGGAACTGCAGTCTGCTCACATAATTTGTAATAAAAACATCTTTGCCATTCCGCAGCTTCCCTCCAACCACTTTTCATATTATTTTCTATATACTGCGATTCTGTACTTGCCAAATATGCTTTTAACTGTGGGAAGCTGAAGCTGCTGCCTGTTCACTTCCTGGATTTACACAGACACAGATAGGCACACCTCCAGCTCTGCAGCTCTCATTGGCCCTCTTATGACTCTTCCCCCCTCCCTTCCTGGCAAACTCCCACGAGAGTTAAAGAGAGAGCTGTGCACTGTCATAAGCCTAGGCTTTTTCCAGACAAGAAACAGGAAGTGGGCTGTATAAGGTATTTACTGGCAGAAAAAAAATGTTTTACTATCCAAAGTTAAAACAACAAAGGCAGAAGATTTAATAGATGGAAAGTTGAAAAAATTACTGAAAGTCCGCTTTAACTAAAGGCTGGTATAGTGGCTTTAGTATTTCAGCTCTAAACTCAGGGCTAAACAAAGCTACAGCCTCAGATAGCTGTAGAAATCATATTCTGGCTCCAGAATTGGTCCAAAAATTATTACATTGGCTCAAGCTCTGCTTATCAAATCATCTACTTATTTTTATTTTATTTTTTTATTGTAGAATGTCAACTCCAGTTACAAGCTTTAGCTTTATTTTTCTTTTAGCTCTGCTCCAAATTAGAATTGCCTAACATATTAGGGGCTATGTTCTGCGGACAAACATGGCTCCCACCCAGGCGTACACTTAAGTACGCCCCATGTGAACAAGCCTAACAATGAACTTTTCTTATTTGCTTCTTTTTGGTTTATTCAATATATCAATCAAAGTATTTTTTTATATATGTCTGATAAGTGCAAAAACACAGTACCTGACACCGAGCTATGCAATGGAATAACGTCCTTACAGGATGTCTCCAACAAACAAGCTGACCTCAATGCACTATTTAAAGCGGAAGTAAACCCTGATGGGTTTTACTTTCTATTTTTTTCCCTGCAAAGTAAAAGCATAATGGGCTAGTATGCATCACATACTAGCCCATTATGTGTCACTCACCTGCAAACAAAGCCTGCGCTGTCCCCGCTGGTGATCGCATCCATCTTCACCCCTCTTCCTTCCGGGGCCGCAGACTCCGACGTCACTCCCGCGCATGTGTCAGTCACAGCACTTGCTAGTGAAGAAATGGCACAGAGGTCCGTTTCTTCACAGCGCATGTGCCGATGACATTGGCGCACTAAAAGGTAAATGTATCCTAAACGGTGCACGTTTAGGAGATATTTCCACTACCTATAGGTAGGCCTTATTCCAGCCTATAGGTAAAAGTGACAATCGGGGGTTCACAACCACTTTAATTGGGCATCTATGTGGCAAATTAGGTTTAATGTTGACAAATGTAAAGTTATGCACGTGGAGGCTAAGAATATGCATGCATCATACATACTAGGGGAAGTACAACTGGGGGAATCAATGGTGGAGAAGGATCTGCGTGGTCTGGCAGATCATTAGCTTACTAATAGCATGCAATGCCAAGCTGCGGTTTCCTTTCTTGTATTAAGAGAGGTATAGACTCGAGAGAGAGAGAGATATAATTTTTCCCCTGTACAAATTATTAGTAAGACCTCATCTGGAATATGCAGTTCAGTTTTGGGCACCAGTTCACAAAAAGGATATCAGGGAACTGGAGAAAGTACAGAGAAGGGCAACCAAACTGATAAAAGGCATGGTGGATCTCAGTTATGAGGAAACATTAGAGCAACTGAATTTATTCAGTGGTCCATATACAGGGGAGGGCTGGCAGCCTTAGGCCTGGGGGCAAGTCCAGTCAAGTGGCCCATTAAATTACGGAATCAGCTCACCATCCATCTGCACCACATGATTGCCCGCACAGAGAGAGAGAGTGATTGAGACTGCTCCACATTGGCCCAGAGAGGGAGCGACCACTCCACACTGCCTGCACAGAGAGCGGGAGACACCACTTGACACTGCCTGCACAGAGAGAGAGAGACCGATTCACACTGCCTGCACAGAGAGAGAGAGAGACCGCTTCACACTGCCTGCACAGAGAGAGAGAGACCGCTTCACACTGCCTGCACAGAGAGAGAGAGACCGCTTCACACTGCCTGCACAGAGAGAGAGAGACCGCTTCACACTGCCTGCACAGAGAGAGAGAGACCGCTTTACACTGACTGCACAGAGAGCGAGAGAGAGACCGCTTCACACTGCCTGCACAGAGAGAGAGAGAGAAAGAGAGGGAGAGACCGCTTCACACTGCCTGCACATAGAGAGAGAGAGAGAGACCGCTTCACACTGCCTGCACAGAGAGAGAGAGACCGCTTCACACTGCCTGCACAGAGAGAGAGAGACCGCTTCACACTGCCTGCACAGAGAGAGAGAGACCGCTTTACACTGACTGCACAGAGAGAGAGAGAGACCGATTCACACTTCCTGCACAGAGAGAGAGAGAAAGAGAGGGAGAGACCGCTTCACACTGCCTGCAGAGAGAGAGACCGCTTCACACTGCCTGCACATAGAGAGAGAGAGAGACTGCTTCACATTGCCTGCAGAGAGAGAGAGAGACCCCTTCACACTGCCTGCACAGAGAGAGAGACCACTTCACACTGCCTGCACAGAGAGAGAGAGAGAGAGAGAGAGAGAGAGAGAGAGAGAGACCGCTTCACACTGCCTGGAGAGAGAGAGAGAGAGAGAGAGAAATCGCTTCACACTGCCTGCACAGAGAGAGAGAGAGAGAATG